>JAJGOT010000034.1:1147500-1842500 GCA_022457155.1 Cladopsammia gracilis
TTCCTAGTGAGGATGTAAGTGCAGGGCCATTAAATAGCTGTTCTTTCACAAACTGCTCTGTCAAAATTGAAGCTCATTATTTCAAGTAAATTAAATAGCTGTTTCAAGATTGCTATGGATTGACATGTCAATAATCTATAGTTCTATTTCAAGATTTTAATGTATTGAAATGTAATTTATTTTTGTAAAACTCGTTAAAAAAAAGTGTTTGATTTGAGATCAAACACGGTTTTGAACTGAAATCAAAACCCATAAGATCTCGATCTGGCGTTTTATTTGGTATCAAGACTCATCGACCTGACCCAAATGGACGTCATTTATTGGCTGGTGACTATGAATTATTAATGAGTTTGAGAATACCCTGTAAATGATGTATTGCAGTTTTATCAAGGGGTGCTCAAAAGGGGGAGGGGTGGGGGACAAAGTGAAGGGAGACCCCTGACCCTGTTTGGGACATAAAAGAAACGAAAATACCTACCCTGTGTAGGACAACACCCGCTATTTTAGGATCCTGTCTAGGGCAAAGAGCTACAAAGGAACCATACCCTGTTTAGCACAGATTTAGAGCCTGTTTTGGGTGGCTGCCTGATTACATCGTTTTTTCAATTCAATTTTGGATGCGACTTTCTGATGATATATTTGTGTGCACTGTGTTCAGATAAATTGCCATTTAACTGGTAGTTGTCAACAGACAATGATTAAAACCAAATAGAAGTGTGAAAATTACTGGCAGATATTTTTATGCTGCATATCAACTAATTTTTATGAAGTAACTTAGGGCTTTTTTCCATGCACCCCATTATTGTACCCATTATTGTAGGAGAGATGTGGTAATGGATTAAAGACATTGTGTCAATGGTGAAAAAAGACAGGTCTTAATTAGATAAGGTAGCTGAAATAAAAGAAACAACAGACAAGTAAATGTCTGCCTCATAACTTTTACTTGCACCTAGTGAATCTATACTTAGTGAAAGCTCCTGGTTTCTGGAACCTCAACCTGTGCATAATCCTCTTCATTGACATCTGGAAGTGGGCCATCCCAGTCTATTCCATATTCATGCCATTGTCCCTGCAAATTAATGGTGTATTTTGTCTTGATTTTTATTTACTGCTAACTACTTTTATAAAGCTCTGATCTTTCAAGAACAATACTGTTTGTCGTTTTGTTAATTCACTGATAACGCAGATGTTGGAGGATCTTCCACCTAATTTTCAGCAATTTGCAGCATTTTTAATGTCTTCTTTCATGGTGTTATTTGTGATTATGCCATTAAATCTTACCAGTAACTGAAAGGTGAGACGTCATTTAACACTAGTGACTACCACAATCGTGTGCCTGTTACACAAGCAAGGCTCAAAATTAAGGTATAAAGTACTAGAATTCTAGATGTCGTGTGGTGAACACACATTTTTGTGTTATTTCATGAAGAATAAAACTTGGGTTGGATATCTGTGCTTCTTTCATAGTGTTATTTGTGATTATGCCATTAAATCTTACCAGTAACTGAAAGGTGAGACATCTTTTAACACTAGTGTGCCAGTTACACAAGCAAGGCTCAAAATTAAGGTGGAGTACTCCCTACAATTTAGGATAGGTGTGTGCTGCCAAGGTTCTCCAATTTTATCTATTGTCTGCAACTTCAGAAAACATGTCACCAAGTCTTCCAGCTGTATGTAAATTGAAAGAAGCTGGTTTGGGAAGCAAGAAAATAACTTTTCCTGATAAACTTGGAAGATTTTCTCATCTGACAGAAATCCTAGAACAGGAATTTCCCCAGTTAAAGACACAGGATGGAGCCTTTGATCTTTTGCGTGCAGAGACTGGAGGAACAACAGGCCTCTGAAAGTCATTCCTATGCCATCAGAGGGATACAACATTCCTCATCTGACAAATTTGGTCAGTGGCAGTACTCTTATCTACATTTGGCCTATCAAGAACAATATTTCTTTGTTTAAAGTGCCTTAAGTTGCCAGTGACAAATACAAGAAGCATATCCCTTTTATTGATCTGAGATATCATTATCAATCATGTGGAGTCCCTGTAACCGAAGTCACGCTCCTGTGCTCTTGTTTATTATAAATCCACACTCCAACGATGGTACTGTACAAGGAGAACGAAAAATACAAAGTTAACAAAGTATGGGAAACAGAAAACAAAGCAAATACAAAAGGAAACATACATAGAAACCTACAATTGTATGAATGCGACTAACAAACATTACCTTAACGGTGTCTTGACTTAACAATATAAAAAATTTAAGCTGCAAACAGTAAACCTTCTGTAAAAATTCTGATAAAAATGCTGACATTCAGGACTGAATTTATGCACAAAACTTGACAAATTATGTAACCTTAACGGCATCATGATATCACCGATGACAAAGTAAACAATAGAACTAATGAAAACTTCAAACAAGGACAACTGATTAATAAGTGGCAGCGACATACACGAAACATAGAAAACTGGATTGTTTTAATGTTTAGGTTAAAAAGGTTTAATTAATATGTACGTATGGAATTTCCGTAATGGATGTTCTATATCAGTTAGATCAGCATTTTAGCTAATGCCACATGTCAGTAGTTCATTCTTGTGACTCCTTGTTAGTGAAAGCAGACCTCATGCTACAATCCTTTATTCAGCACCAATCCTTCATCCTTCATTTTAATCTCCTCGTCATGGCCAGCAAATTCGACAAAGAGGATTACATGTTCGACGTAGAGAATTTGTCAGCATATATGGCATCTATGGACGCCGACGACACCAAGCCCAGCGCCCGTCCTCAAAAATCTAAACGTCTAGCTGCAAAAGCCGCGGAAAAATCCGCCAAGTTGCAACAACCACCCGCATCCTCCGCAGACTCCCTCCTGGAACTTGAACGTCTTAAAAACCAGAACCTGCGAATGGAACTAGAGATTACCAAGACCCAACTGGAACTAGCAAAAATGAAGAATGGTCAAGTGCAACAACAGACCCCCACTAAGACTTCACCTACTTCAGGACAACCGCGCCTGTTGCATGCCGCCCTTACATCCACTCCTGAAAGCACCCGAGCTTCGGGCATCCCGACCTTGGAACAACTCCGGGAGAAGAAAAAGCCTCGGACAACCCTCCCGAACAACTTTGTGTTCTCGTCAAAAGGTACGATCAATTATGAATTTTTAGATCTCCCAGATTTTGTAAATGGTTTCTTAGAATTCTTAAAACATCAATCAGACGCATGCAAACCCGGGCTAATGAAGCACCTTCAACTGCTAATGGCACGTGCATCCACTTACACCTGGCCTAGTGTACGCAGTTTTCACCTGTCCATTGCTACAGCAATTGATCAAGGCAGACTTTCGTGGTCTGATTGTGATACCATCCGTGAGAGAGCACAAACATTTTTCACGCACGCAATCACGCACGTCGGGTACACAGCCAAATCAAAGCACACAGCAGTCACCAACACAACGACCCAGTAGCCGTGAAAGGAAAGAAAAGTATTGCCGCAATTGGAATTACAAGGCAAAATGTGATTGCCAAACTACCAGCGCAAGCTATTCTAGCAACCACCGGTGTCGCGTGTGTGATACGACAGATCACCCCATGTTGCATTGCCCCAAGCGGAAATTCCCTATTCCGAGCACGCAGACCAGCCCGGATTCGACTAGGGAATGACAAACATTACAAGTCGCTCTCGCAGATTCCGTGCGAGCTGCTACCCTGTACAATTTTCAGGGAGCAAAACAAACTCTGACGACAGTGTTTAATCTTGAACGCTGGAATTATTATCTTAAAGACTATAATGACCTTATTGTTACTACTTTCTTGCAATATGGCTGGCCGATCAATCACTCAGCGGATCAGCTTCCACGGTCCACGCTTCAAAATCATCCCTCTGCTTGCCAGCATCCCACGCTACTTCGTGACTACATCGCTAAAGAACTCCAATACAAAGCTGTCATAGGACCCTTCCACTGCAATCCTTTTAGCACAGACTGTGTCATTTCACCCCTGCAAAGCGTCACAAAACGTGACTCGAGTATGCGCACGTGGTCCACGATCTCAGTTTTCCTTCCGGTCAGTCTGTTAACGATGGCATCGCCCGTGATGAATATCTAACCCAACCTTTCCAACTTCGTTTACCGGGCGTCGACAAATTGGTTGAATTCATTAAAAGCAAAGGACCCGGCTGCCTCGTCTTCAAAAAAGATCTTAAACGCGCTTACAGTCAACAGTCAACCCGTTGACCCGCACGATTACCATCTACTTGGAATGTGTATAGATGGACAGTTCTATTTCCATACCGTCATGCCGTTTGGTTTACGTTCAGCCACTCTAGCTTGCCAGCGGACAACCAAAGCGGTCAATTATATTCTTAATGAGGAAGGCATTTTAGTCGATGTCTACATCGACGATTTTTATGGGGCAGAAACTCCAGATCGCGCCGAGCAGTCTTTCGATCGCATGACACAATTATTCGAAGAACTCGGATTGCAATCATCACCTGACAAAGATACTCCGCCTGCACATGAAATGACCTGTTTAGGAGTTTGTGTAAACACCCTAACAATGACATTAACTGTTCCAGATCTTCGTCTGCATGAACTCCAAGATCTACTAAGTTCGTGGCTAAACAAGACCCACTTTTCTAAACGAGAATTACAGCAACTATTAGGAAAGTTAGCTTTCGTGACTGCGTGTGTTCGGCCCGGACGTGCTTTTCAATCAAACAAATTCTTCTGGAGATTCTTCAGAAAACAGATGACTATATTGATGTTCCTCAAATACTTTGTGATATTAAACAAATGAAATTGGTATAATTTGCACATTTCATTTATTTCCCGTGTCTGCCACCAATATCATGATTTTATCAAAGCTTTAAAAAAATCTGTAACTCTACAGATCAGCTTCTGTATTGTTATATTGTCCAACCTTTATTATTTTCAATTACATTACTTTTCCCTGCCTCGAATAGCGTTTTTGCTAATTTGCAGGGTAACTGTATTTAAGTTTATATGCCTAATAAAGTTTTGTTTGTTGTTGTTGTTGTTGTTTAGTTGTCACTTACTTAACGCATTACGTTCGTGTTTTTCTCGCCCCAGACATCAGCAGTATCCTCTCAGCGACGCAATCCGTGGGGATCTTGTTTGGTGGCAACATTTCCTCAAACACTTCAATGGTGTTTCAGTCATTCCGACACGCGTGACTGTTTCCAATCCCGATCTATTTGCCTGCGGTGCGGTTTGTTTTGGCGAATTTTTCCACGCCACCTTTCCGCCTTATATCGCTAGTCAAAACCTGAACATTAATCAATTAGAGCTACTCACCATTCTCGTTTCCATGAAGTTGTGGCAAGGTCGTTTACGTGGCTACACCGTCGAAATCTTGACAGACAACCAGGTCAGCGTCTACGCACTCAACAACCAGAGGTCCACAGACAGTTTTATGCAGTGTTGCCTCCGAGAACTTTGGTTGTTACTAGCTTTAAACAATATTCATTTAATCGCACGCCACATAGCTGGTAAAACCAATGTGTTAGCCGACGCTTTGAGCCGGTATCATTTAGCTGACACTTACGCGGCATATGTGACCTCACACGGGAAAACGTACACTAACGGCTATCCGTTATAACCGCAAAAAGCGTTAGATATCCGTTTTTTTTATCCGTTAAAACGCTTTATCAAACCGTTATTCCGTTAGACGAACAGTTTTTATTTTAACGCATTCCGTTAAAACGGCAATCGCCATCCGTTAAAAAGATATCACGAGCCGTTTTAACGGCAAACACTATCCGTTTAGTTGACTCCACAAAGCGTTAAAAACGACAATCGTCAAAAACGAAGTCACAATCCGTTTAAACGGCTATCACTAACATCAGCTCAAACGAGAACAGCAGATTTAAGTTAGAAACGTTTATTTTTTTTTTCCTTACTCTGTTACAGCCCTTGTGTCTTCGCAATATTAAGCTTACAGATTCTGATCACTTTAATACTAGCCTTGAGGGAGCGGAAGGCAGCGTGTGTGAAACTTCAAAGTACACGTGTAAAGGTATCGCATTTGAAGGCAATTCCGATAGCGTAAAATCTTAACAGCTTTTTAGTTCATGTTGACTTTCATGATGGTACGATCAATTTTTCTTTTGGTTTCAATAGTCTCCAAGTTCGGAATGCTTGCGTTCTTTCAACGTTGTTTTAGGCGCCATCTTTGTTGTTGAATGCACGTGATCTGGGAAAGTGTTACTACGCAACCGACCGCAACCTCGTTCTCAGTTTCTTTCAGGGCGCTGAAAAGTATGCCATTCTTTCCAGTCTGGGAACGAGGTTGCTACGCTACGATCAAACAATATGGTCCAATCAGAAGCTCTTATTTCTTTGGTATAAAAAGTGATTATGCAAGTGGAATATTCATTTCATTTGAAAAACAGCACACGTTTACTGGTAATCATATCTTGGTCAAAATGTCACTCAATGACAAAGTGAAAGTACTCTGGAAAACGAGATGCGAGTGGCGGGATCGCCCTTACTGGCCAAAGCACAGGGAAATAAAAGTGTCCCAAGAAGAATCAGACGGCGCGTTACTTCCTCTTAAACCTGGAGACCCGGTGAAAATCAAATTTGGATCGCGATCGTACAATGCCGAAGTCGCCGAACACTGGAACCCTAAATCAAAGAAAGGTACGTATATATATTCGTTTTTTTTTCTTTGTGTATTCGAGTACTGTTTTATGGAGTTCATTTCATGTCTGTTTATACTTTTAGGAACGACTACAAATAAATCCAGACCGATCGAGACCGAGTTGCCGAGCCACGTGCCCAGCCCTGAACCAGAGCAATCAGATGATCCGTACCAACGGTTCTTGGCCGATCAGCAGAAAAGAGAACTTCAATTCAAGGCTCAGCGTGCTGCTAAGCGAGCAAAGACAGACCACATCACAACAAAAACAACAGAAACTGGCGACCGTGACAGCAGCAACAATGATCAGGACCAGGTTAGCCTGTTACGCATACAGTTGGACGCGAAGACCGATGAATGTCAGCAGTTAAGGAGTGAACTGGCAAAGGCTGAAGATGCTAACGCTGAGGCTTTCAAAGCTCAAAAAGAGTTTAGCAAGGTTAGTGTTATACCAGTCGTTTGGCTATCACTCTCATAAACACGCTTTTAGAACAAGTTATAGACGTACCGTATTTTTATCAATTAAACGCCCCCGGCGTTTATTTCAAACTTGGCCTAGTGGACCTGGCGTTTCTTTGAATCAGCAGTTTTTCTCTCGCCCGCCAATTTCTAAGAAAGGGTTATTATTCGTTTTTCTTGGCAGCCGTATACGTTGCCCTTAAATCTGAAGTTTATTATACCACAAATAACGTTTCCCCTTTACTTTCTACAGAATACCCCCAGGGTTTATGGAACTGATATACCACTAAATTTTTTGTTGTTTTGAATAGCTTAGATTATTCCTTTTGTGTATTTATTTTTGGCTAAATATGAGTGTATTATTATTGAGCAACTCGGCTCTCAATAATGAAAGCACAAGAGAATGAAAGCTAGGGGCAGCTTTTTTTACTTATGCTTCCTCCTGAACTTTCCTATAGAACATAACCGATAATAGTTCTGCTATAAATGTATCCTCAGAGACCCAGGGGCAGTAACTCGTGGTTAGGCTCTTGAAAAATTGTCTCGCACTGCCAATTTTCTCCTGGGGTCAATTCAATAAAACGTCTACACTTGTAATTGACAAGTGTAGTTGTTGTTTTCAACCTCTGAAACAATGGCTATGCTTGTCAATTACACTTGTAAAAGTTTTATTAAATTGACCCCTGATTTACCTTGTCTCACCCCTTCAAACTCCCCCTGGGTTTCCAAGAATGCTATGAACAAAGAATAATAAATTATTGCAAAATGCATTGCCAGTCTTCCTTTATTACAATGTTTTAAAAAGGATTATATCCACATTAAGCATTCATTTTAGTTATCTTAATTTATGTACAAAATTGCTATTAAAACTATCTTGATCAGTTCATGCAATAAAGCAAGTTCATGGTGCTGGTGCAACAAGGTTCTCAGTTCCAGGTTTGCAAAATTGCCGAATTTCCCGGTAAAGATACTGCTTCCTCTCTTGACTTAGTCCTTCTGGATGAATCATGGGTGGAAGAACTGAGGGAGGAGGCAAGGTTGCACGGTTCTTTAGCAGCATTCGAGATTGTTCAGCAGATGAGTTCAATTCTTTGAAATAAACTTTACCCGGTTCATCTTTAGAAAATCGAAAATGATGGTATTTCTTTATGTTTGGAACTCTTGTAAAGAACTGTTCAAGAAATACTGTCCAGTTGTATACAGGAACAATGACCCTCCCATCATGTGTTCCAACCAGCTGGGCTTTGTTCATTCCAGCTGTGCTCGATGTCTCCACCATTGTGGCAAATTCATAAAGTGAAGAAATGTAATTAACTTTGTAAGCTCTCTTAATGACCCCAAAGCAGCGATCTGGACCAAACTTGGTATGTCCAGCAATCAGGAATGAGTAATTGATTGAATTGTGAAGCTGAAGCATTGTTTGCCATGCCAGATACCAAATAAAGTAATTGTTTTTATTTTGTCCAGAGCAATTGTCTGCGTGTAGATGGGCATGCGTTTCACCAAGTCCATGATTCTCAAAATAATGATGCACATAGCTAATTGTGGTATTTGCTCCCTTTCCAACATCAACTGCTTCATCTATCAGGTAGTTTACTTGTTTAGGAATTGCTTTGCACATGACACCGAATAGTCCACATTTTCGCGGGGTTTTAAAGTATATTGGACCGGGCTGCATGGGGTTAGACGGAATGTGGACCTGCTGTGCAAAGTCAAAGGAATAATGCATGGTAGCATTAAGAGAACATGCGTCGTGGCTGTCATTTAATTCAATTGTGTTCTCCGCCGCTTTAAAGATGTTCCTATACAGTTCCCTTTCGCTTTGTACACGATGCAAATGTTCTTGTTGACTTTGGACGCAGGCTGACTTTTCTCGCTCAGGAAGATTAGCAGATCGTAGTAATTTTGATGTGTTTTGCTGACAAGTAAAGCAAAGATCAGTCATTGGCTTGGCTACTATAACGTTGGGATGAAATTGTTCCCACAGTTCAATAAATTTGGAATAGCTGACGGCTTGTTTATCCGCTGCTTCGCATGATGTTTTGAAAGCACGCCAAACGCTCATTTTCGTCTCACTGGAAGATAAAAGCTTGATGTTGTCGCTCTTGAAACCAGGGATCCTCCCGGGCAGTAGCACAGCATTTTCCTCAACATAATTACTCAAGAATGTAGTAACATCTTCGACCACCGCTTGTGAAAGTGTATTGGATGGCAGTCTTTTACTGTTCCCATGAACTCTTTGTGCAATGCCATGATTTTCATAGTGTTCCTTGAGTCGGCGAAATCGCGAGTAGCTGATTGCATAAAGATGAAGAAACATTTCCTTGCAGATTGGAGCGGATTGAAAAAGGAAATTGCAACGTCGACTTCTCTTTTTTCGCCTGTAACCTCGAAGCTGGTGAAGGCTTGAATATTCGCTAATATCACTAAATCAAGCTCGGCATGAGAGAGTTCGAGACAGTTGTTGACATTGATCCGCCATTTTTCCAAGTTAGATTGATTGCAAATATTCAAAAACCCTGTGCGATCGAAAAGGAGAGTTGAATAGTAACCAAGACAACGCGTTTTCTGTGTTTACCGTGGAAGTGATTGGCTGATTGGCTCCGATGTCAAAACAATTGCACGTTGCGTTACAGACAAGTCACGCGCGGATGCCCTGGGTCGAGAATGTGCTTGATCTATTTCGTGCATTGTGATCATGCAGTCGATTCTCTGTTTTAAAGTTCGAGGGATGTTTTTCTCGAGTCTCAAACAGTCTCAAACAACAAAGGAAATGAAGATGGGAAAATTTTCCGTGTTTACCAGTATACTGGCTGAACGAACAGGAGGAAAGTTCTGGTAAGTTACGCGTCGAACACCTCAGTACTATTAAAGCTTAAACGGCAAGTAGCCGTTTATGAACTAACACTCTATAATCCATCAAAATGTTTTGCATGGTTAGCCGTTCAAACGTACTTGAATACCCATCATTTAAACGGCTTTTCGTTAGCCGTTTAAACGGTTTTCCTAGCTGTTAAAACCCTTAAACTCATCCGTTAGAAAATTTTCCTTAGCCGTTAAAACGCTTTAGCCCATCCGTTAGAAAATTTTGCTGAGCCGTTCGAACGACTTAGGAAACCGTTTTAACGCTTTCTATATCCGTTTTCCTCCCGTCCGTTTTGCCCGTTATAACGGATAGCCGTTAGTGTACGTTTTCCCGTGTGAGGTCACATATGTGGAACATGCGGTCACATCTCAAGATCTTCAGCAAGTTTCTCCAGATGAATCAATGTTTGCGTTCACCGTATATTAGCTACCTATACCTTGACATTTTATCTTAATGGCTTTTAATTTCTCCTAGCATTTACGAGTCTTATCCTTTTTTTTTTCTTTGATTCCTTTTGTTTATTCCGTGATTTCATTCCGCAGATAACCACGAGGCCTTGCTGTCTTTGCAGCAGTATGTGGAATCTATTCAGACTTTCGCATTTCGCGATTCTACGAAACGCTCCATAAGAACTTATTTACATAGCTATTTGTTGTTCTGTCAGTATTTTAAGCTTTCACCATTTCCGGTAACAAAACCAATGTATTTACTTTATTTAGCTTTTTGTCGCGGTCATTAGCATCATACAATTCAGTAGTTAATTTTTTAGGCATCATCACACACATTAACCGTTCGTTTGGCGCTAGTCTCGCTTTTCTTCAAGATTATGATATCTACCTAGCCAAACGGGCGGTACGTCGAATTTTAGGTGATTGTGTAGCCCGCAAGGAACCGATAACTATCGAGATTCTTCTAACTTTACTCAGTAACTTTGATTTCAATAATCACTTGCATGTTTGTATGCGCGCTTTATTTTTAGTCGCCTTCTTTTCATTCTTGCGAATTTCCAATTTATTCCCCTACAAGTTATCTGACATCGGAGATCCTAAGGCTTGTCATTTAACGCCCTCTAGCGTGACATTCAACGCTCAAGGGGCTTTGTTATGTATAACACATACTAAGACTATACAGTTTCGCGAACGGCAGTTAGAAATTCCCTTGCCTCGTATTCCAGGCTCTCCTCTTTGCCCGGTTACTGCTCTCGAGCAATACTTAGCTAGTGTTAAAATACCACCTAATTCTCCTTTGTTTGTTTGTAAATCTAGGGACACTTACAAGCCTATCTTAGCCCATCAGTATAACGCATTTATTAAAGCATCGCTATCGGCTGTTGGTGTCAATCCCGCACACTATTCCTCGCACAGTTTTCGTAGATGGGGTGCAACCTTTGCTTTTTGCCATGACGTGTCTACAGCATTTATAAAAGCTCAAGGAGATTGGAAGAGTGACGCTTATTTAGTTTATCTCACTCTTTCCACTGCCAATCAATTTAAAATTCTCAGTTCTATCACACACAGACTCTCCCCCACCCATTAATTTGTTTTTCTCTTCCATTTTTATTCCCCTTTGGGTTTGGGGTTGTCCGGTGCTAGAGTCGTACCGAAATAAACGATCATTCACCCCATCTCTGAGTCTGTTTGCTTATGATAGTAATTGATTGTTTTAATGTTTAGGTTAAAAGGTTTAATTAATATGTATGTATGGAATTTCCGTAATGGATATTCTATATCAGTTAGATCAGCATTTTAGCTAACGCCACATGTCAGTAGTTCATTCTTGTGACTCTTTGTTAGTGAAAGCACCCAACCCACCTCTCCCGGGTTGTCCGGTGCTAGAGTCGTACTGAAATAAACGATCATTTACCCCATCTCTGAGTCTGTTTGCTTATGATAGTAATTATAAAAGAGGCAATAAAAATCTAAATTCTAGAAGTTTTGCAGTAACAGTCCCAGAGAATGATGGTGTGGAACCTGACTTTGACTGGATGGTTTTGCCAATGATGATTTTCAGTCTGATTCTGACATTATTGAAATGGCTTCCTTAACTCCTGTTACAAAAGGGTCTTCTGGCACTGCTCCTATGTAATCTTCTAGCACTCCTGTACTGGTGTCTTCTAGTGAAGGCACAATGCCACATCCTAGCACTATTACACAGCTGGTTAGTTATCCTAGCACAGGCACAGCTAGCTCAGCGACAGCTGTTAGGAAAGTGGTATGCCCAACCTGTCTTGTTGCATATCCAATTTCAGAAAATTGGGGGGTGTCCAGGGGGAGGAGGATGGTAACAGTTAGAATTGAATCATGCATAATCAAAATAAATGTGCTTTTCCCACTGTTTACACTATAAACAAACAGACCATTTCAGAGTGCTTTATAGCCTCTAATAAAGCAAGGCCAAGTGCAAAATCTTTCAAATGAAAATGAGTTTTCATTCACATGTTCTTTGACAAACATGTACATTAAGTTTTATTGCTTTTAGCTGCAAGCCAGGTTATCTATTTTTGAGTGGGCAAATAGCTCTTGCATCAATACTTTGTCTTTCGTTTTATACAAACCTATGTAGCTGCAGTAACAAGTACACCTACCGATTCGGAAAAAGAGATTTTTCTTTGGCAGAGACTTTTTTATGCAAACGTGAACCATGTATTGCGACTAGCAAGACTTTATATTGCTACAAGCCAAGCTATCCATCTTTGAGTGGGTAGCTCGAACACGGTTTATCCATCTTTGAGTGGGGAAATAGCTCTTCTATCAATACTTTAAAAATACTGTAAAAAGTATAATTATAGTTACAGTAACAAGTACACATTCTGATTCGATAATGTAATGTAAGACTGTAAAATAAACTGCTTTGGCCTGGCACATGCTACCGGTGTATATGGCTAAAATTCACACTTCATTTACCTCTTCTGAAATTATGAAAATTCAGACTACGTTGAGATTTGGTAAAAAAACTAAAGTTCATTGATTCTTCCCTGCGACCAATTTTAGTTTTGCACAAAGGGTTGAATAGAAGAGAAAATGTTATAAAAGTCACCAAAAATGAGGCCATTTTGGACACCAACGTAATATTTTACAGTTTAACCTTTTCTTTCTTGTATTTCTTATTAATAAAAAAAATCAAAATACATTCAATACATACAATAATTCCACGCACATTTTGAAGGGATTTTGTTAGCAGAAATGAGCGAATACTGCCGGTGATTCTAGTGTATGCATTCAATCATAATCAAGTGTTCGAGGACCATGAGATTGACCTAGGCCCATATGGTTTGCCATTATCCTACGCAACTAAAAAATATGGATTATTGGATCTTCTAAAAACTAAAGTACTATTCCAAAAACATTTTATTGTAAGTCAGTTAGACTTTCATATGAAAATGCATCCTGAGATTGCCAATTAACTTGGAGCTCCAAGTTGCATAGTTTATTAGTAAGATTTTGACTTGTTTCACTTGGGACAAGTGACAATCCTACCGTTAAATTCTCTTTTGTTTTACATTTTGTTAGGAGAGAATAACAGATTAGTTTATATCGTCATACGAGCCGCCAAAGAAGTGTCTATTTGTTTAGATACAAGAAGTAATTGCATTAGCTTACAGCTCTACATATACAGTCCTGGAAATCGCTTCTTAAGGCAGCTGAGATTAGGCAATACAAACCTGTTTTAGATCTTGTCGAAACATTGAAGAACGAGGAGATTCCAGACATCTATTATCACAGAAAATGCTGTAGTATTTTCACCATGAAGAAGGATCTTGACAGGATTTGTATTTTTTGCAATAAAGAAACTAAATATGGAAAAGGCAAACAAACACGAGAAAAAATAATTCAATTCCGATTTACACAGTGATCAAACAATCGGAAACATTGCAACAGCAAAACATGACTCTGAGATTCTCACTATGGTATCTCGAGAGCTTGTAGCAGCTGAGCCCTGCTATCATAAGTCCTGTTACAGGAATTATACTTCTTCAATGTATCAATGTGTTACTTATGCTGGCTCAGCAGAGGACAAGGAGTACAATCTCATTGAGTCCGAGGATCATCCAAAGCTGTTTGATTATATCAGATCAAAAATATTAGATAACCCTCACCTCGTAAGGGTTACCGAAATAACCCAACAGCTGGGTTTGTTTATGCAAGAGTTAGGCACAAAAGAGATCAGAGAATCAACCAAAACTCACCTCCTCAGAAAGCTCAATAGCGAGCTTAAGATCCAGGACGGGACGGTTCTAAGACTCCACCGGAAGTTATTTGTTACAGAAAAGCAGCAGTCCGCTAGCCAAAAACTGCTGGCTCGCAGCGTCGCCGTCGCGTCGAGGACTTCAAACTCAAGCTTTCGGCGTTGTGGAGAAAACGTGAGTAGTGAGCTTTATGTTTTTTGAAAGAAATTTACTTTTTAACCGTTAAACACTTAAGTATGGCAACTAGAACTATGTATGTGTTTGTGAAGAAAAGATAAGTGTCGGAAATGATGCCTGTCTTAACATAATTGACTTTTTATTCAGGTAAACGAATGCACTCTAAACTCACGTGAAACTAGAAATGGCGGGGCCTTCTTGTTCAAGTTCAACCAAACCACTTAGGTAAGTTAAAGACGTTCCTAAATGCCTCACTTGTCAATGAAATCAGCTCTTTTTAGAGTACTCTATATCATTTTTAGCGTTTTTGTTTTCTGCCTTGTTGTGAAATTGTGTAAATAAGATTTCAGCTTAACTTTAAGCTTTCATTTGTAAAAATATATCCGCGGGAAAATGTTGCAGAATATTAAGCTTATATAAAGCTACAAAAATCTTTATGTTAGCTCAAGCTTAACTTATGGAGAAGTCAAAAGTCGATTGTAAATTAAATATATAGCATCCTAGTGAAACTGTATCGCCAAAATCATTTGCCAGATGGATTCTTGTGAATACAATGTTTGAATGCTTCAGAAATATATTTTTACGGAAATTCTCGTTGAAGTCTTGTTGAGCTTCAAGAAATGATTTATGTTAAGTATATTGATGCCTTATTTGTAACTTTATACTTCAGTGGAAGTTAGAATGACCATATAGACAATAGACAGGGAACACACAAATCAGTCTGTATATTACTTCAGTGTGTTCTACTAGCCTCCAAAAGGGCTTTTTAATTTTAGGTCCACAAAAAGGGGGATGGGGGAGGGAGGGCTTAATGTGTTGTATAAAAGGATTTTATTTGGTTTGAACTCCCACCCCTTGTAAATTGCAGTTTAACTTTATACTTTTCTTCAAAATTAAAACTTTTGCACAGTGTCAGCTGCTAAAAGTGGTGGTGCAGCAACAGCAACAACAGAGCCAACAAACATTGCTGATGATGCAACAACAGCAACAACAAACAAAGGCATTAATGGGCATTTTGGAGCGTATCATGGATAAATAATATCTCTTATCAGTTTGTGGATCCATGATGTACAGAAACTGTTGTGTTCCTTTGCAGAGATAGTGTGGATTATAATAATTATTTTGTTTTATTCTTGTTAGTATTTTCCCACTGTTTTAAATTTTGAACTGTTGTCAAAGCTGGGATCCTTAAAAAAAAGCATTTTAGGCAGGAAGGAAACATTTTATGGCTGTAAGTTAGAGCCTGTTTGCATTGGTACCTGTCGGGTACTTTGTCTGGGCACCAAGTGCATACAGTATCTTAAATACCGTAATGATTGTTGCCACAAGGCATGTTGTCAGAAATAATGCTTTGATAGTTTAAATTTTCAAACCAGATTATGTTACTCGATCCCCACAAAGGATCTTGAATTTCATTAATTAAAAGGTCAAAATGTTTTGTTTGTAGGGCTGCATTGTCATTGAAAAAAAATTGACCCTTGTGTTGTCTAAACACTATTTCAGTACCACAATAGAGTGTTTTCACTTACGTCATATCAAAATTCAGAAGCATTAAACAACAGTTTTCGATTCCAAAATGGTTATGGAATTGTAGAGAGTTTAAAACTACACATCTGGGCCAAATTTTTAAGCGCAAGAGTAATTCGTTCACGAGTTTGCATAAAGTTTAAGTGCCAGGCACCCCAGATTTCATAGTTGGGAGCCTTTGGGCTCCCTGTGATTCTTCTAAGAGCACAGCCTTGGGAGCGGCCATTTTGGTGCCCCACTTAGGGACACCAACATGGTGGCCAAAAATCCAAAGTCTCAATAACACCAAAAATATCATCACAAAATATTGTATTCACTATAGGTGCCATTAAATCGGCTTATAAGCATCTATAATTCAAAAATAACTTTCAACTGGTTCAATTTTGTTTATTTTCATAGCTTATCTAAAATAACGTGATGAATTGCGTGACACATTTGAAACCTTTATAAATTGAAAGCTAAACATCGTTAAACCCTGAAACTTTTTGTGTGGTATCCACATACCATATTAGAAACAGCTTTGTAGGATGTATACTTTAGATTTTTGAGATTTTATGACATCATGTGCAAACACTCTATACCAATAACAAAAGAATGTTTATCACCTTCCTATGCAGATTTTTTGTGGCCCAACTCTTTAAGCATGGTTGCAATAAGCACAAGACCTTCACACAATGCAATAAATGCACATGTTGTACTGCTAAATTCTTGAGCTCATGCATGTGCTTATCTCACTCTGGTTCCCATGCAATTTTATGCTTGGTGCACAATGGGAATCAGACTTCATAGAGGTGAGATACAAGAAACATCAGTAACCAAAGGTGAAATAAAATAGCACTAATATTTATTGAAAATTGATGTTTATAAAACTGAAGCTTGTGATTAGCCTTTGAACAAGAGACTTTTTTTTCATTCTTGGGGGTATTCATTATTTATGGGGGTGGGGGAGTAGGTGGATGGTACATGTAAATTGGGTTTCAAAATTTTTGTGCCCCTCCCCTTAGGTGAGGAACAATCTGAACGTTTTGGATCCCCCTTCCCACAAGCATGTGAAACTGTAATTAATTGTTGTTTCATAAGGTTAAAGTAAAAATTTTCCCCTCTTTCCAAACAGTGGGAGCAGGGGATTGGGGGGGGGGGGGGCAATTTTTTACAAAGATAATCCTGCTTTTCCATAGTCGGTCAAAAGAGTAGATGTTCTTGTACATGTTACTAGTACATGTCTGTCACTACTAGCCACACTGACTACTAGATTTCTTTGAAAGTCCTTGTTGAATAAAGAGGCTATAAAATACCACAACAGAGCTTACGAAGATTAGGCAAATTCAATTCATGTTTGTTTCCTTGCCAAGTATACTGAGGCCACTGTTAATTAAAATAGTCATTCAATGTTGGTGGGTCAAGTCCAAAGTAAGCAGCTGTTGAGTTGGAATAAAGACAGGTTAAAGCATTTGTGACCTGATTTGGGAAAACGTACACTAACGGATATCCGTTAAACGGCTTGAAAAAACGTACACAAAACGGATAGCAAACGGCCATGAAAAGCGTTTTAACGGTTTCCCAAATCGTTCGAACGGACAAGCAAATTTATCAAACGGATTGGCAATAGCGTTAAAACGGTTTCACAAACCGTTCGACCGGCTGGGTAAAAATTCGAAACGAATAGGCATAAACGTTAAACGGATCATCAAAACGTTCAAACGGATTTAAAACTTTCGTTTAACGGATAGCCATTTCGATTAATTAACGCAGTGGCTATTCGTACGGCACCCGTACGCGGACTTCGATTTGCTATTCGTACGGGAGTCCAAAACTTTCGTCAATTTTCGATATTATTCTTCACTTTTATTGATCCACAACATTAAATGTTCGTTTAGTGTTACGAAGCGCTTCTGGTAAGCGATGTTGATTTGGCTCAGACTAATATGCCGAGTCTCTGTATACTACGCGAGCGATTTCATTTCGTGACACAGAATTTTTTCGCATCAAAGAAAACTCCCGTACGGCCAACTCCGATTTGCTATTCGAACGGGAGTCCAAAACGTTCGTACATTTTCGATGTTATTCTTTACTTTTATTAATCCACAATATTAAATGTTCGTTTAGTGTTACGAAGCGCTTCTGGTAAGCCACGTTGATTTGGCTCAGACTAATTTGCCGAGTCTCTGTGCTGTATACTACGCGAGCGACTCATTTCGTGACACTTGAAAATTTTTCGCGTCAAAGAATACTCCCGTACAGCCAACTTCGATTTCCTATTCGTACGGGAGTCCAAAACTTTCGTCAATTTTCAATGTTATTCTTCACTTTGCAGATCCATAATATTGTACGTTTGTTTAGATTCATGAAGCGGTTCTTGTGAGCGATGTTTATTCAGCTACGCGAAGGAATCTAGTGACACCGCCATGTACTCCCGCTAACTTGTTATTCATATTGGAGTCTTGTAATGAAACATATAATAAAAAACCCGTGTTTATGATAAAACGTGTTAAATGTGGGAGCTAAATGTTCGGGGTAAATGGCTAGGGAACTCTCGCATGAACGCTCCTAGCGGCCGGGAGCGATCAAAAGCGGCCGTATTCGCAGGCTAGATGACCGTATTAAAATACATTAAAATAACAACAAGCAATGTGAGCTGAAAATGGTTTTTATATTCCCTTGTGTAAACAAATGTCGCACAACAAAAATACAGCTCATGAATGCTATCCGTTCAAGCCGGTCACTTAACGTTTATCAGCCGTAATTTGGCGAGCGAAACTCAAGGATAACAGCGAATTCTTGGAAGCGCTGATGGTCTGTATTAAGGTTTCATATTACCCTTTTGACACATGCAAATTTAGTGCACTACTGCACTTTTTACCGACAACTGCGTACGACAAACTTAAAAGGGCTAATTTTTTCTGCTACGTGACTTTCCCTGCTGTCTTTAACTTCGATTATTATATTTAGTTTCATTCCAGATTTATTTTAACAATTAGTGAACATGAAGTTCAGAAAGAATTTTACACATGAATTTTGCGTGGTTAATATAAAGCCGTTCACCGCGAGCCGTCCAAATAATTCTTTAGCCGTTCACAGTCAGCCATTCGAAATAATTCTTTAGCTGTTCAGCCGATGTCTTTCAGACAGTTGTGCAAATGAACTAGCAAATCTTTTTTCAAAAGCACTGCCACGACAATAATTTTTACAACGCGCCCTTCTGTCAAATTGATTGATACAGCGTGGCTGTTGTTGCGTTACCTGTCATGATATGCAAATGTAGACGGCAAGGAGACGCAGTCATGCTTCAATGAGTTCAACGGGATTCGCTTGCAGTTCGCTTGTTTTTGCTCTTCAAGTTAATTTTTATCTCCTGTAAGTTAAACAACTTACAGGAGAATATGGGGGTCTAACCTGCATTCTTTGTTTGTTATTCAGTCGTTTTAATATAGTCTGCGGGAAGCGTTGCGGACGGAAAATTTACCGCGGTAAATTTTCCGTCTGCCACGCGGGGATGAATTTTTGTCTTCTCGTCTTCGGCTATGATTCACGGCTATCCGTTCAAAACTTTACGTGAGCTGTTCAGCTGTTCCTGGCCAACAAAGTTTTCGCTTTTTTTTCTCCATAAAAATGTATCAATTCAAAGAAACTTTGACAAGCTTTTATAATGCTAGTATGCGAATTTGAATCGATTCACTGTGATACAAACTAAAGGGTCGATTATCCGGCATCAAACAAACTTGTAAACAAGAGAGCTTATTACCAGTCATGTCAATAAATCAGTCGATTGATGATAGACTATGCTGCGTAATTATAATTCAAACATGTTTTGTGAAGCTGTTGTTTTGCGTTGAATCGCAACTCAATCGATTCCACGAGAGCGCATGCAGTTCTTGCCCTTTTAACGGATTGATTTTGCCAGGGTCAGTCTATTAAACGGATGACCTGATAGCCGTTAAAACAGATGGCGTATCCGTTCGAACGGACTAGTGTTACCGTTAAAACGGTTTGTTAAATTTATCAAACGGATTAAAAAACAGATTAAACGCTTCTTTAAATCGTTTTAACGGATGCTAAACGGATAGCAAACGCTTTTAAGCCGTTAAACGGATATCCGTTAGTGTACGTTTTCCCAAATCAGGTCACATTTCTTAAAATAGCACAAACTACGTACATTTTTCCAACTTGGCTTAAACCTATCTTCAAGTTCTTCTTAAAATCCAAAAATTTAAAATAATAATGTCTCCGAATAGCCATTCCACAGAAACACGAACTGCGCTCATAGATTCATTGAACATCTGCATTTGCCTTGTTAAAATTCCAACTCGGAATGGTGCCTGAAGGTGAACCCTAAGTGGGTACGCTGGGTCCCCATATAAGCACATCTCTCTTCCAGCAGGATTGAAAGCAAAGTTCTCCAGGTCATCATACAAATGGGAGACTGCCAACATTCTCGCATCGTGCATCCTTCCTTCTATAAGAATAAATAAAAGAAAACAGCAAGTGTCTGACAAAATGACTTAAATAACTATGGAATGATCAATACATGCAAATTCTCACCTACGGGGCCATAGAGTTGACCAATCAGTCCATTTGGAAGCGTAACAGACTGAAACTTAAGGGAATGGACCCGTTTGTGTCCATTGTAGACAGTTCGCTGGTTTACAATCGGTTGAGAGATGGGGCGAACAGTTCCATCTATGAAACCAAAGCAGTTGTCAAGGGCTGCTCCTCTGTTGTGGATTACATCTGCGTACATACTCAGGGAAGCAGGGCTCATAATTGCGTGATTCCACTGAGTAACTCTGTGTCCATGAGTGTTGTAAATCCAGTCCACGACTTCGTTACTGATCATGCTGAGTTCTGCAACCGATCGTCCAAACATAGGAATCATGTCCGAATAACGGCATGGATATGCAAATCTCTTCAGTGCAACGCACAAGCCTTCAGTTCCATCGCAAATTGTTCCATTGTAACATTTAAAGATTGGAGGAACTCGTAAGGCATCAACAAGTAAAGGAATATCACCCTTCTCCACTCGGAAATCTACTTTACACTCGGCTGGATCTTTGTTTACAAGAGAAAATTGCTCGTACGCTGTATGAAGAATTGGAGGATTCTGCGGGGTGTATTCCTCGTACAGCAGTAGAAATTCTTCCTCATCGATTATTTCTTCCTCCAAGCACAAAAGTAGAATTTCTTGAACTTCTTTAAACGATACCATCGTTTTCTTTTGTCAAAACGTCGAAAACCTAAAATTTGAACTCACCGCGTTGTATTGAGCCGGGTCGTAAAACAACTTTATTTTTCCCGCGCTTACAACGGCGTTCTCGTTCCAGGCTTTTTCCCGGCCACGGCGTTCTAAAAGCCGTCGCATCCTGGATCTTAAGCTCGCTAATATGAAATTTAAGTCACTGTTGCAGTTTGAAGATCTACTTGGAAACAACCGTTTGGTTATGTACTGTTTAAAAAACGAGCAGTAGTGTATTATCAGGTTTTAAAACTTGAGGCGAAGCCAAGAGTTTTAAAACCTGATAATACACGTGCTGTGAGTTTTTTTGGAACAGCTTGAAAAACATTCCTGGCAAAGCATGTCCCTAAGGAGCACAAACTATTGTGCTACAGGTGGTGGGATATTTGAATTTTAGATTTCTTGTGGTAGCATTTCGATCATTTGAAGTACGGAGTACTTGTATTTGTCAGGCTGACCACCCAGGCGAACCATTAAGAAAAGGAAAGGAATATTCTATTGATAAAGCGATCAGAGCGTCTGAGCAACGTCCAGGCAAGGTTTGTGAATTATAATGCCAACACTGGAGTACATTGGCACTCAAATTGTAATGCATCATATACAAGTGAGCAAAATATTCGGTATACAACTCCTAGTAATCCTTTAATGCAGACAACACAACAAGACCAAGATGGCCTAGTCTCTAGTAAGACATTTCATTCAGGGATGACCCCGGTGGATTGGTCTAAGTGTTTGATATGTAAGAACAAGACTTATAAAAAGAGTAGAGATCTTACTAATGTGCGCACATTCAAGGCCTGTCAAAGCATCCATTTAGCGGCAGAAAGAAACGGAAATAGCTCCATGTTACACATTTTGAATGGCGTAAATGGGAGACCTAATGGCAGCCCTAATGGCAGCCAACGCTAAGTATTACAAGAACTGTTTTGCAACGTATGTCAGTAAGAAAAGCAGGCTTTATCTGGCCAAGGGAGAAGCTCTAGATTCACCCCATGAAAGGGCTTTCTAAGAACTTGTAATATTGATCTAGCCTCTGGTATCGAACAAGGCAAAGCATACAATATGTCACTATAAGGCAAATGTTGGGATATTGTCACACAGTAAGGCGCTGCTAATCCAGAAAGCTACACCACCCAAAATCTCAAGATATGCTTGCAAAAGCATAAACTGGTTTACTCAAGCAGCGTTGATATACAGGATATTCTTAATGTGTGGGCAGTATTTTAGCCCCCCATAAATCGAAACGTAAGCATTAACGACAAAAGCATTAACGAGATAAAAAATGCACAGGCTTTCAAACCAAACCTCTAACACTCAAGATGTCAGTATGGAAAATGCCAGACAAACTCATTCCAGACTGCCTGTATTTGCTAATCAAGCTGCTAGTCACAGCATGCCATTACAATGGTGATCTATCAGAAGTAAAGGTTTGGTCCAGATCCACCCCCCAACCTGGTAGAACAGAGAGCCAAGTGGCATACATTACAGGCATCCAGCACCGTGTATGATTTTTGGTCCAGATCCACCCCCCAACCTGGTAGAACAGAGAGCCAAGTGGCATACATTACAGGCATCCAGCACCGTGTATGACATTGAAGAGTGTCCTGTTCAAGGAAGACGTCCAGCTGTTACTGATCACGTTGGTTTTGTTGACATGAAGTGGTACAAGGATATGAACGATGAATTCCCATCGCTCATATGCTGAATGCAAATATGGTGACCACTCGGACGGCCTGGGTCAAGTTGCACAGAAGCGAGGCTAGAGAGGCATGTTATGATTGTCACGAATGGCTTCATGTGCGCTTACAGAGGACGATATTCCGGGAGCTTCTCTCGCAGGTAGATCACCGGCAACATTGAAAAACAAAGAACTTAGTTTCTGGCTAAAATGTAGAAGGGATTCTTTGAAGGGATTAAAGACAAAAGCGCTTCTAGTGAAGAGGTGAGATGTTCGAATGCTTCGAATAATTTCCTCTCACTTCACCCTTTTACGGGTTTTATTTTATCCACTGTACTTTTTATTTCGCAAAAACAAAACAATATTCCATTCTGTTCAGGGTCGAGGAATATATTAAAGCTGGTCGCGATAAAAATGTGGTAGATCCTGATCCTAACTCCATTTATACAAAGCGCAAGGAACACAATGAAGGGAATAAAGACAGCAACTCTGCAGTTTCCAGTAGCCAGCGTCAACCAAACTTCCCCTCAGATGGTTGGTCAACTGACTTAAAACGGATGCCCTTTTCTATCTGTGCTGAAATGAACCTTCATATAGCCAAGTCCGGGAAAAATATTGACTCTCAAGCAAAAGTCATTCTGTACCAACAAGTGGATGAAAAGCAACAACACTCTTGAATGATGAATACTTTAAGGAGATATCTGCAGTGAGTGACGAGCACCCTCGTACGACCACACATCGAATATGCTTCCTGTGTGTGGGACCCCCACATTCAGAAACAGATCAGGGACCTGGAAGGTGTTCAACGAAGAGCAACTAGGTTTGCAAAAAACTGCTATATCCGAGAACCGGGGACTGTGACGGGTCACCCGTTCCTCACATTGTAACCCAGTAACTACTGGAAATGTAATGACGTTGTTACCAGTAAATTAATGCATTGTTATCAAGTAAACCCAATACAAATCTTGTACTAGGGGAGGGGTGGATGAGTGAGATAATTGTCTGCATGTGTTGACAGGAGACGCCATATTGGATTTTGTTGATTCCGAAGGCATGTTTTTCGGGCCAGGTAAGAGGAAAGGATATTCGTCCTTTAAAGTGATCGACAGATCAAACAAGAGGCAAAGGTCCACCGTCAACCTTCCGTCTGCCCTGCCACCGGAACAAGAACATTCCAGGGTACATACTGTGCAAGAACAAGAGGAAGGTTCATACCTTAATCTGGGGGACGATGCAGAATCTGTAGATCTAGAGGATGAAGTGCCCTCTTGCTCCACGCAATACAAAATGCGGAAAGAGCGGTTATCCAAAAATTGGGAAGCCTTGCGAACGACCCTTCTTAAGTCCTCTCTTCAACTGGAGGGCTTTGTACCGCAGAAATGTGTTGAGAGCGACTGCAGTAAAGCTGTCGAGAGCCGATGCAGGGATTGTAGCTTTACCGCTTACTATTGCCTTGATTGCTGTAATCGGCTGCACCAAACAAAACACCATTTTCACCAGCCAGAGGTTAAAAAGGTAAGTTTCGCCTTTATCGAGTTTAAGAAGTTAGTACATGCAGTTTTCTTTATTTTCTAGAAGAAAAGAGTAGACTGGCAAGTAATTTATTTATTTGCATAATTAACTTGATGTCTGTTTCAGTTTGGATGGACCCTTTTTTCTCGGGATGCCTTTTTCTACAAAGCGTTAACACAACAGATTTGTTCCTTCCAATTTCAGTAATTTGTTATTAATTTTGAAAATTTGTTTTATTTGTCCATTAGGATGGTGTTTGGCTTTTGCACACTGTTCCTAACAGGATATTGTTTAATGGAAATTATAATCATGTCTGCTCTTTCCAGTATACAAGAGAAATAACTGTGATAGATGAAAAAGGTAAAGGCAATTGCAACAATTACTAACTAAGCCTTACTTTCCTCAAAACGCCAAATCAAATAATTTTTAACTGAATGTGTCTGTAAGATTACCAAATTATGTTAAATTGTATTCCAACTTAAATTTAGTGTATAATATAATTATAATTATAATTAATTGTATAATTTCAGTCCGTACTGCACAATCACAGTTCGGCAATGTTTGCGAGGCTCACAAACAAGGAACATTTACTAGCGAAAATGAAAATAACGGGACAAACGTACCTTTTCCTTCATTATTAATGTCAGATATGCTTGCCAAACAATAATAACAATAATAACAGTAAAGTCTTACGATATCACACCGACTGATGAAATAAAATAAAACAATGAAACTTCTGCGAACAGTTAAAATTTGACAGTTGACAAGCTTAGGAATCCGCGGGTTCTTGTGGGCGGCAGTCATGATTTTGAAGGATGCATGCCGGGTTCCCTTGCCATCCGACTGGAAGCCTGTCCGCAGGCTAAAATATCCCTGATATTTGTACTTCACAAGACCGGTTTAACAGGTTCCATATTCATCTAGACCGTGCAAATGATTAAAAGATGGTGAAAGGTAAGCATTTTGGGAAAAGAAAACATTGGATAATAAATGATCTCTTGTTAGACTTTTTAGTGTGTAGTATCACTGTATATTTTTACTGGTCATTTGTATTTTGACTTG
The DNA here is from genome assembly GCA_022457155.1 of Cladopsammia gracilis. NCBI lineage: Eukaryota > Metazoa > Cnidaria > Anthozoa > Scleractinia > Dendrophylliidae > Cladopsammia > Cladopsammia gracilis. Next base: position 1,172,853 of record JAJGOT010000034.1, read on the forward strand.
CCCTACAGGCTCGCCAAAATACTGTAAGACTTGCAGAAATATACAGCGCGACTACACACTAAAATGTCTAATAAGATATATCTATTTTTAGAGTTTTTTAGATTGCATGCATACTTTTGAATACATTAACTGTAATGTTCATTTTTATGCCTGCTATTTAAGTCTAAAATTTCTTATTCAGATAATACTAGCAAACCTGTTTACTAAGAAAAGTTTTGAAGGAGCCCACAAAGGGATAAGCTGATAAGTTAGGAACCCCACCTGTAAAATACCAGATTCTATGGCAAAATATTTATGTGTCCAGGCAGAGCTATTCTTTGGGCCTGAGGCTTCTGGGATCCTGTTCTGCAACAGTCTACATTTGGTGGGTGTCGTTTGGTATAAACATTAATTGCCATCATTATATTAATTTTGTTGTTGTTTTAAAATATTCTTCTGAAGGTGGTCAGCATGTAGTGAAGATTGTTTGTTGCACTTGCCATAGTGTTTCAGAGAGTTTTCTTTGGCAAGGTTTGTGGCCCGCTACTCCTGTGGAACCAACCTTAGCGTTCACCACAAAACTGATGCAGTTTGCCCTGGCCCTTGTGATGGAATGCCAATCCATTTTTGATTTAGTCAAGGCTTTGGAATTCACTGCCAATCCTCTGATAAAGGTTTGCTGTTATAATAACTGCAACTACTGAGATGATTGTAACCCACAAATTGTTGGATTGTAACTGAGATGATTGTAACCCACAAATTGTTGGATTGTAACTGAGATGATTGTAACCCACAAATTATTGGATTGTAACTGAGATGGTTGTAACCCACAAATTATTGGATTGTAATTGAGATGGTTATTGTAACCCACAAATTATTGGATTGTAACTGAGACGGTTATTGTAACCCACAAATTATTGGATTGTAACTGAGATGATTGTAATCCACAAATTATTGGATTGTAACTGAGATGATTGTAACCCACAAATTATTGGATTGTAACTGAGATGATTGTAACCCATAAATTATTGGATTGTAACTGAGATGATTGTAACCCATAAGTTATTGGATTGTAACTGAGATGATTGTAACCCATAATTATTGGATTGTAACTGAGATGGTTGTAACCCACAAATTATTGGATTGTAACTGAGATGATTGTATAACCCACAAATTATTGGATTGTAACTGAGATGATTGTAACCCACAAATTATTGGATTGTAACTGAGATGATTGTAACCCACAAATTATTGGATTGTAACTGAGATGATTGTAACCCACAAATTATTGGATTGTAACTGAGATGATTGTAACCCACAAATTATTGGATTGTAACTGAGATGGTTGTAACCCACAAATTATTGGATTGTAATAAATATGCAGACGTCTATGTACTTATAACCCACAAATTATTGTATTGTAACCCACAGATTATTGAAGTATAATAACGACTGAGCCGGCACGTTTGTAACCCGCAAATCCCAGCCGCAAATAATTGCATTGAACCTGAGATGATTGTAACCCACAAATTGCTCTGTATTGTGAATGAGATAGGAGAAGGTTAATGCACTAGTTGTAACCCAAAATTTACTGGCTTACATACAAGATAATTAACCTACTTGTAAACTACAAATTACTGGTACTTGTAACCCACAAATGAATGATTTTCATTAACTAAAATGAGATGCATGATGGCTGGTTGTTCCCACGAACCGGTGAAGATCGATCGCAACGAACACAAATAACTGAACAATACCTTAGGATACTCATGATACTTACCTTTGAAAATGATTTGTACTAAATTACACGACAGGAAGTAGAAAAAAATTGTTGAATAAGCGTCCGAGATTCGGCAAAAGAACTCACAATATCGACACAATATCCACCGATTTGGTTTCGCGCGATACAATTATCTCACTCATCCACCCCTCCCCTAGTACAAGATTTGTACTGGGTTTACTTGATAACAATGCATTAATTTACTGGTTACAACGTCATTACATTTCCAGTAGTTACTGGGTTACAACGTGAGGAATGGGTGGACGGGTCTACTTAAAGATCTTAAATGGCCCTCCCTTGAAATGAGACGTAAAATTGCAAGACTCGCCATGTTTTATAAGATGGTAAATGGTCTAGTGAACATTGATCTACCAGATGACCTCTTGAGAACATCTCAATGCTCTACATGCTCCTCGCATCCCATGAGATTTATCAACCTGTATAGCTCTACCAACACCCGTAAATTCAGCTTTATAACAAGATCACTTAAAGAGTGGAACCTGCTCCCTAACAATATTCTTGAGGCCCCCACCCTTGCTAAGTTCAAGGAGATGGTCACCATGGAACTTGTAAAGTAGTTTAATTAATGAACATGCAACACCTGTCAGTTTATTTTATTTTACATTGTATTTAATGTATCCGCTTTCATGCCAACAGCTTTGCGGATTATACTATATAAATAAAATTACTTTTATTTCCGGTCCCAATGCTATCACAGTTTTAGGAAGAACAACGCCCCGCATAATTTAAAAGTTTCATTGTGCATTTTAAGTGGGGAGGTAAAGCATGCTTGTTGTTCCTGTGTTGCTGGTACAGTTGGTTTTTGTAACCACATTTTAGCACTTTTAATGAAAATTTGCAAGTTCACATTGTATGAGTGTAAAAATGTCAATGAACTTGACAATCAAGGGGACACATGCAGCCAAAGCAGGCCTGTACCTCCACATTACAACAGTGGCATTGAAAGGGGAGAGGAGACTCAATAAATCCACAACCTGCAATGGAAGTGTTAGTGACCAAAACTAACCTTGACCAAACCAGGTCATCAGCACGAGATCAGGTGTCAGGTGTTCACTATATGAGGGAACGAAAAATATCCGGAGACAACAAGCAGACGAAGAAAAACTACTGACAACATTGAAAGAGTTGAACCCAAAAATGGCCTTAGCGCAAATTATGTCTCCAAGGTCGGAATCCACTCCCTTGTTGGAAACAAAATTTGGCAAAAGTCCCCAAGGTTCATATGCAAGCTATCAACTTTCCATGACTGAAGATAATTTTAAAGTGTATTGCGACATTACATCTGTAGCAAGGGTAACCATTGGTAACCACAGTGAGCAAATTATTACTTATCCCAGATTTCCCCTCAAACCTCCAGATGAACAGTTTGAAATGCCAACAGAAATTTCGGAGGTAGAAAAATCGTTCTTAGAAAGTATTATAGTTGATGCCGACAAACTGAATGACATTAAGAAGAAAACACAGGTTCAATCAGACTGTCTGGAATGGAAGGCAGAAAGAAAATTTCGATTCACTGCCTCAAATTTTGGTCTTATTGGGGATAGAAAAAGACACCATGAGAATTTAAATTGGTGAAAAATCTTCTAACCCTTTCACCATGGTGGCCTCTTTAGAGGTTACAAAATAAAAGGGCCGCAAACACTTGTGGCCTCTAACGCAGCCACAAAAAAGGAGTTCTCTTCTTTTGTTAAAGACTGGGCACTACGTTCCTTATATGGAAAACTAATTTATGCAAGTGAAAGCACATGCTTTGAAAGCAAAATGGCGGTCTGTTTTCACGAACTGGAGGATGAAAAAAGTATTGTAAATCAAACAAGAACTTTCCGCACGTTTTATTTTCGCTATTTTCAACAACCAAAGTGAAGTCAACAGTCAAGATCAAATTTTGACATGAATTCTAAGAGTTAAAAGAAAATATCTTCACAATTGTTCGACCGATAACTGATGAAGCCGTGGAAGACGTTTCAAGCCAACTGTGAACCATAAACAACAAGATATTCACTTAAATGCGACAGCAATACTTTTAGATGGTCTTTACACAATGAGGTAAGAGTTATGCAGCATTTTCACTGGTTTTGCAAATGTTCTGAATGAAATAAATCACATATTTTTTAAAATATGCAGCCCTGTAACAATTGTTTTTTTCTGATTTGTGTTCCATTATGTATTCTTTATTAAAAAAGAACTGCTCATCCTCAACAGGATTTCTGTATGCTGTGATGAATTACCCTAGAGCGAGATAGTCAAGCTGTTAACGACCAAAATTGTTCACTTTTTGATAAAAGCATGAAACTTTGCCAGATTACTAACAACCCTATGGTGAACATTTTCAGATATGGAGCCAGCGCAAATTAATTACCAGAGCTTGGTACTGCGCATGTCCCAAATCACAACTGCATGAAAACGAGGCCCAGACAAATAACAGTACTTTGTAATGTAGTTTCGTTATATAAGTACCCCTTTGACGTTGAATCATAGTTGTGTTGGCATGCTTAATATTTTGTTTCAGTCATGTGACCTGTCAATCACATGTCTGTCACGTGACACGTCACGAAAGGTCCACTTGTTAATAAATGAAATATTTTGTGTGTTTAGGGGTTGGGAGTAGGGGGTATGGCACTGGCATTTCATCCGAGCCTCCAAAAGAAACATTTCAACGGGTACGGGGCCAGCCTTTTAACTGCTCGACTTACGTGCCGTGCATTGCCCAAAGCACGACTGCATGAAAACGAGGCTCAAATTCGTATTGCATTTTCGGTACATATTTGTCTTCAAAATCGATATTTTAATATGGTAATTTTATCAGGTTGTCTTTGGACTACTCTAATAAAGAGTGACTAAATACAGACCAAAACCGTAATAAATGTGTGGGACTATACTGTTTGGTGAACATTTAATGGTTAATACTGGTTCGTGAATAAAGACAAAAACTCAACTTTTTCATGCAGTTTAATCAAACTTCTTTGGACATTAATTGGCTACATGCCACTACTGACTGAATCAGTTCCTCGAGTTCATTTTTACATCAGTCATATCTAAGCTGCTGAGATTCTGCTAGTTACTGCTAGTTACTCGTGTCTGATATTTTCCTAATCCACTCATTAGTAGTTAATTACTGGCAAGTGTTTTTCAAGAATGACACATACACGTAATAAACGTGTTTAGTCACAATTACCACCACAGTTACACAAACCCGTGCAAGCCAAGTTTGCCTTCACACACTTACAGCGACCTGTGCATGCAGTCTTGCAGCTGCAGCGGATGAGTTCATAGCAAGTGTCCTTCATTTGTGGCAGTGTCGTCCACACTGGAGTCCAAGACTTAGCATCATGTTGCCATCCCCATTCAGAAGGACTTGGAAGAGCTGGCTGCGTTAGAAGTGTTTGGGCCCAAACGTACCCACCTTGATACACTGAACGCTTGGTGTGCTGTAGGAGTGCCTCTTGGGTTGGAGGAATTTTTTCCAGGATCCTGGACTTCTTAGAGAAAAGTTCTTGTCTCGCCTCATTAACCTTTGTAAGATGACTTGTGCGATCGTATAAGAGAACGACATATCGTTCAATCACAGTCAAGCAAGCATCGTCGACCGCTTCAGGTAACGAGGATAGGGTTAGTAGTGTAGCTGTAAGCTCAGGGAATACACCCCAGATGTCCCACGCTGTCTTCTTGCCTCTGCCTGCGAAGAAGGAAACTGTATCGCACCCAGTAAGAGCGTGAAACATTGGCAAAACTGCAGCTCTCTCGCGTCCTAACGCTGAAGCAATGGTATGGACCGCAATGTTCTGCAAGTGCTTTCCTGTACCATACGCAACCCAGAGTTCCTCTGCTGGGATAGTGCTTGCAATGGATACAGCTAAAACGACCACGTCTGTGTCGTTGGTTCTAATCATTATTCTACGATGTCCACAGAGACTGGCATCCACGACGTGTACCATCAGTCGCGTGTCTGCCTCTTCATGACTGCATGGTGCTAGATTTGCCAGGTCCCCTCTGTTGGTGGATGACAAGACACTCTCTCCAGAAGTGGCGTAAAGCTCCTTGTTACCAGGTATCGTCATCGTTACAATGAAGCTTGCTAAAAGAAGAAACAGTTCATTCTTATTCTCGTCATTTCGAAGGAAGCCTTTCCAGTCTGTGGGGATTCGAGTTGACATTGTGACTTGACGACGTTGACCCGTGCCTCTTCTTTCACGTGTGGCTTTCTTTAGCGAGCCCGCTCGATACACGTCCCACACCACATCTACTCGTTTCACACACTGGAGCTGTCTTGCAATGTAGGGACCAAACACTGTTTGGCAGTACCCTTCAAAAGTCCGCGCAGTTCCCGGGAGCAACATCTGAACGATGACTGCTCCATCCAGTATCATTGCATCTGGAGTTGGCTGCTCTGTTACTGGGGTAGCGACGGCCTTGAGACACTTGACAAGATCTGCCTTTTGTCCTTCTCTTAGCTGACCCATGTGTGAAAGAGAGGGTGGCCATGGCTGGTTTTCATACTTGAAAAATTCTTCCAAATTTCCATCGCGGCTCTGGCATGCAATATAAAGCCTAGAGAAAAGGGCACAGTCGTCTTTGAGAGCTCCAATCTTTTCTTTGTCCTTCGACGTTACTTTCTTGCTTGAAGTGTTGAATGTAGGCAACTGGTTCTTTTTGATGGGGTCCGTTATCGGTTTGCTCCTGTCGATGAACCGTTCCTGAACAAAGGTGTTAAATTGGGTCTCACCGATTGATACAATATTCTGCACGGTGCTAACGACGCTTTCGTCTGCTACATCCCTCGTATGGACTGCAATGAGGTCTTTACTCTTTTCACTGAAAGGATTTCCCAGGTCTTCAAATGATAAAACAAGGTTCAAGACGTCTTTCGCAAATGCGGCTTGTGTGGCTGGCGTTTGTTCATGATGCTGATACTTTGGTGCTGGCGTCGACTCTTCAAATTCTTTGGTCATTCGTGCAACTTCTGGACCACCTACCATCCATCTTGCAAGTGCTGCAGGGTTCTCGGTCAACCCAACTGCTCCTCCTTCTCCTTTTACTTCGGAATTCAGCTGCTCATGGGCTTGATCTTGAGCGATGGATGAGAAAAGCCTCTCTGTCTTTTGTACCAAGAACGAGCCATCGCAAAACGTTTGGAAAACATCTCTGTGTTGGACAGGAAGTTCACACATGTCCCGGATGTGAACAGAAAGCCACCTTGCATAGTGGGTCTGGTCCAGGGCAAACATCCAGGGGATGATCTTGGTCAGGGCATGAATGTAGAGAGCAAAGTCAGCTTCCCTGAAAGCCCGGACAAGTTGCAAACAGCAAACCTCAAAATAGAGAACGCGATCCCAGTAAAGAAACAGTGGAAAAGTGTTTGACATCTCTTCTTTCCACTCATCAAACGATTTCACGTCTTGGCCGTCAGTTGCAGTAGCTGTTGAGGCGTATTCCTGGTAGGCTTTCTGCTGCAGAAGGTGAAGACTGGCAGCTGTTACTTGATGCCCACGTCTTGTCCGGGTGAGGTGGCTTGCACTGATAAACGAATCGGTCACGCCTTGAGTTGCTACGCCTGCTGTAGAAACAACTTCCGTCCATCCGCTACCATTCATCCATTTTCCAAGCGCTTTGTAGGCTATCATTTCAATGTGAAGGCCACCGAGCATCACGACAAAATGATCTTCTCCATGGGTAGCAGGAAAACTCCACTGGATCTGCTTGGCCAGCGCAAACAATGGTTGGTCGAAGGCAATTACCGGAATCTGAGATGGATTCACATGGTGCACTGCATTCCTGACGACATCCATAGAATGCTTGACCATTGCCAGTGTATGAGCATTCTCTACAAACATGGGAAGAAGTGTGATGATCGCAGGCAGATGGTGAGTCGGAGTAGCTTGCAAGGCACGGTATGCTGCCCAAGACACAGTTCCATGTTCGTTGTGCTCTTCCCTTGAAAGCAGTTCATTTAAGCTATCCAACCAGTCTTTCTCCTCTTCCTTTCCACGATCTGACACGACTGGATGACATTTAATTCTTCCCGATATCTTTGGAGCACAAAGGTCACCTGAAGGCACTGTTACAGGAGGTACGTCACGGTAATAGGATGGAAGTTGATCCACTTTCTTAGAATTTCTGGACTGGGAGGGATCAAATGTATCAATGCTCCTTTCCTCTCCTTTGTCGTCGGTAGTTGGATGTTGAACAAGGGAAATAGCAGTGCCGTGGAAAGAGTCTTTGGATGTGGTCGAACTTGGGTTGTGGTCAATATTATCCACCGCAGCTGTAGTAAACAATCCTTTACACAGCTTGGATGGACACACGACTCCTTCCCTCTCATAGCGAGCTATCACACTGTTCGCTATGTCTGTAGAAATAGATAGTACACGGTCGTAAGAGATGCATATCCCCAGTTTAAAGAAGGCATCTACGAGAGATCTGTCCCTTGTTGCTCCATGGATTTTCAGAGCTGCATAGATGGGAAGGGGGCATTCCTTTTCTCTTGTGTGATGGGTGGTAGATGGGTCTTTTCGGTCACGAACGCGTGAGATGCTGTTGAAAATGAGCAGCTGTGCGATTGTAAGGGATGCCTGATTGGGCACTATGTCTGTGGTGTCGGTAGCTGTTTTCTTGTTGACTGAAGAGCCTTTAAGAATCATGTCAATCAGAATCTTGAGAGACATAGGAATTGCATCCTTCTGGCAGCTATGTTGGAATGTTCCATTGAATGTGTTCTTTACCCTTAACATATCTCTTCTGACAATATTTGCAGCCTTGGCCAGGTTGCATGCCTCAGAATCTTTTTCTTTTGCCCGCTTTATCATCTCTCCGATATCTTCCCTAAGAACCAGAACGACATCTCTCCCTTGGCTTACGGCTGTGAGATCTGGGAAAGCAGTTAAGATTCTCTCCCTTAATCTGGAAGTATTGACCCTTCCATGCTCGACCTCTAGTTCCTCCAGCTTTGAGGAAAACAATTGTGCCAGTTCGTTCATCTTAAACACAGGAACGTCTTCACCTCCTTCTAGATTCTCATCGATATGAGCTACCACTTGGTCAAAAGCAAGCTCATCTAAATCCGAAATTGTGGTGTTCAACTCCTTAAAAGTGACTGACCTTTGGTTTCTTGCCTGATTGTACAAAGAAACAAGACACGCTGCGTGGTATTTTGCTTCCAGTGCCACCATATCGCCAACGGACAACTTAGCTATCAGCTTGCCATCATTTAAGAGAACAGCACAATCTCTAACCTTTTTGTCCACCTTCAGGGTTTCAGCTTGATGAAGATCTGATTGGTTGTCAGATTGCTCACAGAAAAAGCAGTGATCTTTAATACTAGCTGCCTTTATACTTGATCGCCTTGCCTTAATAGGGTTACCAGTTTCATCTACCGACGCTTCGGCTACCTTTCTCTTTTTTGCACGGTTTAACTTTGTATTGCTGAAACGATCTCTGCAGTATTTATGCCACACTGCCTTATGATCAACTAGTGTTTGCTCAATGCCTCTACCTTCATCGAACAAATCAATGTTTATTTCTAATGGCAACATGCCAAGACTGTTAAATTCCTTAATATTATTTGCAAAGGACTTGTAACCGACACCACTGTCTTTTCTTTTTGAACTCGCAGGACACTGTACATGTTCTATTGCCGGCTTTTGACAGATGATGCAATACCTCCAGTCCATGATATACAGTTATTTAGTTCCAACAGGAGCCCATTATCAACTGAAATTTTACGAGATTACAACAATGATTAATTACAGCTTTATTATCGATCGATTACGTTTTATATAATTTACTGCTTGAAATTTCTGTTGGCCTTTTGTTTTGCTCGTTTTCTTATATTTCTTATTACTCTAAAACTATTTGCTTTCTAAATTATATGTATTCAAAGAAGAAACTAAAAGGTTCATGTAAAAAAGTTACTTACCTAGAATGACTGCAAGTTCGCATGGAGGCGGCCATATTTAAAACCGCGCGTGGCCTAGATACATACATCTTTTCTCAGTTTCCATTACTTATATTTACTGTAGTATTGTGTTGCATGTTTTTCTTACCTCTATATTGCTTAGTTATTTACGGTTATTTACATTTACTTTGTCACTTCAGTTTATGCTGTCATAGTATCATATTTAATCCCCCGCCCCCTTTTAAATTTAAATTGTAACGTTTTTTTGCCTTACGAGTTATTATCTGTAAGACCCTGAAGAAGAAAGGCTGTGCCTTTCGAAATATTGGATTTTTTACAAATATAGTCGTTTCCGTACCGTTTATCAGCCTTGCTTTTTTATCAAATCGTGGCCTAGATGCTAGTTCCCAGTTTCTACTCAATTAAATATCATTTTCCTCCCCAGGGCCGCCTCTCTTTCTTAGCCGAATCCGTAGAATCAAAAGATTTTTACTGGTGATATATACTGTATTTCAAAATTAGAAAAATATTTAAACACGATCAATTAAATATTGACAATTAAAACAGTGATAATTCCGAATCTTGAAGCCTATTTTTTCTGAGTTTTTCTTAGTCTTTAGGCCGGGAGGTCCTAACTCCATCTTCACAATATCAACAACTGTAAAACTACAAGATTGGAACTTGGAGAATAAATTGTTTTTCCAAACCTGCCTTCTTCGCGAATAGGTTTCGTGATGTTATAAGTTGTATGGGGATTACATATACTTTTAAATGACATCTTGACATCTTGGTCCAATGTCCGTTTGGCCATTGAATTCCTTAGACAAACGGGAATGAATTGTTGCCAAGTAAATTTTAAGAAAAGTTACAAAATATATGTTTTAAGGTTTTTCTTCGATATTATTAAAGTTCTGAGAATTTGAAGTGTTTATAGTCACTTTTTGCTCCTCAAAATATCCATAACTAGTTATGTGACTGGTCACGTGACATGTCACGTGACCAAAAATAACTTCCTGAGAGACAAAGAGCCAGCTAGTCTCTCAACCAATACAAAGTGCTCACTTAGAACAAAAGAATACTGCAAAATATCGGACTGTTTGTCTGAGCCTCGTTTTCATACAGTTGTGATTTGGGACATGCGCAGTACCAAGCTCTGGTAATTAATTTGCGCTGGCTCCATATCTGAAAATGTTCACCATAGGGTTGTTAGTAATCTGGCAAAGTTTCATGCTTTTATCAAAAAGTGAACAATTCGACCATTTTTTGGTCGTTAGCAGCTGGACTAAGAGCACCATCCAACCGATTAACAACCTCACCAGTTATGTCCAAGGCATTCTCTCGAACAATTTGCCTTTGATGATCTTCAAATTAATTTAGAGTTTGGTTTGAAATCTCTCTTTGCCACTGAATTGTTCCACCATCGACAAGGGCATCTCCAATAGCTGAATTCGTTCTTTCAGCCTCATTCGTGGACTGTCAGTTTTAGGACCAGTGTACTCTCACACAATAATTTGAATTCTTGCCATCTCAGCATCACGAAATCTTACCTCAAAGTTAGATATGCCTACTCCTGGGCCAGCGTCTTCAAATGGAAGACCCAATGTACGCTGTTTTTCTAAAATGTTTTTGCAAAAAGTTGTACATTCACAGAAGGCACTCCAAAGGTTTTCTAAATTTCTGTTATCTAACTGTAGTTACACACCTGAAATCTTGCACAGAAGAGAGGCGAGATTTAGGCTTTGGATTAATTCTCTCTCAAACGCTTAACTGTTTGATCCCCCTCCCATGTTTCGTTAATACTAACCAAAGTATTCTTCAGCTTTAGTAATCTGAACATTTCGGTTCTACTGCAGTGATCACCCAAGTGCACCTGAACAAGCTAACAATGTTCCCAACATTATGCACAAGGGATAACAGAGGACTTGCTGTTGGAATAACAATGTGCCAAAGATGATGGGGACTCGCAGGCCTCAAAATCCTTGATGAGCCAGCCTTCTTGAAACCACTGCTTTTCAAACTACCCGAAGACCTTCAAGGAAGATGGCAAAGGCATGCGTATCGTTACAAGTCCAAGCATGGCGTTGATTACCCCCATTTCAAGAGTTTGCCTCATTTATCCAAGAAACCGCACGGCAACGGAATGACCCCTGCCTATCGATAGAGAGCCCAGAGCCAATGAACTCACGTCAAATCAAGCCCCCCACCAAGCCTCCAGCCAAGCCCCCTATGAAACCTGCCGACAACCCATATTTTGGATGGGACTTGACAGCATTCAAGACTGATGTCTCGGACCCTGCACCTAGGGACTCAGCTACTCAGGATCCTGCCAAATGGTGTATTGTCCACAAGCTTTGTCATCACCTTAGTAAGTGCCGCGCCTTCAGGGCCATGTCCCTTGCCGAAAGAAGAAACCTGCTCAGCCAACATGGGATTTGCTTTCGCTGCCTTGCACCCTGTACTCACCTAGCAAAGAACACATTGCAGCACTACATGCAGGACCTCCCAGCAAACCAGCATTACAACAAAGAGAACTGGGAGATGCCCACCAGCAAGGTGGGGAGCCGACCAAGGTCACAGCTAGCTGTACACAGGTGTGTGGAAACAACCCGGGGTAAATCCTGCTCGAAGATATGTCCAGCAAACATGTCTGTGGCCATTCCGAAAACAAGATAAAAGCCTATGTGGTCATTGACGACCAAAGTAACTGTTCTCTGGCCAAGCCAAAGTTCTTCGACTTGTTGAAGACACTCTGGGGCAAGGCAAGCCAAGCCAAAGGAAGACGTGCGCACAACCTCATTATCGAGTCTCTAGACAGCACCTAGAGTCATACACTCCCTGTCCTCACCAAATGCAATGCTATCCCTAACAGCAGAGAAGAAATTCCAACCCCCACAGCGGCTAGAGCCCATCCTCATCTAACACCTATTGCAGACAAGAACCCGGAAGCTGAGATCCTGTTACATGTTGGTAGAGATGTACTGGAACTCCACAAAATTCATGAGTCTTGGAATGGACCCAGGACTGCACCATGGGCTCAACACCTCAACTTAGGATGGGTGGTCTTGGGAAATGTCTGCTTGGATGGTGCTCACAAGCCTAGTGAGGTTCTCATCTTTCAAGACACAAGTCCTCATTAATGGCCGACCATCATATCTGCTACCTTGCGAAAACCGACTGTACATTAAATATGGTACAAGTGTAGACTCCACAACCTACGTAGCAGCTGGCAAAACGAAAGGAACTTTCTTCCAGGGGAGGTTTGAAGATGGACTAGGAGACGTCTTCCTATGCACTAAGGATGACAACAAACCAGGCACTTCAGTGGAAGAAAGGACGTTCATTGACATTATGAACCATTCAGCGACCGAAAGCGAATCTGGCAGTTGGGAAGCGCCCTTGCCCCTCTGTGAGGAAGTTAAAAAGCTTCCTGATAACTGAGAAGGTGCCCTCGAGCGCCTGGGGTTGAGTCAACGCACTGTAGGCAAGAAACCTTTGATGAAACATTATTTCGACTTCATGCAGAAACTGTTTGATAATGGTCATGCTGAACCCATGCCAAACAGAGTCAAGCCCATCTGTTCTCCCCCAAAAGCCAGAAAAAGTCTGCGTGATCTTCGATTCCGCAGCTGAAACTGAAGAAATCTCTCTGAACAAGATATTGCTCTCATGACCAGACCTCACAAACAGCTTACTAGACATCCTGATACGCTTCCACCAGGATCCTGTTGCCTTCATGGCAGACACTGAGCAAATGTTTCACTTCCTCTTAGTCCATGAAGACCGCCGAGACCTCTTGCGGTTCTTTTGGTACAAAGACAGCAACCCAGATGGAGGGCTGACTGAATACCGGATGAAAGTTCATGTTTTCAGAAACAAGTACTCACCTGTAGTAGCCACCTTCTGTCTTCGGAAAACTGCAGAAGTAGGCGAACCACTATTTGGCTCAGATGCCAAAGACTTTGTGCACAACAACTTCTTTGTTCATGGCAGAGTTAAGTCTGTTGCCGAATCAGCCAAAGCTGCTGACCTACTAAGTCGCACCCAAGCCATGCTAGCAAGGGCCAACTTGTGTCTACACAAGAGAGCAGCCAGCCACCCCGAGGTAACTCGAGCCTTTCCAAGCGAAGACCAAGCATCCAATCTTAGTGATCCGGACTTCTCACAGGACACCATTCCAGTTCAGCATTCTTTAGGTGTACTGTGGGACTTATCAACTGATGCCATCTCTGGGAGATAAGCCATTCACAAGGCGAGGTGTATTGTCCGTCATCAACAGCTTGTATGATCCCCTAGGACTTGCAGCTCCAGTCACGATTAAAGGAAAGTTCCTTCTAACGTCGATGACAGCCCACCTCAGTAATCTCCAACCAGAAGACTGGGACGAGCCACCACCAGAAGAACAAAGACCAGCATGGGAAACTTGGTGCCAAACTCTCCAAGCTCTGACACTGCTCAAAGTTCCTCGATGCCACACACATGGTCCACATAAAGCAGCTGCCCACCGAGAGCTTCACACATTGTGACGCCTCCAATGAAGCTATTGGAGCCATCTCGCATCTGAGAACCATCCAGCAAGTAAAGTAAACAATTCTATGTCTGTCAGCAATCGAGTGAAGCGGATCAGGAAATTGTCAACCCCAGAGCAGTGGCATTACGTACCTACTCACCACGATCCTGCCGATCTGGCAACTCGATCAGTCGATGCTCAGAACCTGAAAGACAGCGTGTGGCAGTGGCCCCAAGTTCCTTCATAATGAGGATGCAACGATCGATTCAACAACCAGTACCTTAGCCACAGAGCCTGCAGTTGATGACCCCAAGGTCCACCCAGTACTCAGGGCACTAACATCAGAAGTTCTGCCAAACAAGTCTCTGGGAATCGTCATTTCTCCAAGTTTTCACAGTGGGGAGCTCTCTTGAAAGCAATTGCAAGGCTGATCTCAGTAGCCCAATCCTGTCATCGAAAGGCTCCAGACAAGCCCACTGGAACCAATGCAGCTCAGAAAACAGCACTTACTGTCTACGTTCTTAACAGTATGGATAATGAGCGAAATGATTTAACATTTTTTTACAAACGTGGTGAAATCATCGGCAAAGACATTAAGTTTTATGTTACTTTTTCCCACTTGTATTCCTTCAATTTCTTTGTTATCACGTATAACAATATTTACAATTTCAAGAGTAATAATAAAGAGATATGGTGACAACAGGTCACCTTGCCAGACACCTCGCCTAATTTGACAAATCGCAGAAACAGCGAGAAAGCGTGCGCGTGCACTTGCACTTGCGCATTGCTTGATTGATAAAGTTTGTTGACTTTGTAAAAGTACTGTTCCTGTTCCTGTTTCTGTTGCCGAAAAAGAAATATGATATCTCTGATATATTAATAACTATATAAATACAACGAATAACTATAATACTGTAATAGTTGGCCTTGAGACTATTTGTAAAGCATCATGAGTAATGATGATACCATACTTCATCTTCCATTGTATTGATTTTTTGCAATGAAGATATTTATATATTGCCATGTTCTCCAAGCCTAAAATATATGCTTAAAATTTGATCTCCAAATTATCATTGAAAACTCCCCTCAATTCAATCAAATGATTATCTCTCTGTATCAACTCTATGCCGCTTATATGAGGTGGATATCAGGGGGATTTTTCATTGAGAAGCACTTGACCCAGGGGACTTTGTCTTGTTAGATTCCCCCACCCCGGGGAAAATTCTCAACTTTGCTCAAACCATTTTACAATCCCCCTGGTTGGCCCAGGGTCCTACCCCAGGGGCAAGTCGATGACATGTGCATAACACAACTGGAGATATCAGAATAAAGAACTTCGACCCATCTCATAAACGAATTACCAAAATTAAAGACTTTTAATGTTTCAAACAGAAACTGCCAGCTTATCGAATCAAAAGCGGTCATCAATCCAGGAATGTTTTGCTGTTTGGTGTATTCCATAACATCATTAATTGATCTCACCGCATCAAAGATAGTTCTGCCTATTGTATCCATTTATTTCCTTGCTAAGCAGCATAGAGGACGTATTTCGATCTCAAACCTAACCAAATCCAAGCATATTAACTTATTGTGCATTGTGCTTTATAATGAAAACTGATACTAAGGCGACTGCCTTCTTTAAGACTGAATACAGATGACTGTTCTCGTTTTTCTGTATTCTTTAAGTAACTGTTCTGTGGTAGGTGAGGGAGTGGGGGATTTAACTTCTGTGACAAGTTTTTGTTGAAATAGACCTTTTCACGGTTTTTAGCGCCATCTTGGTTGGGGGGGGGGGGAGGCAACATTGCTGCAATTACAATAGATGTCACCCAGATCTCCAAGCCAAGTTTGCCTTGGCCGCATCATATGCACATTCAACTTTCAACATATCTCACTCTCAATGGCATACCTATTTACGTTTCTGCACTACAGTGCAGCCCAAAAATAATGCAGGGGCAAGAACTTCTTTTTGCATCTGCAAAACCGCAACTTCTTCTGGCTACTTGCACTAGAATCCTGCAAGCTGCAAGAACTTCTTTGGGGTTTGATGCTTAAAACCGCAATAATTTCTTTGTACTTAGATATCTGGAGTGCAAGAACTTCTTTGCGGTAGCAACAAGACACAATATGCCGCTTTTATTTGGACAGCACAGTGGAACTTTTTTTAGGCACTTATGGAAATAAAAGAGAAAAATTTAATGTCTCTAAGAATAAAATAGTGTTGTTTTTCTTCCTACCGCTTAAGTCACTGAAAATGAAAGGTTGAGTGGCAATTCTGAACTTAGCTTCGGACATTGCCTTGCTATTCATCTATGCATAATGTAATCGTGAGAAATTTTGGGATTGTATGTTCTTGCAAGATGAACAGTTTCAAATTCACATTCACAGGGGCAGATATGTGACCTCACACCAAAACTTTACCATAAACGGGTATCCAGCCAATAAAAAAATGTTAACCTGTTCGAACGGCTAATGTTATTGGTTTAGAAGAAATGAGTAGCTGAGCTTCACCGTTCAAAAAGAATAAAAAAAAATCTCCAGCCATTCGAGCAGTTATCAAAAGAGCAAATCTTTTGCCGGTGACTTTATGGTTGATTGTTTTGCTCTTGTTTGCCGACCTTTTCAATTATACATAATGCAACCATTTCATAAAACATCTCGCATTACAGATCGAGCACAACATGTATAAACTTCTTGCTACTCGGTAACTTTTCTCCGATTATCGACACAATTAAATGCCACAAACTTCTTCAGGTGACGTGATGATGCCAAGGTGAACAGACGTTCTCAGAGCTCTCTCCTGCAAATGTAGAGTATATTGACGCTAGAAATGGTTTTTACAGCATAAAATTTAAATTTCAACTGTTTTTAAGTGAATGTCAACTTGGCATACAAGATCCTCAACACAAAAAACAGTAATCACAGTGCCAGCTCTGAAAAGATTGACACGGTAATTGCCAAGATGGATAAACTACTAAAGGTAAAGGAACAACAAGAGAATACACTTAGTTCTGTAGAGTCCTAAAATGTGATGTCACGTTGTCATGACAGCAAAATTTTCAGTTCTAAACAAACCCGGCAACAGTCAACATGGCGTCTCTCTAGATCTCTTCTCCAGCTTTCTTCTCTGGTGAGCAAAAATCACTTCATCGCGGTGAAAATCACTACCGATCTTGTAATGTTTTGATAATGTTGTCTACCGGAAGTTCTCAGACATTGTAGACTTGCAAAGGATCATGGATAGTTTTGTAGACCATGCTTTCCTGGTGTCATGGTGGCCATGGTTCGTACAACTTCAGGCAAATAAAATTCAAGGACTTTTCAAGAACAAAAAATAGTTTTCAAGGACTAAGTTTTATTTACGAAATCGAAACACTGTCCCCTGGTGCATGAAATCGAGGCAAAGATTACAATTTTGCTTCATGTACGCATTCACATGTTATGCCGACATTTTTGCCAGTTATTTTCGGATTTTAAAAGTCACTGGTGGTCAGATTTTTCGTAGCAAAATCATTTCATTTATCAGAAAAGTGATAGGGCATACATAAAGTCCTAAATTTCAAGGACTTTTCAAGACCTAATGAAGAAATCAAGGACTTTTCAAGACGACTGCTAAAATTCAAGACCTTTTCAAGATTGTACGAACCATGGCGGCCGAATAAAGTGTAGTTTCTTTCATAGTTAAATCTGGTCTATTACTCAGCCATCCTGGCGTCATCATTACAGATCTGATCATGTACAAAGGTTTACATATTCTGCTGGAATAATTCGAGGTGAAGTCCAAACAAGTATGAAAAACAAGAGCTACAAAGTCACGGTAAGTGAGTGATTGCTGAACTGCGGACGCAACACAGCTTCGAGTGATTAACATTCCTGTTTTGCTCCGTCATACATGCAGTACAGCCCAAAAATAAAGAATGCGCAAGCTGTCGCAAGAAGTGAAAATACCATGTATTTGCGGTTTACCCTCAAGAACATTCGAAATACAAGAAGTTGAAATTCTAGCCGAAAGAACCCACAAAAAGTTAAGTACCTAAGCTGCAAGAAGTTTATTTATTGCACGCGTTTCAAAGATCGGAGAAGTTACAGGCTCCAGCCGCAAGAGGTTTATAGTGTTTGTGTCGATCATCGGAGAAAAAGTTACCGGGTCCAGCAGCAATAAGTTTATACTGTACATGTAGCGCTCGTGTTGATGATCGAAGAAGTTACAGCGATCCGGCCGCAAGAAGTTTATAGCATTCGTGTCGATATTCTGATAAAAAGTTACCGGGTCCGCAGCAAGAAGTTTATACATGAAGCACTCCATTGTGTCGATCGGAGTTATACTATCAGGACTTTGTAAGCCGTTCATCAGCCGTTCGAACCTCTTGAGCTTGAGTGATAAATATTGAAATTCCCTGTGCAGCATAGATACTAAATAATAAAGTGATAAATTGTTTTGGCAATGCTGCCTTCTTCAGGGTACAAAACTAAACTCGAGCCGATCAGTTAAAAAAAATTGTGAGCCGTTCGAACAGCTTGAGCTATCCGTTCAAAAAAATTGTCAGCCGTTCGAGTGGCGAGGGCTAGTCACGTTACGGACTTTGTGTTCCTTAGCCATCTTCGCTTTCATAACATTCAATTATTGATACACGTTTTATTCAAGACTTGAGTTTCATTCAACAAGTTAAAACTTAAGTTTTATTCAACAAGTTTCCCGAAAATCTTTCAGTCTTTGACAGTTTGCAAATATTTGATTTGAGTGCTTTTGAGGTCAAAAGATGTCTCCTGTGGGAATGCACTGTCGGCTCATTCCTAGCCTGTCAGCTTTTTTTCTCGCTGGGAAAAAGCAGGAGAGTTTTGCTCTTTCACTACCTTCATCTTCATTAACCATTTTCCTTTTTCCGGGAAAAAACTTGATTCACAGGCTTGAAATCAAAAGCCCCTTGAATCTTCGCGGCGACTTATACAAAGTTTTGCACTTTCGCTTTGACACTCACAAGTTGTTTTATATTCCAAGGCGGTGTCAGTGTTTGATTATGCGTTGTAAATTTCTTACAAGACAAACTAAATCCGCGCAAATCATGGGGTCATCATGGGCTTTTTAAAGAGAAGAATATCAAGATTCACGTTATTCACGACCATTCACGTGATGAATTTATTTGTCAGTGAAATTGAAAATGCACACAAGCGAAATTTGATACTCATGCCTTTTTGAAAAATTCGTGACACAACTTGTGATAAGCGCGTGATGAAGAATTTGAAAGAAAGCATCATTTGACATTAAAGTCAAGAATCATGCTGAAAAAAATGGTCAAACAGTCGAGAGTTCCGAGACGATTCGAGTGAACTTTTTCACAAATTGTGCCTTCAAAGGCAGAGTATTTTACAGTTTCAATTGTAACTTTATACGTGCTGTATCTAATGCAAATCAATGCGGACGACAAATTGGCGCCCGCTTCTTTGTTTACCAAAATGAAAATTTGCTCACACTAAAGTAAATGAGAAATATTCGGTACATCGTGGAAATTTTCATCACTAGAAATTGTGCCTTTTACTTCCGAAGATTCATATAGTGGGAAAAGCATTACCTACTCCAAATGGCAGTGTTCATAAAGTACACCAAAAACATATTAAGGTTCTGATAGATAATACTACTGCAGTTTCCTGTATCAACCAAATGGTGACATGCCACTCCCAGAACATAAACAGCCTAGTTGTTGAAATTTGGGAATGGTGCATACAGCATAACGTATGGGTCACTGCTGCTCACATCCCTGGAAAGCATAACACCATTGCTTATAATGAGTCTCATAAAATCCGAAGGGAAACTGAGTCCTACATCTCCTACCACCCAGATCGGGAAGCATATGCAGTGAATGCTTCCCATATTTCATGGAAGAACTATCGTTTTTATGCCTTTCCCGCATTTAGCATTATTCAGAGAGTCTTTCAGAAAGTGCAGAAGGATAATGCTACAGGGCTCACTGTAGTACCCTACTGGCCAACTCAGACATGGTGGCCATACCTTGCCAATATATTTATTGGATCTCCTCTTATTTTGCCTAGGAAACAAGACACTCTGCAGTGACCATCCAACCCAAATCAAGTACACCCCTTAACACAAACGTTGCAACTACTCCTTTACCCCTTGTCAGGGAACAGCTCCAGAGTCAAGGTCTTTCAGCAGCAGCTTCATCCACCATACTTCAAGCATGGCCCACTGGAACCCAGAAGCAATACAGTTCTTACCTGCGGCGATGGGAACAATACTGTGGTAAATGGCAAATTAATCCCCTTTCAGCAACTGTTGTAGATGGAATGAATTTTTAACTGATCTCTATTAGAAGGAACTATCATATAGTGCAATTAACACTGCTCGATCAGCTTTGTCTACAGTCATCCATGTAACTGAAGGTACATTTGGTAACCACCCAGTGTCTCATTTCCTTAAGGGAGTCTTTACAGCAAGACCATCACTACGACATTATCAACACCTGGGATGTTTCTGTGGTTCTCAGATATCTCAAAACATTGCATCCACCAGAAATGCTATCCCTGATGGACCTAACCCTAAAGACTGCCATGTTGATTGCTTTACTCTCTGGACAGTGGTGCCAGATTATTCACGCCTTGGATATTACCAATGACTTTGTCAGTTGACAAATATGTATTCTACTTTCATGAACTGCTGAAGACTTCTAAACCAGGCAGGCATTATGGCAGTTTGGAATTAAGAGCTTATAACGAAGATCCACTGAAAGCAGATTACTGAAGACTAAACAACAGTCGGTTTTCGTGGATGCCCATCCACCACATCCACCAAAACCACCAAAGATCTGAATGAACAAGAAACTATACACACGTATACATTTTTAAATTGTTTTAATACTTACCACCAAAATAGAAGAATAAATGATTTTTTTTCGGCTGCATCTATACAATTTATCAAACAAAGCATCAGGAAAATGACATATCCAAGAATTGGAATCTGTGCGCAAATAGTGTTTACATATTTTCATAGTATACTTTATCTTTTCGCTTTATTACATTCAAGTTGATAACGTTGATTTACAAATAGTTAACCGTAGGATTTCCGGAATGTTAAGGGACGGTCACGAAGTGATCCGTGATAAGATGTAGTTCTTCTTAATTGATTCTCGTTGGCGTAATACCAAATGTCAATCATCTTATAATAATATACCATATTATAGGAAATTAACAATGCACGTTGACCACGCGAAGAAAATTTATGTTACACTAAATTAACGCGAATTTTTCAAAAGTTAGGTTTACATGCATTAAATTAATGCGAATATTTCGATAAGCGTCTTGCTTTAAAGTGGCGGATCCAGGGTGAGGGTGGGGGGGTCCGGACCCCCCCAATCAGACCCTGTGTCTCCCATGTGGTTCATAAAAATAATAGAACAAAATTGTTTTATACGTAGTTGTTTCACTTCCACCAATTGACTGATTGTCAAGTGTTTGACTTAACAAACGCTTTTCAACTCTCAGGAATGCCGGAAATGGCGTTGTAGATGGTAAAATCGGAAAATTTTCCGGGGGACATGCACCCGGACCCCCCCCCTTTCAGAAATTCCTGGATCCGCTCCTGCTTATTTAATGCGATTTTCATAATTCTGCAAACTCGCACTTTGAAGAAGTGAGCTACCCTCTCGGGGAGACAGAGGAGTATCAAGATCAATCAAAAGACATTTTGATCTCGATTTTAAACGAAGACATCCTGTCAGATAGTGACTCTGAAGAGCCAATAGAGGAGTCATGAACTAAAGGTGCTTTAAAATAACAATGTTGTAAAATAGCGTGCATTAAATTTACATCGACATTAAGAGACATTAAATTAATGCGAATTTTGTAAAATCGCGTTAATAAAGTGCATTGTTAATTTCCTATAATAAGGTAGGTTAGGTTTCATGAACACAGTAGTTGGTTGAAGAGAGAGATCATGCAATCTAGAAGAAAATTGTAGAGAAGAAATCCTTGTGGAATTAAAAGTTGATACGTCGGATATTCAAGCAGACTTGTATTTATCTCGTTTCCGACATCTGGCACCTCCGACGGGACTTAAGTGACTCTGAAGAGCCAATAGAGGAGTCATGAACTAAAGGTGCTTTAAAATAACAATGTTGTAAAATAGCGTGCATTAAATTTACATCGACATTAAGAGACATTAAATTAATGCGAATTTTGTAAAATCGCGTTAATAAAGTGCATTGTTAATTTCCTATAATAAGGTAGGTTAGGTTTCATGAACACAGTAGTTGGTTGAAGAGAGATCATGCAATGTAGAAGAAAATTGTAGAGAAGAAATCCTTGTGGAATTAAAAGTTGATACGTCGGATATTCAAGCAGACTTGTATTTGTCTCGTTTCCGACATCTGGCACCTCCGACGGGACTTAACTGGTGAGCAATCTTCGGTTTATAGCTACAAGCAAGAGGAAAATTGTTGATATGAGCGAAACGGAAACAACGCTGAACACCAAATTGGTGCAACTACATCTTAACGCCGAAAGAACCAATAGCATACTTCACACAGGGAAACAGGAGGTCATCGAGCGGCACCTAGCTGCGCTAAAAGCGACGATAGTAGAAGTTGACCAACACAAGCGAACGCAAGAAGCTGAGATCACCGAAAAACAAGATTTGCACAACATCACGAAATGGGTCGAAGAAATCAACGCGAAGGTAGCCGAAACCGACATTCAAGCAAAGCTCGAATGGCGAAGGGACAAAAGGTCTCCAAGCAAAACTGCCAAAACTAACGATAACACCATTCAATGGGTCATATCAAGACTGGCCACGTTTCTGGGGTCAATTCGTCGAAACGATTGACAAGACAGGAATCGCAAGTATCACGAAGTTCACTTATTTAAGAGAATTGATGGGAGACAAGGTAAAAAAGTTTGTGGAAGCGCTGCCATTCACCAGTGAGGGGTACAACAGAGCCAAAAGCATCCTACAAGACAGGTATGGAAAGGAATCAGAGATTACAAAAGCATACACACGCCAGATCTTCGATCTGCCACTGATTCCAACTGCAAACGTGCACAAGATTCACAAGTTCAGTGAAGTGTTAATGTATGCCGTTCAGTCACTGGAGATGATGAAGAGATTGGAGCAAGTTAACCGGTACGTGGCTATCACACTGGACAAATTACCCGCAATACGAGGTGACCTTATGAGAACAGATCCTGAGTGGGAGTTGTGGGATTTCATCAAGCTAGCAGATGCGCTCAAATCGTGGGCAAAGCGAAACCCAATTGACAACCAAGTGAGAGAAAAGGCACGCACGGCAACCTGATGGCAGCTTGCGGAAAAGTGAGCGTGACAGATCAAAGCTCTAGAACACTCAACAACACACGCAAGCATGTGTTTACTGCAATATGTCAGACCACATGCCATCTGAATGTCAGAAAGTAAAAACAACATGCGAAAGAAGAATCGCCCTTATCCAGAAGCGACTACGTTTCAATTGTGCAAAGCCATCACATCGAGCTAGTGAATGCAAAAGCAAGGTTACCTGCCAGAAGTGCTCCAGACGACATCACACATCCATATGCGAAGCTTATCTAGAAGAATCTAAAGAGAAAATGCTCGGAGCCAACAATGACGTAGATGTTGTGTATCCTGTCATACTCGTCGAAGTTGATGGAATTAAGACGCGCGCCTTATTAGACCCGGGGCCGGAAGTTCTTACGCCTCAGCAAAACTCATTAGCGCTTTACGTAAACAGCCTGTGGAAACTAAAACCAAGACAATAGACATGATAGGATCAACAACAAGAAGAGTGGAAATGCACAACGCAGAAGTTAAGTCGATAGACGGGAAATTCAGCATGACTGTCAACTTGACCAAGGTTCATAAACAAAAGCTACTACGAATTGACAACCCCAAGTACAAGGGACTTATCTCCAAGTATTCACACTTGAAAGGCGTGCAAATGGATGACAGACACTAAAGAAGAATTGCCTGTTCACCTTGTGCTTGGAGCGGCTGAATACTCAAGGATTAAAACTGACACCCCACAGCGAGTTGGGCGTGAATATGAGCCAGTGGGAGAACACACTAAACTAGGATGGGTACTTATGGCACCAGGGCAAAGGTTCGATCGCGAGTTGATGTTGTTGACCCAGACCTCCCACGCAGACTAAGAGCAGTTGTGGCACTAAGACGTGCTTGGTTTGGAAGATTCAGCTGAAGACCATCAGAAAGCCGTTTATGAAGAATTCAAAGAACAACTTCAAAGGAGCCCTGAGGGGTGGTATGAGAGAAGAATGCAAAAACCGAATATTATTTGAAATTTCTCCACCTAAAATCGCAGTGTGATCAGAGACGAGTTGACGTGATGAAATTTATCTGGCTTCATGGTTGTGGTCCGGTCACTTTGTGATGCGAGGTTGCTGCGAGTCACCGGCCTTGCTTCGCTTTATGAGTGGAAACGACAACCAAAGACATCACAAAAATTCACAAGCCACAAAACCATCTAAATAGGACACACAATTTGCGCCCAAATTGAATAAAAGACAACGAAAACCCAATGTTGAGGTAAGTGAAGTTTATTTCTACATTAATAGCTTTAAGCATAAATTATATAAGACTAATGTGAATTTCCCATACAAGGTCTATAAATCGTCTGTTGTGCGATATCAAAGAACCATCACATACTGAGCTTGGGCTGCCCGTGACGAAATTAAGTTTTTTTGCCCCTTGTCGTCTGTCTGCGTTACTGGAACCGCAAACGTCCATCTGTCTGATGCAAATAATAAAATCTAGACAACAGCATAAATTCCATAGCACTGCCAACTGCTGCAATTGCTTGTCAGAAACTTTGGGTATTTCAAGGGATACCCAGTTTAACTGTCTTGATGGATTAGATCCCACTCATGCAGACTGGCATGCCAAGGTCAACTTTTACAAGGTACAAGGGTATGTATTTTTCTAAATGCATTTGGATAACAGGGAATAAAAATGTCACTTATGTCCAGAAATGCACGCAACTCGGACCTTGGGCACTTCATATTTCACACAATTATTTGTAATTTCCATATGACTTCATGTTTGACAGAATTGCCTGTGTTTAGGCGAGAATTAGGTCTAGGGGACACTTCATGATGTCTATCATAAGGAGCATGAATCTCATTAGCGTGCATTTCTGGACATATCTCAAATGTTGTTGCTATGTATGTTCCATCCTAGAGTACTGTTGCATTGTTTGGTATAACACCCTTCCCGCTTATCTTTCTAATGAAGTGGAGCAAGTCCAAAAGCGAGCTTTAAGGATAATATATCCTGGATACTCCTATCAGGAAACATTACAGTTTGCTAAAATCTCTACACTTGTGAACAGGCGCAATGAACTCTGTATGAAGACTATGATTCATACGAATCTTCTTTCCTAGTACCATCTTAATGGTACACGCAAAAATAAAGCTCTGAAAAGTTAACTGTAATTTTTTTACTACAAAACTGTACCTAGGGGTTATCTTTAGGAATAGTGTAATTATTAGAAATATTGTTTACTTAAATAAAGATTTTGTAAACTAGTCCCAATGAGGAGTTTTAAGACTTTTAAATTGTACTAAGTAGTTGACGCGGATCCTGTTCAACGTGAGGAGCTTGATGATGCTGCATTGCCTTTCAGTGAATCTCGCGATTCTCCTCAACATCTGGAGAGTGAGCAGGGCCCCAATGGATATCAGTCTAGAGCTGAATGGGCTACCCTGCATAAATAAAGGTTACTAACTAGTTGTCTTATTCTATAGTGGCTCAGTGCGCACAGTGATAAGCAGCACAAGGAACTGGTTGCATTGCGACAGCAAGAGGAGAGTTACAAGCGCTTGAGGCAGAGGTGGTTTGGGAAAAACTACAGCACCAAAAGACCGTAGTTTCTCAATCTGTGTCATCCATACCGTCTTCTTCGTTGGTTGACCATGTCTCTTCTTCAAAACTGCAACCTATTAACACTCTTCACGAAACCCTTCAGGACTGTGTTGCTCAACATCTCGCGCAGCTTTATGTACAGGACGACAGAGTTTTCTCTTCCGACGCTGCCGATGGCCAGGACAAAGATTACAACGACTTAAGAACGGCTTCTAAACACTCAAATGCCATATTTGACCTCAATGGGAGAAAATGGGTATGCTAAACCGCTGAGGGAAGAATTTCCTGCAATGAAAAGGGTCTCTGTGCGAAAAAAAAAAGTTTGAGAAAGCAGACAATGCTGTATGTGAAAAAAAAACTGAAACGTCCACTGCAGGTAATATGTGACCCTCCACGGGAAAACAGGGATAAAGGTGATAGCACGCTCACAACACGCTTCCACTTTAAAACAAAAGAAATTGGTTTTAGCACGCTTAAAGTGTGTTCAAGAGCACACTTCATTAGCAAACTCCCTTGTTTCGTCGGACACACTAAGAACAATAAAGCGTGTATATATGAACAATGCAGTCAAACAAAGAAGCGTGTTAACCTTCGTAAACAAAAGCTAGCGTGCGACAACACTCTTAACATGCGAAATAGCATAACACGCCTAGCGTGCGAGATCTCACGCAAAATTTACTGGTGTGCTGAAAGTCTTCGAAATACAGAGAGAGTACTGAGATTACACGTTGATGTAAGGAATTACCTACCGTTTTGTTTAAGTTCAAAATGACCGCATTATTTGACTGTAGCCTGACCTTGTCTAAACTATCGCGATCGGTCGCCGTTGTTGCGATGCAATTTCGAAATAAGGCGAGATTCGGTTTTATTATTAATGCAATTCTCGAACTCAGTGTTTTAGTCTGTCTTGATAAGAACGTGGTGCAGTGCGAAGAAGCAGGCAATAAGCTTACTTGGCAATGCGTGTTGTTTAAAAATAACTCACCATTACGTTCCTACCCCGACTTCGATTTGAAAGAAAACATTGAGCAATAAGATATAATTCGTTTAGATTCTTCTTATCCAGGATATTTAAAACAAGACGCTGTGGGAGCGTATACTTGGGCGTCGTTGTATTAGGCGTATTGGAATGTATATATCTCGGAAAATCTGCAGTGCACTGAGTTTTGGGATAGTCTTGTATGTCGTTGACTGTTGGTGCACATTTGTAAAGTGGAACACGTGAAGACTTTTAATACGTGAAGTGTGGGTGCAAGGATTATATTTAACGCTTGTAGAATTTGGAAAAGGTTAATTGTAATTTGGCCAGCGAAACTGCAAGGAAAACAGAATTCATGGAAGCGCATACATAGTCTGTATTCAGGTTTCAAATTACTCTTCTGACATATGCAAATTCCGTGCACTTTTCCTGACAACTACTGACAACTAATGGGCTCCATTTGTTTTCTGTGTTTTACCTTTCCCCGCTGTATGACATCGATTATTATATTTAGTTTCATTCAAGATTTATCTTCACAATTGGTAAACATGAAGTTGAGAAATAATTTTACACATGAATTTTGCATGACTTACGCACTGGCACTTGGGGCCCTTGTTTACATAAAGTGACCTATTTTGGTTTTGTTCGCTTTCTAACTGAAAACTCGCTCCATTTGAAATTTTCCCATAGCCGTTCACAGCCAGCCATTCAAAATTTTTGTTCTGTTTCAGCCATCCTCCCGATTTTTCTAGGAGGATCAAAAGAGGCTGTGCTCGCAGGGTATTCACTGCAAGCCGTTCAAAATAATTCTTTAGGTGTTCAAATGAAATTCGATCTGTTAGCAGATCTCGTTGCCTAGCACGTGATCAAAATCTGCCGTGAAGAAATTGTTCTTTCTTGTTGCACCTTTCTCGATGTAGTGCGAAAGTTATTTTATTGTTTTATCTAAAAGAACTAGTCGTCTGAAACTGCATTTTTTGTAATGGACGATTTTATATAAGTGACGATTTGTCCGCCCGTTTTAGCGCACGTATGGGAAATTGTCATAAATCGGACTGTTCCATTCTAAAGAGTCTAAATAAATAATAATCATTCCATCGATTGAATTGAATTAAAGACTGAATTACAGCTAAAGAGTAAGCGATCAAGATGTCAGAATTTATCTGCCACAAGAATTTAATTTTCGCCGGCGAGCGTATCAAGAAAGCGTTGGAGCTAGCCGAGACGCCATGTCACCAGTATTCTTCTCGTCGTTACGCTTGACTGAGATTAGAGCCCAATTGCAAATTCGTGCACTACCAAACTGCATTTTATAACTTGGGCTCCTCCGCCCAAGTAACAAGTCTTGAATGGTTTAATGCGGAAAGTCTGCTAGCTAACACGGTGAATATCCAGAATATCAAAGGTCATAATAACTGCTAATATTAAATTTTTAAGTACATCACGATTTCAACAAGGAAGGTGATCAATTTGTGAAATTTTAGGTCTGTTCATCGTTCGGCGATCGGACGCTTATTTTCTTAGTCGTTTTCCTTCTGTCTTTGTCGCAAAATTTCGATATAATTATGGTTGACAAGATCGCAATTTTCTGCCATGTTTTTGTTTGCTCTAGCGCGTTTTAGAGTGCTTCTTTTTGCTCTAGCGTGTTCTAGTGTGCTAACTCGCACTCTAAGCGTGACAAGCTTTAGCACGCTAATCCAAACAAAAGGTTTAGCGTGTTAACATCTCCAAAACAAAAGCTAGTGTGTCCTTCATTGTTCAACAAATTAAATATGCACATAAAGCGTGTCTTAGGACACACTTAGCGTGCTGTGTTAGCGTGTTGTGAGCGTGCTATCACCTTTATCCCTGTTTTCCTGGAGGGTCACATATGTTAAGTTGTACATAGAAAACTTTATCACACAGAATTACTCAAAATATATTGAGTTGAAGTTTTCAGGTCTTCAGTCTTACATCAGCCACAAACATGCAGTGGAAACAATCATGGTGTAACACATTGATTTTGAATCATGAATGCAGTGTTTGTGGGTACACTAGGGATACGGAGTATACTTTTACTTCATAAGAATTTGATAGAAATTTACCTTAATTACCCATGTTTTAACTTTTCAGATTTCTCTTAAACCAAGACCGTTATTCCACTTTAACCCCTGCTAATTGTTAAATTTCTTTTTGATCAGTGCATGTACTTGTGAAGCAGTATATTGAATTGCATTACGTTTGGCAAAAACTAGAAACAATATGCTATAACTTGGCATACTGGCATCTCAAGAATGGCCAGTAAAAAGGACGACCAAGGGCTCTGGGATATTGCAAATAAACTTTACATGCTACTATTTTGTACTTTACCTTAATGTGTTATTGGACAAGATTTGTTTCTTCGCCAGTTGTATACTGTTTAGAAACCAAACTATTTTAAACAAATGTGTACTTTTTACTTGGAAACAAAGGGGCCGATTACATGGCCAATCATAACTATTACAATTTCGTCAAATGTAATTGGCTCATAAACCTGTGTATTTTCCTTTAATTTACTTGCAAAGCTTTGCAAAGTTGTAATCGGACAATGTAATCATTTAATACAATCACTATGGCAACAGCAACTTACTGGTCCAAAATGGAGGAATTTTTCACTTTAGATAAGGCCTCAATTGAAAATGTTTTCTCCCATGTTTCCTTCGACCCATTGCCACCCGAGTTTTATGGGCAATTTGACGAGAGTTTGTTCGCAAAAATGCCAGTAACTTCAGATGAAACAGCCAACAGTGGCCGCAACAACAATTATGTCCTCAAGCTCGCAATCCCACGAATGGAAACAATGCTAACACAACAGTTACATATATGCATCTGAAGTGCAACCTCAGATGTTGCAACATCCTAATGACACAAGCAGTCCAGTTGAAGAAGTCCATTTGAAGAAGACCAGTCCCGTTTTCCAGTTGTTTCAAACGATGACATATCTAAGATAAATGAGTCAGCTGCAAGCAAAAATACAGCGAGAATGACACAAACATGGCTGATAGTGTGGCGAAAATGGTGTGCAGCACAAACTATTAACAAAAACATCAAGTGTTTACTCCACGAGCTCTGGACGAAATTCTGATGAAATTTTACGCAGAAGTAAGGAAACAAAACAGCTCAGAATACAAACCGGACATGCTCCAAGTGATGCAAGCATCCATGGATCATCATCTTCGCCAGAAGAGCTATGCAATAAGTATAATCACCAGTCACGAATTCAAAAAGTCTCAAGAGACCCTAAACAAGAAAGCAAAAATCGTCATATACCAAGGCAAAGGCAAATGACCACATAAAGCTCAGCCATACACTCCAACAGACGAGGAATATTTCTGGTCGCAAGGAAGCCTTGGAGATCACAATGGCGTAGCCCTAACAAATGTGAACTTCAAAAATCTCGCAGAAAACATGGGTTTCAGAGGCTGACAAGATCACTAACACACATACATGGAAGATTTCACAATTGCACAAATGGCAAATGGAAATAAAGTTGAGTTCAAAGAAAATAAGACCAAAACCAGGCAAGGTGGCCTAAGAAATAATCCATATTGAAGATCTCCACAGCAGATGTGGCCAACCAACGGTGGAGAGAGAGATCCTGTGAGACTTTTCGAAGAATGCCTCGCACATCGACCTTCAGCAATAAAGAATCATTAACCATCATTCCTCGACCGTCCAGATGTTTGGTATGCCAAAACCAGAATGGGTGAACATCGGATTGGGCAGATAATGAAATCTGTAGCAAATTCCTTGCCTGAGCAGTGCAAGAAAAACATAACAAACCACTCTACCAGGAAAGCCGTGGTCGCAAAGTTGAAGAAAACAGGCCAACCACGACATAAAATCATCCAAGTAACTGGCCATGCTAGAGAATCATCCCTGGATGACTACGATGAAATTACAGAAAGTGAAAGAACGTCAACGGAATGCACTCCATCTCTGCCATCTACCACTCTTCCAGTTTCAGCAGGCTCAAGGAAAGAGTATGTTCCAACTTATCTGTTTCAGATCTCTACCGGTGAGCTTACTGACACCATGCAGCCTTTCAACATGCCAACAGCATCCTTTTCAATGGCAACAAAACACCTTCAGCAAGTGCCATGCCAAGTTTTCAACCACTGTGTTTTTAATACGAAGACTGTGTCATCAGCTTGTTCCAACCCAAAACCGAGGAAAAGGTGACTTTCTTGAAATGGTGTTTTCATTTGTTTAGCCTCTACATGAACTGTTTGAACGACAGGATTTAAGATTCGTTTGAGCTTGGCAATTGCATGGCCTGTGCTATTTTATGCCTGATTGATTATTTGACTGATTGACAATTTGAAAGAATACATTGTTCTTTCATTGTTACTCAGCAACCGATTGTTATTGTTCAATGCCAGTGTTCCAGTGTTTGAAATTGTATTAAGACTCTTCAAGTTATTCTCTTGAATTTCTTTTTTTTTTTCATTTTTATTTTATTCTCAGAAATTGTAATAGTTTTGATCAATTAATAATAGGATTTCGTGTCATCCAATTCTGTCTGTAATCATACTTGTAATCACTTGTGATTAACAAATCGGACTCCCGCTACGCGGTCGTCCGATCAGACTCACTCATTTGATTACAGACCGAACTGGACTCAACTCAGTCCTATTGCCATTATAAATTTCAGCCCGGGCTGAAACCACTGAAACCTGGTAGCTGCCTTCTTGTTTCATTGAAAACAAATCATTGCGCATGCCCAGGTCACCTCGCTTTTCAGTTCGGGCTGAAATTTCATTCTGATTACCGTAATGATTCGATTTAGCACCTGGGGCACTTATTTACTTTTGTTGTCTCAATTATTCGGGACAGGGCGCTTATTTCATTTTTGAGAAACAACTGAATGTGCAAAACAAAACTTTAGTATTTATTAAAAAAGGGACAATAACAGAAACTGTAACAGTAACAAAAATACGGTGAATGTTCATTTAACGTGAGGGGGATTTGATGCCGATAGCTTTCTGGTGCAGCATCTTTGACGTCCGATTCAGTGATCTCATCGAAAGGATCCTTGTCGCGTGAATTGCTCATGGCTTGTTGAACAACCTTTAGCCATTCTAGCTCTGCAAGGCAAGGCTGCTTTTCCGCTTTTTGGAATGGGGGCGCTTATTTGAATAGGGTTGCTTATTAACAAAAACACATTCGAAAGGGGGCGCTTATTGGAAGGAGGGTGCTAAATCGAATCATTACAGTACACAAGGTTTTTCAGCCTGTTTGCCCGGGCAGAAACTCATTGTGTAATGTCGTTTTAAGAGGATTTGTTCAGGAAACCGGGCTGAATTCTCAGCCCACCTAAGCAGGTTGAAATTCGTCATGTGATCGGCCCCAAATACCTTTTTGTCTCATAATGATTTAAAAGAAGATTAGTCCACTATGCCAGATGACTAAGTCTTACACCACTACAATGTTTGACATTTCCTACAAAATTAAAGAGGAAGATGACTGAGTGATGACATGTGGGTGTTTCATTTCTTCCAAGCAGTCCTTGTTACGGTTATCATCAAGAAGTACCACAAAGAAACCATGCAACACTGGCCAGTGCATTGCAGTGGACTCTTAATTCAGATTTAGAGATGTACTCAAATGACAGGGAAGCTTATAATCTGGAACATCACCTACCCAATGTTTGAATACATAGGATTGTTGTACACTGGGATAATTTTGTGGAACCTCTAAAGGTATCCACAACCAAGAAGCGGAGTCAGCATGGGCATATCATATTTTCAGAGGATTTATTCGCTTCGATCGGCAGGCAATCCGGAAATCAGTGTTCGGCCTTGTCTTTCTTTTAGCAGTGGAACACCGAAATAACGATAACTCGCCCCGAGGAGCAGGTAAACAACAAAGAATACAACACAGCAACAGGGTAAGTCAATTTTATTCACAAAACATTCAAATTTTTAAGTTTAAAACAAAACCGTTGCATTCCCATACAAACCTTTATGAATCCAATCTTTGTAACACAATACCACTCATAAAGCAAAGGTCACGTCCCAGTTATCTGATAGTGAGCTTGGGCCGCCTGTGGCTCAAGGAGATAAAGAACAACCCTGGTTATTTTGCTAATGGGGAGGTGATTTATATTATTTATTTTTGTTTACAAAGTTTTACAACATAAATGTAAAATGCAGTTAATGGAGCATGATGCTTTTGGCCCCGTGGAGCATCTATTTTTATGCTATATAGTACAGCCTCAGCCATTGGCTTTGGCCACAAACACTGTCTAGCTATAAAAAGCAATGTAAAAGGTTCAAAGTCACATTTGCCTTCAGTTGATTCACTCACTGTCAAGTTTTGTAAAAGTTATCATTTCCAAATGGCTCGCCAATGCGCTTCGACCTGCTCACCAACTCACAAGCCAGCAGAAAAGCTCTCTTCTCTGATTAGTGAAGTGCAGCTAATTTCTCGACTAAAAGCTGCGTTAGCGAACAACACCAATCTCTCCACGCGAGCCACCCAGGCACACAAGACGAGCATCGACTGCGAATGCAACACCATCCACGCCAGCCTCCCAGTCTGACTCAGATCCACCCGTCCTTTCCGAGAATGAAAGTGCCGATGAAGATAATTCTATGCTGTCGGACGATGGGGCTTCCTCACTTGTCTACATGACAATGTGCGAGACCACAAACGCTGCATTGAAGTTGCCTGTCTCGCCATTCTCGGACGACCAACTTTGCATTCTACAACACACAGTCGTGGTGTCAATCAAACAAGCCCTCAGGCATGTTCACAGCCAGCTGAATGTTTCCCCAGAAATTCACCCTGCCCTGCCCTCGCCACGTCCTGCAGGTACCGCTTCTCCTCTTGGCCTCCATCATCCTTTGGATCGCTCTTTGGAGGACAAAATCCTGTGGGGTGAGTAAGGTGACTTTTCATTACTTTTGCAAGACTCGTTAACTCACCGCCAGGCCCCCACCTTCCAGTTTCGTTTGGAAGACTCTGCCCCAGGCTCCACAGGTACCCCAATCACGATGGTCCCCAAAAAGAAAGCTGTGATTGATTCCTTTCACAATTAGGTCAACGTCTATACGACATTCATGCTTGTTCTTGTAACCGCCTACCCTCAGAGGGCCGTGGAGTTAATTACATATTTGCAAATCATGAAATGGTGACCTGCTAAAATAATTGTGAGTGCTTTTCAAGGTTTTGGGTTATCTTTCCATGACTTTGCGGAGGGAAAATTTATTATAATTATTTATGCATGTAGACCTTGTCATAATACTACCATTGTTTTTGTAGTGTCTTATCACGGATGCCAGGCATGATTCCAGCCGATCAGCAGCACATACAACTGTGTCATTTGTCTCCTTTTCGTAAGCTGCCCTCATTGTACAATTTTATCTGGTCTTAGTTCAATCCTTGCTATATGGTTCAATTCTTGCTATCAATCCCTGCTTTCAATCCTTGCTATATGCTGTATGTTCCTTCTCTTATTTTATGTATTGAATGTTTGACAGGACCAAAAAAGTTGTCGGGGTCTTGAACTGGAGTAGGACCAGTAAAGTTCCAATGACAAGGGAACTTTTAACATACCTTACCGAGACATAGGGTATGTTGCTTCATAACTTGTATAAACAAGGTCATGTCCAATAATTTGTGATATAAATTCCAGGTTTGTTTTGTTTTTAGGATTTTACATTTCTGAAGTTGCACATGACTTTGTCCTGCAGCTAAAGAACTGGATCATAACTAAGGGGATCCTCAACTCTTTTGATTCTTGGCATGGTAGTAATTGAAGCCTCTTTTCTTTCAATAACCACGTTCCGTTTTATGATTCCGTTTTCCAGCAATAATCTATTCATGGATACCATTGTCTGTATCACTCTGCAACCAAAATAACTATTGCTATATTGACAGGTGCAAAATCAGCGACTTAGGCCATAAAGAAAGTTGTCTCTGGAGCACAGAGAGATGAAGGCACAAAGTGGTTTTCTGACTTGTCTGACAAAGGTTTGCTTTTCATAATATATATATATATATATATATATATATATATACATATATATATATATATACATATATATATATATATATACATATATATATATATATATATATATATATATATATATATATATATATATATATATATATATATATATATATATATATATATATATATATATATAAATGTGGAGGTAAAGTCTACCTTGGCATAAAGTGCTCAATGCTGCGGTAGCAGAGCTAAGTATAAGTAAGTTGAAGGATTAAAGAGGACGCATCGATTCTCTGTGACTCTGAGTTTCGCGCCTAAGCGCTTGTCAGACAGAACTTTATTCAACTAAGAACATACCTTCTTATATACAAGTTAGGTGAGTGGCTAATTAATTCGCTAGTTTGCTAATCTGCTCTACGTGTGAAATTATCAACGTGTGAAATAAAGATTCTATAGAGCTATTGTTGGCGGCTTATGAAATTTGCTAAGTAAAACTTATTCTCGTGGCGGCATTTAGAAATGAGTTCTGTTCTTTTGTTTAATAAAGACGGTTTCTTGGCTCTAATTAAGTAGAGTTTTTCAGTGAGGCACAGGTGGCACCGCTTGCTTTTGTTGCTGTAGGGGGGGCCTACAACTTACATCCTACATCCTTCAACTTACTTATATATATATACTTGAATTGTAGAGAAGTCAACAAACAATGCCAACCACAAAGTCCTAAAATGAAGTCACTTAAGAGGAGGGGGCTTAACATTTTATTTCAAGTGTTTATAGTTCTCACTGAAAGGCTTAATGACAATCTCTTCTGTGGCTGAACTGCAATTTCAATCTGTTGCATCAGTTATGATTATCTGTTCTTCTCTATCTCTATAATATAGAGACGAATATTGTGATAAAGCGTTTCTGGTTTTTTAAATTTGAATTGTCAACAACATTTGAACAGTAGAATATAGTTATACACCA
Organism: Cladopsammia gracilis; assembly: GCA_022457155.1. Classification (NCBI taxonomy): domain Eukaryota; kingdom Metazoa; phylum Cnidaria; class Anthozoa; order Scleractinia; family Dendrophylliidae; genus Cladopsammia; species Cladopsammia gracilis. The sequence continues at coordinate 1,208,835 of JAJGOT010000034.1, forward strand.
GTGCAAATATTTTGCCCTGGTGAAAATATTTTGCTCCAGTTCAAATTCTTGCACTGGTTCAAAATAAATTTGAACCAGTGCAGACAAAACCGCACCAAAATCATAATTTCACTACAACATAGATAATCATATTGCAACGGATTGAAAATGTACCTCAACCAGCATGGTCTTAAGATCAGTGGAGGTAAAGTGGCACTGGTTGCACGAGTTCTCCAGTACACTCGGGGTGATCATTCTTGCATCCCACAAGAAACCCAAGAGAACGTTAACGAGGAAAATCGAGTTCCAGTGCAAGCAACTCGGATTTGCAATCAAGTGATTCAATAGTGGAATCGGATGGCTTTGTTGAACACTGCTTCGAGGTCATGTTTGTTCCACATACAGATGTCCAACAAGTAAACATGCAGCATTGCAGTATATCCACGTCTGGAACAAATATTACCTCGTAGCAATAACAGGTTGGTGTATATTAAGAAAATGCTGGGTATTTGTATATAAAAGGCGTGTGAAGGGGGGGGGGGCAATTACTAAATTCACTCCTTTAGAAGGGGGGTATTACCGTATATTTTCCTACTTGAAGCCCATTTTCCAACCCCCCTCCTGGTAATTATTGCACAGTCCCTAAATCCATCAGTGAAAAGTACAAGGACCCACATTTATTTTTGCATGAAGAACAGGCCACCAAGCGACGATGAATTCCATGCAAACTTGTTGAATGTTGTTGATCACTACCAGGTACACTTGAATGTTTTTTCTTCTATATTTTAATAGATTACTATTTATTGTGTTCAATTAGACAAGTACATTTTCTCTGTATGATTGATGATAATGAGATTATTCAGACAATACACGATATGGTCAATCATGAATTATTAATGAATTTTACAAGCTTAATTATAAAATGCTAATGTGGTGTAAACAATAACTACATTATGCTCGGTTGAAAAATGAATTTTAGTGTGTGTGACATCAGCGGAGTGTATTTGCAGTGTATTGTTTCTTGTTATTTGAAATCCTTAACGAGATATTCTTTTGAAGAAACTGCACTACAACAATCACGCCAGAAAAAGGAAACATTGGAAAGGGAAATTAAAGAGCAGGAAGGAAGACTGAAGGAACTGCAAGATGCATATGAAAAACTGAGAAAGCTACTAGAACAGAAGGACTATTCATGCAGACGCAGAAGCATAGCGAGCACATCATTTGAAATGATTAACAATCATAAATCTAGTACAAGGTATAGGAGGAGGGAAGAAACCAAAAACATGTTAGAATTTTTTCATGGGGGTTGTGAACCGTCTTTTATGGGGCATGGGATCTTGTGGTTGTCAATGCAAGCGATCAAGTTATGAGCAAATAAATGAGTAATTATAAAGGGGGAAGATTTCTTCAGGGTATTTTTGGAAAAGCTATCAGTGATTAACGTAAATCCTTAGAGGCAATAAAGCAATCAATAGCACTTAAATATCAAATCTTGTGTGTAAAACACAGAGTTCATTTTTTAATGCAGAAAAAGTATGGTTACCGCATAACATTATATGTCTCAGAGTTGATCTTAGGTTTCCCAAGCTCAACTCATCAGATGAAAGTGTTGACAGGTTTGCTAAGAGTTTAGACATTGGTCACATCTCTCAAATCCCAGGGGTATCATGTGTTTCTTGCACGGTGACAGGCTTGGTTTTTGTGATTATTGATTTACACTTATGAGTTCCTCGTCTTTCACGTTAACTTTTCCGGTTCAATGAAAATGATTCAGATTGTCCGGTTCAGATGATTGAGCTCCTGAAACAAGTGAGCTAACAATGTCACAGGGACTTCCAGTACTTACTCCACTGTGTAAGTGTTAAGGAAAAAGAACAGACAATGATCTCTGGAAACAGCATATGGAAGAGATGAAAATGTTGGAAGGTAATGTTTTGACTGTTTGTAGTAAGGAGTGCACTGTTGAATTTCAGCCGAGTGCAGACATGTCATGGCAGAGCTGGGCTGCCAATGAACTAAACCAGGCAGCCACATTTCCCTCCCCATATGCAAACGTGCATAAAGGAAACATGAAGACCATAGGGGACAGCATTGGAAGACCATGGAAGCCATTCAGTATGGAAATGAGAATTGCTTACACTGAAAAGGTGAACAGTTTCACAGCCTCTCTTCCCTCAAATCTCTCAGATAAAAACAGAAATGCCAGAAAGTTAATGTTTATGTCTGAGAATGGTATTCAACAGCTAGGCCTCTCGAGGATTGGCCATTTTGCTGATAGGTTAAGAACAGAATCTATGTATTGTGAGATCAATGCCTGGCAACATTATGTTGATCTTCTTTACTTAGAAGCAGTTCGGCGGAGTAAGTTTGACACTTTTGTTTCTTTTTGGGAGCATCTTTAGGGAGAGATGATGAAAGCTGTTGATGAGGAACAGCCACAAAAGACTTTTGAAAATTTCTGGCATTGACAGTATTGGTGAGCGAGCGAGAGAACAAGAGATTTTGCAACAATCAGAGAAGAACTTGAAAGCACTTAGAGCAGACAGGTATTCACTCTGTGAGGTAAGCCCCAGGTTAGGGGGAATGTGGGCTCGGGTATTTAGCTTTAAGAGTCAAAGAACATTACAACAATGAATCTAATAGGCACATCAAGTTACCTGTCAGACTCATAGGTAATTAAGCCATACATGTAGCCTTGGCCAGGTATTCCTATCACCTTATTGAAACTTTAAAATGTCATAGTGAAACCGAAGCACAAAAAATCCGATGATTGGCTCTTGGCAAGATAGGTAAGTATCTGAGGAATGCTGGAGAACTTTTCAATAGAATTGACACCAATTCAGCTCAGGTTGCATAACTGAAAGAAGTTTGTGAAATGTATTTTAATCTGATTTTTCTGTTCTTTCCAGCCAGCATTAACGTCACATTATGGACAGTAGGATATGCCATTCCCTACCATGCAAATTTGCTGTTTAACCAGTATAAGGTTGGTTATGGCATTGTCTGTCTACAGGCTAAGAAGCCAAACATTCCGGTGTTAAAGACGATTTGACCTTAACAAACAAGTCAAATGTAAGTACACCCATTGGTAAGTGGTTACAAGTCATGCGAAGTAACTATGTTCGCTCATTTTATCTGCCAAAACATCAGCCCATGCCTTCCTTTTATACTTTACACTATCAGTCACACTCTCCTCCACATTGTAACCAGTCAAATGTTTACAAATGTGCTAGAGATAAAGATAAAGATGAACTCAATTGTGAGGTGATTGTGTAGCATTGAGACCTGTGCAAGCAGCAGAAGACTGACTGACTCAGTACTGACACGCTTGAAAACCAGTGGTTTGTGAAGAAAGTAATGCTCGCTTTGCTGATAACTTGTCATTGTTATCTCACTTGAAGTTCTGTAATGTTACTGAGGCATTAGGAAGTTCAACTATTATTCCAACTGCAATGTCAGTGCCTGCCTTAAAAGAAGCATTGTGCACTAGAGGATTAAGTCTTGGAGGTAATAAAGAGCCTCTTGTGAAGCGCCATAAAGGTTCTTTAGCCTTGGAAGGTTAGTATAATTATTGTTTACTTAATAATTAAGTCCTCAGTCCCAATTTGATCAGAATTTATCTGTATTTATTCTTGTTTTGCCAATGCATGAAGGGATAAGGAATACTGGTTATGAGAATTAAAAAAGACTAAGACAAAATATGTTGGCATTCACAGCATGTCTTTGAACAAGTAATATGAGAAATGTATCTGGACTATTCTGGAGAATTTGTATATTGAAATTGGGGCTTAAAAAGAAATGAACTTATGTTTGCAAGATAACTTGAAATGATAACAATGGCATAGATAAATCACTGCAAATTACTTCAGCAGCAGTAGTGACCTACAGCTGTAATGCTGTTGTGTAGCTAGGCTATTTTTGCAACAGTAGTGTGCAATGGTTTTTTCAAAATGATCTATCCATGTGATATTTCTCAGTAATATGCTCTGAGAAGCAGCGTTTGTTTGGCAGTGACTTTCTTCCAAATTTCTTACACAATTATGATCTTGACGACAAAGTAGAATTTTGCTTCCTATGATCACATGATAGTCATAGTGTTTGTTTTTCATTTTACATGTTTAAGTGAAATGACTTAGCAGAAAAGAGTTGTCATAAAGGTGAAAACATAAAGCCCAAACAAAGCTGGTTCTTAAGTTAAGATAGCCAAATATAATTTAGTAAATATACATTTCAAGTACTGCATACATACAAACATACCTAATCTTTATTTAAACACGATATTTTTTAAAGCTATTAAAGTTTGTGGGGTCATGTGTTTAAGAATTAAACTAAACCTAACACATTAATCAGTAATACATAAAATTCTGTTGAGAAGATTTTCCCCAACAAATCTACCTGGAGACCATATGTTCTCTGCCATTTCTGGTTGTGTTAGCGTTAGTGTTATTTTCTCACTGTTCCCTGTTGTTTTGGCATTTGCCCCAAAGATGCTTGAGTATTTGAAAAGACATAAACAACACTGTAGGTGTCATGAGTCCGGTCATTCTGGATCTGCTGAGCTTGCGTGCATTTAATTCTGATTTCCTTTTAAATATCTATCCAATAACAGACCAACAAACGCAAGCTTGTTGATCACGAGTTCTTCCAAAATAGGATCGAGATCTCTCAACTCATAGTTTGTTTTTTGTGGGGAGCAAAATGAACCATGTTCACACATTCTCTTTCAACAGAAAATTTCATCTCCATGGAATTTGTATTCCAAAATCGGACCTGTCTCTGTCTCATTTTCCATGCCGAAAGGCCTTAAATTTATTTTTTTGGTGTGCTGTCATTGCTATTTCCACTTAATGCCAATTTCTGCACCAGCTGGCATCAGAGTTGCGTCCAGCACTTGGAAAAACCTGAAACTAGTGTGGGTTCCCTGGTCATTTTGTGGGTTGTTGCCAAACCAAAGCAGATAAAAAGCATTCAGGTGGAAAACAGCTTATGGGGCTAATCAAGTTGAAACCAGAAGATGATGATGACTCGAGTGGAGTTGTTGATTTGTGTGTTGGAGGTTTAAGCTTAAGAATGTCCTTATTGATTCGGGGGCAACGTGTAACATTGTAGATCGTGCTACTTGGGAAAGTCTAAAGCAGAAAGCACTTGGAAAAACCTGAAACTAGTGTGGGTTCCCTGGTCATTTTGTGGGTTGTTGCCAAACCAAGGCAGATAAGAAGCACTCAGGTGGAAAACAGATTACGGGGCTAATCAAGTTGCAGCGAAACCAGAAGATGATGACTCGAGTGGAGTTGTTGATTTGTGTGTTGGGGGTTTAAGCTTAAGAATGTCCTTATTGATTCGGGGGGCAACATGTAACATTGTAGATCGTGCTACTTGGGAAAGTCTAAAGCAGAAAGGTATAAGTGCCAATCACGAAGCCAATTGAAGTAGTTGGAACATTTGAAAGTGAACTTTATTGTGAGGAGACTGGAGAGAAGTGTGTAGATGAGTTTACTGTTGTTGAAGGTCGTGGTAAAGCTTTTCTTGGAAAGGATACAGCTGAAAAATTAAATGTGTTGAGAGTTGGACCTCCAAGCTCACCTCAAGCATACTCAATTACAAGTAAAGGAAATTCTGTGGACATTGTTAAGAACTTTGCTGACATGTTTCTTGGGGTGGGAAAATTGAAAGATTACCAGCTAAAACTGCACAAAAACAAAGATGTGAAACCTGTTGTACAACCTGTCAGAAGATTACCGTTTGCTTTAAGGGAGAAAGTCGACCAAAAACTAGACGAATTGCTAAAAGAAGACGTCATTGAACAAGTGCCGAGTGGAACTACAGAATGGGTCTGACCTCTTGTCATATAGTACACAAACCAGATGGAGAGAGAGAGAGGCATCCTATTCCCACTATTGAAGAAGTTTTGCATGACTTAAACAGGTCTATGGTATTCAGTAAATTAGATTTGAAATGGGGTTTCCACCAGGTAGAACTTGATGCAGAATCGCATCAAATTACAACCTTCATTACACACCATGGTCTTTTCCAGTACAAATGGTTGATGTTTGGAATAACCTCAGCTCCAGAGAAATATCAGATGATTGTCAAAGATGCACTGATTGGCTGCAAAGGAGTTGCAAACATTGCTGACGACCTGATCATCCATTGCAGATTTTCTAAAGCCAGGAGAAGGGGTATGGTGGAAGGAGACTGAAGATTGCATTGAATTCTTCGATGGACCAGACAAAACCGAGCTTCCAACAAGACGGGCCACATCTTCATCACTTCCGTTCCACTTCCATACCAAAGAGCAGAACCTACTGGATGTCTGTTGGAATGAATGTTTGGAGGAGAAGGTGAAGATTCCTGCAACAAAAATGAGAGATGATAGTGGCAAATGGCAAAGACCCCCAATATGTTGTTCAGTTGAGTCAGTGGAAGATAGTGGTTCTGACCAACATCACTGCATTGAACCTCAAACTCACATTGAAGATCTCCCAAACAGTGATGATGAACCTGCAGAAGATGATGACGAAATGGCAGAAGACAATGGCCCAAGCAACATGCTGGTAGAACCAATTTCATGTACCAGTAGTGAACAACCTCAAGCAGAAAATGAAACAGAAGTCGAGGATGAAAATCTGCCAAACCCAATTCAATGCAACAAAAGAATGAGATCTGATGAAGAATCTTCGCCTCAAGAACCACCGCTAAAAAGAAAAAAATCAGATGCATTGGAAACAAAGACAGCAAAAGCCCTACAACACGTTCTGGGCACCTGTGAAGAAGTTTCAAAGTTTGACAACGTTAAGCAGAACGTTGCCAAAAATCCCAAATCAAGGTATCACATAGAACGCTATGAAACACACAATAACAACAACAACAACACTTTATTAAATAACAAATATTAACAATTTAAATGGTACCTACCCACAAATAGTTGAAAAACTAGGCGAGGCGGGTAGCTGGCCAAGATACAAATTCTGACACTTCAGGCATAAAAACATGTCTTTAATGAAATTAAAAACTGGAAAAATCATTTTAGGTCATCTATGGACAGAGAAGCAACAGAAAATGACTTAAAGCAGAGCATTGAAATAACATCAAAGAGGAAACAGATGAAAAGGACTTCAGAGCTACTCACACTGTGGAAGATTACTGTCCATTTGTCTTAGTTAACCCTTTATCTCTTAGGAGTGCTAAATTCCAAATACAAGTCAATTTTTGGGCAAAATTCTTGTCTAGTAGCCCATTGGTTACGAGTTTTCGAGCAAATTTGCCCAGGTCCAGGTCGAAGATATCAAATATGGTGGGCTTTCGGATCAAAGGGAGTTTAAAGAAGAATTGCTGTTGCACCTTTGTTTGGCCTTGTTTCTGCCATTCTGTGTCAGAAGGTTAAGGTGAACGATGAGACATTTACCTATGGTTAATGGATGCAATCAATTCACTCAAGATCAGCAGTGAAACCATGTCTACATTGACCTTTCCCCATCATCGGCAAGATAGCCAGACTGTCGTCGAAGACAAAAGCAGAAAGCTTAAGGCTGTATTGTCACAGTTGAAGAAGAGAACCTAAGGCTAAAAGCAAATCTTGATGTTGCACTATCGACATTAGAATCCCTCCGGGATGAGGTTGCGAAGATTGGCTATTCTAAGCCAAAGCTAAAGGAGGAGGAAGTCACACTATCAGAGCCAAAGGTCGAGGAGATAGCTGGGGAAGTTGAAGACGATGTGTGAACCCTGATTAGTGATGTTTGTGAAAAGTTTCAGCAGCCGCTTGCATCAGTAATTACTGGTCAGGTCCACAAGAATGAAGTGATACTCTGAAGGCTCCAAAAGGCTCCTTCACCATCAGTGTCTATCATCTGGCCTTATATACTGCATCTCATGTCGTGGCTGCTCTGCTATTTACATCAGCAAAACTGGGCGCACTCTTAGGGAACGCTTTGACAAACACCTCAGGAGTATTACCAAGAGTGCAACCGGTATTTTAGGTTCCAGCACATCAATTTTAATGGACACTGTGGATGACATGCAGGTTCACGGCGTCAAGCTCTCCAGCGGAAACAAACAAAGGAAACGGCAGGAGATGCATCTTATTTTCCAAGTTGGTACCTGTCAACCGTGTGGCCTTAATTCTGACTTTTGTTTCTTCTGAAGGTCGTGCACACATGCAAGAGACAAGCATTTAAAACTAAGATGTCATGGCATAATTATTTCTTAATGAACATACCATCCAACATCCACTGAAGAAGGGCAAAGGCAGAAACATTTGGAACTTTTTCATAAATTTTTAGCACTTAACATTTTTGATTTTTTCCTGTCATCATTGCCTGGGCAGACTTTCTCAAAGCATTAGTGGGAGATATTGTTCATTTCCCAGCCCCGAAAAATGTTTGCAAGCCAGACATCGAGTTTACTAAAGATACACCATTTTTTGCAACCTCCAATGCCCTTTTTTTAATTTATTTGCCCAGAAATCAGTTGAGTTCATAACAAAAAAAGTCATGACATTGAGCTGGAAGCCTCAGAAGCCTTATTAGTTTTATCTAGGAGACCCGCCTTCATTAGTATTACAATACTACTTGATGACTTAAATTTTTTTAATTGAAGGGCTATACAAGTGCTAAATTCATATATAAAGTAACGCTAATAATAAGAATACTAGTACAAGGGTAAGTAATCCTAATACTGACTTGTAAGAATAAACTTTTTTAATTTCTTCTTAAAGTTGCATTGAATTCCTTTTAAAACACATGGTAAACTATTCTACTCCCTTATTGCATACAGCAAATTTTTTCATATTTGTTTTGCTCTTTGGTTTATGTAGTTTTTTTACTTGACCGTGTGTTGTAGCTGTGTACTTCTTCATTAGTTTTAAACATTGGCATTATCGCTGGTGGTAACTGATTTTTAGAATATTGGTTCATTTGCAATGACAAAGTAGTTTACTTCGTATGCATTTAGTATATTTCATTCTTTATATAACAGTTTCGAGTTGTGGTTATATTCTTTGAATGAGATTATCCTTACAATTTTCTTTTGCATATCTTGTCCAAATGGGACTGGTAGGTGTTAGCCCACACAACATTTCCATAAAATATATAAGGGTAGATTGATTTTAGTAATGGTCTTGTTACAAAATGCCTTGCTTCGCATAATATTCCTGTTAGTTTTGATATTTTGTTTGCAACTATGTTAATATGTTGTTTCCAACTTAAATTTTCAAGTATTATTACGCCAAGGAATTTAGTGTGCTCGACTTGTGAAATGGTTTGGTCTTTAATCTTAAGAGTTAATTTATTTCCTATTTTTTTTCTTCAATGACTTAAAAAGTATAAAGTGGGTTTTACTGAGATTGAGTGATAACTTGTTTAGTGCTAACCAAGTAGATATTCATTCCAGCTCTATATTCATTTGAATCATCAAAGTATTTGGATCTTCGTGTGACATTAACAAATTTGTATCATCAGCAAATAGTATGAATGATACAAGTTTTGAGCTGTTACAAATGTTGTTTATGTATATTAAAAATAGTAGAGGACCTAATACAGAACGTTGGGGAACTCCACAACTTATTTCTGTTTTATCGGATACCTCATGATTGTATCTAACACACTGATATCGTTTGGTTATATAATTTTCAAACCAATCCAATACTATTCCCCTAATGCCATAATATTCGAGTTTTTGTAGTAACAAACTATGATTAACTGTATCAAAAGCTTTTGATAAGTCTAAAAACACTTTAATCGCAAATTCTTTTCTATCCAATACGTTTGCTATTCTTTTTACAGGATCTATCAACGCAAAATTTGTTGAATGGTTTTTCCTAAAACCGAATTGATGTTCACTAAGAATGCCATTTTTGTTCACATAATTAATCAATTTCTTGTACATGACTTTTTCTAAAACTTTGGAAAAACAAGGAAGTAACAAGATAGCTCTGTAATTATTAAACTGTTGATTATCTCCCGCTTTGTATACAGGTACAATAATCAATATTTTTAAGTCCATAGGTATTTTTCCTGTTGTGAAGGTCAGATTTATGATGTGTTAACGTACATCATAAATCTGACCTTCACAACAGGAAAAATACCTATGGACTTAAAAACATCGATTATTGTTTTGAATAATGCTTATGACATACTTGAAGATCAGGAGATCTTCAAGTATGTCATAAACAACACCAAACAACATCCTGTCATTACTTGTTTTCAAAACCGTTCATGACTTACAGGGTTATGATCAATAACAAAATGTCATCGGATTTCATGTTTCAATGCAGATAACCATGCCCATAAGGAATAAAATATGAAATACTACATTTCACAATAACTTTTATGCTTGATGATGTCAATCTTCGCATTATGATCTCTAATTTTCTGTTGTTTACTTTTTCAACAAACTCTGGAATTCTGAGAAAACCAAAACAGGACAACAGTAGAATCCTGGTAACAGCAAATCACTCAAACTTCAAACTGAAACCAAATACAGGTCACAAAGGAACCCCATAACTAATCCTTTTCATATCTTAAGTCCTAAGGTTTAATTCAATCATAAAAAAACAGTTGCGTGCTGGGGTTATCGAGAAAGTAGCAGAATTGGAAGAAATGGGCAAAGTCCATTACTTACCCCATCAAGCCGTTATCTGCAGCGATGCCGAGACTGCACAAAATTAAAAATAGTCTACGATGCTTCATTGAAATAAAGCAAGAATGGGACCTCCCTAAATGATTGTTTGCATACAGGGCCATCACTAAATCTACTGTTGTTCAAGATTTTTGTAAGGTTCAAGAAGAACAAAACTGCCCTAGTGGGTGACATAGAAAAGGCCTTCTTCGACATAGCAATAAATCTTGGGGATCAGGATAGTTTAAGGTTTTTGTGGGTTGAAGACTTATGCGACAATAACCTGAGCATTGTTGTGTACAAGTTTTGTTGCGTCGTTTTTGGGTTGAATGCTTCGCCATGTTTCTTAAATGGGATGGCCAGACACCACTTGGCCACTTTTGCAAACATGGACCTGACTTTGTTAAACAAATTGTGGAATGGTTTTGTGGATGACTTAGTAATGGAGGAACGAACAGTTGACAAGGCATTTACCCTGTTATGATATACAAATATGTTACACTTGTTTACATTCATTAATATATTCAGAACATTCTAGAAGCACGTGATATGCAAATTGCCTCGGGCACGCCGGTATGCAAATCAGTTCAATAAAGAGTTCAAGTTGATACTTTAACATGGTGTCAGATTTTGTGGATCTTTAAGCCAGTTTTTTCAGTCAAATCTTGCCAGAAACCAGTTCTACATTCATCCATGGATAAACTACGTGGTTTACCGATCCCGTCAATGGACTGGACAGCCAGAAATCTTCCAGAAACCTTCAGAAAGTTCAAAAGAAATTGTGAAACCGTGTTCGCTGGACTGTTAAATGATCAGACCGAAGAAGTGAAGGTAAATTATCTCAAGCTTTTTCTTGGCGACGAAGGACAAGACATAGTCGATGGATTTGACTTATCAGCCGATGAAGCAAAGAAGCTTGATAACTACTGGTCGAAACTTCAACAGTACGTGAGACCAAAGTCTAATTTTCGCGTGGTCAGAGCTCAGCTTCGTGAGTTAAAACAACAACCCGACGAGACAATCGACAGTTTCATGACAAGAGCCAGAGTTCTCGCTGATGATTGTGAATACAAGGATAAAGAAGAACAACTAATCGACACACTCATATTTGGAGTCATCTCAAACGAAGTTCGCAAGAAATTACTCATCAAGGATAGTTCTCTGAAACTCAATGATGCAATGAAAATCGCACGCGCCGAGGAAGCAACCCAAAAGCACGTGACCGCACTTCAACAAACTAACACCATAAGCGCGGTCAAATCTACTCCAAGCTGTCAAAATACTCAGCGTGGTCGAACAACCCAGCCCAACAAACCACAACCTCGCCCTAACGTCAAAAAGGGATGTCTTAATTGTGGTCTCACCCACAATCGAGACACAACATGTTCAGCCTTAAGGGATAACTGCAACTTCTGTGGAAAACGTGGACACTGGGAAAAAGTTTGCATCACAAAGCAGTATCACCAGAAAGACAAAAGCCAGCAGCCTGCTAGACACGAGTCAGCCGCCAGAACCAACTTCAATTCACTGGAATACGCCGGAGCGTCATATAGCGAGTATGACGACACTACTGATATCACCTTTGACTCCTTAGAGTACTGCACCCTGAAGGGACAGGAACTGTTCGCTACTGTCAGAATTCATGGAGAAAGAGGACCGTACAATCTCCGCTGCAAAGTGGACACCGGAGCGCCTACCAGCGTGATCTCAAAGAGGATCTACAGTGAGTTGTTCCCTAGCGACCTTGATAATTCCGGAAAGCTTAAGCCAGAAGCAAAAATTGTGCCTGCCCAAGTCAAAGTCAAGACATATGGTGGATCAGTGCTACGACACCTCGGGTATTTCACATCCGCAATTCGCCATGGCCGAGAAACCGCGCAAGCTCAGTTTCTTGTGACCGAAACCAACGATACCCCTTTGCTTGGTCTACCTTCTCTACGCCAGTTAAAGTTGATCAACGAGAGCTGCGACACAGACTGCAACCTGTGTAATAGCCAACCAGACATATGCCAGATTAAGACACAACACAAGCCCTTACAGCATGGTCAGATTTCAAAGGAGTCTCTTTTAAAGCAATACCCTGAATGCTTTAAGGAGATTGGTACCCTTCCAGGAAAATACAAGATACCTAATTCGACTGGGACCAAGTTTTAACAGGCATAATTAAACTCAACAGATGTCTGTACAAGGCGGGGGAGAGTGTAACAGAGTGCTAATTACATGGTTTCACAATGCGAGCAAAAGGCCTTTTGTGCCATGATCTACTTTATGTAATGAACTGAAGATGAGAAAACCCATGTAAGATTAGAAACAAGAAAAACTAGGGTGGCTCCTATAAATGATCTTTTGATTCCGCAGTTTAAGTTGATGTCGGCGAGAATACTTGCACAACTCGTGCACACAATAAAGAGTGCATTACAATCACAGCTGAAGGTAGATGGCGTGAAGTTCTGGTTGGACAGCAAGACATCCCTCAGCTAGATATGGAACAGGCGAATGGAAACAGTTCATTAGCCTGCATGCAGCCGTCTCCATGTTTCTTGCTCCCGGCGGAAAACAGACGTCTGCGTAATGCCGTTTAGAATCATGTTCACATATCCTGCTGTTTTAATTTAAATTTAGCATATATTACGATAATAATCATCGGCTGATCGGATAGGTTAAGGCTCATGGTGTAATCAATGCAAAAAAATGGTGGTCTTCCATGATGCATTAGACCAAGTTTGCAAAATTCAGGGTCGGCCAGGGTTTTTGGGTATACGGTATATCGGGGTTTTTAATATCAGGTATACAGTATTTTTAGGTATAAAATTGGGTATTAAGTATTACACTTTTTCTGAAGTTTGGTATAAAGTATACAGCTCTGAAAAATCAATATTCTTTGCTTTTAAAAATGGGCAGCACACTGTTCAACTTTCAGAACTTGAGACTTCCCAGTTGCCTGGGTATGCAACGCGTTGTGTGGCATTTATGTCACGTTCACCTAGTCTGTTTTGTTGCCCACTGCTTACCCAGTTGTGTGCAGACACCACGTGACAAAATCTGCAATGCAAAGAAATGGCTGCATCTTCATCACTGTAGCGAGCGATATTTATGCCAGTTTCTTGTTTTCTGTTTAAACTTGATGAAGCGAAACCGATCGAGAAATGGTCGACATATATTAAGTTAGAGCAACAGACGTTTTCTTCACTTCAAAAGAGGTTTACTGTGGACGGGTACAGAGGCTTCCAAGAGAGAAGGAACAATCGTGCCGAAAAACACTATCCTTGTTTCAATGGACGTAACAAGCCTATACACTAATATACCACAGGAGGAAGGAATTGCGACTATATGCAAGACATGACACTTTCTATACAAACAACCCTCCAATACCAACGAACCATCTGAACGAAATGCTAAAACTAATACTACAGGAAAATTCTTTCCAATTTATTGGAAAAGACTACCTTCAGACTCACGGCACCGCAATGGGAGCAGTGGTTTCCTTCGCCAATATTTTCATGGCAAACAAAGAAACTGAAATAATAAACCATTGCACAAAGAAACCCTTGGTATGGAAACGATATATTGATGATGTATTCTCCCTGTAGGACATAAACATAGACGAAGTTAACGCCTTCATTGAGCAAGAGAACAGATATCATCCTACAATCAAATTTACAGCTGAAATTTCTGACAAAGAAATCACTTTTCTAGATACACGCATTTACAAAGTGGCAAGATTCGAAAGAGTCTATCCTTGATACGCGCACTCACTTTAAACCAACTGAGACCTTCCAATACACGCACTTCAAATCTTGTCACCGACCGGGAGTCAAGAAAGGTTTTGTCAAAGGAGAGGCCCTGAGACTCCTCAGAACAAGCTCCTCAAAGGAAACTTTTAAGGAAAACATCAATAAATTCAAACAAAACCTCCGGGTAAGAGGCTACCCAAACAACTTAATCGAGAAAGTGCTCTCAGAAATAAAATTCTCTGACAGAAAGACAGCTCTCAAAGAAAAAACAAAAGCGTGCAAGGAAATATTACCCTTTGTAACACAATACAACCCATGTGTGCCTAACTTAAAACAAATCCTCATGAACAAATGGCATTTAATAGAATCACACAACCTTTGCTAAGACATATCTATAAAGAGCCTCCCCTTATTTCATACAAGAAGGGTAGATCTTTAAAAGATTCACTGGTCAGGGCTAAACTGCAAAAAACAAACCAGCAAAAAAAAAAACGAGTGAACAAAGGTCTCAACAACCACACCACGCACTAGTAGGATTTGTGCTAGGCCTGTCAACACCCTTTATTTCATGGAAACTGAGAACAAGCATCTATGTAACGTTTCAATTTTGGCTTGGATAAATTGAATTTCCACTGAGTGGCTGACGAGTTATATTCATTATCCCAAACCTAATCAAGACATTGGTCGTTGCACTACAGGTGTTGGATAGCTTAAAAGGTAAGCCCTGTACTCCTTACTTTGCTCGCGGCTAATTTTGGATTTTTGGGTATAAAGTATAATTTATCATGATTTTCTACATTTTGGTATTTTACCCGATTTTCGGCCTATTTTCGGCCTATTTTTGGGTATATTGGGTGGTTTATTTCGGGTATATTGGTATTCCACTACCCCTAGCCGACCCTGAAAATTGTGAAGATTTCCTTGCTTTATTCCGAGCAGAAAGGCTCTCAGTAATGGCAAAAATGTTTATGCCAGTCTCCAGACTGGGTATGGGAAATCTTCTAGTTTTTACGCCTTCCAGTCATCGCCGATGTCATTTTTTGGATGCGGTAGCAGCAAAGTGATAATTTCTCCATTGAAAACATTGATGGAGGATCAATGTTGTAAAAAAAGGTTACAACTTCTATCATACCTTGTATCGTTGCCTTCATTCTTACTTTGCCTACTACGTTCTATTATTGAATGGTTCTGTGCTGTTCATAATAAGTTCTTTTTATGAGATGATTTACTCCAGATTCTTCAGTGGAAAGTCTGATGTAGACATTGGTACCATGTTTGCTGACCACACCCTGATCAACAGAAGAAAGACACAGGTGACACACATTCCTCCTATCGTGCAAACAGGGACTTTCTTTCCATTGTGTTCAAGTCAAAAGTGATTACAGCTGCCATAAAAGTCTTGGGGTTTGAAAACAAGTCAGATGCCCCAACAAAATACAGTTTGCCTGCAAACATGGAATTGATAAAGAAGGCAGAAAAGCTCGATTATCTACATGAACTGTCAGCTAAGGTTGTTGATGAATTTGTTTTCAATGAAGCTACATAGTAAATGATCATGTAACAGGTTTGACCACTAATTCGTTTATCGACAGTGACAAGAAGTGAAGCGACTTTATGACTAGGAGTTTTAGAACATCATACAGTAGATTCCCTTATCAGTAACAGCTCGGATGACGACTCCCGAAGGCGGAAATTAATGCTGCAGTTAGCCACAGTCAATGTTGGTCACAGATTCAAGCCCATTCCTAGAAACATAGGGTTTATCTTTTCGTGCAAAAAAGGTGGACACTGAGAATGATTATGATGTTGAAGACACGTGTGGTCAAGATTACGTGCACAACCACAAGCTACTTAATCTCTTAGATCACGCATCTTGTGTACTTAGAATGGGCATTTATCTGATCCACATGAATCTCTCTTTAATTAGTCAGCGAAGTCTTTCCTTTTCCCGAACATGGTTTAGGCCTTAGTGACATTGAACACCACGAAAGGCGGAATTGGAGATTTACCCAGAAATTAACATTTCCGAAGGTTCAACAGTGTCTAAAGGCCTTGATTGATGGTAGAGTCCAGGGGCATCCTCCCAATATCACACTACTGGGAACTTAGACGTATCTTTTAATTATCTGCTATTACGTAGAGATCTTTGGTAGTTGCATGGCATCTTTGACAACCAGACGGAATAAAAATGGAATAGCAAGCCATATTTATGTATACATCCCTACTATTCCATAACATTTTCTCAACATGACAAATAAGACTTTTATATCTCTAAAGGAGAAAAATTACCTTCACAAGAAACACAACAGCATTCGCATCGAAATCCCTAGCCTCCAATTGGTTTATACATACAACCAACAGCAAGCCGGAACTTTCGATCCTAATAGAAAGTATGCATATAAAAACAGCAAAACGTATGTTTACTGACATTCCTAAAGGCTGATTTTCACTAACAACAGAGTTGGAGTCAGAGTTGTAGTCAGAAGCGCAGAGTGATACAATCTATTGAAAATCAAACTGACGGAATTGGAAGATTACGGAGTCATAAGCGGAATCGGAAGAAAATGGAACCGTTCTGGTTCTTCTGACTCTGATTCCGTCAAGCTTATGACTCCTCATACGACTACTATTTTTGATTTTCACTAGGTTGGAAGTGCTCTTACGACTGACTACGACTGACTCCGTCGTCAGTGAAAACCAGCCTTAAGAGACAACATAGAAACAACTGAAGAGATTCACTAAAGAATCGAAACTAGAGTCTTGTTCAAGAATGAACCAAACACTAAATGAAGACGACATGCTTGTACTGGGCTCTTCCAAATCAGGCCAAAGCAGCAAAAAAAGTAACGAAGACACGCTGTTAGCATCAGATGGCAAATTTAAAAGTGGCCAACAGTTGCCTGATCACAAACGCTGCCACAGAGGAGGGAAAGACTACATCCCCAACAAGAGACCCTGCTATGACAGAGACAGGGCCATACAGAAACTCAAAGCACACGCGAAAAGGAAAACGTTCCTAAAAGACCTGGGGCCGGATTCACAAAACCCCCCTAAGTTAAGACATATCCTAAGTATTGTTTCTTAACAATAGTCTATTGTCATTGCCCCTGAAGTACAACGTACAAGTCAACATCACCGGACAAGCAATTTAAAAGTGACATTAGCCAAATCCACAGAGAAGCTGAACAGAAGCTCACTGGTGCATTGACACGCTACCACTACTGACAAACAGAAAGAAACAAAATCAAGCTCAAAAAAGTTGAGCAAGGACCAAATGTAACCAGAGGAAAGAAAACAAACAATCCTGATCTAATTAAGAACCGGCCGTGTCTGGAAAAAGAAATCCGCACTGAGAATGTACTAGCTTTAGCTACCAAACTAACAAACAAAATCAAGAAAGTGGAAGAAATGATGAAGACTTTACAAAATAAAGAAAGTGAATCTTATCCATGTGAATTTACTTACTCCTGTTTTGTGTTAGCTTGTAGAAGTCACTACTTTTGTTAATTTTGTAACCCCCGTAGAACACTCTGACTTGTATTTGAAACATTACTACAGTTGGCACTGCTATTCAATTGGTTCTTAAATGTTCCTGTTTGCCGGATTCACAAAACCCTCCTAACTTAAGACATATCCTAAGTATTGTTTCTTAACAAGTCTATTGTCATTGCCCCTGAAGTACAACGTACAAGTCAACATCACCGGACAAGCAATTTAAAAGTGACATTAGCCATATCCACAGAGAAGCTGAACAGAAGCTCATTGGTGCATTGACACGCTACCACTACTGAGGAACAGAAAGAAACAAAATCAAGCTCAAAAAGTTGAGCAAAGACCAAATGTAACCAGAGGAAAGAAAACGAAAATCCTGATCTAATTAAGAACCGGCCATGTCTGGAAAAAGAAATCCGCACTGAGAATGTACTAGCTTTAGCTACCAAACTAACAAACAAAATCAAGAAAGTGGAAGAAATGATGAAGACTTTACAAAATAAAGAAAGTGACTCTTATCCATGTGAATTTACTTACTCCTGTTTTGTGTTAGCTTGTAGAAGTCACTACTTTTGTTAATTTTGTAACCCCCGTAGAACACTCTGACTTGTATTTGAAACATTACTACAGTTGGCACTGCTGTTCAATTGGTTCTTAAATGTTCCTGTTTGCTGGAAAAAAAGGAAATGAGAAGAAATCAATACCAAATGGCACATGTTTAAGACAATTTATCAGAGGGAAGAAATGAAACAAGACATTAAAACAGCAGGAAAGGGCACGTCTGAAATCTACAAAACCAAGTAGAATTCTTTTGAGTCCATGACTTTTATTAAGCAGTGTAAAGATGTCAATGAATCACAAAACACTATCCCATAGTTGATGAGACATCTTCAGCAGGCGGAGTTGCATACATTTGTCTTCCTGCAGGCAGAAAGAGGAAAGTGGCAGGCAGAAAGAGAAAAGTGAAAGGTAGCAAGTTAGAAAAAAAAGTGGAGATGCAAAAATCATGTTTGGAGATTTTTACAACTAGCCCAATTCCACCAACACTGAACAAAGTGTTCTTCCGGAAAACGGTTGTTGACACCCTCACATGCTCTACAACAAAAGGCAGTAGGCAAGAAGAGGATAAGCGATGTTGTATTCCAGACTGAAATGGCATTTAAGTACTGTGTTAATGCAACCAACATGTATGCAGGTCCTTCAACGCATGGTTTGCGTTATGCTTCAGCAAATCAGACTTTTTCCAAGCATTTTCAGTACTGAGAAAATGAAATGTGTTTGGAATTTCTGGGATTATTTGGGAATGGTCAAAACACAAGTAAAATTATTGGGAATTCCCAATGATTTGCCTCCTTTGAAGTGCGGCAGGGACATGGAAGTGATTGCAAAACATATGTATATTAAGCTCTTTGAAAAAGAGCACAAAGATACTAGCTACAGGGAATGTGGCCTTTCTTAATGAAACCAAGCAATATTTTGGGGCATTTCCTGATTTACTCATTGAATGTTCCTGTTGTGGGAAAGGAGTTTTGGGAAAACGTACCCCTTAATCTATGATTACGCCTAGTTCAAAGTGCATATTTCCAAGAGACTGGGGAATTCAGCTGAACAGGGGTTTATTGGAACTCTACTTTATCAATATCTTTGTAAATTTACATAATGTGAGCTAAAAAAAAAGAAAGGAGCCACAGAAGTTAGAGTGAAATACCTTTCAGTCACAGTTTGTGTTTTACTACTCAATGAGAATAGCTTCATTTTTTGCACAAGGGTTTGTACAAATTGCAAACAGCTGCACAAACAATAACTATGTCTCCTATATTACCCAGTAAAGATATTGGTAGCTCATGCTTGATCAAGCAAAATGTTTTAAGGTGACAAATGGCTTGTCCACTGAAGATGCGAAGGAAGTGTCTTTTGTTTTTTACCTCTGACTTGGTTAATTGCTCTTTCCCACATTTTCCCGGGGATATGTGGAGTCTGGCATTTCTAATAAGTAGATGTGCCATTATGGTAAACCCTCGATCAGCCATTACCTCATCATGCAATTCTAAGATATCACAGAAATTAGACTCTCGCATGTTCGCCCACCCCAGGCTTCTGATACAATTGAATGCACCATTTGGAGTAACAGACACTAACACCTTTAAAGTATTGCAGTGGCTGCTATCAGTGCAGGGTCACTGGGCGTCTCAATAAAGATCTCCATACAGTCAATGATATGGCTTACTTTTGATACCCTGGTTTTCCAAATTTCTTTGGTAGCGTCTTTTTAACATCAATTGAAGGGTTCTATTTTGCCATAGAATGTTAACAGTCTCCACTGACATTCCTAAGAGACACAACATAGAAACAACTGAAGAGCTTCGCTAAAGAATCGAAACTTGAGTCTTGTTCAAAGATGAACCAAACACTCAATGATAAATGAAGACGACATGCTTGTACTGAGCTCTTCAAAATCAGGCCAAAGCAGCAAAGAAAGTAATGAGGACACGCTGTTAGCATCAGATGGCAAATTTAGAAGTGGCCAGCAGTTTACTGATCACAAATGCTGCCATAGAGGGAAAGACTACATCCCCAAGATGAGATCCTGCTATGACAGACACAGGGCCTCAAATCTGGAAAAGAAAGTACAGAAATACAAATCATCCATACAGAAACTCAAAGCACACGCCAAATGGAAAACGTGCCCTAAAGACCTGAATTACAACATACGAGTCAACATCACCGGACAAGCAATTTAAAAGCGACATCAGCTACAATCCACAAAGAAGCTGAACAGAAGCTTGTTGGTGCATTGACATGCTACCACTACCAACGAACACAAAGAAACAAAATCAAGCTCATAAAAGTTTAGGAGAGAGAGACTGAATGTTTTTTTTTATTAAACTAAAATACAACTACTTACAAATTAAAGCTAAATTACGTCATATTATTATAGATTATTACATGTTACTACATTACTCTTAGCCTTACATACTTTCAGCTTACAAACACATACACACACGCACACAAAAATTAATAAAGAATGAATGGAACCAGAGGAAAGAAAATGAACAATCCTGATCTAATTAAGAACCGGCCACGTCTGGAAAAAGAAAACCGCACTGAGAATGTACTAGTTTTAGCTACCAAACTAAGAAACAAAATCAAGAAAGTGGATCTTATCGGTGTGTATTTACTGACTCTTAGTAAAAGACAAGGTGAAAGAAAAGATCAAAATCAGACCACATGTGAAGAAGCAGTAGGAGGCAAGAAACAAATAGTAAAAACACAAGTTTAATCCAAGATTTATAAAAAAAACCTCTCAAATATTATCAAAGGGGTTGAAATTTATCCATCTTCCAGGCTTTTAATAACCAACTCTTCAAAGACAACATTTGAAGAAAACAAAAAATTTCAGATCACAATTGCGTATCCAAGGCTATCTAGACTACGAGTGGTGCCTCACTTTTCCTCAGGGATAGTAGGGCAAGCAGAACCTGAGCGCACGTGAAAATCACCGCATCGAGAAAGGCAAGATGCGGTGGGGAGAGATAAAAGGAGAGACTACAGACAAAGCCCAAGTTTTTTACCGTATGCGTTGCTCTCACAACTCAAAAATCTGATTGGCTCTTCCATGACAATCTGTCAACATTTGTCAAAAACGCACCAGCCGCTATCAACACTCAACATAACTCCATTTTCTGTTGATGGCTGACAAACTTCAGGCATGTCTAGAAAGAATTCCAAACATAACATGAAACAGGAACAGACTCAATCGGATTTGGAAAACTTTAATTTATCAAGTGTTTAGCATGGTGCAAACATCTGTGAACATGAGCATCCTCAATATTTCTCCACTCAATAGCATTGTGGAAGAGCAGGCAAAAGAAATGAATGGCCTTGGGATGACATCGGTTCACTTGAAACCATGCATCGAGGATTGTTTAAAAGATACATCGAAAGGAAAGTTTCAAATGATTTTCACTTCAGCTGAATACTGCTTATCCAAGAAGTTTACAGATCCTGAAAGCAGTAGAACCCCACTTGAAACTTAACATATCTTTGGTTGTCATTGATGAATGTCACATGATTGAGACATGGTAAATTTGTTTTGTTTTATGTTTGTACCTGCACGTATGAGTGACTTAAGTTTATATCCCTTATGATAATTATCAGTGTACTTATGATCAATCTTTATTTATCAATGTTTAACAGCAGTTTTGAATGTCATTATTGTTTTCTTGCAGGGGCACAGATCATAAAAAAGGGAACTGTTTCTTCCTGCCCTCAGAAAAGATTATGGTAACTTGGCAATCTCCACACCACTTTCAGAGGCTGGAAGAGAAGACTTCCCCAAAGAAATCGAAAAAGTTCCACAGCATTCCTTATTATTTTTCGTGCTGCATTTTGCACATACACGGAACGAAAGAGAACTTGATTGCTCATATGAAAACCCAAGTTCGCCCACTCATTGAGGGATCTGAAAGAGATTCTTTGCTGATACTCTTCATTTCAAGTCTTCGTAATATGTAATAAAATTGCAACCACAAACACGACAAAAGTCATTGCAACTTGGCTTATTTTGTAGTCTAAAGGTTATCCAGATAATCTGGTAAACAAAGTCCTCTCAGAAGTTAATTTTACACATAAAATGTCAGCACTTCAGTAAAAACTGCAAAGTGCAAGAAGGATTAATGCCTTTTGTCACATAGAACAATCCATCATTACTTAATCTTAAAAATATTTTAATAACCAAGTGGAATTTAATCGAAGATCAACCACTGCTGAGAGAAAAAAAAACAGAGAACTACTTCTCATCTACAGAAGAGGGAAATCTCTTAAAGAAATACTTGTTGGAGCTAAACTCTTAAGGTCAAAGACCTATTACATCACCAAACAGTGGGAGTCGTGTTTAGCCTGCCAACCTCTTTTAACCTCATTGCAAGGAAAAATACCAAGGCTGAGATTTAGTTAAGAATGAATTTATAGGCAGCAAGGTATAAGTAAAATAAAAGGCAAATGTGGTGACTCTTGAGGATTTAATCAGTTATCCAGGGAGCCTATAGCCCTATACCCATCATTTCTTTAATGGAAAATATCTACAATGTTAAATCCAGGCTGAAATCATTTACAGTAGACCTGGCAAGCAACAGTCATCATCAAGCCTTCCGTTCCAAACTTAATGACAACAGAGATGTGGAGATGAATTACCGACCTTAGGCGCAGTCTGCAAGGTTAATACTGCATACATAATATTAATAATTCTTTTTCTAGTTTATTATCTTGTATTACAACTTATACTCATTTAGCTTTTTAATTAGTTTTTGGCTTCGTGAAATGTAATTTTAGTAGTTTAGCATGTTAAGAATGCCGGAGCAGATCAATTCGACTGGTGGAAGGGAATGGTGTCCCAAAAAGAGAAAAAAGTGCACCAGTGGCAATCGCTGACAGAAGAAGAATACCGCAAAGGTATGTGGGACCTGACCCCAAAGACAAACAGGTCAATGACGAGTATGAAGAAAGAAGCAGGTAGCTGGTCCACTTGATTAATAAAAAACAAAACCACCTAATGGGAAGTAATTAAATGTTGCATTTCTGTAATAGCATGGACATGTAGCAAACAAACTTGTTTTAACAAGTCATCCATCAATTCTTTTATCATGAAACCACTTGATTGCATGCTCAAAAATTTCCCTTTAAAACACAAAGAAAGGAGACGCGTGGAGTTACAAAGCCTGGGTGGGGTTACTGGTTTTTCAGAGACTAAAAAAATGGGACTACAGTACAATCTCCATGCTACAATACAAACCCAACCAACTCCAACTCTAGCTAACTTGAATCAAAACCAATTCTTCGGTAAATCACAGCAAGAAAATGAAACTTTGCACTAACAGTTTGAGTTATAAAGGAATCAAGGTGACATAACATTTACGTGATACTTGTTGTGGAGGAAATAAAATAGGTTAATATAAAACATTTCTCCTTAGGTGAAACATTTTTCTCAATAACAGGTTAAATTAGCGAAAGAAGCGAAAATTCCTTTTGCTGCAGAAATAAAGCGAACTGCAAACAGAAAGCAGCAATGAAGAGCTAAAGCCAACCAACCAAAAAAGAAGAGAACTTTGAACGATAGTAATTAATGGTTCATTCATTTACATATTAAAGACTCAACAAAACAAGGACAACACAAGGAACCAAAGTTTTGGTGCATTGACCTGGGATACACTAGTTTGTGTAGAAAATATCGAGATGAGGCTAACTTTTATGCTTTTCAACTATAATGGCAGTGGTATAATTTGAAAGGTAATTTTCTTAGTTCTTTGGCTTTATTTATCTGCATTTTTCCAAAACAAACAAAACGTCTAAACATGTTCTGTGTTTATTTGA
This sequence comes from Cladopsammia gracilis, assembly GCA_022457155.1. Lineage (NCBI taxonomy): Eukaryota > Metazoa > Cnidaria > Anthozoa > Scleractinia > Dendrophylliidae > Cladopsammia > Cladopsammia gracilis. The sequence continues at coordinate 1,233,029 of JAJGOT010000034.1, forward strand.
TTAATTTGATCACAACATCAGATCCATCAATTGATCTACTACTACCCCTTACACGCAAAAATGCACTGTTATAAATTGACACTGTTCCACACTCTTCCTCATCTCTGGGCGTGGATGCTCAACCCAACCCTGAACCCAGGGCTAATTCATATCCTAAGAGACAACCACTCCTGAAGAATGTAACCTTTTCAACAACACTTAATGTCTACAACTGAATGTCACCCGTTATCACTATTTCCAACTTGATAACTCCTACATGCACAAGATCATTCCCAAGGGACTCACTATCAAATGCAGACCTTCTATTGATACTTGTGATGAACATTTTCTTCGAAACAGGATGTCACTCCTCAGAAATAGGTCGTTGAAGACAATAAATTTAGTAAGAAGAGCATGCCAGCATCACCATGTGACACTAACATCCCAACTCAGTGACTCTTGAAAAGAAAAAAAATCTGTTTGTCAATGCTATTTTTTGACACCTTTATGACTCTCAAAATATCGAAACTGAACTCCACTCTGTCACAGTACCAACTAGACCAGTGGGCAAGCACTGTGGTGAAAACCATAGATTGTGACTGGTCTCTTGTGTATGGTGTCCACAAGAGAATCCATTCTGATCAGGAGAAGCAGAAGTGATCCAGGAACTTTGTTGCATGTATGGCATTGGGAAATCGGGAACTACACCATCAGCAGGCACAGAACAAGCTGAGGGCCACAACAACCTTTCAGAAGCAGCAATTTGATCACAGCAGACATGTGAAATCAAATGAGATTCCTATTGGAGAGAGTGTTCATCTAAAGCCACCCACAGGGGAGACCAACGATTCAAGACAAGTGTATACAAGGTATACAAAGTTGTCCGACTAAGGGCGCGTTCCTTTTAGCGAATCCGGATTTGGATTCCCACAATCCGATTTCAGTTTTAGCGTTCCATTAATACAAATCCGAAATAAGATTCGAATCCAAGAAATCCACCCTCAAGAGTGGATTTTTTGGATTCAATCTCAATCCAGATTTCGATTCTGCGTTCCTTTTTCTCACTTTCGCCTTGATTAGTACTGTTCACACGCAATGTTTTTTGGGAAATAAAAATAACACGAAGGAATGGCTGCCCACTCGAAGAAAACCGGTAAGTTCCGCTTACTTGTTTACGTTTGTTTTTGAGCTTATCGCTGAAAGATTCAAGGAATATTTCCGAGAAGAAAAAAATAGCCCTACTGTTCAGTTAGATATTCCTGTTGGGTCGGGTACGTTCAAATACATGTAGTGTAGTAAATGTTGTTTACGATGTAAAACTGATGTCAACGAAATAAATGTTTATCAAAGGGAAGCGATGCGATTCGTACGAACGCCAGAGGAAAAAGTTTGGCCTTTGGCGTGTTTTATTGAGATCAGTGAATTAACTTCCTAAAAGTTGAATTTACAACAAGTTGTATAAGACCTTATTAATTAAACTAATAAGTTTTTAAAATATTATTTTTGAGGATCTGCTTTCATCGCCGATCCGCGCTGGGACTGATCAGTCCTTGTTCAATAAACTTTCAGCGATTTGCGTACTATTGCAACTTAAGACAAAATCACGTTTTTATGTTTTCTAAAGGAGCAAGTTAAAACCCAAATCGGCCCGAATTACCTGCCAGTTAGCTTGAATAAATAAAAATATTCTTCGAAGTGAACAGAAGATCAGTTATGAAAACTCTTACAATTAGGCCCAAGAAGTACGCTGGACTTTATACCGAAGATTAAACAGTTGTATGTTCTTTTTCCAACAGCTTGTGCCTCCAGGCCTAAATCATTCTGAGGCCGTGAAAAGTAAAAGAATAAAACCTCAAACAAAAAATGCAGCGTTTTCGTTCTTTAATAAGCTTCTTCATCACAGTTTGCGCGAAGCTGTCAGTGTCATTCATTAAAAATACTTATGGAATTGGAATATGGAAAACAGGATCGCGGTCTGAGGAATAGGGCACCAAAGGGGTCGAGCAAGTTGATATATTTCAGTTTCAGTAACGATTATAATATTCATTTATTTATTCATTCATTCATTTGTTTGTTTATCTATTTATTTGTATGTATTTATACACGAATCTCGCACAAAATTAAGCAAGCCCCGCGTTGTCACACGCACTCGATAAAGTTTTCATACATCACGTTTGGATTTATTTTATACCCATAATCCGCGCACTCTATTTCGGCTAAGAATCCCTTTTAAACACCCTGTACATAGTACTCAGAAAAAATTAAAGTTAAAGAAATAAATCTATCAATTTACAAGCAGAATCAGAGAAAAAAATGGTAAGTGGGCTCATGTATGCGTAAACATGGTTGGTGTAAACGAATTTTTTTGGGGGAAATTGTCGCCCCCTCCCCCGATTTCTAATGGTCCGCCCCTTATTATGTACTCGGAAGATCACTGAACTGTCGTCGAAAAATGTGGAGGGGAAATAATCCGGTGAGCTTTTGGTTAGTAAAAATAGCTAGCAAAATCACTGAAATTACGCTTTTGTCTATATTTTTTCGAACAGTTTCGTCCTACAATACAAAAGGGTACATCGAAAAAAACAAAATATGTGCGAATCCGAGATGCGGAAAGGAGTTCTCAGGATTAAGTGCCGGCTTGCACGAGCTGGACAGAGGAGCGTGTGCGTACTACTCAGAGGCACAGAATTGCTGCAGCAGGGGTTGTGAACAAGATCTCGAAGAGCTGGAAGACCAGACTAATTTTGAGATGAGTTTGGGTAAGTAACTAATAGAGCTCAGCTAGATGATGTAATAAATGAGGGTTTAATCAAACAAAAATTCGTAATTACAATTAAATTATTGACATAAAAAAGGTTTATCAAAAAGCTGAACACTATAATGGACACTAGTCTAGGGAGCATTTACAACTCACAACACCATTCACAGGCGTCCCAGGCTCATGATAAGATAACTCTAAAACGTGACTCACGCTTAGCGGCTATATGGTGGTGTTGTGTTACAACAGTTTGAATTTACAAAGGTTTGTATGGGAGAAAACGGTTTAGAAATTATTCCTGAAAATATGTACATTTTGACAATAAAATCGACTTACTTCAATGCCTTGTTGTCTTTTCTGTTGTCCTATGGCTTTTCAGGCCGATCCGAAGCCGTTTAGCTAAGTTATGACTTTTTTAGTTTTTAGTTTTTCACGAGAAAACAAATCGAGGTAGAAGAAAAGAAAATGATTTATTGAGCGAGATAAAGATAAATATAGTTTATTTTGGGTATGTTTTCCGCTTTAGATAAATCGCTTTCTACACTGGATGTGAGCCCTCTTGAACTTGTAAGTGAGCAAAGTAAAGCAGAAGACGAAAAGACTGAACAAAGATCTCTGGAGCAGGGACAAAGGTGGTCAAGAGAAGAGGTCCTGCATTTGCTGCTCCTCTACAAAGAGCACCGGGATGATCTGGCTGATCCAAAGAAAAAGAAAAAAATGGTGTGGGAAATGATTTCCAAAAAAATGGCGGAGCGGGGCTATAATTATACGTACAGCAAATGTGAAATAAAGTTTAAAAATTTAAAACAAAAGTACGTGAAAACGGTCGATCACAACAACCAAACTGGAAATGCCCCGAAAACCTGCTCATACTATGAAGAGCTAACCGATATATTTCAGTTCAACCCTTTTGTTCAACCTGTAGCAGAGTGTTCCAACTTAGACGGGTTCAAAAAAGCGTCGCTAACTCAAGGTGATGACGAGTCTCCTTCTAAAAGGAAGGGGAAAGCTGAGCAGGGAAAGTCAACCAGGAAAAGAAAGTCGTCTGGGCAATCTGATATCTTTGAAGTCATCAAGGAATATCAGGAAGTTCAGAAGAAAGTTGAAGCTGAACGCATGAAGCGTTACGAAGAAATGCATGCCGATAAAATGCGACGTTTTGACCGCCTTCTCGATTTGTATGAAAAAGACATTTCAACATAATTTCTCTGTTTAATTGTACGTCAGGCTTATATACAGCAGCTATATTATGGTATTGTATTACAACAGCGGTTAATATTTTGTAACCTATTTTTATAACTTTACCTTATGCTGCATTTGGAAAGCCCTGTTACTGTAGTTAAAATTCAAGTGCAAGAAGTTTGTAACAAATGTTTACAAGTGAATAAAACAGCTGAAATTGTAATTTTTTAAAATGACTCAATAAGCGTTTTATAAATCTAGCGGCACACTTTTTCCATGATCTCATTTCTCTTATTCACGGCTTCTTCGGGATCTCCAAAAATGTTCTCAAAGTTGTTGACTTCTTCCTCTTCACACGGATCTAAAAACTCGTCGACATCATCCTCGTTTAAAAGGCAGAAATTGTGAAACACACAGGCAGTGATAACTAAAAGAGGCACATCTTCTATACGATCCAGATCCATCAAGACCTTAAGTTTTCTAAATCTGCCCTTAAATAGACCAACAGTGTGCTCTATTTTCATTTGTTTACTGCTAAGAATGTAGTTGAAACGCTGCTGCTCTCTGCTTAGTCGGCCATTGTCTCTAAAACCTGTTACAAGCCAGGTTTTTAACGGATAAGCCGTATCACCAATAATATATGAGTCGCCTGGAAACATGTCAGTTTCATTGCTTTCACAGATTTCGTGTAAAGGAGAATTTCGTAAAACACGTGCATCATGCACGGATCCAGGAAATGCACAGTAAACATCCGTGAAAAAGCGGTCGCAGTCACAAACGGCTTGAAGCTGGATGGAATAAAAGTTTTTCCGGTTCACATATTGTTCAGGGTGCACTCTAGGTGCCTTTATTGGAATGTGTGTGCCATCAACAACACCTAAACATCGAGGAAGCCCATTGTTTTGCTCAAACGTTTCCATCACCTCTGTGGCACGTTCTCCCTGAGGCCATCGAATGAACGTTTTGGCATAATTGTTTACTATGGCTTTGCATACACGTCTGATGATCCGGTAGACCGAAGACCTCGTGACATCGAATCGATCAGATACCGAGCGTAGACACTCGGGATTACCAAGCACCCAAAGAGTAACTAGCAATTGTTTTTCAACACTTACTGGTTGTCTTCCTCTCGTGTGTTTTGATGGTATTTCGGGGCAAACTCCGAGAAGACCGGTCAACAATTCTGCACTTGATCTCGACAGTCGAAAATGCGAGCGGAAAACTGAGTCCGTATAACAAGGCACAATTTGCTCAGCATAACCAGTAATTCTTATGGCCTTTTGCCTTTCTTTCTTTTTCTTCAAGGCTGAAATTAACAACAGAATACTGTTGTCAGTATCTTGTGTCACCAGAAGATATTCATCGTCAACTAAATCGAGCAAAGCGTTAAAAACTGCTAGCTTTCGCATGGCAGCCATATTGTTTTTGACTGAGAACGAGGCTACAATACCACGTGACCAAGAGTGGAAAAAAATCCGGAATTTGGATTTCGTATTCCATTTTGTAACCTGAATCTGCAAAATCGCGATTCTTTAGATTTAAATTTGATTCATTCCATTTTTTTCAGTGAATCTTAAAAATCTGGATTTTTCAATCCGAATCCGGATTCGCTAAAAGGAACGCGCCCTAAGTGACAATGTCTACGAGATTGAACCAGCCAAAGGTCATGGCCCAATCAGAATTGTCAACCATTCTGATCTTCAAGTGTGCACTAAACCAAGGCCACTGCTACATGTGCAACCCCTTATTGCAGACATAGCCAAGTACCTTAATAGAAAGCCCACACTGATGACAATGATTATAATTATTCAGATTGCTATTGCTGCCCCACCAGACCTTGTACCAATCCCATCAACAGAGGCAGACAGACACTGTGTTGTTCTGCCAGGCACAAAAAGGTAGTTTCTTGGTGTTGCGGATGGTGTGATCACCAAATGACGTAAAACAAAAGATTCAAAAGACATTGAACAATACCCACACCACAACACAAAAGCTAACCAACAATGGTTTCCGCAACACCAAGAAACACCCATAACAAGGGACAACACAGCAACCCTTACAATCAACCTAAGACTGCATTTAAGTGATTCCTATGTTAAATCACGATACATTTTTACAGTTTCACTGATTAACTTTAGTTTTATAGTTATTGTTTTTTTTTTCTGCTTTCCTGAGGACATACCTTTCCTGTGGAGCTGGCAGTGTCAGACACTCGCACCTTCCAAAAACAAGTACCAAGAGGTTTCACAGGTGCATCATGCTACCTTGTATTTGGGTTTAGTCATTTAAAGTTAATACTGTTGCATCTGAAATGTCATTTCTGGTCACATGTTGAAAAAAACATTGAATGCTGACAGTCTACCACCTAGTTTTTACATGTCTTTGAGATGCAAAATATCCTCATTCAAGATAATCCCCAATAACCCGTCTACAAATTGTCGGTGTTTGATTTGTAGGAGCTGTTGCATACAGATGGATCACATGATGGCTTTGTGGCTACATGGGATGGGATAACACCAGGCCACTGTCAACCTCTGTTTATCACAGCACGACAAAGTACCAGTCATGCCAGTCAACACGATAAGCTTCTTCATATTGACTTCAGAGATGACAGAATACATACTTTAAAATCTATCTTGACCGAGGATCCTTTTATTTATTTATTTAATTTTCTATTCTTAGTATCTATTTATCACTACTTTAATTTTGGTTTAAAGGTATGACATAACAATGCAAATTGTTTTACAGATCCCAATTTATTTCTTTTTGGATTATCTAAGTTATCATTTAAGTATGATACGTGCCACATATATTATAATGTGGCTTTATGTAATTTAGGCAAAGTTAAATGCAAACCAATGCAGTCAGCATTAGGCGCACTTACTGTAGTGACCTTCAGGGTGGCCCATTGTTTTTGGCAGGCCTTTTTTGTGTTGGTCTGTTCAACAAAATTAACACTGGACGTAGGCAGAGTAAATTCTGTAAATGTAACTGGTATTCCAGACTTTGTGGCACTAACTGTTCACACAATGGCAATTTTATTTTTATACAACAAAAAGTTCATTGAAGAAGTAGTGAAAGTTCAAAACAAGACTGAAATTAAAACTAATATAGTTTAAAAAGTATTTTATTATAGCTTTTTAAAACTATTTGTAAAATAATTTTTACAGGACCTCCAGGCAAACTGAAGCTTTACCTGTTAGCACAAATGATGTTTCTAAAAATGTAGAGGACAAATCACCAGCTTCAAACCCCTTGTCAAAACATCCCCTGAGCAACAACTGTCCATCGGAAATCCCTCAAGAAGTGATCCTATCACCACTGTGAAGGTTGGATAAGCAGAAGGGGAAAATACACACGTATTATAGATGCAAAGAAAAGGACTGCCATTCTCTTTCAGATCAGTCAGGTGGAACGTTGAACAAAGCTCCTAGGGTTGGATGGTTGTTCCAAAGATCTGAAAACCATGATGTCTATGAGCCTTCTACTCGAGTTAGGTAGCTGGCCTCCCAAGAAAATGTTGGGATGTTTTGTTTGCTGTGCAGACTTCATGATACATGTACGAAAAGAAACAAGGACTACACGTGGAACACCAAACCATGTGTTAGAATGATCACTCAAGCCATTCAGCTGCATTTCAATTGTGACATGCACCGTTCTGCAATTGAAAAGGAGCACCTCAAGCAAATTTCCCCTTTCCAGAAAGAGCATGAATCAAGGAAGCAATGTGAAAATGAATTATTGAACAAAGTCTTTATGTCCATCTACTGGTTGGTAAAAGAAGAGATTTCTAACACAAAACTTCTGTCCCTTTTAAACTTGATGGAACGGGCAGGTTTACAAAACCTCAAACATTTTACATCTACTGGGGTAGGTACACTGCAAGAAATGTTTCTTATTCTGGGGCAAGTTGTAAAGGACAGAGTAACTGAAAGAGTGAATAAGTCCAAATTTTTCAGCTGTCTTGTTGATGAAGTGACAGACGTTTCTGTTCTTCAACAGTTTGTCACATTTGTTAAGCATGTCCATGAGGGGAAAAGTAGGACTGAATTTTTGCACACAGAACATCTGTCTAAAGCTACAGGTAAAGCACTTGCAGAATCCCTTGAAGGTATCCTGGAAAATGTTCTCGTGACATTTCAAAGATGAAGTCTTGTGTTTCTGATGAGGCCAATGAAATGCTTGGGGTACATAATGGAATGAACACACACATCCGAAAGAAAGTCCCTGACCTTATTAACATTCACTGTGTCACCGGTTGGCATTGGCGTGTGTCGACACATGCAAAGAACTGACATACTTGCTGACTGTGGAAAGACTGCTGAATCAAGTGTGGAAATTTCGACTATTCTCCTAAGAAAATCGAGCATCTGATCAAGAATTGCCCATGCCAAAGGTGACAACAAGCTTCAAACATTCAACTTGCGGATGCATGCAGGGGGGGACAGACAAACCCCTCTCCCCACTCAAGTGACTTCATCAGAGTCAATGGTGCCAGTGAGTCCCCATCAACCCAAAATACACCATCAACGGCTGAGACTTCAACGCAACCCAGTAAGGCAAGCATTGTAGCCATCTGCAGAACCTTTTCCCGGACACACAAGACTCGCCACCGACGGATTCACGCAAACGCCCACCTTCCTCACCTGAAAAGGCCCACCCTTGCACCCCAAAACGGCTCACCACAACAGAAACAGAGGTAAAAAAGGACAAAAGTGACGACTTGAAATGATTTCTTAGTGCTTTAGAAACAGCTGGCCCAGACAGGGATCGCCTCAAATAACTATTGCAGCTGATTCGTACAGCTTGGTACGCAAGGGGTCAGTACAAGTCTCAGTATGACTTTCTCAAACAGAAGATTGCAAATAATGTTTTACAGCCACCACTCGCATTAACTGAGAGAGAGTTAGCATACATGCCTGGTTCTGTAAGGTACATGGTACAGGCAGAAGACCCTCACCAGTCTTATTACCACACCCCTGTTAAACAATGTGCTCCAGTTTTAGTGACCCCTCTTGTAAACCACTGGATATCCTTTCATGATTTTCATGATTCAGAACCAGAGTTTCCCTCATCAAATCTAAAAGGTGTTAGGTTCAGATATGTTGATGCCTGAGCTAAGACTTTGTAAGAGCTAGACCCCATAGTAAAAAGCTTGTATGGAGGAAATTAATCTAGACCCAGCTACTGTGCTCAAAACAAATGGAAATGGGATGGGAGATGTATCTGTCCACAGAGGCTAGGAACCGTTTTCTCCCAGATAAAGCTTTTTGCCACTCTTTTGCTGTCATTAAAATTGAGGCTGAATTTGGTAATGGCAGCCTTTATTGAAGGCAACAGCTGATAAAAACAGCCATGTTTCAAGCTGTGTCTGCTTAATACTAATTAAAGAGAGGGATTTTCTCAAGGGGAAAGTTTTGAAAGTCCAGGTTAGTGTAGGAGAGTGGAGAAGTCATGAAATTATTTTTTTTTAACTCAATGATTGATGAAAAGCTTGATAGGGCTGAAGGTGAGTTAGCTAGTAGTGGCTCACGATTTATTTGTACCTTGTGTAAGGTTACCAAGGACAGTGCAAAGAGTGAACTTGGCAGCTTCTACATTTGTCAGACATATGATGAAACTGCTGAAATAGCTGAGTACATTCGTACAAACCCTGATAACCTTACCAAAGAACGACTGGATGTAATTGCTAAAGGTGTGAAGTCTGCTCCAATACTGAAATCCGATGCAATTAAGAAGGGCATTGATGCAACACATGCTGACATAAATTTAGCTTCTTTTATCAAGAAAGTCGTAGTAAGGGAAATGGCTCAGGTTACAATATGGGAGAGGTCCGCAGACATAAAAGAACTATTGCTTCAGACAGAAGCCAAGTTTGACCAACATCTCAAAGGTAGTGTTGGTATAAATCCCTAACTGATAATGCCAGGTAACTACACCAGACAGCATCATGTATTACACTTAATCCCATCAGAGGATAGAAAGGCCACACTTGGTTTAGTTTTTGATAAATTTTGGGTACTGCGCAGGGTTTATCATGCTGTCCAACCCAACATACAATACACAGAGGATGTAGCTATTACAAACAGGTTGCAGTTGAAATGGGTCAAATGTTAATTGACAATTTTGGATATTGTTCATGGCCTAATGGTTACATTGGCTGTACACAAGCCCTTCTTTGAGACAGTTGGCAAGTACTGTTCACACCCAACAAAGGTGCTCCGTGTGTTTTCAGGTTGGTCACAACAAAAGAACCTGTTCAACTGGAACCTGATGTCAGAATTTTAAGAGAAGCTCAGTTGGACCATTTTAGTGCCAAGCTTTTTTGTGCACACACATAAATACTCTGTTTACATTTAGCGTTCTTAATTTAAAAGACAATGTACATTTAACCCTCTAAACACAGAGATCAGCATGCATATTCTGCACTGTTCTCCATAATTTGCTAGTATTCTGATGAGAACTTGTTCACCAGAGGAATTTCTTACTTAGTGATCACTTCCCATATTCTCATAAACAGTCCCTTGACTTTAATTAAGCAGTGATATCATAATGGTGAAATGAGATGCTGGTCTCTGTTAGTGACAACCATTAATTTTGAAATGCACTGACTTATTGTGTAACATTTTTGCTAATAGAAAGTCTCAAAAGATTTACAATATTTTGTGCTTTATTTATTTCTTGCCACACTTTCCTTGCAAGCACTCCTTGCAAAAAAAATTCTTTTTAGAGACAGTTGTGATCCCAGCACAAAACTGATGGAGCCATCTTTTGCACACACCATCACACTGGATCCAGGCAATAGGAAAGATTTTTGATGATGCCATGATGTTGCACATATCTTTATAATCACATGGGCTTGGAATTAACGGTTTTGGAGTCCACATGTTTATTTGTTTGTTAGGCCACCTAAAATCATTGAGCATGTGGCATCCACTGACACTAGGGATAGACTGCTGTGGCAAAATCCTCAGGAGCACAGATCATTTGACAGGACCAGTTATTTGTGTCTATTAAATAAAGATTTGATGATTGGCTGGGCTTGTTTATGTCTGATGTTTCATTATAATATCCACTATAAACACAAATGAACTTATCCAGAGCAACAGATCCATGATAAGAAATGTTGACTGGGATATCCACCTTAACTTTCACTATTTGCACTTGACCTGTACATTTCTCAAGATCAAATGTAATTACATTAATAGTAGACATGTCATATCTCTTCACTGGAGAAAAGTGTTGATACTTTACCCCACCGATCACAACAAGGCTATTTTCCCCAATGAAGGATGCAGAATGATAGGTTCACTTACCTATGCTAGGGCAGTGCAAAACACTCCATGTTTTACTACGGACATCTAGTAAATAAAAAGAGTCGTCCTTACAGACTTTGCCAAACCTGTTTTGAACAAATTTTTTTGAATCTCTGTTTGGTAGTTCCAATCCTCCATAAAGTATTCTAAACTTTGTTCCTGGTACAGAGGTTAGGGAGTGTCCAGACCTTAAGCTTGGACTTGGTGTGCTACCTCTCTGTAAGAATGGATATTGTTGACTACAGAAAGAACTCTTCCAAATTTAGGCCTGAAAATTACCCTTCTTTTTGGCAGGATCTAAAGTAATAAGCTCATCTGAGGGCCTCATGGTGCTCAGATTTAAACCACCACAAATGGTCAGTTGCAGTGCTCCCTGATCAGCAGACCCAAGGGATAAATTGTGTATAATTGTACCACCTTGGAGAGGCGGTAATGAGGCTCCACTTGTCTAAAAAAACTTCACCATCAATCATGTACGTGCGTACACAGTTGCAAGCTAAGTGCATTAAATTAACTTACTACGGCTTTAGTTACAGATGTGACGTCTACATCATCCTCATCACACTCATTCTCTATGGTGTGAAGTTCAGAAGAAACTTCTTCCGTTCGCCAAGCCCCTCCATGCACATAAAAACATTTTCTTGTGTCTTGACCTTCGCCTTTAATCGATAAACATGAAGTGCATGAATGACCTTCGGGTGGGGGGGGTTAAATTCACTCTTTACCACATCAAAACCGTGTTTTTTCCGGATGATATTCCTTGTCATTTGAATAATGTTTAAAAGGCTTAAATTTAAAGGCTTCAAACATTTTTTTCCATTCAGTGCTTTTACTTTTGCCTGGAATCCAAATAAAACGAGCAAATCCTCAAGTGTTGCATAATTCATGAGCCTTATTTAAATGAGCAGCGGACAACTCAAGCGGGTATTACGCAGACGCGCATTACAAATCCAATATGGTAGACAAGGAGAAGGGGCAATGTGGCAACGTTTGTAAGTGTATAAACACAAGCACAAATAGTATCTCGGCCATGTTGTCCAACAGGACGAGTACAATTTGCCAGGAGAAATTTGTCTTGTTTTTCAATAAGTTCCAAGTTTCCCAAGTATCTCTGGACTTTGAAACTAACCCAGTTTCTGCAAAAATTTAATTTCTGTTTCTTTTTACTCATAAACACATTTTGCAAGAATTTTGCACTGTTGTTTTGTAGAAGACTGGTAACTACATTCCATTTTTGGAAAATAAAGTTGTGTAATTAATTATGGCAACCATGTTCACGGCCAGCTGAAGGCTTCCACAAGTGACGAAAGAAGCAAGTGATGTTGCTTCATGTACTTGAATGAAGCTAATAACAATGTCGTAAGAGCAGTGTAGTGGTGGTAAGTTTTGTGATTAAAACATTCAATGTCTCTTTGCTGTCAGCATGTGAAAGTTAATTTCAAAAGTAAACATTCTATGCATTTCAGTAAAGGGCTGGAGCATGACACTTGCATTTCCACACGACTCCCAACAAAGTCAACACTGAATAAAACCTTTGACCAAAAGGATTTATTCTACACTCTAGTGGCTTTCATGGCGCACATGGGTAGGTATAATCATCCATTCAATCAGCTGACTGACCGCAACATTTTCGCAGGCAAATGTTTCGCCAGAGTTATCTACTCACCAGAGTTATCTACTCGCTTCCCACTGGAAGCTTCCCATTGGATAAACCATGAGAAATTGGCTCTCTGCCAGATCAACGATTTTCTCAAGGAGAATGCCATCTTGCAATCTACATATAACATCAGTTCATATTGCAATAGCACTCCACCACAACCACAATGCTGGCAATAAGGGATGATATTCTAAAGGCCATGAAAAGGGGTGAAATTACATGGCAGACTTCTCTAAGGCTTTCAATACCGCTGCCTTCGAGAAAGTCCTGTCTAAGCAGCACCTAATGGGTTTCTCAAGGTCCGCCCTGCATTGGATGGCAAGCTATTTAACGGACCGGAAACAGTTTGTGCAAGTCTACGACCGCTCATCAGCACAAATCAGTACTACTTACGAGGTTCTTCAGGGATCAATTCTAGGACCCGTTTTGTTCAACATTTACATGAATGACCTATCTTCTGCTCTTCCATCTGAAGTTGTATGTCATCAGTATGCGGACAACACGACAATGTATATTCAGACCATCTGATCTTGAGTTTGGCCAGTCGGTGATTCAAGATGCGCTAAATAAGCTGTCAGACTGGTCCTTAGAGAAACAGTTTGTGCAAGTCGATGACCACTCATCAGCACAAATCAGTATTACCTACATGTACGGGGGTTCCTCAGGGATCAATTCTAGGACCCGTGTAAGAAATGTTTTGACTGCATGACGTGTTGTTTTAGAGCTTAAGAAATCGTTACTTTTATTTTCATGTTGCTAAGTGATTTAACTATCGAATTTCGAATCATGTGATAAGTAGATAGGGTTTTTTGGAGCACGTACATAGTAACTGAGATCTTTTCGGTTGATTGTTACACATTCTAGGATTTTATAGGCATTAAATATGTTTATTTCTACAATGTGAGTCTTCAGTGTCACAGGGAATTGGGGCCAGCAATTAGATTCCCCACACTGAAAGGTGGCGACCCTGCCAGGACTCACTAGGACTTAACAGGATCACAAGGTTATTTCTTCGTATGGAAATCAACACACATTGCAGCAAGTGGAAAATTATATGTTCACTTCAGCATGGCTCAAACGGAGGACAAATTTAGGAAACAGCTGGAAGTACATGTAGCGAAGCTAAAACTGGATGAAATCGTGGAAATTTTAGCGAGTGGAAATGCAGAGGATATTTCTGGGACGTACGAGCAGATTGGAGAATTGATTAAGTATTTGGAAAAATCAAAGGATGTGACCGCCGATTACTTGATGGAGACGGACAAAGACTTGGAGTACATCAAACAATGGACTATGGATCACAAAAAAAAACATTTCACCATTCAGAAAAGTACACGACCAAATAAAGGATAAAATGGGGAAAATCGCACATAAAGAAACAGAAGTGGAACTTGAGAAGCAATTGTATATTCAACACAAGGTGAATGAAGAGCAAACGAAGCTCAAATTGCATCAACAAAAGGAAATTGAGGCTATTTTTCTTCAAAACCAAAGAGAAGAAGAGTGATACAGAAAAAAGCTGGAATTCAGAAAGGAAATTACAGCAAGTCAGTTACAACGAATGGAAGAAGCGAAAGCCGGGAAAAACACAACTGTGCCGCAATCAGTGAAATTACAGCCAGGAGAAACCGTCGTATTGTAAGCTCATGACAACGCACTGATGTCATAATTTCCCATCAAACTTTGCAAAAACAAACATGGCGGTGCAGGGGAAATTTGAAAGCAAAAATGCAGAAACAAAATGCCCAGTATTTGAGTTAAAGATTTGTAATCACCTTAAAAACCCGTAAACCAGTTTAACAATGACATGAACTTATGATCAAGAAGAAATATGTTTTCCAGCCGAGATTCCCTTTATTTTCCCTTTATTTTCACAGGTGACAACATAGTGGTTACTAGTAACCTAGTAACCACAAAAAGCAATAAAGTCAGTTAAAATTGACATTAATATGAAACGCATTCCACAGTCCATAATCCACAGAAGTCCAGTCCCAAAGTCCAATTTGTTTATTTAATCCGATGGGCTGAAGTAACGACGCTGTTTTGCTGTGTGTTTCTATTGTTCTTTCTTTAAAAAAAGTCTTGAAATTACTCACCACAGGCAGCAAGGACTGCTCCGACACAGGCATTGTAAAGAATCGGCAGTAAAAAGGGGAATAAATTGACAATATGCTTACCAGTGAGAGAGATCGATGTTTGGCATTTTTGCCTCGGAAGAACTCTGATTAAAAACAGCTCTTAGTTTTTCAGAATCGCGTCAAATTCGGCCTCAAGTTGTATGCTGTGTATGAAAGCAACGTTCACCTCGATGGGAGAAATACGGGACTGACTTATACACCAATAAGACCAAATGACAGAAAATGTTTGTCATGCGCATGCGTAAGAATTATTTGTCTTATATTTTAATATTTTAAACAAGATAACAAAATGTTATATAGTTGTTGATCCTGTTGTTTTGCAGTTAAGTTCCTTATTTCTGCATGATCAGCTGCATGCTGCTTGCTTTATCATTAATCAGATACATGTATATGTTGTGGTGCAAATTTTAGTTTCCTTTGTTTAAAACTCGTTATCATACATTATCATACATTACCATACATTATCATACATTACCATACCCCAAAACAAAGCAAAATAAAATTTGCACCGAAGACAAAATTGCACCACAACATATTTATTACTTATAAGTAAACAGAGACAAATAACAAGATTTATTACTCTATTTAACTCAACTTTCATTGTTTGCCATTACAGCTGTACAAGTAGTGATAACATTTCATCTTTTCCTTACATTGCTTATATCTACTAGCTGTACAGTCCTCTAGTCTGTTTAGATGATATGTAAAAATGAATAAATTTTAAAATAAACATTGGGTTTACAGTTTTTGTCCCTCTGAAATGAAAAATGTCCCCCAAAACGTTTGCTGAAGGGACAAATTATCCCCCACTCATGAAATCCTGGCTCAAACCCTGAAAGTCACGGACTGAGAAATTAACTCAGTGATCCTAGCATTCAGTGACTATTACTGATCTTGCAAACTATGCGCCAAAGAAACAATATTGTTATGCCGAGAACTAGCAAACAAATGATGGCATTATATAACTAATTATTCTAAACGGATCTGGAAAACGTAAATACATGTATCTCCTGTGAGTATCAAGAGAGTTTCCTAAGATCAAAGAATCAGCAACATTGAGAACAAATGTCCTGTTATATCTTCATTTAACCTATAAAAAGAAAACTCTCAGGCACATACTTGGGGTAACCCAATTCTAAAGCCAGGCTGAAATGCTTTTTATCTCGTTAATGCGCTTGCGCATTAAGCGAGATTTCGAAGTCGAGTACTAAAAAGGGACAAAAGTTGTTAACAAAATTTTGTGGACTTTTGTCCGGGGGGGTTTCTTGTTCCTTCTTTATAGAAGCTATATTAGGGCATTGAGGATATGGTTGGTTAAAGCGGTTAGGATTTCAAGAAGGGCGTCACATACTGCCACTAAAATGTTTGGGGAGCACCCCCGGACCTATTGTTAATTTCCCTAGGGTATTGGGATGTCAGAACTTGTGATGAACTTGTCATATCTCACATTACGTTACCGCAAAGGTATTAGTCCTTCTTAAATTTCGATATCTCACGTTACCTATCAGTTTCAATCATTTGTCGTAAAGCCATTATAGCTACTTTAAAAGGGTAAAAATAGGTTAAATGCGTTTTCTTGGGAAACGTAGTTTGAGAATTTCACGGTGTATTTTACTAATGGAGAGGTTATAAGAAAGTTAAATGGGACAGGAAAGTTTGTGTGTTAATATGAGCGGTATGGCAGAGCAAAATAGCATGAACTTTGCGTTTTTTTCTATTGAGTTGTGGTTACACACACCTTGGGTTTGGGGCCTTCCCAAGGGTTAATGGCTTGGGTTCGGTTTATCTCAGGTTTCATCTTACCCTTGGGGATGCGGTTATTTGAACTTTGCGTTTGTATGCAATAGTATGGGAAAGACGTCATAGTTTTATTGATTTAGCTACCGTGCACAAGGAAATTTTTCGGATTGTCCGACTGAATTTGTTTTGCGGGAGGAAATTTTTGCGCGTCGGGACAGCTAAAATTTCTGCTGGGAGGAAATGTTTGCGGATTTCTGGTCAAGTATAAATAAAATCCAAGGCATCGGTATTAAACAATTTTACTTCCTGACCGGAGGTTTGTATAGTTCTCCTAGTTATATGGTTGCTGTTCTGGAACCAATATGAACATAAACAACGAGAAAACTAGTGAGTGAATTATTGTACGTTGTTGTAAAAATGTATCAGTATTATGATAACAGTCTCTGGTTCTTTTGAGGACGTGTGTGGAGTTGAATCGGGAATACAGATGACTGTTGTGCCGGTCGCCTCGGAGTTATGATAGCAATATATTCACTGTTGAAAAGTTCTTCTTAAGCCGATATACATCATTGAAACAAGTAATTTTTTTCTGCGCGAGTATATTTCTGCGGTGGAAAATTTAATACAAAATAAAGTAATACTGCATAATAATGCAACAACGGACAACCTTGCCTGTATCTCGGATCAGAAAAAGGTTTTGAAAAATACTGCAGTCAGGAATCCCGCATGTTTGATTACTTTAGTACAAATTTTATAATTTGAGAAATTGGGGCGCTAAGTTTCATGATGTCACTTTCCGGGAAACTTGATAAAGAGTGTACAGCTATCATGCTGGAGATTCAAATATTTCAAACCGGATGAAATGATGCTATACTTCTGACCCCGAGTGGGGGGGGGGGGGGGTACTCCCTATAATGGGCTATACGGGGATGCTCCGCCTGAAAGGGGTACCTTTTTGAGGTAAGAGGTATATGAAAGGCCGGGTCGGGATTTCACGGGTTGAAGTATATGAAAGGGTAGGGATTTCACGAAGAATAGGAAAGGGAAGCGTAGCCACGCCGTTGAAGAATAAAAAAGGTAGGGTAAACTGCCATTTAAGTATTAAAAAAATGGCCTTTCAAAATATATCAAACAGACGCACGTAAAGGCTCTGAAAAGGGTACCATTTTCATTGAAAAGTATATGAAAGGGGTACCATTTTCAATGAAAGGTATATGAAACGGGTACCTTTTCTGTCAAAATCGGTATATGAAAGGGTAAGGGTTTGGACCTCGGGGCGGAGCATCCCCGTACAAAACTTTGTTGAGTAACCCCCCCCCCCCCCCCGGCTTCTGACAATGGAGATACTGCCTAGCTCCGAGAAACACATTACACTTACACGCAGAATAAACTCTGAGGAGCTATTAAAAAACAATTGAAAGATCCCACTATTCCAATATATGACTATTGCATAAGACTTGGATCTTAATAGAATATTTTACGAAATTTTGCTGCGGTCGTGACCCCGGGGGTCGTTAAGAAGACACTGTCAACACTATATTTTGAGGTTTAAAGCAGACCCATTTAATCTCTAATAGTTACTAAACACATGATACCGGAAATAGAAAACTCTCGACTTTCGAATAAAAAAAGACAGAACTACTATATATTCGCAAATAACCCATTCATGTATAACATTAACTTATGCAGCCATTTCTTTTTCAACTCTCCACAAAAGAAAAATCAATGTCCGCTTCACTTTCCAAAACATTTCACATCGATATCGATAACAACATACAACTGCGTGAAATATTTCCTTTTAACAAGCATTGACAACTAAGCGGAAAACAGATATTTCAGCCCACCCACATCTGACGTCTAAGTTATCAAAAGTTTCTTTGCTTTTGTTGATCCGATGGATTATGAATGTTCTGCGAACCTTGTTATCTTTGTGGAATGTCCGGTTTCCGGAAGATTATAAAGAACAGGAAAGAGCGAATCTCAAAACTGTCTTAAAAACGAAATTAACGTTGGAAAAATATATATTTGCTTAATTCTTTCTTTGAGGAATAGAGGAATTCTAAGGAAATGCACTTTTTTGTCTTGACTTCCTGACTGAATTTAAGTCTTAAAATAGCAATGAATATGCGTGAACGGACTCTGATCGATCAATGACAGACATTGTAGCGACCATAGGTCATGGATCAGTTCTTTTCTTCTTTAAAATCTCCGTAAAATTCTTAGATGTTTATATCTTATATATAAAGATCTACAAACGCGGATAAGCGTAAACATTTATCCGATGCGTTGTGGCACACATCAAAGATTTAAATTAGATGATCCCACAGGTAGACCAATCGTGATATCCAGTGCACAGTAAAGAAATATACTAGGTAATAATACGATTTGTCACGCAATTGATAAGCGATAGAAAAATCGAAAATATTACACACTTAAGTCTTCTCACCTTTACTTTATTGTCTCTTGATGTATCCTGACCGGTTTAAATGCATTTTTACAACTTTTGTCACTCGCCCCACTATCCACTATAAAAGAAGGGAAGGCTGGAGACCTCTGAGCGAACCCTCGCCACGCGAAAGCCAGGTTAAATGTCTACCCGTGCGATTCGTGCTAGCTTCCAAATTCCCTTTCACGGGCTCTAAAAGGGCTCCGTTTTGGAGCGATTCTGGCCATCTTCGCTTCGCCATTGTCCGCGATCCAAACGGCTGTACCACGAAATTCGAATACTAAAGCTTAGCGACCGACATTCACCCGAGGGGAGGGTCGTTACTTTTGCCCTCGCGCAAATTGACACCGTCGGGGGAGCCGGTGCGTGTAATTCGAACGGAAACCACACGCGTGACCTGTCACTTATTTGTCTTTATTTGATAAAGTGCAAGTTTTCATCAAGATCAAAAGAAAAGTCTCTTTTTAAAATAAAAATGCTCGAAGGAAAATTATTAAGCTTGTTAAAACCAATTTGCGCCAAAAAATCAAAAATCAAAGGTCACGGATATGTATGTGTATACCGGGAGTCTAGGGTGTACTCTAACTGCACGTCCGATCCAAGAGAGAGGAAGATAGGGGCCTTGGGAACGAGGTTGGTAGACGTTTCAATAACAAATTGATCATTAAAACAGACCGTTGGCCGTCGGGTGTTGATATGAACGATATGGTCAATAATGTTTAATTTTTATTGGTAAATTGCACAACCTTCTAAAGTCGCTGTCGTAATTTGTCGTATTTTTGAAGCGGAATCGAGCCGCTTCTCGCTGTTCAGAACGTCTCATGTCGGCAATTTTCGGGGCCACGTCGCTTGTCGTTTTTACCAAGGCTTCTTTAAGCCGAGATGTTTTGAAAACAGCTTCGGCTATAAAAAGAAACGAATTCTAATTACCAGCTCTATTCCTACAAGAGACACCATTCTGCCCGAAGGTACACAATTTTTTAGTTGACGGAAAAAGCGACAAGTAAAATATTTTCATTTGCCTTTTTTACAATAGTCTACCTTAGTGAAGTATTTAGATAAAACATTCCTTTTTTACTGAAGTCTTTTTACTGAACTTATTCATATGCACAAAGTTCTTGTTTTGTCTCATACATCCACATATACACTGCACATATAAATTGGCTGTTTAAAAACATTGCTAGTAAATCAATTTTAATCCCAAATGAAAATCGTTGCAATATGTTTTAGTTTTGTTTAAATACCAATAAATAAAGATAGTAAATATTTTTTAACCTTCGTACATCTTTCCCAAATTTCGATCGATAAGAAAATCGCCATTGTAATGCCATACAAGTCATTGCTTCCAAAATACTGTGACTGATACAAAACATAGAAAAATTAACTAAGTAAGATAGATTGAATCTAAGTAGTTTTGCCACCCCCATCCCTCCTCATAATTTTCTCCCGTAGCAACCAAATTGGCCTCGGCTCATTCGCTAAATATAATCAAGTTGAAGTTTCCCCTCAACTGTAAAATGAAGACTATTTTGAATAAATACGGTAAATTAACATGAAAATTATTTACATTCATATTCGTGATTATTTTGTTGCTCATGACTTTTATTGATTTGGTGGCTCCTAAAAGAGCCCTTAAGTCCTCTATGACTGCAATGTCTAACTCTACGATTAGACCTACAGGTATTTTCAATCTTTCAACTTCAATAAACCATTTAGCAGCTTTACACATATTACCTATCACGTCTTTAATACATTTACCTATCAAAGGCACCCAACTTTTCCAATTCTTGTTGTTGTTGTTGTTGTTGTTGTTTATTAACCTTACATTCTCTCGCATTAACGAGATGGCTTTAAGAGCCCTTTGATTTTTTTTTGTGACAAGCAGGATTTGTGCTAAGCCTGTCGCCTTTTATAACTATATTTTTAAATATCTCGCCTCTGACTTTTCGCGGTGATTTCCTTACTTTTGGTCATGCGCCACATGTAATGTAATCCCGAAACTCCCATATATAAACCAAAACAAAGGTGTGGCTGACTAGGGTCCTTTAATATGTCTGGTATACATGGGTGGTCTCAAGTTCGATTCATGAAATATAAATTGCCGACGACCTCAACCTGGGCATTTCTCTATAAAATAAAAATCGATAATTTCACATGTTACTTATTATTTTTCATAAGGTAAACCCAAACAGTTTTGTGTTTTCCCAGATCTAACAATATAAACATTTTTTTCTGTGTTGCATTTAGGAGTAGAATTTTTAACGTTTTACAGTGCGGATGTACTTGTTTTTCGCTATTTTGGTATTGTTTTACTACAGTGGCATGTTATTGAAATTGGCCGCTGGAAAATTTCTGCAACAGTACATCAAGGCATATTGAAAAGACTGCGTCTGCTTGTTAACAAAAGACTTTGAAAGCATAAACGGCTAAATTTCATATATTCAATCTCGGTTGTCTACAAAGAGTCATAAATTAAAAATAATTATGCAATTTCTGAAGTGGAACAATCTTCAATCCTTAATTTGTTCAATATAACCTGAATATTATATCGCATGGGATTCTAAATGGACGATACTTCTACATCTGATTATATAGAACGCAATTTGTTGCAAAATTTTGCCTAGTTGTGGTTTGATGAATTAGATTACCGCACATGTACAAACCAGACGTTCCAACGTTCTTCAAATTTTCCGATTGATTTCTGATTTGATCGGAACCTTGAAACTTAACATCGGAAATTCTTGAGTCCCACATTTTAAGATATCAGAATCGGAACAAGCCAATGTTGACATCGGAAACCAAATTTGGACATGCTCCCTTTGTACTGAATCCAACAATATTCGATCGCAGTCGGCAGTCAAATAATTATGTTTGCCTATGTTTGAATATACCCGCTCTCTCCCAGGTTTAACATGCCCTGTTCTTTTGCAACATCCTATTAGATTGCATTTTTAGTTAGATAAAAGTTTTGCATGTAATGCACTATCTATGTAAATTTCAAGTGCATTGAATCATTTTAAGAGTACAAAATAAAATTTTTCATTTGTCTTCCAAAGTTACAATGCCGTTTATTTGTTGACAGCTGGTCTATTTCAGTACTTCTCTTTTGTCTACATTCTGCATACAGTATTTGTGCGTTTTTGAATCAACAAGTTTTCCATTCCTTCAATACAAACCCGCATTTAAGCGTGTTACATGTGTGTGGCCGCAGCCTTATGTTAATCAAAGATAGGCCGAGCCTAAGAGCCTAACAGCATTGCTCTCTGAACAGAAAGCCAATGATAAGCTTATCTTAGGTGAAAGATCAGAAGCACAAAAATTAAGATTGGCGACCAGGCTATTTTTCAATTTTGGCATTCTCAAAAACAGCTACGAGACCGTACATTTAGACCGTACAAAAGTTCACAAAAACAACTTTTACTCGGTCTAGAATAACTAGTATGACTAATTTCCAAATAAAATACACCTGTTGCATATCAAAAATTGCCAAAGAAACTGATTTGGAAATCAAAATTGCAAAAATACACAAACATATTTGCATAAGGAGATGCAAGTGAAGTTAGAACTGTAAAATCCAAGTCTTGTTTTGTTCACATAAAATCGCTTTACAACCTATGTAATGAATGAACAAACACATAAAATTGGACAACAAAATCTTCTTTTGAAAATTTTTATTCAAATATGTATTAGTTTATGTTTAAAAGCAAAACGCATACCATTTATATCGCATCGAGGCCAAGCTGTCTTCGATGAAATTCAAGAATAAAACCAAAACATTCGGCTATTCTTGGCTTTCACTTACGTCATATCAAAATTCAGAAGCATTAAAAAACAGATTTCGATTCCAACATGTTTATGGAATTGTAGACAGTTTAAAACTACACATCTGGGCCAAATTTTGAACTGCCAGAGCATTTCGTTCAAGAGTTATAGGCGAACAAATATTAGACATTTTTAGTGAAAATGTATGGAACGGCCATGTTGGGGGAACCACTATGGCTAGTAAATGAGCAAAATCCACTAGCCAAAATTCAAAATTTACTGGTATTTGACTAGTAGACCACCGCCAAGTTCGAGCCCTGATTATTGTTATCATTATCAAGGGATTGTGAAAGAACTCAGTACCGACAGCAGGGATGTACATGTCGCTAAGAGTCAGACACAGGCCAATTTCACCACCTGTAAGAGAACTTATCACTGGCTGAAATTTCACTAGAAAACAGAGACTTTGGGAGATTTCAAAGGTGCACAAGCCAGAAAAACCGGCTGGACTTGTTAATGAGCCTGCCAAATGTTTTCTTAGCTACACCCCTGCGACAATAAACCGACTTGAAACCAAACCAACTTGTAACCTAAAGTTTGTGTTTTTCTTTTTACATTCGCTCAGCTTATATGTGAATATATGCCTACTTCCTATTGTTCTATCAAAAAGCCCTGCAGAAAGTTTTGTTCAGTAAAAACTCTCGGAACCTCCTTCTCTGGCCTAAAGTTTACCTTAACTTGCCTTGACTTTGTGAAAAAATCACTTGGCTTATAGCCAAATAAATACGGTACCTCAAGTCAAGAGAGTAATGTCATCTGCCAATAAAATAGGTCAAGAAGTAATTTTTAAACAAATAAACAGAAGCATTTATACGCAAATTCTCCAACAAAATTTCTTTTATTTCAAAAGATTCTCATTATGTTTACCATATATGGAAAGCACATGGGTGAACCAAGATGGCCGACAATGATTCGGAATTTTGCATGTAGATTGGGAGTACAGTTCACCTTTTGGACTATGACTCATGGGTTCTGGACTGGGACTCGGAATTTTTTATGAAATGAGTCCCAGGACTCAACATAGCAATTTGTAACACAATTCCTGCATAGGTTCTATGAGTATGGAGCTCCAAGAGCGGGCCCGAGAGCTCTGCTATGAAAAGAATTTTCATGATCGCTTTGGCAGCATCAAAGCGTAGCAAGCAGGTACATGTATGCATATGGAAAGTTCATTTCAACTGTGGTATATATGTGAAGCAGCTTGCTTGACCGAGCTCAGACAGTTCAGCTCAGACGTTCAAAGTTGGGATGTTTTGTTGCCAAAAAACATAGTCGAGCTACCTTATAAATGCTAATGTCAGGGGGCCATAGGCACTGCTGGAATTGACTGATGTATATACCTAATTCAATGAAGGTTACTTTGGCAATTGGTCATTGACAATTGGGTGTTGGTCATTTGGTCATACGGAACACAATGCTTTGCTTGAGTGACCGCCAAACAATAGCTTTCCAATGGACAATTGCCCAATGCCACCTATATTGAATTAGGTATAAATAAGGGGCCCTTTATTCTATAATTTAGCAGCAATAACCTTCATTTTCAAAGCCACAAAAGAACAAGTTTTCATCGCTGTCGCTAATAACAAGAAAATTATACACAAAGAAATTAATTAAAGAGCTGGTGATCGTCTTCGAACGGATTCGATCCAACAAATTTCTAATTCATTGCACTTTTGTGTACCGCGAAAACTTGAAAAAGGAGGAGCACGTAAAAGCGCCTTACACCTAAAACTAGCTTTCTGTTAACGCTTAGAACCTTCACTGTCTCAATTGATAATTAACGTAGCCTATTTCTATTTGTCTGGAACGAAAGCGAATGAACTAGCTCCTGATGCAAGCTGTTGCGTGTGCTTTTCATAAACACGCATTTTGAAGCTGTGAAGCAATAGCGTTATGAGTGACACTGTATAAAAAAAACCCAAATCTTTATTTTATTTGCCATGTAAGTCTACACTCAGTAATGAGTGCAAATCTATCGCAGAGTTTAGATGAAATTTGCAAACCACTTGGAAAACTACAACCTTTGGAACCTGACAAATACCTGAGCTTTTACTTTGCAAACGCGGCGAGCATGCAATATCAATGGAGAAAGAATGATTGACTTTAGCTCACCTGTATTTCCAGTGTGGTGTTTTGGTCCATTTTCACGGCACTCAGATCTTTACTGAGCGAATAAATCTTGCAAATGGTAAAGATGTAAACCGAGCACGAGCAACAATCACAGACTCTTGACTGCTTGCACGCGTTCTCAGCTTACCTGAAAATCCCGGATTAAATCGTTCCCCAACCCTCCCCTGCCAGAATCCATCGAATTCGAGTCGCGATCGGAAGACAAAGAGTTCCTGTTGCATATTTACCTAAAAGCCTCTATAGACTCTTTAGGTACTAAAAACAAATTTATTTTTGCTTGGTCTAATTAATTAGTTTATTAGTCCATTTAAAATAATAATTACTGATCCTCGTCAAATCATATTGTTCTCTCTCTGCATATCAACGATTGCCGCGTGATTAGGAGTTTTGATTCCAAGTGTTTAGGAAAAGGGGGCGGTTGTTTTTGTTAGCAGAGGAAATTATCAGGGGTAAAACTAAACGTGCAAAAACAGACTAACTGCACACTGCAGTTAGCCCGTTTTTACCACGTTTAAGTACCCCCCCCCCCCCCCTGATCATTTCGTTATTAAAAGACCGTTTGGGTCTTACCCTTATTATTTTTGCCGCTAACATTTGTTTAAATTGGAATCCCACTAGGTAATGTACAACTGAAGATAAAACATTCTAAAATAAATAAACAATACGCAAGAAAACTATCCGAGGAGATATACCTAATTCAATAAAGGTTGCTTTGGCAATTGGTAATTGGCATTTAGGCATACGAAAAAACAATGTAATGCTTCGCTTGAGTGACCGCCAAACAATAGCTTCCCAATGCCCAATTACCAAAGCAACCTTTATTGAATTAGGTATATGTGAACATAAACATATTCATTTGTTATTAATCGTAACTTGTTTACTCCTCATACAAGGTTTCTTATTTATATGAAATAACAATTTTAGTGTAATTAGTGCTAACCACAACTGACTGATTGCAAACTTCACTTGTTTCTGGCTCAATGGATTTTCCTTTAACCCCTTTTCTTCTTTTTGCTCACTGTACTTTTGTTCAACATCTTCCTTTTCAAAATTTATTAATGTGTTAAAAATGTAATAAAATTCTTCATTTACCTCGACATTAACTCCAACATGTTTTGAAGTCGTTCCCTGCAAGATTTCACTTGCTTTCCTCTGAAGTGTCGAAGACATACATTTATATGCCCTTACCCCAACAGATGACGCTGATGTCCATTGGGACATGAGACATGTATTTCTTATGCAGTTCAACCGGGCAATGCTCTACATTAGTCAAATTCTTATATGCCGAACAACATTCCTTTTGATACGCAAATGGCCCAATCCCCACTACAAAATCTTACTTATATCCTCGGTGTACTGCAAAAATTCACTCCCCAATTCGTCATACTGTAAAGATAGCTGTGAGTTTTTTTACTCTCACATTTCTGTGCTCTTGCCGAGCCCCCAGAGCAAACTGAATACCAAAAACCCAAACCAATGTATCGCGAAGCAATTTCGCGTTTTCGTCGCCTATAAAACCATGTTCCCACAAATAGTTTTCTTGTTCTTCCGATGTCAAATTGGCCTGATTTACGTCTAAATCTATTCCTTGCTCTGCCCTTTCTTTCATTACAAAGTTTAAACATGTTTCCAGCGGAATTAACATTTCTAAATGTACAAGCTTTCTTGTCAATCAAAGTTAAATCTCGCTTACATTGCACACGTAAATACAGCACATTTGGATGCTACTTAACATTTCATATAAAGTCTCTCCTAGATATTCTTGGCCATCTTCTTTCCTTACTTCTGCAATAAAACGCGCCAAGGCAAAGTCCAGCTGCTCGTCAGACATTTCATCTAGATCCTCGTTGATCACTGGCTCGCCACTGTAACCTTCTTTTAAAACTGCATTATTTCTCTCATTCTTACATTGATCAAAGACTTTCAACACCCACGCCCATTTTCAAGCTACGGCTGGCATCTGACACCCAACGTTTTTCAAACTTCTCGCACTCCAAAGATGCAACCGGTCTTTCAAATCTGTGCTCTATTTAAAAATGAAAAATGAAAAACTGTTTGTCAGGGGATAAAAAAAGTGACGAAGTAATTAAAGTTACCAGCCTTACCTTTGAGCTGTGCCGAAGCATCATTCTCCGAACTCTGCGTTAGAAAAATCGCTGATTCGTCTCCCGATGAATCCTCCATGTTTCCAACAAGTGAGCTTTCAACTGAATAAAATGACGAAGTACTCTGGGTTATAAAATATGCAAATGTTTGTGAACATTCTCGTCAGCAACAAATAATTTCAATAACAATGTTCATAGTTACATAATCCTCGCAACAACTGAGGAATTGAGGAATTGAGGGTTATGTAAGGAAGCGTTTTCCTCCTCCCTCTGTTCCAACCCCTAAGCCTGAGAGCTTGATGGCCTTGATCGCAGACTAGATTTTCAGGCGGACAAGGTGAATTTTATTTCACCACGAAGCATTTAGTGAAAGTATTGCCAGGGTATGTCCGTAGTGTAACAATATTTTTTATTTGAAACAAAATTTCCACAAAGTTGATTTCAGGCGCAACTTGTTTGGCTTTTCCCACGCGAACCTCGCCATGTAATGATCTGTAATCACAACAAAATTTCAGCCCGGGATGAATTCGCCATGTAAGCGGCCCCCAACAAGAAGCAATTCGTGTTGTAAGCATGTCGCATGCGACGGAGTTGTACCGTGTAAATCGGCCCTTATGTAACGCATATTACGTAACCTGTCCAAAAGTGATATTATTATCTCTTGTATTTACCTATTATTGTAACAGCGAATGAGATAAGGAAATCAAAGAAGCATGCAAATCGTACTATTTTTATAGCAGTTTCCAATTAAATAACAATGCGTGTAAGAACTAGGCAATCCTCTATTGTTCTGCGGCATTTTGCTTTCCCCACATAAGAATGTTCAGATTTTCGTACTGAGAATACATCAACCTATGGACAACATAGTTTTGAAATAAAATTTACTGAAACTTTATTTTAAAGCGATTTTTCGTTTGTGTTACAAGAGTTCATCCAATCGTGAGACTCCAAAACAATGGCCAAGAAAGACTTCTAATTTTCCATGTTCCCCACATAGAATTTTTGTTGCATTAAAACTCACAATAGTTTTCACTAAAAGGGAATCAATTAGTAAACAAGAGAGAAATAAATGCGCTGCCTGATAAAGTGATGGTAGATTTTCATGTTTAGCCAAAGAGGTGGACGGTTTCAACAATATCACAATTAACACCTTTCTGCATTCCTTGCCGTTGGGTTGCCTACTTCTTACCAGGACCATTACTTAAGTGTCGTAAAACCAAAACCAAAGTAATCTCTCTAGCCAATCACAACAGACGCAGACAATCCAATGAACCAATCAGAACTCGCAGCAAATACATGCAGCCGGCACCAAGCGCGGGAAAACGTGTGCGAGCAAGTCACGATTGGATTTGGCTTTCCTTCTGATTGGCTGAGAAAACGGCGCAACTTCTTTTAGCCAATCACAAAGCGTAACAATGGAAAACCAAAGCAATCGCGAAATTACTTTCAACACTCAATTGAAAACCGCTCTATATCGTTGTAATTAGTTTTGTTAATTTTTTTTCCATATAAATGAAGTTATGCAATGCTTCGCATAAGAACGATAGCAAACTTCATTGTTCTGCGGCATTGCCTCTTTCCCACATAGAATATCTTTGATTTCAAGAATACGAGAGGAGGAGCTGATGGTTCATAATTATATTTCATTATAAAAATAAAGAAAATCCATTTGCGTGAAATAAATTTTAGGAAATGTTCGTGCCTAACCAATCAGAATAGCAGAAGACAACAGCTAATAATTTTGCTTCTTTGATGAAGTTCAAGGTTTCACACCTAGCCTCGCTTTGATAGAGAGGCTAAAGGCAACTCAGAAATGGCCTATTAGACAAAATGCACCTTGAATCTTAACGTTTTAGCTGTTTTTGTGTCTAGGCCAATGAGATCACTAGTTGTAACAATGACAAAAGTTGACATTCCATCGTGCATTGCCGTTGGCGCTATCCTTCTTATGCGGATCATTACTTAAAGCTGATAGTTGTTGTCTCCTAGGATAACTGACATTACTATGAATAGACCATAAATACAAGCTAATTGCTACCAGTATAAATGAATCAAGAAAAATATTCCGCGGGTCGGGCGGAGAAGACCGCTGGACAAGGGTGCTAAAATTCTCCAAAAATCCTGGCGTATTTTGTTGCGTAAAACATGATGAAATGTTTTCGTTTCATTTAAACAACAGTTTCAGATAACCGGTGTGTCACGTGACATCTTGGAGTATTTTGGCAGCCTTGTCCAGGGTCTTCTCCGCCCAACCCGCCATTTTGAATTTGAACAAAGCGGAGAAGGCCCTGGGGACGAGGTTCAGCTCATTTTACAAGGCAGAGTCAACCTTCTATAGCTCAGAAGGAGGTCGGACACTTACTGAGAATTATATAACGTAATGTCGACACTTTGAATTTTATTTTCAATAAACTTTTAAGTGTAAAAAAGAAAATCTAAAATCCCCACTCAGGATTGCACCTGTGACCTCAACTATGCTTAAACTTACATAGCCTACCATAACACAGTACCACCTATTGTAGATTTTTCGGGTTGTTTAGGCCTAAACTTAACTGTATAAACTGCTAACCCTAACCTCAACTGAAAGCTAACCAGTTACTCCATTGTATAAGTCTTAATAAGGTGTCCGACCTCCTTCTGAGCTATGGAATGTAGACTCAACCATTTTGCAACTCTATTCAAGACAATGCACCAAAGATCCCTACCCTACCGCAGACTCGCTATTTTCCAGAAACAAAAGGATCTATCTTCATACCACTGATCAGTTTCCCTGTAAATGATGCTCTATTCGAGACCAAAACTCCCCGATTTCAAACCATATCTCAGATTAAACTGTTTGCAACCCATATCCTTCTTCACAAGCGGCACATACCCATATAGCTCATGTGTGAAGTACCGTCCTCCCTGGGGACGTACACGAAGCACTGAACACGCGAGGAACTCAGGCTCAGTACCAGCACGCGCTCTGCCTGAAAGTCATTTGTTTGAAATGAACGACGGCTAAAAATAAATTCAATGCAAAACCCTAAAAGAAAAAAGTTTTTACCTTCCTAATTGATATTTGTCCTAAGTATTAAATGGCAGATTTAAAGCTTGCATTTAATAATAAATTGAAACGTTTTAAGGTATGAAAACCACTGCATTACCATGAACGATGTAATCTATTTCCTCTGAATTCGTGTCTAGCAAAAACAGCTATAAACTAAGAATGCCTTTAGAAAATGTGACAGAAAAACATTGAAGCATCACCTTTACTTAAATAAATTTGTGTCTTTTGTTTGGCAAAATGACGGCGATCAGTCATAAGGAATAACATATTTTGAACTAACAGTTGTTTAAATAATTTATTACAAACTAAACGTCGCGAAGTTTGACAGAGGAAGCTTGCCTAATGGGTTTCGATAGTTATTTATAATTTCATATCCGGCGCGCCATCGAAGAATAATTGTTGATTATCTCCCTTCCATTTACTTAGGAAATTGTGTTTAAGTGTTAAGGAATTTTCGCAGGAAAATGAATTTGGCAGAATCAAAATTTTTTAAAATCCTCTTTAAAAAACATGAAATTAAGCCTACCTCATATTTAAAATTAATTCTTTGGAAAGGTAAAACCTGTTAAACTTACCTGACCTATCTGTTCATGTTTATATAAATAAACTTAATTTAATTTGGAGCTCTACTAATTGGTTTTAGAAATGGTGAAACATTGTGTCTATTAAGTCGTCCCAGATTGATATCTTGAAGGGATCTAAATATCTAAATATCTGAATTTTATAATTGATGCTCGACGTTGGTCCATATTTTGCGGTTCGCGTGAGCTGCTAAATGCATCGCAATTATCTCACCATTTGGTATAATGTCAACTTTAATTACGCATAAAGTGCACAATTTACTTATTTATCGCATAGTCTAAACTTCACGTAATATGATCTAACATTGTCGCGCACACGAAATTGTCTTGTGAGTTTGTGGTTTTGAAACCATTCTGGGAACTGTTGCGACGTAATCAGACGTTCCGGTTTATATTCAGCAATATTTGGAAAGATACTCAAGAAATTGGTATGTAAAGTTGAATTTTATATCTATTTTAACAAGTACTTAAAACGGTTTGACTGTAATGTTTTCGACTTGATGTCTAATGACGCTATCTTGATGATCTATGGGTGTATTTTATTTGTCCCTTTTGGATAATAATTGAGGTTTTTTTTTTTGCTTTCAAGCTTGTTCTTCTTTAAAAGTAGAAAGAAATTATCGCAGTTCAATCTTGCGAAAAGCTAAATTACGAAAATTAATGGTTAGAATCTGACTGCATTTCAATTGGACTCGTTAGACATATAATGTGGACTGGGCGTTGTTTTGCACCTGCTGCATTTGTATGTTGTTTTCAATATGAATTCAACGGGAAAAAACTAGTACCGAGCAGGTACAACCCAAACAAAATTAAATTTCGAAATCCATCCACGTAAGATAGATCAACAATGGTGTTGGAAGGAACAACTAAGAATCAACAAAACATTCTGAAATTTGAGTAGAAGTGGGAGAGGTTTATTCATAAACTTCCACTTCAAAGTTTTTCTTACTCTGCGAAGAAATAACAACGCAAAATCACGTTTTGATGTTCTGCAATTTCCGAAATCCCGGGACTGTTCGAAAAAATGCTAAAAACCGAAGCTTGTTAACTGAATTTATAAAAATGAGTTTCCTATCTTTGCGGTGACGCGTTCCTAAGACGATTTCCTATTTCTAAATTTACCACTCCACGCTAAAATTTCACAAGCCGACGGTTTTATACGGAGAGTTTTCGTCTGCCTATTAAAATGCTTAATGTAAAGAGTCGATTAAGAATTGTGAAACAAACAAACTGAACAAGCAAGCGGTGCTCAGTCTGAAAAACCAGGGCCTACCCAACAAGGAATGTTTAGGAAAACGCGTGGATCGGAATGGCGTTGTACTGTTTTTCCAAATCATTTTAGTGCCTTTAAGGTTACAGTGTACCTTCAGATCGAAAATTTATTGAAAATTTTTTTTTGGCGTTAAAATAAAGTTTACAGAATGAACTTTCATCCAAAAAAAAAAGTATCGAAAAATAGTTAAAATTGACGGAGAAATGACGGTGTAACTTTTGTGGGCGGAGTTTGTTTATTAAGCGATATGTTTTTTTAAGCGCCGTTTTCGCAAAGTTAAATTTTCGCTTGTTGGGGACACTTAAAAGAGCTACAACTCAAAGGGAATTTGTTCGATTTTCCTTAAATTTGGACAGAAGCTAGGCTAACATATAATCAACAAAAATGTGTCGGCGAATTTCTTAATTCCGAAAACTTTTTCGTCAAGAGGCATTTCCGTGCGATCATTCCAATTTTTTTTCTCCCCTTTTCGAAAATATTCTGTAACTTTTCACTGCAATTGAATATGGAAAATCGCCGACACGTTTTTTTAGCGCTTCGTGTCCGGAAACCCGAGAACAAATCAAATTAGCAAAATATAATAATCGCTTTGAGTTATAGCGTTTTAAAGCTGATTCGGACGTTCGAATTTAGACGTCGTAAAAAATTCGACAATTCATTTTATTACCAAATGATTTCCATATTTAGATAGCCAGCTCTATAAGCCTTAATTTGATATCTGGGTTTAGGTATATTAAATGTAATCTTAAGACGCTAGAGCTGTTATGCTGGAGACACCCCCGAAGGTACACTGTAACCTTAAAAGAAACTACGTGAAAGCGAATTCAGTTTGAGATTTTCGGTTCTCTTAGCTGAATATTTCAGCAGCAGAACATTTTAGGCAAAGGAATCTTATCTCACGAATTCACTAGAAGCTTTCACATATCCGAAAATCCTAGCTGACCATATTTTGTACCCCAATCGACAGTTTTTATCCCTCCTAAAACAAAAGGCGTCAAATTTTCCGATTTTACGAAAGCTTGAGGCGATATTTTACTTAAGCAAAGTCTAGTTTTTAATGTATTGTATTACGAATTTTAATATGACAAAGGTCTTCCCAAAAAACGTGAAACGATTCGTCGGTTAGTCAGATACATTACAGGACATTTGGACACACACAAATAAAGAACATTAACTAAGAAATCGTTACCTGTACTTGATGTGGCTTTTGAGTCCCTTCCTTTATCGCCAAGCTGTCCAAAAAGGTTTGCAAGTTTAAATGAGTTGACTTGTTTTCGTTTTTGACATTCTGAATATCCGCTAAAG
Source organism: Cladopsammia gracilis (assembly GCA_022457155.1). Lineage (NCBI taxonomy): Eukaryota > Metazoa > Cnidaria > Anthozoa > Scleractinia > Dendrophylliidae > Cladopsammia > Cladopsammia gracilis. Next base: position 1,266,510 of record JAJGOT010000034.1, read on the forward strand.
AACCGCATCCCCACCACTTTAAGTCGGAAGTCAATCCATATAGCATAAGCTGTCCTCTCAGCTCAATTAACAACGGCTTTTGGGCTACACACAGTCTATGCAGTGGTCAAGCTCAGCATAATGATGATTTCTCCGCTCAGTTCGATGAAACTTGCACTTAATAACGGCCTGCAGGTGCGAGCAGATACAATTTTTAAATTGCTGAAACTTGCTCATATGCATTTTACAGCTTTTAGCTCATACAGCCGCAAGGGTGAGATCTTTCAGTTCCAGTCCGCTTCAAACAATGTTCACAATAATTTTAAAGGAAGCATGCAGCATATACCATATTTCAGAGCCAACTATTAGAAGTCATTTTCAGAAAATTGCGCGTCTCGTTCTTTTTTTCTAGTTCGAGCGGTTTGTTCTTTGAACAGTTTCATACGGCTTCGTCAAGGAAACTGCCGCGACACACTGCAACATTTTCTCCCCTTTTTCCCGTTCAGTCGTGTCATCAATATTTTTTGTTAGTGGTTCGTGGTTAAAAAAACAATTATTCTACTCTGGCATTGAATTATAATCAGATAAATAATACTGTAAAAGTGTTCCTCAGAGATAATTGAAACTGGTCGGCATAAAAGAGTGTAAATATTTTCATTTATTGAATTTTCTTTATGAATTTACAATAATAGATATTTACAGAAATAGATCTTTGTCATTTAAAAATCATGATGACAAAGAAAGACCTATAAAAAACGATGCTAAAAGCTATGGCGTGCGCAAAAACGAACAAACAAACAAACAACTCTTTACCGGCAGGTACAACCCCAAAATAACAAATTATTAAAAACGAGACGTGATCCGCGAACTTCTTAAAAAACGCTGAAATCCACAGCGAAATGTTTTAAGCCATGCAGTTTTTTTAAATTTCGAAATCCATCTACGAAAGATAGATCAACAATGGTGATGGAAGGAACAACTGAGAATCAACAAAAAATTCTTAAACTTGACTAGAAGCGGGAAAGGTTTATCCAGAAACTTCGAAGTTTTTCTTACTTTGCGAAAAAATGACAACGCAAAATCACTTAATTAAACAGATGTTTTGATGTTCTGCAATTGCGAAGCCCAGGACGGGGTGGAAGCAAAATCTATACAAATGTCATATATTAGAAGTCATTTTCAGAAAATTGCGCTCGTTCGTTTTCTCCAGATCAAGCAGTTTGCACTTTGAACAGCTTCATACAGTTTCGTCAAGGAAACTGCTGCGACATACGGCAACATTTCCCCCCCCCCTTTTTTTCCGTTCCGTCGTGTCATCAATATTTTTACTAGTGGTTCGTGGTTGATAAAGCAATCATTCTACTCGGGTTTGCCAGATATGAAATAGTATTATAATCAGATAAATTATACTGTAAACGAGTTCCTTCGAGATAACTGAAACTGGTAGACATAAACGAGTGTAAATATTGTAGCGCATGCGTTCTGTCTTGTTTCTGGGGCATGCGCAGTTGTTTTCGTGAGTGAGAAAATACAGTGGCAGCGGTGTACTCTGCAGAACCTTTTTGTAAGAAACTACGTTTGTTGTTTATGTCTTCAATTGGAGTCACAATTTGGTTAGTTTGTTCGGCGTGTTGACACACGTAGTCGCAATGGATTCCTTCGATTCTGGGTTGTTTTCAAGTTGTTCCACTCCTGCGCCTAAAACACCACCTACAAACCCTTTCAAGCCGGGAAATCCGTTCCATAGCGAAGAAGAAGAGAACACAACGATGAATGCAAGTATTGTTTCCTCCGTGAACGACCTTTGGAACACTGCTCGTGGTGACAACTCACGATCTATGCCTAACACAAGTTTTAGTCGTCGTTTCACGAAACCGATTAAACCCCCCGATGACTATGATGGAAGTACCTGTTTACGAGATTACTTGCGACATTTTGATCGATGTGCAGTAATTAATGGTTGGAAATCGGAGGATGATCAGCCGCCTTTTTGTCTGCAGCCCTTCGTGGAGAAGCACAAAAAATATTACATTGGATGTCCGACTCTGATTGTAATGATTACTCGAAGTTAGTAGCACGGCTGGAACTACGCTTTGGTGTGGAAAAACAAACAGAACTTTTCCAAGCCAGACTCCATAATCGCCGACAACAGGAAGGTGAGTCCCTTAAAGTTCTTGCTGCTGATATCAGAACTATGTCAAGTTTGGCATATCAAGGTTTGGTTCCTGCAGCCCAGGAGCGGTTTTCCGTACAGCATTTTATTCATGCCATACGTGACGTTGACGACCGAATGCGACTTCGGCGAGACAAACCACGGACATTAGACGAAGTCTTACTAACCGCATGTGAATTAGAAGCCTTTCGTGTTGTCGATACTGGGCTTATATCAAAATCATGAATTAGATCAGTGGAAAATTTCTACAAGGAGACAAATGACCTTGCACATCAGGTAGAGGAGTTGACAAAGCTAATTAAAACTCAACGGCAGGAGAACCTTTCCCAAAAGGAAGCTTTACACAATCTTGCAGATCAAGTGCAAAAGTGTATGACTGTTGGAGGGCAGACCCAACCCACACCGTACCCAAAACGCAACAGGTTCTCACCACGACAAAACCTAGAGTGCTGGAATTGCCAGCGAAAATGGCACTTCAAAAGAGATGGTCAATTTCCTAGAAGGTTGGAGCCTGAAGTATGTAAGTTGCCGGGAAATGAGAGGCCGACGTTCCCTGCAGCCCGGGGGGACGTCTACATGATTCAACCACCTCATGGCATAACGGTTTCTTCCGAAATTTCCAGTGGTTTTTACGTCAAAGGAATTTATTGAGGATCAAAGTGTTAACTGTTTGATTGACACTGGAGCAGTAAAGACAGTTTTGTCTAATAGAGTATATGGAAGGCTCCCACAAAGCCAAAGGTTTCCTCTCAGAAATGAGAACAATGACATCTTCCTAGCAGATGGTAGTAGCAGCAAGACTTATGGTACAGGAGACACCATGTTAAGACTAGGCAGTCAAGAAATTATGACCAGTCTTTTAGTGGCTGATATTGAAGAAGATGTAATACTCGGAATGGACATACTGTCTCAAGTCGGAGCCACCCTAGACATTGTTCAAGGAACCGTCACTGTAAATGGAAAAGTAAACGACTGTCACGACTCACAGAATCAGTTGCTTAGTTTTCGATGTATGGTTCGCCGATCTGTTATCGTGGACGCAAACTCTGAAGTTGTTATCCCAGTTACTATCAAGAAACTTAGAGTAGTACCTACGCTGTTAACAACAGATCACGGTTTGCGTATTTTGGAACCTTGCAATAACTCACATTTACAAGAAAAGGGACTGTTCATTGCAAGAACATTAGTAAATGTCAGAGATGCTTCAACTGTGCCAGCGCGAATCCTGAATCTGTCTGATGAGCCACAGATCCTCCAATCTAATACAGTGGTAGCGCTAGCCAAGCCAGCACTTAGTGTTAGGGAAATAGACTTGCCAGAGGATGTGAATGGATCGAATATGGAGCCCCAACAAACTCAAGGCCAAGGGTTAGAAATGGACGACAACCAACTGCCTGAACCATTGAAAGAACAGGCTGAAAGCAGCTCAGCAAATCTGAACAAGGAGCAGAGACAACAAGTAGTTAACGTTTTGAAAAGGTACAAGCAAGTGTTTTCAATGAACGATTGGGACCTTGGAATGAACAACGAAATCGAACATCACATCAACACTGGTAGTGCCACACCGATACGACAGCGCACTCGTAGGACAACACCCTGGAAACAGAAAGAAATCGACGTAAAGGTTAATAAATTGTCGAAGGAAGGAAAGTGCAAGAATCTAACAGTAACAGTCCATGGGCTTCCCAGTGGTTTTGGTCGCAAAAAAGGATGGGAGTCAAAGACTTTGTGTGAATTATCGTCAATTAAACTCTGTGACTGTTAAGGATGCGTTTCCCTTACCACGAATAGATGACTCTCTAGATTGTTTGTCTGGTGCTAAGTGGTTTTTCACCATTGATATGGCCTCGGGCTATTGGCAAGTGGGAATGGACCCTACCACCAAGCAAAAAGCGGCATTTGTCACTAGTAGCGGGTTATTTGAGTGGAATTGTCTGCCGTTCGGGCTCACGAACTCACCTGGAGCGTTCGAAAGATTGATTACACTTGTATTGAGGGGCCTTCAATTCAAGATTTGTTTGTGCTACTTGGAAGATGTAATTGTTTTCGCCGAAACCTTCCAAGAACACCTCCAGCGGTTAGAAAAGGTGCTTATACGGTTTGCTTCTGCACGTCTTAAACTCAAGCCAAGCGAGTGCAATCTTTTCCAGTAGAAGATCTCTTACTTAGAACACATTGTGACTGACCAAGGAGTAGTAACTGACCCAGCAAAGATTGAACGCGTTTCAAGGTGGCCCGTTCCTGAGAGTTCAGCTGAAGTAAAGAGTTTCCTTGGTTTAGCAACATATTACAGGCGGTTCGTCCCAAGATTTGCAAGTGTAGCTAAGCCACTGTACAAACTCACAACCAAGGACTTTGAGTGGAAGGATGAATGCCAACACGCATTCGATCAGCTGAAGGAACTACTCGCCTCCTCTCCTGTTTTAGCTTATCCGAAACAAGACGGATTATTTATTCTGGACACAGACGCCAGCAATCATGGTATCGGGGTTGTACTCTCCCAGGTACAATATGGAGTCGAAAAGCCGATAGCATACTCCAGCAGGACACTCCCCAAATCTGAGAGGAACTACAAGAAAGGAACTGCTAGCCGTTGTTGAATTCACCAAATTGCATCGACATTACCTCCAAGGATCCCAGTTCCTAGTTCGGACAGACCACGCCCCACTCCGGTCTATCTTCGAAACGAAAGACCCGGAGGGACAGTTAGCACGCTGGATCTCTTTCCTAAGTTCCCTTAACTTTGAGATCGACTATCGAGAAGGCAAGCGTCACACAAATGCTGATTCCCTATCTCGCAGATCATGTGAGGACCGTTGCAAATGGTGCCAGGTTTGGAAAAAGAGGGAACCTTTACCCAGGTGTGAAGTGGGAACACATGCAGACCGAAGTGGACGAAATACCAAGAGAGGCATATGCAGTTGCTGAAGAAGATGATGGGAGTACAGGCAGTTTCCCGGAGAACACGTGGTGTGGTGAAATTGGAGCCAATGTGGACAACGCAGTATTTAAAGCAACAACAAACAGAAGATCCTGTCTTGAAGACCTTCATGCAGCTGAAGAAGTCTGCGAACGAACGATCAGAATGGCCTGACGTGTCATATAGAAGTCCCACGTTAAAAGCGCTATGATCCCAGTGGGATCGCCTTTCCTTTCGAGATGAAGTACTATGTCGTAGATGGGAGAGTGAAAGTGGTGACAGTAACATACCAAATTGTACTTTCGGAGAGTTTGAGAGAGATGGACCTCAAAGCCCACCACAACCATACGACAGCCAGCCATAGAGGAGTTAAAAAACCCTTGGTTTTTTACAGCTATTATTGGCCTGTCTGACTTCGCAGACTTATAGATGGGTAACACGATGTCATGACTGCGGTGCAAAGAAAACTTGCGGACGAAATTTTCGTGCTCCCTTGAAGCAGTATGTTGTGGGTGCCCCCTGAAGAGGATTACGATGGACATTCTCGGTCCCTTGCCCCACCAGAGATATATGTTATTTACCGGCCGGGAGGTCCGTATAGGGAAAAACTGTGCCAGAGGTCTCGAGTACGGCCCGAGGCCGCAGGCCTCGGGCCGTACTCGAGACCGAGGGCACAGTTTTTCCCTATACGGACCGACCAAGGCCGGTAAATAACTTATTTATTTTTTTCCTACTACAATTCTACGATTTGCCGAGAAAATCTTGATACACTTGTACAGCTTTTCAAGAAATGTCTTTACACGCCGCGTAAAGCAAAACTGACACAACGCGTGCAAAAAGTAACTCGGTAATCTTCACAACTTTTTCATTCGGAAACAAAAAATTTACTTCGCAAAGTGAACTAATTTCTATCAGTTTATTTTTCTCGGTAGAATAAACGGCTGTTGTGTTTGCCTGCGGTGAGGGTAGAGAAATGTTCTTGCCTACAGCGAAGCCGTGGAAAGCTGAAGATTAACTTTAAAAACTTTTCAAATTTTTCTACAAATGGAAAGTCGAGAGTAATTCATTCATAGCAGTGCGAAAGCTTAAACTGAGCTATTCTTATTTAAAAATCATATCTTCTTGAATGAAAACTTACATAATTTAGATAAAAGAAGGAAACTGTGGAATATATGCATACTAACCGAGCAATGTAGTTAAAGTACGAATTATCTCGTAAAATACGATCGCGAAAATGCGTATAAGGGGCCGATTACATGGCGAATTTCAGCCCGGGCTGAAATTTCAGCCCGGTCAACCGGGCTGAAATTTCGTTGTGATTACATGACAAATTTCAGCCCGGGCTGAGATTTCAGCCCGGGCACCAAGTTTGAAATTGAGCGGGAAAATTGATAACGAGAATTAAAATGGCGTCACTGCACTCCTCAGGTTTCCTCTTCGCTGAGTGAACCCGGAGTCTCGCAAAGTGTTGCAGCTCCAATGCGGATGGTTGTTGACGAAAGAGTAACCACGCCTATTGAAGGAGAATTGAGTATAAACCATTCCAATACCGACTCCAACATTTCACGGGATGAGGTAAAGGCAGAGAGGATGATCGCCTAACCGAGCAAGAGGATGGTTTGCAGAACGCCAAGGTTATTACAGATTGTGGAACCACAGAATTGGGTGTGGACGTTAGAGCTCATATGACCGTCGAAAAGGACCAATTGCCAGAGACGGTGATGGAAGAATGCAGAGACGCCAACATAGAAGGAAAGTGAAGGCCCCTGAACGTTTTGGTGAATGGATCACCACATTAAGAACTGAATAAGTTGATGTTAAAAGAACAAGGATGTAATATTGTCGTATTCTAATAGGGCCCAGTTTTTATGAGATTTGAACTGAACCTTTCTCGAGCTCAGTGAGGGAAAAGACTACAGAAAAACATTTGTTTAAATTTCTAAGTAGTTGTTTTCAATAAGTAACTGTTTGACTCCATACACGGCCCTTAGGCCATTGGAGAAATACTTGTAGGACAACGGTTTTGTTTAGTTCCAGTTAGGGCATGTAGACACAAGGCCCTGAGGACAGTGCTAATTTAAAAGAGGAGCTGTGTAGCGCATGCGTTCTGTCTTGTTTCTGGGGCATGCGCAGTTGTTTCCGTGAATGAGAAAATACAGTGTGTTTATCGGATTGGAACTTTACCCGTTTTTATATCAATTTAGGAACAAATCGGAACGCTACAATATATAAATGTTATTTCAAAATCAAAGGCTCCTAAGAGCCAACCCGTGGATAAGAAATGCTAACACGTAACGCAATATTGCGGTAAGCTTATGTTTTCACACTGACACGGTTTGATATATATTTTTTTAAAATTAAACGTAAGGATTTTTGACGAACGCAAAAACGTAAATCGCATTCATAATGTCCAGTTCGAAGAAAAAAAAGGGTGTTGGGCGAGAATTGAACCCGGACCATCGAGGAACAAATGCTCGACTGAGACTTAATTTTTTTAATTTAAAGGTAGATGCGCATCAAAACGCGTGTCTGGATTGAAAAATCGTTTTAGATCGATTTTAATCTTGCATTAAAGACTCCAAATGCGAAACATCTTTAAGCTTATTGTTTATATTCGTTTACAACAAATTAGTTATTGTTATCGCTGGATTCACGCTGTTCTGGTTAAGAAACGCATTCGTAAAAAAGCATAACGTCACTAAGTTTATAGTTGATGGAAGTAGTGAGCGAGTGAATTAGCCACCGTTACCGATAACCCGTTCATTACGCTTGCGCGTATTCACGGGTTAAAAAGAACGAGACCAATATTTCCCAATACAGACCGAACAAGCTACTTCCATAAAGTTTTTATTATAATGGCATTAATGTTTAAAAGTTTGCCGATAAATTAATGCAACCATTCTCGGCGATCACGCGCGCGCCAAAGCTAAGCATATTGTTGCATTTTTCAAGCCACTTTGCAAAACGTTTAACCAACATTGTCCGCCAAATTCGAGGAAAAATGTTTCTACTTAATACAAAACAGTTTTCATATGTTCATTGTTTCATAAAAGGAATTTGGCGAAATGATTTCGTGAGCGGTCAATGTTAGTGCTCTGTATTGCAAAATTCAGACTGCTCAGGGAACCAATCAGGATGCTACTTTTCATCGTGCACCAGTTTGCCATATAATAATATCACTTGTTGAATTTTATTTTTCAATTTTGAATATGTCTTAAATGCCGACAGAGGAAGAGCTATAAAAACACATTGGAAAAAGCTATGATGATCGAAAAAAACAAACAAGATAACAAGTTTATACCTTAATTTTCGAAAATTTAAGGGCTCTTTCGCCATAAATATTTTGATTGTAGATATGGCGGCGAGACAACTCTTCCGTATCACAGTTCTGTTTTACTTGGGTCAGATGCTCTACAGAGCAGTGACTCAGCAATGCACTGGCGGTGGATCGGAGGTGTCTATCCTTGGTTGGATGTTGCAGGGACATAACTATAGCACGATGATAGCAGAAATTGGACTTGCGTGCGTTCATGTGTGTCGCAGAGACGATCGGTGCCAAAGTTTCAATTGGGTGATCTCCCTCAAGATGTGTGAGTTTAGTAACAGAACTAAGGAGGCCAGACCCGAGGATTTCATTCCAAACCCAGACAGATATTATTTCACACGAGACATAAACAGAGGTAAACTAATGTTAACATTTAACATGACAGTAAACTGATTTAATTAGATATGGTAACTTCAAAGTATGGTACAAAAGCCACATTCGAGGACCAACTGGATTAAAGCCTACAGGCTGGAATTTAGCCTTTAAACAGTACACTCTCTCTAAGCCGGGGACCTGCGGGACCAACCGTATAGCTGTCCGCCCTAGAGAGGTGTCCCCTTACAGAGATTCAAACAAAGAAGTGAAATTCGTTAGTAACCAACCAAAAACTGATGTCTGCTTTAAAAGAGTTCACTTTTCCTTTTTTTTTCAGTCAAACTCGGTTCCATTCCTCAGCTACCAGCTGAGACGTGCAAAGAAATAAAAGCCAGCGAAGGAGAAGCTGTCAGCGGGAAATACTGGTTAAATACCATAAAATCTGGCATGAGTGTTCTTGCTTACTGTGATATGGAGACAGACGGTGAGTTCAATTTCTCATGTTATTGATATCAGGCCGATGAGCTCTGTAAATTAGGAGTATAGGGTGGGGATTAAGGCTAGGTAAGTGACAACGTTTCTTTTTTGGGTATGAGTGGGTTTTTGATCTTGGGTCTCATTATCTTCAACAGAACATACAATTTTGCAATTTAGAAATTTCGACTGGGTTTCATCAGTGTTGCAAGAAGAACTGGGTACTATCCTAACGGTCCTTATATTCAAATGTAGGGACACGATAAAAAGGATTGGATTAAACTATGTCTCTGTTAAAAGCAAGGGAAAAAGCCTTCATAGAACTAAAAGCTGAACATGGAATAACAAACGAATTGCCATGTTCAAGTCATAAGTAATGTCCATATTTTTGCTTTTCGGATCTACCATCCGAGAGCCGAGAGCTAGGGTTTGTTATGGAGTTATCACGCCATGTTAAGGCAAATCTTTACATCAGTCTGCAAAAGACGTCTAATATGCAGAAATACCAACTACTACAAATAATTCAAGCACAATTCTGCATTAAATGCTGCAACTATATCAGTGCTGTAGCGAATTCTTTTTTAAACATAGGACAAATTATCAACTCATGTAACATAATGCGTCAATTTGCTTTATCATTAACAATTCTAACAATTAAAACACTTTTGTCTGATCAAATCGTTTTGATAGATGTATGTAGGCTAAAGACGAAGGAACCAGTTTTTTGAAAACACCGGTTTTGTAACATCCATAACTCTTATTTAACAATATGTTTGTTTGTTTCTGTTATTATTTATTTAGATGTCGACGAGTGCACTTCCTCTTCTCCTGTCTGTGACGTCAATGCTAACTGCACGAATTCTCGAGGCTCTTATAACTGTACTTGCAAATCAGGATTCTCCGGTAATGGAAAAACGTGCCAAGGTGAGAACGCCAACTTAACCGATTACATAATTTCATTCTTCGCGTCATTCAATGATCTTAATTACGTTTCGGTGATTTTCTGACTTCATGTAAAAGAGTTAGACACAAAATGCGGAATCAAGATGGCGAATTTGGAAAATAACGACGAACTTTGTGCGTCTATTAAAATAATTATTGAGAAATTACATCTTATAACAGTACTATAAAACACTTTTTCAAGTTCCCCAAGTTTCATTATCAAAAGTGAAGTACTCTTGAACAAACCTGCGTCCACTTGCACAATAGCCTGTGTGGAGCGTGAAAAGGGAGAGGGAGGACGCGCGCGCGAAATACGTGAAGAGAGCTCCGCTCTCTACACGCGCCTCGATCGCGCGCGGCTCCCTCGCAGACTACTTGCACAGGTAAAAATGGGTCGTCGATTCTATTATTTCTTGGAAACAGGACGTCGAAATGATCAGTCAAGTGTAAACAGCGAGCCAAATTGGATTCCGGGCCGTGTTACGCTGGTGTAGTCAGTGGTCTGGCTTTAACAAACTTAACAGAATAACTAGACGAAATATGATATATTTGGAGGGTATATCTTAGTATGGGAATTTGGTTTCCCCCTACTACCGTCCTGTTAACCATTTTTGTATTTTTGTTCGATTATATGTTAGTATTAGTTCATTTGTATCAGTTATGTATGGTTACGAACTGTGATTAAAGATTAAAGATAGCTTTTTTTCATCTTTTAAGACATCGATGAATGCAGCCAAGGATCTCATAAATGCCTCCCCAGTTTTGATAACTGCACTAATACGCTTGGCTCATACAACTGTACTTGCATCAACGCTGACCTCATGGGAGACGAAAAGAAAAGCTGCCAGCCTCCAGGCAAGGATCACTTCTTGTGAATGAATATTAAATATTTTTTAATAAAAAAACACAAAAGCAAGGAAATGTTTAGTTATTACTATAAGTGACAACTCACTTAGGGATAATAAAGTAATAGAAAAATAAAGTGTCAGTGTAAATATGTTATATTTCGAAGGATGGATGGATTTTTGGATGTTACATTTAGAGTTTATAGCGGAGCTCTGCGGGCCGAAGGCCCGCGCGGAGACCCATACTCAGAACTAAACCTATGCCCGTCATTTTTCATGGTCATGGCTAGCGGAATGTTTCGCGGGCGCGTGCGTGTGCCCGTGTTGGACAGGGAGACCTTAGATTACAACTGCCTGGGCAACCTCGGACGCCTTATTGAGACTTATATAACGGAGTAACTGGTAAGCTTTCAGTTGAGGTTTGGGTTAGCAGTTTATAGAAGTTTTGCACGGCAGCCATGTTACATGGCAGGAACAATAAAAATGTTTTGCATTAGAAAGAACATTCTTTCCCATAGGGAAAATAATCTATTTTTCCTGCCATGCAACGTGGCTGCCGTGCAAAACCTCTATAAACTGCTAACCAAAACCTCAACTGAAAGCTTACCAGATACTCCGTTATATAAGTCTCAATAAGGCGTCCGAGGTGGCCCAGAGCGTTGTAATTTAAGGTCTCCCTGGCTGTTGGACAGGGCTATTTCGCGGGCGCGTATGACGTCGCAAAACATGCGCGTATGACGCCACACGACATCCGAGATGTTTGTTTTCATTACGGATTTCACAACGAAAGAAACGGACATTTAAAAAAAAATTCCAAGCAAGCGAGGGACTAAAGGTAAAACAAATTACATTTTTCGATGGGAATTTATGTTCATATCAATCTGTGATTGACTTTTTCTTTGTGTTCTCGCTAGTTTTGGAGAATTCTTTAAAATTAAAACGTGCTCAATTAAATTCAGTTGTTTTGATTTCTTTCATCGAAGATATCTCGGCCTTGATGAGCTGCCATATATGGTTCGCGTTTTGCTTTTAAACACTTATGGAGATTTGAATAAAATTTTTCGAAAGAAGATTGTGTTGTCCATTTTTTTGTGTTTTTTTATTCATTACATAGGTTGAAAAGCGATTTTATGGAAACAAAACAAGACTTGGATTTTATGGTTCTAAACTTTACTCGCGTGGTCTTATGCAAATATGTTTGTGTATTTTTGCAGTTTTGATTTCCAAATCAGTTTCTTGGACAATTTTTTATGAGCAACAGGTGTATTTTATTTGGAAATTAGTCGTACTAGTTATTCTAGACGGAGGAAAAGTTTTTTTTTATGAACTTTTGTACCGTTTAAATGTATTGTGCAAATGGTGCGTAAGTCTGTTTTTGAGAATTGCTAAAATTAAAAAAATAGCCCGGTCGTCAATTTTATTCTTGTCCTTCCGACCTTTCACCTCAGTTAAGTTTATCATCGGCTTTCTGTTCAAAGAGCGACGCTGTTAGGCTCAGCCTATCTATATATATTATTGTTATTAGTAACATGTAATATTTAATTTGCAATACTTTTATTATCACTGTGCTTGAAATAGAAGTAACAAACTCATTTATTTTTAAGCAAGTAAATGCTGTATTAAGTAGTCTCTGTTATGATTTACACTAATAAAAGACTGAAGTATTGTCCTTTTTCGTCCTTTAAGAACGTGCTTTTCATTCAGGATCCATCTTTCCCGCCGACATTCATTTTGTCGGCAAAGGAAAGTACCATGAAAAGAAAGGACCGACCCAGCAGTCTTAGATCACGTGATCAGACCGTCTGTCTAACTTGTTGATCGGCTTTTCATTCTTTGTTCTCTTTTCCTTAGAATGTCAAAATTACATTACCCTGAACAATGCTAGCAGAAAGGTGACGTATGGATATGGCGTACATTGCGATAATACACTTGGTCCTGGATGGTTTCGCTTTGAAGGGGCTGCAGGGACAAGGATGAATACTCAATCTTGTACGCCAAACAATATGTGTGGCGCTTCCTATCCCGGCAATTTAGAGGGGGGGCATCCTACAGTGGCAGACGGCAATGTCATCAGGCGGGTGTGTTTCCATAGGAGTTATCACGACTGCTGTTATTGGTCGACTAATATCCATGTTAGAAACTGCGGTTCTTACTATGTGTACTACCTTAGCGGTACACCTACTTGCAATCTCCGTTACTGTGGTAGTGACTAAACACAAGGTAGAACGCATTCAGTAGTCGTTACACGTGATAACAAACATAATCGTATCAATAACAAAATTCTAAATTGTAATTGGTCATCTGCGCACCTATTTCTTATGTACATTGACACGCGTTCATAACAGCTATCCAGCTACGCCTTTTTGTAATTGGATAGCTGTAACTGGACACCTACGTTGTGCGTGTGTCAATCAGGTGTTTCTTTTTCTGCCGTTTGTTTACTGGTTTTAAACTGATAGAAAATATCCCTGACGTTTTATAGTGGAATAAAAGTCCACATAGATCTTTTAATGTTGAATTTTATTATTCAAACGATTAAGTAGTAACTGGACTTCGTGTCGTTCATTTCAGGGGCAATCGTTTTCGTACTTTCAATTAATACTTGCGCTACGCGCTCGGCCGAAATGAAATAATTACTCGCCCGATTACTCCCTGAATTGTACTCCACTCAGTCCAATTACTATTACTTATAACGGCTTTAGTCCGATTTGAAGGGTACGGCTCTTTTTTACGACTTAGTACGACTGGTCGCGTCATGCCAAAATGGGATACGACACCAATGTGTTGTAGCTGTTTAAAACATGTTACTGAATCCTAAGACGAGTCTTACTCGATAATCGTAAGCAAATCACAGTGTAGGTTACACTTACAAGATACCATTAGTGTCATAGGGTTATTGCATTAAATATATTGCATGTCACAAAGTTCTTAACATAGTTCTTAACAAAGTTACATGTACATGTAACTACGGTCTTAACATAGTTTGGAAACTGCGCTTGCTCTGATTGGCTAAAAACGTATTTTATTGCTTTCGTAGTGCGTTCCGCGACACAAACCTAAAACATTAGAGAGCGTTTTAGGCGTTATGTAGACTACCATATATATTCATTTTTTCTATATATACAGCTGTTTGCAAAATTTTGAACCCCCCAAAATATATCATTATATCCATATATCAGAGGCCTATTGGATGAAACGAAGAGTTCTTTTGTTGTAGTATGGTTGCAGCAAAATGGAACTCGCTGAAAGTTTCCGGATCAGTGCTTTCAATATATGGCCATAAAATGATATATTTTGGTGGGGTTCAAAATTTTTGCAAACAGCTTGATAATATATATAAATAGCTAAATTTTTGAAAAGATGGTCGATGAAAATTACAGCAATTTTACTACAACTAAGCCAAACAAGGGTTTTCTATGACCCCGATCAGCCCGAAAATCACAAGGAAGAGAAAGAAGAGGGAAAGGGAGTGAGAGTGAGAGCGAGAGAAAAAAAAGGACTAGCATCAGTCTTTAGTTTTTATATTGTGGTGTTTAGGGATAGTTTTTGAACGACAAAAAAAAAAGGCCAAGCTCACTCACAGATGATTACTTAAGGCGACATGGTTTTCAAAAATCCAGCTAGATATAGAAATATAGAAAGTGATTTTGATGAAGAGAAAATATCACTGAAATAGATTTAGAAGAGATAAGGATTACAAAACTCGCGCAGTTTTTGTTTTAGCTTAAATTCGATACGTTAAGCGTACAAAACAGTTCAAACCATGTATTATACTATGATCACAAACACTTCGGGCATTTGAAAACACTCGAGAAATGTGCTTTCTACATTTCTCTTGCGTTCTCTTATGCCCAAATGATACATGTTTTGACCTTTATTAACCTGACAAACATGAGTGAAAGTTTTGGAGAACGAGAAACTGTACATATACACTGTGGATCAAACAAGAACCACAACATTGATGTTGGAAATTGCAGGGTAGTGCGCTTTATACCAAGTCCCGAGTTACGTCACAAAGAACAACGATAACAAAATAGACTGGACAATACAATCACAATCAATTTGGTAGATGGAGAATCACAGAAGTTGTGATTCTTGTAATATATCAAAGACGAGGAACCGAGTGTTTCATCAGATTTCCAGACACCGAGAAGTGGGTTGAAAAAACAAGGTGCAGCCGAGTTTTTTTTTTTTTCACGCGTTTCAAAGGGGTTGGGAAATCTGATGAAATACTGTTTCGAGTGTTTGATATAGCTTCTCAAACTGATTGTAAAATGCGGAGAAAACGAAGGAATAAAATCGCCAAAATCTATGCAAATTAAGAAACGATTTCAAAACCTTCACGGTAGTGATTTCCTTTGCGTTCTCGTCATGAATTATTAATGAGTTTGAGAAGTTATGTGTTTAGCTATACTACATTTAATGTTAATGGCTACAGTTGTGTGCTCTACTGGGATAGTGACTAAAGTTAAGCTGCAGAGCACTCCGAGTACCTTACTTTTTACCTAAATTAATTCTGGTACAGTGGTATCACTGTAACCATGGTTACTGTTATGATCTGTTATAAGAAGTACTTAAACATGGATTGAATGGTGTCTGTTGCCTGGGCTACTGTTGTTGTGAATAGACGCTGCCCCATGTGAAAGGACCGTGAAATGGTGACGGATGGCTTTATTTTAGAATTGTAAGAGTTGCTTTTTTTGCAATGTAAGACACATTACTTCAAGTAGCTTAACCAATTTCTTGAATTACTAATTCTATTTCGGAAAAAGAGACAGATATAAATATAACATGACGATTTTCAAACCATGGCCTCTGAAATCCACAATGTCTTTTTTATACGTCATTACGGAATTGTTGAATTTGTTTACTAGAGAAGGTCTGTTACTAGTTCATACGTTATGATTTCGCATGTAAGAATACTATCTCACGATAAATTGGAATAATTTGTCATTCATTGTATTAAATTAACTGTATTATATCTATAAGCATTAGAGCGCTTTTCATTTGGATGTCGAAAGTAATTTGGCAATTGCTTTGGTTTTGCATTGCTACGCTTTGTGATTGGTTAAAAAATCTCGCGCCACTTTATTAACCAATCAGAAGTCAAACCAAAACCAATCATTACTTGCTTGCACGCGTTTTCGCGCGCTTGGCGCCGGCTAAAGGTATTTGCTTCGAGTTCTGATTGGTTCATCAGATTGTCTGCGAGTTCTGTGATTGGTCAGAGTAATTGCTTTGGTTTTGGTTTTGGTTTTGGTTTTACGACGCTCAATTGAAAACCGCTCTAAACAACTCACACTCAGTTGACTCTCAGTTGAATAGCGCTTTAATTAGAGTGGTTTTCAATTGAGTGTCGTCAAGCCAAAACCAAGGTAATTATTGTGGCCAATCACAACAGACACAAACAATCCTATGAACCAATCAGGAACTGAAGCAAACACATGTAGCCGGCGCCAAGCGCGGGAAAACGCGTGCGAGCAAGTTATGATTGGTTTTGCGGTTTTACTTCTGACTGGTTTAGAAAGTGGCGCGAGACGTTTTAGCCAATCACAAAACATAACAATGCAAAACCAAAGCGATAACAAAATTACTTTCTATTCTCAATTGAAACCCGCTCTTTTTCCAGCATTAGTCTATGTAAATAAATTACAAACCTATGGTGAGTAACAGGCTCCTGTTATTCCTTGGGAGTTCTGCTAGCTTAGCTATATACATATCAGTAGTTCATAGTTAGTGTGCATCCTTGGGAAATTTCATTTGATTTAGTATCTGTAATGTTCCTCCGCTGCCCGTCTCTCGAAAGTCCCGATAACTCTTCCGGCCCGGAAGCTATTACACATGCACAATAGTTTCATTTAAGGTTCAATTTTTGTTGGTTTTGAAAGCTAAATAATAAAATTCTAAGTTGATAAAACAAGTCGGGCTGGTTTGAGGGCTCAAAACTACATTGCCATTCCATAGTTTTTTATTTTAAAATCTAGTTTCGGGGACTTTCGCGAAACAGGCCCCTGGTATTTACTGATTAAAGTAGTGTTACTTTAATTATAAAGAACATTGCTGGTTAGTTATTGATCATGTTATTTAAGTTCATTTCTTTTTTGTTTTGTTTTGGACAATAAGTTTTAAACTTGAAAGTCAGTAGTAAACTATTTGGGTAGAATGTCACACTCGTGGAAAATATTTAACCTTGTTTTTTTCAAACAAAAACTAAAAACTAAAACATGATTTCGTTTGAGATGATTATAATCAGTTTACGCCACAGGGATCCAACGCTATCCGTGAGATGGTCTGCGCTTTTGATTGCTTGGTTATCATACTATATTCTAAAGGCGTCGTCTGGGGCTATTATGTTCAGTCTAAACATCACCTTTAGAAAGGTACAGTCAACTCTCTCTTAAGCGACCACTTTTTCCTGCACCAAGGGTGGTGGCTTAAGAGAGAGTTGAATGTAGTTTCAAAGCCAATGAAACCATTTGAACGCACACACTCTTCAAACGGAGCGGGATGGGATGTCTGTGGTTATGTCAATGTCTGTCACATTATACTAGCTTGACCAGTTATTAATGCCTCTAAATGTGTAAACATTTGTTGCATGATTACAAGCCGAAGATAGTGTTACTAGGAGTAGCTAGTTTCACTCGCACAATTGAAGAAAACAACAACAAAATAAATGTAAATACAGAAAAAAATATAAAACTAAGTGCTATTCGGCTAGTCTCCATTTATCTACGCTATAGATTATTTTGCTTAGGTGCTTTAAGGTAAATTGCTGTATCTTTTAAAAATATAATTTCCAAAAATGGTAAAAACTAGGTCTGGTAGGATTTAATTAATTGTTTCATAGTATATTGTTAGATTGTAATTTTGTGTGACTGATTTCTCATGATTATGAACTTTTAACGGTCCCAATGATAAAGCAATCGTGTTATTCGGTCACTATGCTCTATTATTCTCCGGCAGATCGCACTTGTTTTCGCAAGTTATATTTGATTTCTCGAGTGAAACGATCAAACTTTTTCACAGGGAGAAGGGGGAGAGAGGATGAGAGGGGGAGAGGATGAGAGGGGGAGAGGGGCAGAGGGGCAGAGGGGAGAAGCGGGAGAGGGGACGATCTGTCGGGGGTCGAAATGACTATGGAGCGAAGTGACCGCAATTGTGTCAGTATTATAAAATAATATTTTCAGACATAACCTGCCATGTAATTTAACTTTGCGTATTTTGTAGTGTGCTATCAATAAACTTGCTGATGCTGTTAAATGAAAATTACTCTCGTTATAGATCTGATCACATTATTGAGAGACCTGTAATACAAAAGCCGTGTTCACAATATCATTCAATAGAGTGGTTTTCAATTGAGTGTAGTAAAACCAAAACCAAAGTAGTTACTCTGACCAATCATAGCAGTCGTAAACAATCCAATGAACCAATCACAGCTCGAAGCAATTACATGTCGGCGGCGCCAAGCGCGGGAAAACGCGTACGTGCAAGTCACGATTGGTTTTGGTTTTACTTCTGATTGGTCGAGAAAGTGGCGCGAGATTTTTTAGCCAATCACAAAGCGTAGCAATGCAGAACCAAAGCAATTGTGTAATTACTTTCGATACTCAATTGAAATCTGCTCTAAGCGAAAGAATTAATTGGAAACGCCTTACTAGGCATTCGATTAGCAGGAAGTGAAGAAAAATATCTCAAGGGAATTCCTATAAAAATGTCTTGCATAATTGAACCCCACAAATTACCTGAATCTCGCATTATGCCGGGGTATACCCTATGTATCTATTTCCCGCACTTCTCCTCCGCAAAGGTTCTTTTCAGTTAAGCGAATACAACAAAAAATTAGAAATGAACGCGGAGGACGATGGACGAAAGAGAGAATAGGCCTCTCGATGACATACAGCACGAAAGCGGCGAGAGATGTCCTTCGAAGGTATGAAAAAAGCACAGTAAAAAGCGTTTTCACGACTTTCATTGGCGAAAAACCTGGTTGCTTTAAGATTTTTGAAAGCAGCGATAGACTTTTTTACCACAATTGCCGCTATACTCGCAATCTGACTGGTCGACGTGAGTGGTAAATGAGAGTCCAGACAACGGTGCTGACGCTAACATCACGCGCGCTTGAAAAAAACCAATCAGATAGCGAGAAAGTTATAGACAACGCTTGCTCTTTCTTTGCTGTCACGTTTTGATTTTTTCTTGTATTTTTTTTCTAAATATTGTTTTAGAAAACAAATTTACACCGGTTTTCCGTGGTGTGGACTCTTATTTACCACGATTGACGTCATCACATGGTCAAAATTTGTTGCTGACTCACTCGGCATTTTGACCATGTGACGACGTAAATCGTGGTAAATAAGAGTCCACATCACGGAAAACCGGTGTAAATTTGTTAACTATCTTATTTACCCAAGCATTTTGATGCTGACCATCCTTAGAGGTACCATAACTCCTAAAAGGCACAACAAGCATCCCTGTAACTATTATACGGAAGTCTCCTTACTCAGAAAACAATATTGGTATGCCTGTGCGCTCACCTTTCCATGCAATATCTGAACAATTGGATCAAACTATACTGCAATGCATTGAGTCTGCGTGCATTCGTATCCTATTTCCTTTGCTTCACGCTGAAAAAGGACGTCTGCAGTAACGCTGTTTCTAATCATGTTTACGTATCCAGCCTGCGCGTAGACAGGACGTCTCCCGTTTCCTTTGTTTCACGCGGAAAAAGGACGTCTGCAGTAACGCTGTTTCTAATCATGTTTACGTATCCAGCCTGCGCGTAGACAGGACGTCTCCCGTTTCCTTTGTTTCACGCGGAAAAAGGACGTCTGCAGTAACGCTGTTTCTAATCGTGTTTACGTATCCAGCCTGCGCGTAGACTGGACGTCTCCCGTTCCCTTTGTTTCACGCGGAGAAAGGACGTCTGCAGTAACGCTGTTTCTAATCATGTTTACGTATCCAGCCTGCGCGTAGACAGGACGTCTCCCGTTTCCTTTGTTTCACGCGGAAAAAGGACGTCTGCAGTAACGCTGTTTCTAATCGTGTTTACGTTTCCAGCCTGCGTGTAGACAGGATGTCTCCTGTTTCCTTTGCTTCACGCGGAAAAAGGACGTCTGCAGTAACGCTGTTTCTAATCGTGTTTACGTATCCAGCCTGCGTGTAGACAGGTCGTCTCCTGTTTTCTTTGCTCTACGCGGAAAATGACATCAATTTAAAAAGTTGCCCTTTGAGGTTTCACACTGGATTGAGAGGATTGTCGATATAAACACATGTCGTTATGTAAGCGTCACAATATAAACTGGTTTGCAATAGGAGACTGTCGCTTCTGTAGCTTTCCAACGCATTATTCACAGATACACAGCGATGTAGAGTGTACAGCAAACTGTAGTCAATTTTTTCTTTATATTTATAAACGTTAAATTCACCGCGACCTTGAACAAGATTTCTGTCGTAACTATGCTTCACGACATACCAAAAACCGTCACCACACAATGTTCAGTCGACATATTTCTGATATTTTGAGCTGTTAATGGAAAACATTGCATAAATTATTTCGGAATTTCAGGATGATAGCCAATCAGAGTTGTTACCAGTAATAATGCCTACTGTCAAGCGTTCAATCAGAGCGCGGTCCTCTGATCCTAGAAAAACAGCAGGATACGTGAACACAATTCGAAACGGCGTTGCGCGGACGTCCTTTTCCGCGTGAAGAAAAGAAAATATGAGAAGTCTGCGCGCAAGCTAAACTACATTCGGCATACATACATTTGACGATAAATACGCACAACATTGCTTTAAGATCACAATATAACAAATGTCTTTGATTCACGGTCTTAAGCTCAAATTTGAGCACTAGTAAGACAGCCAACGCCAGAGAAAAGTCCTTTTTAAGTTCCATGGAAACAGCGTCACGATATCAAATATCTAAAAAATATTGAATAAACTGAACTGTAGCACAGGACCATAAATGGATTCTCCATACTGAATTTAACAAAAACATGAAGTTTCGTGGAGATCTGATTCAAACTTGAGAAAATATATGAAGTAAAAAATTGCGATTTTTACAAAGAAGTGTATGGCACGCGGGCAGCGTGTGTTCTTCTCTCATAGATTTTGTGGTAAAAATCGTTAATTTAAAGTTTGTATATTTCTCATCAGTTTTCAGCAGTTCTCTTCGCTACTTCACATTTTTGCTTAAATTCAGTGTAGGAAATCTATTCATTTGCCCAGTTTTTCATTAAATTTAATATTTAAAATGTCGGGCTGTTTCGAAAGGAGCTATTACGGGTGCATTATGATGTACAATTTGATAAGAAGTTCGGTGGCTGCGTGGCACTTGGATTCCATGTTAAAAGCGATTATACAAGAGAGAAAGGGACTGTAACTCGTTTACTGGATTCCTTAATCTGGTCTTCATTAGAAGCAAGACGTAAATGTCGGCATCTGGAGCTTATTTTGTCTATTTTATGAGTCTGTGCAAGGCAGTACTGTATTACCTATCCCGTCACACTTAGATGTACCAACCCATACTTATAACACTAGATCTCAAGCTTCCTTTATTAATCCAAGTCGCTAGGGCAACATCTATGCGAACAGTTTCTTTCCGAGGTCGATCAAAGATTGGAACGCTCTACGGTTCAATATTAGGACGATAGAGACTTTGGACATTTTTAAACCTACTGTTCGGGAACATATTTATTCTTTTTAATTATACGATTCTATTTACTTGATTATTATTTACCTTGGCGCGATGGGCAACCCTTGCGAAGTATAAACATAGATGTAGATGTAGATGTGAGGTCAAGTGAGAAGCAAAGGATAAGCGGGCGAGAAGGATTTCGAGCGCAGACAGAGCAAATAGGGTCTGACCCTTTTTCCGCCTGCAACTTTTCGCTGGCGCCACTTCTCACTAACTTTCTTCACTTTCTAACATATTTTGACTGGGTGCGGTGATCCCCTAACCCTTTCACCCCCAGAGTCAATTATGGAAACATTGGTAGTGTAGTACTAACTTTTAAGTCTTTGGATTAAATCCTATGGTGTGACCATTCAGCAATACTTTTGCATGGTACCATTGGTTTTTCAATATTTCACAAAATTAAATTTGTGATTTTTCTTGACTTTCGAGCTGCTGTCCCATCCTGCCCATAACGCCTCGCGCTCCCAGTTATCCCGCGCTTTAGCGGTTACCTGGCTCTAAGGAGATTTTTCGTGTGGTTTATACAAAGATAATTCCCATTTCTCGAGGTGCAAGAAGTTTACGAGATCCTGTACGGATCGTAGCCATGTCTCAGAAAAAGGAGAAGTTGCCCAAGGCTTTCAGAGAGAGAAGCAAGTTTTTGTTTAACAATGACATCTTGAGCGATGTAAAGTTCGTAGTTCAGTCATCCCAAGATGGCGACTGCAGTGACAGCAAGAGAAGCAAGATGGCGATTCCAGCTCACAAGTTCTTGTTGTCAACCAGGAGCCCTGTGTTTTTTGCTATGTTCTGTGGTAAAATGGCTGAAACTCAAGAATACATCGATCTCCCTGACTGTGAATATGAAGGTATGTTTGAGCTTTTGCGTTTCTTGTACACGGATAAAGTTTGTTTGACCGAAAACAACGTGATGCAAGTTGGATATCTGGCTGCGAAATACATGATTCCTCGCCTCGCCAAAGAATGTGCAATCTTTTTAGGAAAGAATCTGGATTCATCAAATGTGCTTGGTGTCTTAAAACACGCTCAGAAGTTTTCAAACGAAGATTTGTTGTATTATTGCTGGGATTTAATTGACAAACTGACAAGGGACGTCTTGAAATCAAGTGAATTCCTGGCAATTGAGAAGCCTCTTTTGCAGGAGATAGTTGGCAGGGACACAATGAACATCAGAGAGGTGGAGTTATTCAGGGCTGTCGATCGCTGGGCAGAACAAGAATGCAAGAGGCTAAAGCAGGATGCCAGTGGAGCTGTCAAAAGGCAAATACTTGGAGAACAGATTGTCAAAGAATTGCGTTTTTCAGTTATGAAGCAGAGTGAGTTCATAGATGTTGTCGTGGACACTGCAATATTAACACAAGAAGAAACAAATAATATCGTCATAAACTTTCTTGATCCCTCTGTGACACCACTGCATGGATTTCTGGAGACTGAAAGAGAGGGCCCTCCCCTGCGATGTTGCAGATATAATGACTTTTTTCAAATTGTAACTTGCGATAATGATCCTGACACTTTTCATCCAGTTGAAGTAACAGTTGACAAGGACATATTGTTGCATGGTATATCCATTTTTGCTGATGAGACTGAACTGTATGCTACCTTTTCAGTTACTGTCAATGTTCACCTTGGTAGTAATCCCAGTAATGATTCACTTATTTTATCTCAAACTGAGACTTTTAATGTTGAGATACAGAAGAATATTGATAGCACTTATCATGGCTTTGATGTTTTATTTGATGATCTTGTGGTCTTGCGGAGAAATGTCCAGTATTGTATTGCAGTTTCACTTCAACTGCCCTGGTGCTCTTTCTATTATGATTATGACGATTGGTACGTTGTTCACTGTAATGGAGTAACATTTACCTTCGATAAAGCAGAGACTGTGGTTGCAGAGTTTTTGTATAAAGAAGATCTGTGATCTAGGAACTGAACAGAAAGTGTCTGCACTCTTGTCTGAACCTGAATAGCAGAGACATGCTAGTGCTCAGGAGGGGTACTGGGACATAGAGAAATGTAACAGTGGGTGAGAATTCAATCACACATGGTTAATGAGTTTATTCACAGTGCAAGTCATTTATCGGTCGGCTGCAACTGTGGAGATAATGGCTCACTCAATTCCAAGCCTCAGCATCCCCCCTCGCCAAGTATTTGTCATTTTCTTTTTGGACCAATTGCAAATGCCCCATGGTGGGGACAACCAATATATATAAGACCACAATTTCATATTGTTGTAAACAAGTTAAATAGAATTCTCATTGCCATCGAATATTCTCACACAAATGATGTTTTTCTCATATGCAATCATATACGATATTTACACACCAGTGGAAAAATATGATTGAATTTGTATATATTAAAACTTTGGGCATTGTCGGGTAGTTTGCATCCGACAACGCAACTGGTTGCAACTGTGGATATAAGTGTTACCAAACTGCATTTTACCCCCAAAAGGTGCAATAAACACCCCTACACTGTTTTACATTAATATGGGAGTCATTCTTGGCTCAATGTACATGTACCAAGTATGACTGCTTGCAGTGAATATAACCAAATATTTTGAAAACATAATGGTCAATGGAAGATGACGTGTAGTAGAAAAACAGAAAATACTATCTTGGAATGTGGACAACAGTGTGCCAGTAATTATAATAGAAATTTCTAACTTTTGAGTCTGTCAATGAAATCCTAGAGCGTGACCATTCATTTTAAAACTCCTCTTTGGCAGTACTTTTGCATGGTACCATTTGTACCATTTTCAATATTTTACAAAATTAAATTTGAGATTTTTCTCAAATTTTGAAGTTTGGCTCTCTTGGGAGTGAAAGGGTAAATGCACTGTCATAAAAATTAATGCTGCCCTGTTTATGGCTATAATTATAAAAACTAGGTATGAGTTTTCCCTTTTTTAAGAAATAATTGTCCAAAATGATTTTATAATTTTGCATGTTTATGGTAAATGGTTGAATCATGACATTTATTATTTGACTCTGATGTCATTTTACTTTATAAGGGAAAGAGAACACTCAAAATATCCGAGCTTATTACACAGTAGATTGCCGTATTACACCTTAGTGTCCTGACTTAGAGACACAGAAACTATTATAAATAAATGAATTTGAGTCGAATAATAAATCATTATTCGATAGTTTAAGAGATGATATGTGCGAACATTTTACTCATTGCTCGCATTTTTTCTCGCCCTTGCGGCGCTCGAAAAAATCCTACGCAACTCATAAAATATCCACTTGTATTATCTCTTAAACCATCGAATAAGATGTACAAATACTAGATAAAATATGAACAACAGAAGTGTATGTACAATGGCGAGCTGCAGGCGAGCCATTGTAAATATTCATACAAGTTTATATATTTTATATGACATAAAAGAACAATAGCGATTCAGCTTATCAGTATTCCTATTAGTATTCTGTATCAGTGATACAGTCTGTATAGCTGTTCCGTATCAGGATTTACAAACCTTCATCAAATTTTCATTTCTTTTGTACTTTTTCTTACAGTGACGTTAACTGAGGTTATCATTCTTAAATTGCCCAGGTTGTGGTTCAGTTCTAGAAACATTTTATATTATTTTTCTATTTAACAGGTTGGTTGCTAAACCTTGGCTAACAGGCCTGATAAAGCAGGATATTTATAGCAACAAATACAAGTTTTAATTCGGCCAATATCTACAAAACTGTCTTCAGTAATGGGGTGTCTGTATTAAGTAGGTGTCCATAAAGCTTGGTTTGACTGTTCAGTCATGTTACTTTAAACTTTGTAATAATTTTCAATATTTTTGTTGAACTTACGTAGATTTTGTATTTGCATTTTGTAAATTTACTTGATTCAGCCTTATGGCTGCGATGTACAGTAAAAAGCCATTCTTCTGATTGGTTGATTGGTTAAGAATAAAAAAAACGGCGTGATTTTTTTTAGCCAATCACAAAGCGCTGCAATGGAAAACCAAAGCAATCGCGAAATTACTTTCGGTAGTCAATTGAAAGAGATATGCGTTTCATTGCTAAGAGTCATTGGCAAGGGTCTTCTTTTATCGTGGCATAAACTCATTTTGTCGAGCCGGCGAACAACGGAGTGAAAATGTTAGAAGTCGTGAAAACATGTTCGAACCTTCGAGTCTTATTTTTCTTATGCAAGGTAAAGGGAACACCCCTCCCCCCCCCCCCGGGGGTAGATACCATGCACCTCTTCAGAACCTCTTATTTCATTGCATATAGGGTCCATTGTTCTGTTGTTTGTTCTATTGTTTACTCAGCCAATCCTGTGAGGCGTTCCGAGACGTACATGCCGCCCGCCTCCAGGCCCTAGACCCCTCTCCTGTGTTCCTTTGAGGCTGAATGCGCTGTTGGTCGAGGCAACTGTTTTCTGCAACTTGCAATGCACCGCTGGACCGAGTCGTCGCTAGACAAGTTGCGGATGAAATTGCGCGTGTAACACCCACTCTTTGTAACACCCACTCTTTGTAACTTGTCAAACAAAGAAGCGATCTTCTACTTCATCCCGTCTCACACCCTACAATTTTGTTCAAGTTGTCCTTGCCTTTACTTTTCTTTTCCATTTCAATTTCTTTCTCAGGCTCCTTCTCTAATTCGAACATCATTAAAAGCGCTATCGCTTTCTGTGCGAAAAGTGTTGCAAGCGTCCTGCAAGCCCGAACAACTTATCTCGGAATGCTCTCGTCAGCGTTGCGTTGCAAATAAAAGATTTTTCCTCAATGCATACAATGGCTATCTTTTTTTATAAAATCGTCTTCTTTGAGTTTAAAGAGTTAAAAATTATTTGTTCATGAGAAAAAAATATCTCCCATCACTCTTGCATGGGCATAACATTATGACCTCAAAAAATATTAGGGCCACCGTAAAGATATTGAAAAGCTGACGTTTGGGTCGCCAGCCGTTCGTCAGAGAGAATCAAAGGGACTAAGGCTAGCGCTCGAAAACATCAGCATTTGAATATTTTTAAGGTGCCAATTCACTTTATCAACTCAGATGATAAAACCAAATGTTTTTCCTAAAGATAAATGCAAGGAATATGAACTAAAAAGACAAAAAAGGACTTTCATTTCTTGACACTTGTCAAGAAATCAAAATTGATGAATTGTAATCCACTTCTATACTTGTAATCCTGCACTTTATCTCCAAACTACTTCTTCTGCTTTGCTCTACTGAATCGAATTGTATTAGTTGTACATTTGGTGGCAGTTGGCGATATTACAAGGAAATTAAGTGAACACGATTTCTTTATTTCGGCAGGACAGTGTCCCTTTAAGGCAGGACAGTGTTCCTTTAAGGCGGGACAGTGTCCCTTTAAGGCAGGACAGTGTCCCTTTAAGGCAGGACAGTGTCCCTTTAGGGCAGGACAGTGTCTCTTTAAGGCAGGACAGTGTTCCTTTAAGGCAGGACAGTGTCCCTTTAAGGCAGGACAGTGTCCCTTTAAGGCAGGACAGTGTCCCTTTAGGGCAGGACAGTGTTCCTTTAAGGCAGGACAGTGTCCCTTTAAAGTGGGACAGTGTTCCTTTAAGGCAGGACAGTGTTCCTTTAGGGCAGGACAGTGTTCCTTTAAGGCAGGACAGTGTTCCTTTAGGGCAGGACAGTGTCTCTTTAAGGCAGGACAGTGTTCCTTTAAAGTGGGACAGTGTTCCTTTAAGGTAAGACAGTGTTCCTTTAAGGCAGGACAGTGTCCCTTTAAGGCAGGACAGTGTTCCTTTAAGGCAGGACAGTGTTCCTTTAAAGTGGGACAGTGTTCCTTTAAGGCAGGACAGTGTCCCTTTAGGGCAGGACAGTGTCTCTTTAAAGCAGGACAGTGTTTCTTTAAGGCAGGACAGTGTTCCTTTAAGGCGGGACAGTGTTCCTTTAAGGCAGGACAGTGTTCCTTTAAAGTGGGACAGTGTTCCTTTAAGGCAGGACAGTGTTTCTTTAAGGCAGGACAGTGTTCCTTTAAGGCGGGACAGTGTTCCTTTAAGGCAGGACAGTGTTCCTTTAAGGCGGGACAGTGTCCCTTTAAGGCAGGACAGTGTTTCTTTAAGGCAGGACAGTGTTCCTTTAGAGCGGGACAGTGTTCCTTTAAGGCAGGACAGTGTTCCTTTAAGGCAGGACAGTGTTCCTTTAAGGCAGGACAGTGTCCCTTTAAGGCAGGACAGTGTCCCTTTAAGGCAGGACAGTGTCCCTTTAAGGCAGGACAGTGTCCCTTTAGGGCAGGACAGTGTCTCTTTAAGGCAGGACAGTGTTCCTTTAAGGCAGGACAGTGTTCCTTTAAGGCAGGACAGTGTTCCTTTAAGGCAGGACAGTGTTCCTTTAGGGCAGGACAGTGTCTCTTTAAGGCAGGACAGTGTTCCTTTAAAGTGGGACAGTGTTCCTTTAAGGTAAGACAGTGTTCCTTTAAGGCAGGACAGTGTCCCTTTAAGGCAGGACAGTGTTCCTTTAAGGTTACAGTGTACCTTCGGGGGTGTCTCCAGTATAACAGCTCTAGCGTCTTAAGATTACACTTAATATACCTAAACCCAGATATCAAATTAAAGCTTATAGAGCTGGCTATCTAAATATGGAAACCATTTGGTAATAAAATGAATTGTCGAATTTTTTACGACATCTAAATTCGAACGTCCGAATCAGCTTTAAAACGCTATAACTCAAAGCGATTATTATATTTTGCTAATTTGATTTATTCTCGGGTTTCTGGACACGAAGCGCTAAAAAAACGTGTCGGCGATTTTCCATATTCAATTGCAGTGAAAAGTTACAGAATATTTTCGAAAAGGGGACAAAAAAAATTGGAATGATCGCACGGAAATGCCTCTTGACGAAAAAGTTTTCGGAATTAAGAAATTCGCCGAAACGTTTTTGTTGATTATATGTTAGCCAAGCTTCTGTCCAAATTTGAGGAAAATCGAACAAATTTCCTTTGAGTTGTAGCTCTTTAAAGTGTCCCCAACAAGCGAAAAATTAACTTTGAGAAAACGGCGCTTAAAAACACATATCGCTTAATAAACAAACTCCGCCCACAAAAGTTATATCGTCATTACTCCGTCAGTTTTCACTATTTTTCGATACTTTTTTTTTGGATGAAAGTTCATTCTGTAAACTTTATTTTAACGCCAAAAAAGAAATTTCAATAAATTTTCGATCTGAAGGTACACTGTAACCTTAAGGCAGGACAGTGTTCCTTTAAGGCAGGACAGTGTCCCTTTAAGGTAAGACGGTGTCCCTTTAAGGCAGGACAGTGTTCCTTTAAGGCAGGACAGTGTCCCTTTAAGGTAAGACGGTGTCCCTTTAAGGCAGGACAGTGTTCCTTTAAGGCGGGACAGTGTCCCTTTAAGGCAGGACAGTGTCCCTTTAAGGCAGGACAGTGTTCCTTTAAGGTAGGACAGTGTCCCTTTAAGGCAGGACAGTGTTCCTTTAAGGCGGGACAGTGTCCCTTTAAGGCGGGACAGTGTCCCTTTAGGGCGGGACAGTGTCCCTTTAAGGCAGGACAGTGTCCCTTTAAGGCGGGACAGTGTCCCTTTAGGGCGGGACAGTGTCCCTTTAAGGCAGGACAGTGTCCCTTTAAGGCGGGACAGTGTCCCTTTAAGGCGGGACAGTGTCCCTTTAGGGCGGGACAGTGTCCCTTTAAGGCAGGACAGTGTCTTTTTAAGGCGGGACAGTGTCCCTTTAATGCGGGACAGTGACCCTTTAAGGCGGGACAGTGACCCTTTAAGGGGGGACAGTGTCCCTTTAAGGCGGGACAGTGACCCTTTAAAGCTAACTTTTTCGAGTTAGCTCTGCGTTAGTATGCGTTAAAGAATTGTGAGTTGTGTGATACATAGTAACGAAAAAAACGTAAATAAGTTAGATGTATGAGTAGCGTTCGCTAATTTTGTCAGAATTAAAAATGTCAAGAGGAATTTTTGTACCATGTCTTCTGTGGTTTTAAGTGTCACCCTGATCTCGGTAAACATCGTAAACTGTCATCATTTGGTGTGGAGTGGTTAGAAAGATGGAAATGTAAAGCAGCTGATTTAGATATGCCTTTGTCATTCCTTTCAACTAATCTCGAGATGTTTGCGGAAACGGTCATATCACGTACTCAGTTCTACCTGTTTCACCAATGAATAAATTTCTTTTAAAACGAGTGTTTCATCTTTTAGTATACGGCAATGAGTTACACCAGCTTTTTTCTGCGGCTCAGTAATGACAAACCACTCGTTCCCCGGGTCTTACTGACCCTCATTAAGTTTCGCCGTTGTCCGCACTCACAACGTCCGAGAATGCGAGAATATAAACCCGGGCATCAGCACAGAAAAAGAAAGGCGGTGCGTAAGTTCGTTACTCGAGACAAGATCAGGCTCTCTCCGGATCCTTAACATGTCCATATCACCAGATGAGCAGTGAACACACGTTTACTGCTTGCAGGCCCGACTTTCCCACGACTTGGCCTTTTCCTTCTATAAAGATCCTCTAATACTCTCTCTTATAGTCTTGTCTTATCCTTTCATCACTCAAATACTAAGCTTTTGTCAAGTACATTTGTACTGCAATTTCCTAGTCAATGATTATAGTTCGGACTGACGCAAGAAGCGTAACATTGCGATCTTAGATGGGAGCAGGGATGACGCAGTGGTGAGAGCACTCGCCTCCCACCCATGTGGTCCGGGTTTGATTCCTGGCCTCGGCCTCATATGTGGGTTGAGTTTGTTGTTGGTTCTCGTCACTGTTTTCCTCCCTCCACAAAAACCAACATTTCCACTGAAATGCTATTTATTTATTTATTTTATTTATTTATTTATTTATTTATTTAAATGTAAACTGATGACTCGTACACCTTTCCAATTTGTCGTAGTTTTGCCGTCACCCATTTTTGCTTCTTGATTTTTATTGTATATATGGGTGCTTGGAAATCATTCTCGTTCCCAGAGCTGCACTCGGCTGTAAACGTTTCTTGGTAATTCCGCTGACCACATCATAAAGCTTTCGTGGCAAATACAAAGGAATATAGTGTAGAGAATAATCCACCGCCGAGAAAGTGGACATTATAAACGCTGCTCTGATGCTTTGCATTTGGAGTCCTTGCGTTTTAACACATATCTACGTTGAAATAACAAAATTTAACCTGTGTTAGGAAGTTATTCCGATATGGTCAAGTAGTTCAAGTGTTGCTCTCCGTACAACGAACCGGGCTCGAATCCTGGTGGGGACGTATTATTTTCTTTATTTGAAGGCATAATTGTAAGAAAGATAAAAGAAAAATTATCTGGCGAACGTCAAATGATCTGAAGTGAGTAAACAAACTGAAAAAACCACACTACACCATCCCCTCAGTATGGTCAGTACCTTACTCATGCGCACAACCATATCACCCCGGTAGTGGCTGCCGTGCTTTTTGCAGTAATAGTTTGTCTAAGCCAAGGTAAAAAGGTACACAGTCAAACCTCTGTTAAGCGGCCCTCTATTAAAGGCCCAGTATCACCCATTCAGCTTTGCGGTCATTTGTTTTTGTTTTCAAATAACTAGCTCGCTCGTGATTGGCTCTTTCGGGAATTTTCGACTGCGTTAAATTCAATCGTCGAGGCATTGGGCGCGCAATGCATTTTGGGCGATACTGGACCTTTAAGCGGTCACTTAACAAACTCCCAGGAATTAAATCGCTCCCCACATTTGCTGTAAACTTGACCTCTTTTAAGCGGTCAGTTGCCTTCTCCTCGAGGGTGACCGCTTAATAGAGGGTTGACGTATTAACGCCTATTGAAGACGAGAAGATGTTGCAAAATTATCCGAATATTGTTCAAAGGTTGGATGAGTGTGTAAGATAATTTTCCGAAGATTTCTGCGAAAGATCAAAATATGTTTTGTTTTAAAATAACAAGGACAAAGATGTTTGTAAATGTAAAAATATTGACATCTTCTGAAAAATCGACGCCACATTTGTTAAGACATGAGTTTTCACAATAAAGAAAACCCTTTAATTCACTTATTGGTTGAAAAGATAAAATAAATAACCCAGAGCACATTTTTGTGTCCTTCATAAGATATCGATAAATGCATTCTTGGATCTTATGATAGCATCCTTAGCTTTCCTCCCTGTACAAACAATGGGTCATGCAGTCGAGTTGTAACCATGGATACATCGGATACGTAGGAGATAGTTAAGATGGAAAGACGAGTTGGCAAAGCAGCTCCAGGCATGGATGAATTAAAATGGTTTCAAATATCGGCGTTATTAATATTAATAACGACCAACCATCAAAACAAGGGGCTTTACTCACGAAATCCTACCTAAGAAATATCTTGGTAAAGTAGGAGGACGAATAACTGAGGAGAAATAAATAGCTGAGGAGGAAGGTGCTGCCTTTCCTACGTCATCTGCAAAGGAAGATCATCACATGGTTTTGATGACCTCCTTGATTGGAACGTAGACCCGGAGAGGGGGTGGTGGTTGGGAGGAGGAGGGGGGGGGGGGGGAGTTGGTACAAGGCTGCCAAAACATTCCAAAAATCTAAAACAAACAAAAATCTGAAAACAAACATGGCTACCAATCACTGGAAATAACCTCTGAAAACAAACATGGCTGCCAATCACTGGAAATAACCTCTGAAAACACCATTTCATTGGGTGTCACGTGACAAAATACTCCACGATTTGTTTGGCAAAATGACGGCGGTCGGGAACTTTGACAGACGAAGCTTGCCTAATGGAATTCGTTTGTTATTTATAATTTCATAGCCCGCGCACTCTCGAAGAATGTTAAATTGTTGATTATCCGTCCCTTTCGTTGACTTGGGAAATTGTATTAAAGTGTTAAGGAATTTTCGTAGGAAAATGAATTTGGCAGAATCAAAATTTGTACAATTTACAAATGGCATCCTCTTTAAAAAAAACCCACGAAATTAAGCCTACCTCATATTTAAAATTAATTCTTATAAAGTCGTCCTAGATTGATATTTGAAGGGATCTAAACATCTAAATATATGAGTTTCATAATTGATGCTCGACGTTGGTCCATATTTTGCGGTTCCCATTACCTGCAAAATGCATCGCAATTATCTTGCCATTTGGTATAATGACAACATTAATTATGCATAAAAAGTGCATAATTAACCAGCATGACTGGTGACATATTTATCCTATGGTCAAAACTTCACCGTAATATGATCTAACATTGTCGCTCACACGAAATTGCCCTTATGAGTTTGAGGTTTTGAAACCATTCTGAGAACTGTTTGCGACGTGATCAAACGTTGCGGTTCACATACAGCAATATTTCGAAAGATACTCTCAAGAAATTGGTATGTAAAGTTGAATTTTATATAAATTTTAACAAGTACTTAAAACAGTTTGACTATGTTTTCCATTTGATGTCTAATAAGTCTAATAACGCTATCTCGATGATCTATGGGTATTATTTTATTTGTTCCTTTTGGATAATAATTGAGTTTTTTGGTTTCAAGCTTGTTCTTCTTCAAAAGTAGAAAAAAATTATCACAGTTTAATCTTGTGAAAAGCTAAAATTACGAAAATCAGTGATTAGAATCTGACCGTATTTCTGCTAGACTCGTTAGACATATGATGTGGACTGGGCGTTGTTTTGCAGCTGCTGCATTTGTAGTCTTTTTATGTTGTTTTCAATATGAATTTAACGGGTTAAACTAATCCTGAAACTCTCCACCGGCAGGTACAACCCAAAAATAACAAATCTTTAAAAAGAAGACGTGCTCTCGAACTTCCTAAAATCGGTGAACTCCAAGGCTAAATTTTAAGCCGTGCAGTTCTTTTTAAAATTTCAAAATCCATCTACGAAGGATAGATCAACAATGGCGATGGAAGGAACAACTAAGAATCAACAAAAAAATCTGAAATTTGAGTAGACGTGGGAGAGGTTTATCCATAAACTTCAAAGTTTTTCTTACTCGGTAAAGAAATGACAACGCAAAATCGCTTAATTAAACAGACGTTTTGATGTTCTGCAATTTCCGAAGCCCGGGACGGGGTGGAAGCAAAATCTACACAAATCGATTAAAACCCAATTTTTATCGTTGACTGTTTGCGAAAATGCTGAAAACCTAAGCCTGTTAATTGAAGCTAAAACGAGTTTCTTATCTTTGCAGTGACGCGTTCAGACCATTTCTTATTTCTAAATTTACCACTCCACGCTAAAATTTCACAAACCGACTGTTTTACACTGAGAGTTTTCGTCTGCCTATTAAAATAGTAAATGTAAAGAGTCGATTCAGGAATGTTAAGGAAAACGCGTGGACCGGAATGGCGTTGTACTGTTTTTCCAAATCATTTTAGTGCCTTTAAAAAGAACTACGTGAAATCTATTGCGGTGTGAGCTTTTCGGTTCTTTTGTTTGAATATTTCAGTATTTCAGAGGCAGAACCTTATAAGGTAAAGGAATTTTATCTCCCGAATTCAATGGAAGCTTTTACATTCTGAAAATCACAGCTGACCATATTATGTACCCAAAACGACAGTTTTTATCCCTCCTAAAACAAAAGACGTAAAATTTTCCAATGTTACTGAAGTTTCAGGCGACATTTTACTTATTAAAGTAGACCCTAGTTTTTAATGTAATGTATTACGAATTTTTAAGATGAATAGGGCCTTGCGAAAAAACCCGAAACGATTCGTCGGTTAGTCAGATACTTTAATGGACATTTGGACATATACAAATGAATAACGTTAACTAAGAAATCGTTAATTATCCGCTAAAGAACCGCATCCTCACCACTTTAAGTCGGAAGTCAATCCATACACGACATACAGCATAAGCTGTCCTGTGCTCAATTAACAAGGGCTTTTGAGCTGCACACAGTCTCTGCAGTGGTCAAGCTCAGCATAATAATAATTTCTCCGCTCAGTTCGATAAAACTTGCACATAATAGCGGCCTGCGGTGCGAGCAGATACAATTTTTAAATTGCTAAAACTTGCTCATATGCATTTTACAACGTTTAGCTCCTGCAGCCGCAAGGGTGAGATCTTTCGGTTCCAGTCCGCTTCAAACAATGAAGCATGCAGCATATATCATATTTCAGAGCCAACTATTAGAAGTCATTTTCAGAAAATTGCACTCGTTCGTTTTGTCCAGATCGAGCGGTTTGCACCTTGAACAGTTTCATACAGCTTCGTCATGGAAACTGCTGCGACACACGGCAACATTTTCTCCCCTTTTTCCGTTCAGTCGATCGTGTCATCAATGTTTTCTAGTATCTCGTGGTTAATAAAACAATTATTCTACTCGAGAATTGAATTATAATCGGATAAATTATACTGTAAAAGTGTTTCTCCGAGATAACTGGTCGGCATAAAAGAGTGTAAATATTTTCATTTAGCGAATATTTTTTTATGAATTGAATGAAATAGATCTCAAATGACAGAGAAAGAACTATAGAAAACAATGGAAAAAGGTATAGTGAGCGAAAAACAACAAACAAACAAGATAACAAGTATGATTGTAGAAATGGCGGCGAGACAACTTTTCCGTATCACAGTTCTGTATTTGTTAGGTTAGATGTACTACAGAACAGTGACTCAGTAATCCACTGGCGGTGGATCGGGGGTGTCTATCGCGACCTCGCGCTCTCACTCTTTCAGACGACCGAGGCGATTATATGGAAACCCAATATTTGTCCGGATCGTCCCAGTTGGCCCATTCGTCTCAATTGTTTTTGAAACCACTGGGACAACCGAAAATACCAGGACGATTATATGGAAGGCAGCTTAACTGACTCTGTGAGTGAAAAGGAATTTTCGCAGAAAAATGAATTTGGCAGAATGAAAATTTGTACAATGTACAGGTGGCATTCTCTTGGAAAGGTAAAAGGTGAAGCTGAGGAGGCCTAATTAACATAAGCTTCATAGTTTCTTTTAGGCCTCCTCGCCATTGTTATCTCTATTCTTTTTATATTAATGTGTTATTGTAATATGGCCAATAAAATAAAATAAAATAAAAAATAAAATAAAATAAAACCTTTAAAGATGTAAAACCAACCTGACACATATGTTAATGTTTATATAAATAAACTTAATTTAATTTGGAGCTCTACTGATTGGTTTTAGAAATGGTGAAACATTGCGTCTAAGTCGTCCTAGATTGATATCTTGAAGAGATCTAAATATCTAAATATCTGAATTTTATAATTGATGCTCGACGTTGATCCATATCTTGCGGTTCCCATTAACTGCTAAATGCATCAGAATTATCATGCCATTTGGTATGATGACGACATTAATTATGCATAAAGTGCATAATTAACTAGCATGTCACTAGCATGCCTTGGTGACATATTTGTCCCACAGTCAAAACTTCACCGTAATATGATCTAACATTGTAGCTCACACGAAACTGCTCTTACGAGTTTGTGGTTTTGAAACCATTCTGGGAGCTGTTTGCGACGTGATCAAACGTTCCGGTTCACATTCAGCAATTTTGGTAAGATACTCTTATAAAATTGGTATGTAAAGTTGAATTTAATATTTATTTTAACAAGTACTTAAAACAGTTTGACTATGTTTTCCACTTGATGTTTAATAAGTCTAATAACACTATCGTGAAGATCTATTGGTATTATTTCATTTTTCCTTTTGGATAACGATTGAGTTTTTTGTTTTCAAGCTTGTTCTTCTTCAAAAGTAGAAAAAAATTATCGCAGTTTAATCGTGTGGAAAGCTAAAATTACGAAAATTAGTGGTCAGAATCTGGCTGCATTTCTGCTAGACTCGTTACACATATTATGTGGACTGGGCGTTGTTTTGCAGCTGCAGCATTTGTATGTTGTTTTCAAAATAAATTTAACGGGAAAAAAAAACTAGTCCTAACAATTTTTTAAAAAAAAAAACCGTTCTCTCGAACTTCCTAAAACGGTGAACTCCAAGGCTAAATTTTAAGCCATGCAGTTTTTTTAAAATTTCGAAATCCATCTTCGAAGAATAGATCAACAATGGTGATGGAAGGAACAACTAAGAATCAACAAAAATTCTGAAATTTGAGTAAACGCGGGAGAGGTTTATTCATAAACTTCAAACTTTTTCTTACTCTGCCAAGAAATGACAACGCAAAATCACTTAATTAAACAGACGTTTTGATGTTCTGCAATTTCCGAAGCCCGGGAAGAGGTGGAAGCAAAATCTACAAAAATCGATCGAAACTCATTTTTTTATCGTTGACTGTTTGCCAAAAATGCTAAAAACTGAAGCCTGTTAATTGAAGCTAAAATGAGTTTCCTATCTTTGCGGTGACGCGTTCAGACGATTTTCTATTTCTAAATTTACCATTCCACGCTAAAATTTCACAAACCGACGGTTTTATACGGAGAGTTTTCGTCTGCCTATTAAAATACTAAATGTAAATAGTCGATTCAGAATTGTGAAACAAACTGAACAAGCAAGCGGTGCTCAGTCTAAAAAAACAGGGGCTACCCAACAAGGAGACCAAGGAATGTTTAGGAAAAACACTGTGGAAAACGCGTGGACCGGAACGGTGTTGTACTTTTTTTCCAAATCATTTTAGTGCCTTTAAAAGGAACTACGTGATAGTTAATTCAGTTTGAGCTTTTCGGTTCTTTTAGCTGAATACCTTATTACATGAAATTTTCGCGACACGTTTATTTCGCGATTTTGAGGTGCGCATTTTTCGTGACACTTAAATTTCGCGATTTTGCGACGATTTAATATTTTCAATCGGTTTAATTTCGCGTTTTTGAGTTAGACACAATTTATTTCCTAGGCAGTGTTATTTAACATGTCCTTGAATTAAATATAACTATTTTATCAAAGGTGCAACGTCAAAATTAACAAAAATGCAACGGCGGGACTATATGTCAACAGTAACAACAAAGCAGTTCTTACAATGTCCACAAGCAGTTAATGCTTGTACGTGAATTATTGGTCTTGAGTCAATTGACCACAATATCCATTTACATTGAAAATTCCTTCCTACGG
The DNA here is from genome assembly GCA_022457155.1 of Cladopsammia gracilis. Classification (NCBI taxonomy): domain Eukaryota; kingdom Metazoa; phylum Cnidaria; class Anthozoa; order Scleractinia; family Dendrophylliidae; genus Cladopsammia; species Cladopsammia gracilis. The sequence goes on from JAJGOT010000034.1 coordinate 1,304,112, forward strand.
ACTCCGAAGAAAAAATGTTGCCGTTTGGTAACATAATGCCGTTTAGAAACATATATACAAGTCTCACGAGTCATTTGTACAAAAGTTTATTCCGGACTGTATATTATTCCACTGTTTAAGGCTCAAGTTCGAAGATTACAGCTCTCTAGTTCTACAGATTACAAGGATTCCGAAGGATTAACTGGATGAACATCGCATGAAGAAATCTCAAACAAAAATGGCTCCTCAGAAAGGACAATACACATGGGAACGTATCCCAGAAACACTTTCGGTCCCTTTGAACAATTACATCATCGCGCACACTCCCCCGGTTGACCATGATAGAATGGTTAACAGTTCACTCTTGAAATCAACTAATTAAACTGTCCTTAAAGACAAACTGTCCTCAGATTAACGAATGCGAAAAATATTAAACACAACAACAATGTTCAGTGTTCAATGTTTCATAGTAAACTTGATAAATTAGTGTTCATCTTGCAGTTCTGCAATCCACTGTTGTCTTAATCTTTCTCCTTCAACTGCGGCCTTACGCCGTTTTGGTTTCCTCTCACTGACCCTCGTGCTGACTGCTCTCGCTGTTCTAGTACTGGCTCCGACTGAGCGGTTTCATCAGCAGCACAGCTGACCTCCAATGGGTACAACAATCGTAATGGTCTTCTCAAGAGACTGGTTTTCTTAGACTTCTTTACTTGGACTCTGATCTCAGCACCTCGACTTTGTCCATCCTTGCTTGTCAGGACCTGTTCCACTTTGCCCAATTTCCAGTGAGATCTCGGATGCCCTTCGTCATGGACCAAAACCAGGTCACCTACAGAGACCAAACTTGATCCTGCGGCTCTCTTAACTCGGCAATGGGCGTTTCGTAGTTCAAGTAGGTATTCTGCTCTCCATCTCTTCCAGAAATGACCCAGAATCATGTTCAGATGTCTTGCTCTCCTACTCAGGTCACTCTGCGAAATTCCAAAGTCTTCATCTAGTAGGCAATCCACCTTAGGAAGGGCACTAATTCTCCGACCAATGATAAGATGGCCAGGAGTGAGGGGCTCTTCTAGATCCTCAGTTGAGACGTAAGATATTGGTCGGCAATTTAGAATCATTTCGATTTCTGCGACAACAGTCACAAGCTCATCCTGTGTGAGTTTGGCTCGACCGACTGTTTTCTTGAGGCTACCTTTCAGTGATTTGACTAATCGTTCATAGAAATCTCCCCACCATGGGGCCTTCTCCAAATTGTATGACCACTTTATCCTCTCCTGGGTGAAGTGCCTGATCACACTAGGGTCGTTCATTATCTTCTCAATTTCCTTAAAGGCACTCTTAAAAGTTTTGGCATTGTCCGATATCACAAAGGAAGGCGTTGACCTACGAGCAACATATCTTCTAAAGCACCTCAGAAATGCTTGGACAGTAAGGTTTGGAACGACCTCAAGATGTACCACTCTCGTTACGCAACAGGTAAACAAACAGATCCACTGCTTTCGTTCTTTCTCTCTCGTAGATCTTACATAAAGTGGCCCAACATAGTCCAATCCGATGCAGGTAAACGCAGGAGCCTCCTTTACTCTGCAACTAGGTAAGGGTGGAGGCGGTGGTGTCTTATACGGTTTCCCTTGAAACTTCTTACAAACTGTGCAGCCAAACAGTAACCTTCTGACAAAGTGGCGACCTCGAACAATCCAAAAGGTTGATCTTAGTTCAGCAAGTGCAAGTGTCTCCTTAACACCTTCATGCATGACTCTCCTGTGACAGCTCCAAACAGTGAGTGTAGTAATATGATGTTTGGCATCAAGTAAGATGGGGTACTTTGCAGAATCCGACAAATCAGAGTTTCCAAGTCTCCCTCGACATCTCACAACTCCCCTTTCATCCTCAAACAAATTCAACTGCTGTTTCCAAGACCTGAAGTTTTCCTTGTCCTTCAATGATCGCTGCACCTCCTTTATCCAGCACAGTTCGGCTCCCTCCAGGTCTGCACTTGCTATCTCTGGTTTCTCGTCAACTCCCTTACGTTTTGCCTTCAGAAGTCTGATGAATTTAAAGACCAAAGCAGTAACTCGTAGGAGGCGCTCAAGACAGCTGAATGCTCTGCAATCAATAACATTCACTGAGGTCGGTTGACTGTTCACAGTTAGTGCAGAGAGGTCTCCAGCCAACTCTGCCTTTCGAGCCTTTGCCTTCATTTCTGAGAGGCACTCCTCTGGAAGCAACTCCTCATCCAACTTGTTTGGTTTCTCAGATCCCTCAGAATCAATCAGCCATTTGGGCCCATTCCACCACAAGGTATTAGCTGCTAAGTCACGAGAATCCATACCCCTAGAGAGTATGTCCGCTGGGTTGTCTGATCCGCGGCAATGGTTCCACCACTCTACAGGTACGAGCTTCCTTATCTCATCTGCACGGTGCTGCACGAATTGTTTCCACTCCCTTGCACTCTGTACGATCCAATACCAGGCTACCTTTGAGTCGGTCCAACACATCAGCTTGCTAATCTCTATCTCAGAAGAAAGGGCTTCCTTGACGCTGTGGATCAATCTGGCAAGAACAACGGCTGACAGCAATTCTAAGCGTGGTATGGTCTGGTTATAGAGAGGCGCAACTCGTGTTTTTGAAGCTACAAAGCTGATGTAATTGCCACGCGTAGTCACAGTGCGCAGATAGACAACTGCCCCATATGCCCTTGCAGATGCGTCACAGAACCCGTGAAGTTCACTCATAACAACTTCCCCTTCTACGTCAGTGTAATAACATCTAGGAAGAATGATGGATTTCACATCTTGTAATTGCGCCACTAGTCTCTGCCAGGTTGACTTGCAAGAACCTTCTAGTGGGTCGTCCCAGCCCCTTTTTTCCTTGCACGGCTCTTGAAACAAGATTTTGAATGGGATGATGATGGGAGAGATAACACCAAGCGGATCATAGAATTTGGACACCGTACTGATCACATTTCTCTTTGTAGGCTCTACTTTCCTTGCCAAAGACACAGTCTCCGTGAAATCAAATACAAGGTTGTCATTGTGAAAGTTCCACAGAGTTCCTAATATCCTTTGCTCACCAGGGTCTTCAATGACTGGGGTTCCTAAAACGCTCCTTGAGTAGGTCATGTCCTCCTCTTCAACCTTGTGTCCATCCGCCACCACTGTCTCAACAACCTGATATCTGCTAACATCCTCTTTAGTCTGAGCTTCTTCGTTCCTTAAGGCTGATTTTTCATTTTTGTCAATTCTCTCACGAAGCTCTTCAGAATTGGTGACAAACTTTCGCAGATTGAATCCCGCTTCCTTCAATCGCAATTTGGACTTCACATAAAACTCAAAGGTGCGATCCACATCACTGTCGCCTGACGTCAGGTCATCGACGTAAATGCTCTCAAGGAATTTCCGTGTGAAGCTGGGATCACACTGTCCATATTGCCCTATATGGTGCTTAATAGTGGCGTTCAGCAAAAATGGACTCGATGATAGACCAAACACAACACGTGTGAACCTCAAAACAACAACTTCAGGTTCAGTCTTATCAATGTCCTTGACCCATAGGAACCGGAGTACATCCCTGTCTTCTTCAGCTACGCGAACCATCAAGAAAGCCTTCTCGATGTCTCCGACAAGAGCAACTCTGTGACTACGGAACCTTAACATGATGTCAAAGATGTTCTGGGCGAGTGGAGGACCAGCATGCACACACTCATTCAATGAAGCTCCATTTGACTTCGCCGGGGCGTCATAAACAACTCTTAACTTTGTAGTGGACTTGTCCCTCCTGATTATAGCATGATGAGGGATGTAATGTATGCGGTTAGACTCTGGCCTTGACTCCTTGTCAACAACTTCGACAATTCCTCTATCGATTTGATCTCTAATGACACTGTCATACTCCTTAAGGATGTCGGGTTCCTTGCGAAGTCGAGTCAACAAACTGCTTAACCTTCGCTGACTTAACTCGTAATTATCAGGAAGTGGTGGGTGTGTAGCCTTCCACGGGAGGTTAACTTGATAGTGGTCTCCTCTATGCGTCAGCTTCTCTAAGAACTCTTCATGGATGCTTGGAGTCTTGATACCCAGAGACTCTAAGTCCCAGAATTTCCTTAACTCTCCTTGCAGACCTTCATAGGGAACTTCACCAGTGGCACATTTCAATACGTGGGTTATGACAAGATTGCTACTCTGCTGACATCCTGGATCTCCGCAACAAACAGGGCCTGAGAGTACCCATCCCAGTTTAGTGTGAATAGCTGTGGGACCTTGAGTTCCTCGAATGGTATGACCAGTCACAAGATTCCAATAATAGTCTGAACCGACCAAAATATCAACATTGAGAGTTTCCCCTTCAGTACAATAATCAGCTAGTCTTAGACCTGCAAAGGAGTCATTGACGTTCACCACTTGCTCAACAGACTGACCCTGCAATGGTTGACATATCAGAGGTACTGCCAAAGCCGACAACGACAGGTTGGATCCCCCTTTCAGCTCGATCCCCAGTGCTGCAACTTCCATGAATTCCAATCTTTCATCCTTGGATCCAAATGTCTTAATTGAGACTTGTTTCCTCTCTAACACTGGTAATTGAAGAATGTTCTTCAAGTTGTCTGTCAAATAGGTGCGCTGGCTACCACTGTCCAGGATGATTCTAACCTTGACCTTGCACTCTGGTCGCTGGGGGTTGTAAACAATAGCCTGAGCGGTTTGAAGTAACACTGGTGTCGAAGAATTTGAGTAACAGACAACAGAATTGGTACCTGGTTGCACTGTTAAACTTTGCTGTTCTGGAACTGGTGTAGAAACTGTAGGTGCAGGGTAGTGGGTGGCACTGGGTTTAAATCACCTTGACAGATACTATTGTGGTGCTTGCCATTACATTTGTGACATTTGGACTTGGATGGACAGTTGCGGCTTATGTGATCCTTTCGAAGGCACGCAAAACATCTTCCATACTTCTTCAAAAGATCCTTACGAGCTTGCACATTGGTTACTGTTGTGCAATCCTTTGATGGGTGGTTTCCTTTACAGTAGGTGCAGGTGGGACCATTACCATTGCCACTAAAAAGGTTGAATGTTGTCCCTGGATCCCTTTTGTTCCTATTAGGAGGCTTAGGAGGCGAAAACTGATTTTCATTCACAGGGGGTGCTCCGGCTTTTTCTCTTGCTTCCAGTTCCCTCTTAAAGTTCCCGAGCAGATGATCCAGTTGCCAGTCCTCGTCGCCCATTTCTCTAGTAATAACAAGACGAAATTCCTGGAGTAGCTTATTCATCAAAATGGACGAAAGTAACCCACAGTATGATTCGCGAGGAACTCCTAGTGACTTTAGGCTTCTGACATTTGATTCAACAGTGTCATGGAGCTTCCGTAAGCTCCTCATGTTTTGATGAGATGTTACAGTGTCAAGGTTCAGCAAAATCTCCATATGACGATTGACAATTTGCTGCTTATTACCGAATCTACCCTTCAGAATTTCTATTGCCTCATCATAATTCGATGCTGTTAGAGTCAAACCCGAAACTGCTTCAGCTGCTGACCGTTCGAGGCGCGAAATCAAGTAATTAAACTTGTCAATGACAGAGAGGTTTCCGTTTTTATGTACAGAAGCTTCAAAGGTGTCCCAGAAGGAAATCCACTTACTATGATCGCCGTCGAATTTCTTCAGTTCCAATTTCGGCAGTTTGACTTGTGTTTTTCTCGGTGTAGGCGCTAAAGAATCCGCTACAGAAGCTCTCGGAGGCGAAGAACCATTTTCCAGGTTGTGACCTGAAGCACTTGGAGGCGACGAACCATTTTCGTTGTGACCTGAAGCACTTGGAGGCGACGAACCATTCTCGTTATGACCTTCTGTTGACGTGCTTGCTGACACGTTCGGTTGCGCGGGAAGATTAGAAACAACAACGGTATTTGTGTTTGCATCTGATGACAGGGCGTGATCTATGTTAGCGATAGCCAGTTGAATATTTTCCTCGACTAAATCAGCTCGCTCTATTTCCGCTTCGATTTCTTCTTCATCCACAAGGGCAAGAATTTCCGCGTCGAGTTGTCGAAGAGTGGTCCGTTTCTCCAGAAGGCTTGACCTTTGTTGATTCAACTTAACCGCGTGCTTGGCGATTTCCGACACGTCTCCAGTGAGGATTTCGATCGCAGACGAAATGATACGGGTTGCGGTGGACCTGTGACCTCCACGCGTTCTTCGCTTTCTAGAAAGTTCTTCGGCCATTTTTTCCTCGATGCAATTTGCGAAATAACGCAGAAATTCAACTCAGATTTCACTCACCAATCGCTGGCAAGACTCGTTTCAATCGGCATCAATCCGCGGCTCAGGAAGGACCATGTACAAAAGTTTATTCCGGACTGTATATTATTCCACTGTTTTAGGCTCAAGTTCGAAGATTACAGCTCTCTAATTCTACAGATTACAAGGATTCCGAAGGATTAACAGGATGAACATCGCATGAAGAAATCTCAAACAAAAATGACTTCTCAGAAAGGACAATACACATGGGAACGTATCCCAGAAACACTTTCGGTCCCTTTGAACAATTACATCATCGCGCACAGTCATTTTATATATGGAACAACAGGCGGTAACACTTCTCTTCTAGTTACTACACCCTTTATTCCCTCTTTCTCCCATCCATTCAAGATAGGAACCTTTCCCTGTGGGCTGGTGAAAAAGTCATATATTTCCACCAACCAAGTTGCATGAATTGGTTTCAAAACCGATAGCTTAAGGTCGACATTTACATCTTCAAAGTTAACTCCACTATCACTTGCTTTTGACTTCTGCCTAATACCACATTGCGAACTTGTTCTTGCAAAATTGATTATTGACATAATGTGAGCCACTTAATTTTCGCGTCATGTTATGTTCGCGATACTTATTGTTCGCGTCACTTAAATTTCGCGATTTTTTTTAAATCGCAAAATTCGCGAAATTAACGTGTCGCGAAAATTTCATGTAATAAGGTATTTTAGCGGCAGAACATTTTAGGCAAAGGAATGTTATTCCCCGAATTGACTAGAAGTTTTCACATTTCCAAAAATCATAGCTGACCATATTTTGTACCCAAAACGACAGTTTTTATCCCTCCGAAAACAAAAGGCGTCAAATTTTCCAATGTTATGAAAGTTTCAGGTGACATTTTAGTTAAGTAGATTCTGGTTCTTAATGTAATGTGTTACGAAATTTTAAGATGACAAAGGCCTTCCGCTAAAACCGAAACGATTCGTTCAGTGCTCCTCATGTGAAATACCTACAACGAAATCAAGGCAGTCGGTTAGTCAGATATTAATATTGCAGGACATTTGGACACACACAAATATAAACGTTAAAGAAATCATTACCCGCACTTGATGTAGCTTTCCTGAGTTCCTTTCTTTATCGCCAAGCTGTCCAAAAAGGTTTACAAGTTTAAACGAGTTGACTCAGTTGTTTTTGTTTTTGACATTCTGAATATCCGCTAAAGAACCGCATCCCCTCCACTTTAAGTCGGAAGTCAATCCATACAGAATAAGCTGTCGTCTTCTCAATTAACAACGGCTTTTGAGCTGCACACAGTCTCTGTCTGCAGTGGCCAAGCTCAGCATAATAATGATTTCTCCGCGCAGTTCGATAAAATTTCCACATACAATTTTTAAATTGTTAAAACTTGCTTATATGCAGTTTACAGATTTTAGCTCCTACAGCCGCAAGTGTGAGATTTTTCGGTTCTAATCCGCTTCAAACAATGTTTACAAGAATTTTCAAGGAAGCATGCAACATGTACCATTAGAAGTCATTTTCAGAAAATTGCGGTCGTTCGTTTCCTCCAGATCAAGCAGTTTGCACTTTGAACAGTTTCAAACAACTTCGTCAAGGAAATTTCTGCCACACACGGACACATTTTCTCCCCCTTTTTTCCGTTCAGTCGTGTCATTAATACTTTTTCTAGTGGTTCGTGGTTAATTTTTCTACCATTGCTTGCCTATGAAATAGTAATCTATGCCTATGAAATAGTAATCTATTTCATAACACTCTTATTCATGCTCAGTTGAGATAAGATATGGGGATCATATTGCTCAGCTTGGCTTAGGGTAGCAGTGTTTTATGACCCACGCGAATTTTCGGTCAGGGTGGGTGAGTGGGCCGATCCTTCCTTCACTGCTCCGCTGGCTGAAAACTAAGCACGAAAGGAGTGTTATTCTGCTTGAACTCAGTATTTATAGTCTTACAACACCCTTGTGCACTGAGTTGCTAGGAATGTGTTATTTTCACGTGTCTCATTTTCGCATATCATTACGAGTGTTATGAATAGTAATCTATTTCATAGCACTCTTATTCATGCTCAGTTGAGATAAGATATGGGGATAATATTGCTCAGCGCCGCCCAAGCCATACTGTCCATCTTTATTTCATAAACTCTACGATGACTCCCATATACTTCAATTCTTACTTACAACAAACCTCAATTCCATAAATCAAATACCCCAACCCTTACTATCTCCCAAACCTACCCCAAACTATAAAAAAGCGAATAGGTTGCATCCGTGGCTACTGAAACTTGAATATGACGTTCATCACGCTACGGTATTGGGCTATCCCAATGTTCAAGAAACATCCAATAGCAGATCTCTTCACGCAGGGCGACACGCAACAGAATCGACTTCGGAGAACGTAAGCTTTTGAGAAGGCTGCATTTCTTTCTCTTGTAAATAACCTTGCGCTTGGCACAGCTCTAGAGAGGGAGCCACATTTCCCTGAAATGCGTTGTAAGGTTTTAACGTAGAAAAACCTTTGAATGCAGAGGTCCACACGACGCAGAAATTAAACTTGCTGGTATAGTTGCCGGATCTTCCTTGTGAAAGATCTCGTGTCAGGCGTCACTTGAATGTGAAAATACAAAACTGAATGCAAGGCTGGCACTACGGCAAAGGGCAGATTTATTAATGGCCAATATTTCGACTAATTGTACTAGTCTTCCTCAGGGCCAGGGCTATACTGAAAGAAAATAATGTAACGGCTCCTAAAATTTGAAAATGACATGGTTATAAATGATTGGCTAATACATGACATGTAGACAGCGAACTTGTAAACATAAGATAAAAATAATATATGACATATATAGTGTATGATACAAAACTGAGTTCAGCGTTCGTTCCTTCGGTTAATGCCTTCTGGTGACAAAGTGTTCCCTCTATGAAGGCCTCGCGTGCGGGAAGCGTTGATGGTAGGCTGCAGTTCAAACGGCATGAGTCTCATGTCCGCGGAAGAGTGGCCTGGTAAGTTGAAATGTGTAGGGACCGCTGCTGTGGAGTTGGCGTGATGTGGGTTGTTTGTCCCTTGTCTGTGTTCTGTGAAGCGTTCACGAATCGTGCGTTTGGTTTCCCCTATATTCGACATAGGAGGACTCAAGTGTCTCTCGGACAAGTGCGATGAATTTGCATTTCTTCTTTGGAATTAAATGAAAAACTTCTCTTGATGAGTCTGCCAAGAAACCAAAGTATGGAACAATTTTCACTGGGATCAAAATAGATTTTGACAAACCAGGAGAATAGCCTAGTCTCACCAAGTAGTAGGTTACCAAGAAAAATTGTTGATTTGGTGGCTACAAAATTGCGTTCATCTGCGTGCCCAAGGTACCATATTCCCCTTCATCCAACGAGACCTGAAGCTGGCCATTGTGTCGATCGTCAATATATAGGAGACAAGGAATACCAATTGGACGAAAAAAAAAGGGGTTAGACAGCCTGTCGTGTGATAAATAAATGGGGAGATCTTCGAACCAAAGGGCAAAGTATTATACGCGTAAAAACCAGCCACTCTCCGTTAAAAGGAATGTGATCGTACCCGGACTTATCATCTAACAGGGCAAATCATTTAGAGTATCCAGGGAGAAAGGTTTATCTTTCATCCAGAGATTTAAATAACGTGCATCATGACAGAGGTGAGACTTTGATGGCTCTTCGGTCAATGGTAAAACAATATGAGGCGGTTCCACCCCCCAACTCTCCCTAACAAGGAAATTGCCCCAGTCACTAGACGATCAATAAGTGTTTTTGCACAAAACTGACAAAAGGCTTGCATGACATGTTATTTCTGAACGTCCTTTGGGTGGGCGGTCAGAATCGTAGTGCTCGCCCTTGAATGAACCGGTAAGATGTTGGAAATATGGGAAAATGGAAACTTTATCTCTGATCCAACTCAAACATCAGCATCAGTCGCCACAAGGCACTGTTTCGCAATTTTCCCCAAAACGGGAAGTGAGCGTTTAGTCCGCCAGCTCTAACATGATTAGGATCTCGAAAAACTAACCCTTGGACGTCTCCACTTATCTCGCCACGCTCCACCCATGTAACCTTATGTTCCAACCCGCGTGCTGTCATCTCGTTGCCGACTGTTATGGGGTTCCCCCTGGAATCCACCTATTGCATAGCATTCGTACAAATTGTCCACGAGTAATAGCTGTATCGAGCTCTTTATCAAGCTCCCAAGCCCATGATATAATTCCCAAAAGAAATCGTGAAAACACAAAAGGTATCACTCACAAGGGAGAAGCCCCAACATAGTCAGCAGAGAGATGACAGCTCCGACCCAGTAATCCTGGGAGGGTAACTAGAGACCCTGTTTTCAAAGCCATCAAAACTCTGAGACCATCGAGCTAATTATTAAAGGAAAAGAACATCACTCGCACAAAAACACACTCAATTCAAGATGCGTTTATTAACCAAATCAGACAGCATATAGAAAACTATTTTAGTAACACTTCGACCATGGCAAAGTCCACTTGTTACTTTTGGTTTGTTCAGATGTCCCTTTTTTTGCCTCCATAGCCAGATCTCTTTTCCTGACATTACAATCCATTTTAAAGTGGCCTTGTTTACCACAATATAAAACAACCCGCGAGCCGCCACGGATTTATCGAAAAGTCCCGGGAATTACGCCCCCGATTTCCCCTTTAAAAAGGGGAGATAGCAGCCCCGTCACGGCTCTTTTGGCGATAATGTTTTTCACTTTTGCTACACAATCAAAAAATTTTCCCCTGATCCTTATCGCCCAAAAGGCGAAGGACGAGGCCTTTAAGCTGGTCGTGGGGCATATCGATCTTGCCACGCACCGTCCGATAAACCAGGCGGTAGAAATTCTGCCTCTCATGCTTCGTATGCTGGGTAGTGTGTTGCAAATACGCAAGCATCTCCAACGCCTCATCTTTATTAAAGCCGGACAATGGACAACTCATAATGCCTTTCATGAAACTTTCTATAGATGACTTAGTCAAAGTTTTCATCGTCTGGTTCAGTTTCGTAATTTCGCCTTTAATATCTGGAGCAGGAGAAAAAGAGGCGGTTAAAGTCAACGTACACGCCTTGACTCAACACAATACATAATATATCACAAATTCATAACTTGGTGAAAGTTCATTCCGCATGACAATACACCTCCTATAAGTTCATGTTGTGCTATTAATTGCAGAGAAGATCAGTAAAACTCATAGCGTGACTACTGTATACACAGCGTATAGAAATATTCTGTTACCAATCCAGTTCAGAAGAGACTCGGTAAAACTCATCCCCTGTGACTACACACGGCATAAACATATCCTGCTACGTACAGAATATACCTGGTTAGAAATTCACCCCTTTGACCACACACGGCATATATATATTCCGCAACATGGAATCGATATCTGATGAAAATTCACCCACGTGACTCCACACGGCGTGTACATATTCCGTTACATAGAATATGCCAGGCGAAAACTCACCCCGTGACTACACACGTTGTATAGATATTCCGTAACACAGAATATATCTGGTGAGGAACTCACCCCCGCGACTACATACGGCGTATACATATTCCGTAAAGTAATATAACTGGTGAAAACTTACCCCGTGACTACACACGGAGTATATATATTCCGTAAATTAATATAACTGGTGAAAACTCACCCCCGTGACTACACACGGCATATACATATTCCGTAAAGGAATATAACTGGTGAAAAAACTCATCCCCGAGACTACACACGGCGTATACATATTCCCTAAAACAATATACCTGGTGAAAACGGCGAGTACATACGAAATTGCTGAACTAAACGAGCTTAATAGCTGTTGACAGTCGTTTGGGTGTAAGATACAGCGGCAAAACCACAAAGGCGTAAAATTGAAAAACAACAGGAAAGTACACACCCATATGAGACCCAAATACCGACACCATGTAAGCCACGTGTAAACGAATAAACAGCGGACAAAACCCTACCACGTGTTGGGAAAAGGGTAGCGGCCAAACCCCCACTAAAAGTGAAAACGAAAGAAAACTAAATTCCACCCCGGCAAATAAACATTCGGAGTGAAAGAAAAATGCAAATCCGCTACAAAGTGGCAAAAATAATATCCTCGTGCACCTGATAAACAAGAATGCCGCCGTAACAGCGAAGCAGAAACCCATGGGAAAAGGCAACATAACACGCCCACGAAAGATTCTGAAAATTCCGGCTACGCAAAATTAAACTTACCACCACACCGAAGAAAGTAACCTGACCCTAAAGCATGCGCCCAAAGTAGTGAAACACAAAAACCCAAGAAGAACTGAGAAAATTACCGAAGTTTACCACGAGTTAATTCTGTGCTTCGTTCGTGTTGTTCTGAGCGGGCTGTGGAGCACGCGCCGCTTCCCTTGCTGCTTGTACTGGAGGGTTTCCAACTGGTGGAGCTCGGACCCGGTTCCCAGGGTTTGCCAAATGTTGTGGAAATTGTACTTCGGGCGCTTCAGCCATGAGATAGAAAGAAAATTCGCGTGGGTCAAAAAAGGTAAAAAGAGATCCTTCCTTCACTGCTCCGCTGGCTGAAAACTAAGCCCGAAAGGAGTGTTATTCTACTTGAACTCAGTATTTATAGTCTTACAACACCCTTGTGCACATGCCTGCATGCACTGAGTTGCTAGGAATGTGTTATTTTCACGTGTCTCATTTTCGCATATCATTACGAGTGTTATGAATAGTATTATAATCAGATAAATTATACTGTAAACGAGTTCCTTCGAGATAACTGAAACAGGTCGGCATAAAAGAGTGTAAATATATAGATGTTATTGCAAAATCAAAGGCTCCTAAAAGCCAACCCGTGAATAAGAAATGCTAACACGTAACGCAATATTGCGGTAAGCTTATGTTTTCACACTGACACGGTTTGATATATTTTTTAAAATTAAACGTAAGGATTTTTGACGAACGCAAAAAAAGTAAATCACATTCATAATGTCCAGTTCGAATAAAAAAAGGTTGCCGGGGAAGAATTGAACCCGGGCCTTCCGAGTGCAAATCCTGGCGCGTTAGCCCACGAGACCATCGAGGAACACATACTCAACTAAGACTTAATATTTTTATTTAAAGGTAGATGCGCATCAAAACGCGTGTCTGGGTTGAAAAATCGTTTTAGATCGATTTTAATGTTGCTTTAAAGACTCCAAATGCGAAACATCTTTAAGCTTAATGTTGTTTATATTCGTTTACAACAAATTAGTTATTGTTATCGCTGGATTCACGCTGTTCTTGTTACGAAACGCATTCGTAAAAAAGCATAACGTCACTAAGTTTATAGCTGATGGAAGGAGTGAGTGAGTGGGAGTGAATTAGCCACCGTTACCGATAACCCGTTCATTACGCCTGCGCGTATTCACGGGTTAAAAAGAACGAGACCAATATTTCCCAATACAAACCGAACAAGCTACTTCAATAAAGTTTTTATTATAATGGCATTAATTTTTAAAAGTTTGCCGATAAATTAATTCAACCATTCTCGGCGAACACGCGCGCGCCGAAGCATATTGTTGCATTTTTCAAGCCACTTTGCAAAAAAATTAACCATAATTGTCCGCCAAACTCGAGGAAAAATGTTTCTAGTCAATAGAAAACTGTTTTCATATGTTCATTGTTTCATAAAAGGAATTTGGCGAAATGATTTCGTGAGCGGTCAATGTTAGCGCTCTGTATTACAAAATTAAGACTGCTCAGGGAACCAATCAGGTTGCTACTTTTCATCGTGCACCAGTTTGACATATCATATAATATGATATGTCTTAAATGCCGACAGAGGAAGAGCTTTAAGGTGGCTCCCAACAGTTTCCAGCACTTTCCAAGACTTAGATTTTGATGGGTCATTAAAACCACTCCTTATGAGTTGATGCTACAATCATGATATTAAACGAATGCCCAATGATTGGTGAACACGTTGTTATAATTTTTGTGACACAATATGTTACTATAACAACAGTATAACGTGCTAAAAACACCCTTAATTTTAGCTTTTAGTGTTAATAACTCAAAAATGACTCGGTGAACCCCATTTTTTATTGTCGAATTTTGAAATTTTCGAAAATTTAAGGTGGCTCTGAACCCCACCTACAGAATGTTTTTAAACTTTGCCAAAAGTTGCATCTTATCCTACTGTTCAAAATTCGACAATAAAAAATGGGGTTCACCGAGTCATTTTTGAGTTATTAACACTTAAAGCTAAAATTGAGGGTGTTTTTAGCACGTTATACTGTTGTTATAGTAACATATTGTGTCACAAAAATGATAACAACGTGTTCACCAATCATTGGGCATTCGTTTGATATCATGATTGTAGCATCAACTGATAAAGAGTAGTTATAATGACCCATCAAATTCTAAGTCTTGAAAAGTGCTGGAAACTGTTGGGAGCCACCTTAAATATAAAGAAAGAGTGGAAAAAGCTATGATGAGCGAAAGAAAAAAAAGAAAGCAAGATTACAAGTTTATACCTTAAATTTCGAAAATTTAAGGACTCTTTCGCCATAAATATTTTGATTGTAGATATGGCGGCGAGACAACTCTTCCGTATCACAGTTCTGTATTTCTTGGGTGAGATGCTCTACAGAGTAGTGACTCAGCAATGTACTGGCGGTGGATCGGAGGTGTCTATCCTTGGTTGGATGTTGCAAGGACATATCTATAACACGATGATAGCAGAAATTGGACTTGCGTGCGTTCATGTGTGTCGCAGAGACGATCGGTGCCAAAGTTTCAATTGGGTGATCTCCCTCCAGATGTGTGAGTTTAGTAACAGAACTAAGGAGGCCAGACCCGAGGATTTCATTCCAAACCCAGACAGATATTATTTCACACGAGACATAAACAGAGGTAAACTAATGTTAACATTTAACATGACAGTAAACTGATTTAATTAGATATGGTGACTTCAAAGTATAGTACAAAACCCGCATATGAGGACCAACTGGATTAAAACCTAAAGGCTGAAATTTTGCATTTAAACCAACAATGTGCAAGACTGTTTCAACTAGCTAATTTTTAACATGGCTCGTTTGGTTTGTTCTTTATATTGAATAAACCTCGCCAATTACCAACTGTTTAAAAGCTGCAACCAGGGGAGAGCGGGCTGATATTCCCCTTTGGGGAATATTACATTTCATATTCCCCTGGAGATGGCCGCAGGTCGAGATATGGCAACTTCAAAGTAAACTACAAAACCCACATATGAGGACCAACTGGATTAAAGGCTGGCTGGCTGAAATTGAACCTTTAAACTGAGTGTACTCTCTCTAAGCCGGAGACCTACGAGACCAGCCTCCTTAGAGAGGTGTCCCCTTACAGAGACAAAGAAGACAACACTAAAATGAAATTCAAACAAAGAAGTGAAATTTGCTAGTAACCAGCCAAACACTGATGTCCGCTTTAAAAGAGTTCACCTTTCCCTTTTTTTTCAGTCAAACTCGGTTCCATTCCTCAGCTGCCAGCTGAGACGTGCAAAGAAATAAAAGCCAGTGAAGGAGAAGCTGTCAGCGGGAAATACTGGTTAAATACCATAAAATCTGGCATGAGTGTTCTTGCTCACTGTGATATGGAGACAGATGGTGAGTTCAATTTTGAAATGTCTTTCTCGTGTTATTGATATCAGGCCGACGAGCTATGTAAATTAGGATTATAGGGTGGAGATTAAGGGCGGGTGAGTGGGAACTTTTCTTTTTTGGGGTGTGGGGGGATTTTGATCTTGGGTCTGATTATCTTCAAAAGAACATCCAATTTTGCCATTTAGAATTTTCGACTGGGTATCATCCGTGTTGCAAGAAGAACTGGGTACTAATCTGACGGTCCTTGTATTCAAATGTAGGGTCACGATAAAACAAAAAAAAAAACAAAGATTCCATTAAGCTATGTCACTGCTAAAAGCAAGAAAAAATCCTTCATAGAGCTGAAATCTGAACATGGAATAATAAACGAATTGCCATGTTCAAGTAATAAGTTATATCCATATTTTTGCTTTTCGGATCTACCATCTGAGAGCCATGGTTTGTTATGGACTTATCACGCCATGTTAACGCAAATCTTTACATTTCTCTGCAAAAGACGTCTAAAATGCAAAAATAACAACTACTACAAATAGATAGATAGATAGATGGATAGATAATCTTTATTTAAACACGGTAAAAATTCGTCAGCTAAAAATCATTATAATACTTAACACAAAGCAATAAACTAATATTAAAAAATGTCTATATATGAAGAATTTAATTAAATAATAAAAAGCTGCTTTCCACGAATGCCGTGCCTTATAGTTCCCCTTTGAGAAGTCGTTTAAATTGCCCAAGGGACTCAGCTTTTCTTACATTATGAGAAAGGCTGTTCCAGAGCATGGCGCCACTATAACTGAAACTATTTTTATAATAGTTTGTGCGCGGCAATGGAACATTAAGTTTATCCTCAGAAATAACGCAAGCACAATTCTGCATTAAATGCTGCAAATATATCAGTGCTGTAGCGAATTCGTTGTTAAACCATAGGACAAATTATCAATTCATGTAACATGTGGCGACAATTTTTTTTATCATTAACAATTCCAATAATTAATCGTATCAATAACAAAATCCTCGAATGTGATAGGTCATCAGTGCGCCTATTTCGGACGTAATTGGCGCGCGGTCACGAGGGTGTCCAATTACAGCTATCCAATTACAACTTTTTGTAATTGGATAGCTGTAATTGGACACCTACGTTGCACGTGCGTCAATCAGGTGCACTTCAATGGTTTTTTCTCGCTGTTTCCCCCTGCTTTCAATATCCTTGACGTTTTGAGTACAAAAAACTCCACATAGACATTTTAATCTCGAATTTTGTTATTGATTCGATTAATTAGTAATCGAACTTCCTGTTGTACAATTCAGGGATAATGGTGCTCGTAATTTCAAATCGTCCTCGCACTAAGCGCTGGGCCGATTTGAAATTACTCGCGCGATTACTCCCTGAATTGTACTCCACTCAGTCCATTTACTATTACTAAAACACGTTTGTCTAATCAAATCGTTTTGATAGATATATGTAAAGATTATTTCAAAGATTTTTAAATTCGACGTAGTCTCCGCTTCAACCACGCAGTATAGTGATAGCGATTTTATGAATATTTGATGATATTACATTTTTTAGCATGGAAATATTTGTATATACACCAGATTTATTATGGGATGAGTAAGGTTAATTATTAGACTAGCAGCATTTATGATTTTTTACTATTACTATGCGCTTATTGACTGAGTGGGAGGGCCGGACGGGAAAATATTTGGCTCGAGGTCATGGCGTACGGACCGAGCGCAGCGAGGTCCGTGCGCCATGAATCCATGATCGAGAGCCAAAAATTTTTCCGTCCGGCCCGACCTAACTCAGTCAATAAGTATTTTATAATATGACTAGAAAGTACAAGAATAGTCGTGCAGTGCAAGGCCACTTGAACTCGAGCGGGGCCGGACGGCTTTTTCCGGACCGGCTCACGTCAATACGTCCGGCCCCGCTCACGTCACCTCGCGATTCTATTTTCTGTAGGATTACATCAGCGGGGCCGTACGGTCATATTATAATCATTATTATATTGTATTATTTTACTATTTATTTTACCCACAACCGACAAGCTCTGTAGCTTAATTTTTATCGTTTTAAAATAAAGGTCATCCATCCATCCATCCATCCACCCACCCGTCCGTCCGTCCGTCCATCCGTCCATCCATCCACTTATTAGTATATGTAGTTATATATTTTCACGGCTTTTGTGAAAAACAAAAGTGCAATTATTTGTAATTTTTGACAAAGTCACCGTGGGTAAATAAAGTTTTTCTATTCTATTCTATTCTATGTAGGCTAAAAAGGAAGGAACCAGTTTTTTGAAAACATCGGAACAATCAATCATAACCCTTATTGAACAATATGTTTGTTTGTTTCTGTTATTATATATTTAGATGTTGACGAGTGCACTGCCTCTTCTCCTGTCTGTGACGCCAATGCTAACTGCACGAATTCTCGAGGCTCTTATAAATGTACTTGCAAATCAGGATTCTCCGGTAATGGAAAAACGTGCCAAGGTGAGAACGCCAACTTAACCGATTATATAATTTCATTCTTCGCGTCATTCAATGATCTTAATTACGTTTCGGTGATTTTTGACTTCATGGAAAAGTGTTAGACACAAAATGGCGGATCTAAGATGGCGAGTTTGGAAAATAACGACGAACTTTGTGCGTCTATTGAAATCATTATTGAGAAATTACACCTTATAACAGTGCTATAAAATACCTTTTCAAGTTTTCAAGTTTCATTATCAAAGTTGAAGTACTCTTGAACAAACGTTCCGCGTCCGCTTGTACAATAGCCCGCGTGGAGCTAGAAAAGAGAAAGGGGGGACGCGCACGCGAAGTACGTGAAGAAAGCTCCCTTCCTTTGTGCTCCGCTCTCTACACGCGCTTTGCGCGCGCCTGCCACGCAGGCTACTTGCACAAGTAAAAATGGGTTGTCGATTTCTATTATTTCTTGGAAACAGGATGTCGAAATGATTAGACAGATCGAAATGATCAGTCAAGTGAAAACAGCGAACCAAATTGGATGCCGGGCCGTGTTACGTTGGTGTATTTAGTGGTCTGGCTTTAACAGACTTAACAAGAAGAATAACAAGACGAAATATGACATAAGTTTTTTGGACTTTTTAAGATATCGATGAATGCAGCCAAGGATCTCACAAATGCCTCCCCAATCTTGCTAACTGCACTAATACGATTGGTTCCTACAACTGTACTTGCATCAACGCTGAGCACGTGGGAGATGGAAAGGAAAGCTGCCAGCATCCAGGCAAGGATCACTTCTTGTGAATTGAATATTTAATATATTTTTTTAATGAAAAGCACAAAAGCAAGGAAATGTTTAGTTATTACTATAAGTGACAACTCACTTGGGAGAATAGAGTAAATAGATCATAGTAGTTTGGATGTTATATTTGATATTTTCAGTCTACTTATATCATAATCATTACGTTTTCATTTAGAGTTTATATTGTTATTAGTAACATTTAATATTTAATTTGTAATACTGTTATGCGCAGGTGATTATGAATATTAAATATTATTATTTTATTATTATATTTACCTGTTTCATGTTTAATTTCAAAAATTCATTAATAATTCATGAGCATATCAGCCAATCACACGACGCAAATCGATCACGTGTATGAGCCTTTATACCTGGTAATCTACGGTCATTATGAAAAGCCTGGTGGCGGCTTTGATTTCAGTCACAGGGGAGTTCGGGGCTGAATGGGCAAACAATGCAATTATCGCTGAATTTTTAATGAGAATGATTTTAAAATGACTGTGATATTTATATTAAGATCACACGTAATCTTTATATAAAGATTACTGATATGGGAAGTAATTGTTCAGGATTCTTAGTGCAACAAATGGTGACTTTAATATTTTTGTGCAGTACTGCTTTACGAAATCTGGTCTTTTGCCATTCTATTTTGGAATCTTCTCAACAAAATAAACAACCAACAGTTTAACAAGTGAGCCGTTATTTGAATGACACCAGCGCCCTCGTGTAAATTGCCAGGTAAGCGACTGGTTCGCAGATGCAAGCTGCTTATTTCTACTCGTTCTCTACCTCTGAAAAAAAAATGTCAGCCGTTTTATCTACCGTACCTGACAACTTTAGTATAGCATTTTTCAGTAGATGTTTTCCCTCAGAACTATAAAATCCCAAAACTTTCGACAGGAGCCGGGAAGCAATGGTCACTTCGACGAAAACGTGGCAAATGTGTTGTATGCTAATCAGTCTGGTCTACTTGTTTTTCTCGTATGCTAATTTCCTCTCTGCACAAAAGCGCAATTGTTTTAATTCCGAAGGGACACGCTTTTGAAAGAAGGGCCGTTTTTATACTAGAGACGCATTATCCGTCCAGACGAATAATGCGTCTATCGTGTTATGCGTCTAGTGTAAAGACGGGACGAACAACTAGAGACGCATTATCCGTCTGGACGAACTTGGGCAAACATTTGTAGTTCGTCTGGTTATGCGTCTCTAGTATAAAGACGGGCACAAGACGCATTATCCGTCTGGACGAACTATCTTTCGAAATTAGTCTTGAACGACGCACTACGAAAGATAGTTCGTCTAGACGGATAATGCGTCTTGTGCCCGTCTTTATACTAGAGACGCATAACCAGACGAACTACAAATGTTTGCCCAAGTTCGTCCAGACGGATAATGCGTCTCTAGTATAAAAACGGCCAATGTATTATCAGGTGTAAAAACTCTCGGCTTCGCCTCGAGTTTTTAAACCTGATAATACACTACTGCTAGTTTTTTTAAACTATACTTGAAATAGAAGTAACAAACTCATTTATTTTTAATAATAATGTATATAAAATAATATTTTAAGAGGAGGCCTCCAATCACCTAATGGTGGTTTTCGGGAGGGTCCTCTAAATGAAGGTCAAAAATACAAAAAAAAACTAAATACGGCTAAAAATTAAGGCCCCGTCCACACTAATCCGTTTTCAAACGAAAACGGAGCTGTTTTGCTCCGTTTTCAAAAAGGTTTGCGTCCACACTTATCGTTTTCGCATCGTTTTCGCCCGTCCACATTACAACGCCGTATTGTTTTGAAGACGCTTTGATACCCTAAGTGCGCATGCTCAAATGAACTCTACGCATGCGCATTTCAATATATCGACCCGCGAAATTGGCGCCATTCTTGATTCTTTGTTGTTGAGTGTTGTTTTGGTTTAGAATTCTTCGATATTTTTCTTCTAAACAATGCCAAAAACAGCTGGAAAGCAACCAAAACCTAAAACATACTGTTTCACATGGACTGATGATGAAGTCGAGCTACTTCTGAAAGTCACAAACGAATACAAAGTGCAGAAAAGCACCGAGAGTGTAGACTGGGAGTCAGTCCAGTCGAAGTATGGCGACATCTTGGATATGTTGCACGGTCGAGTGGTCTGGCTATTTTGATGACGTAACCGTTTTCAGGTAGCATCGTTTTCTCCGTCCAGCGTTTTCAAAAAGCATCGTTTTCAAATCGCTCCACTCTGGAGAGCGTTTTCGAATCGCTCCGTTTTCAGGCCCCGTCCACACTAATCCGTTTTCAAACGAAAACGGAGCTGTTTTGCTCCGGATACGGCTATCGTCCACACTACAACGCCGAAAACGATCACTGAAAACGGAGCGATTTGAAAACCCTCTCCAGAGTGGAGCGATTTGAAAACGATGCTTTTTGAAAACGCTGTTTTCTGGTGTGGACGGAGAAAACGATGCTATCTGAAAACGGTTACGTCATCAAAATAGCCAGACCACTCGACCGTGAAACATATCCAAGATGTCGCCATACTTCGACTGGACTGACTCCCAGTCTACACTCTCGGTGCTTTTCTGTACTTTGTATTCGTTTGTGACTTTCAGAAGTAGCTCGACTTCATCATCAGTCCATGTGAAACAGTATGTTTTAGGTTTTGGTTGCTTTCCAGCTGTTCTTGGCATCGTTTAGAAGGAAAATATCGAAGAATTCTAAACCAAAACAACACTCAACAACAAAGAATCAAGAATGGCGCCAATTTCGCGGGCCGATATATTGAAATGCGCATGCGTAGAGTTCATTTGAGCATGCGCACTTAGGGTATCAAAGCGTTTTCAAAACAATACGGCGTTGTAATGTGGACGGGCGAAAACGATACGAAAACGATAAGTGTGGACGCAAACCATTTTGAAAACGGAGCAAAACAGCTCCGTTTTCGTTTGAAAACGGATTAGTGTGGACGGGGCCTAAATAAGGTTTAAAACTACAACTAAGATTAAAAATACTAACTACGGTTCAAAATGGTTTAATAAAAACTGTTTCAGTTTGTGTTTAAAAATCGTTTATGGCATCAGTCTCTTGAACTCACTCGGCAGGAAGCCCGATCGTTTATTGCTTTATATTGTGTTTTGTTTCTGCCCCATTCCGTTCTTGGCCTACTGACTTTTGGGCATGTAACAATTTCGGGTATTATAACCGCGTTGTTGGCTCATTGTAGAACTGAACACGTCGAAATGTTCGGGGATCTTTCCCTCAATGCATCTTGCACAAGAACATCGATGACCGAAACGCCTCGCGTGCAG
The DNA here is from genome assembly GCA_022457155.1 of Cladopsammia gracilis. Classification (NCBI taxonomy): domain Eukaryota; kingdom Metazoa; phylum Cnidaria; class Anthozoa; order Scleractinia; family Dendrophylliidae; genus Cladopsammia; species Cladopsammia gracilis. The sequence continues at coordinate 1,326,521 of JAJGOT010000034.1, forward strand.
TGGGGCCCACCGCAATGCTAGCCTGTTCCAGGCGTTAAGCTTGTGGCGCGCGAAAGAAAAATTGAGCGCAAGAGAAAAAACGAGGGGAGGCGCCGACCCTATAGCGCAACGCGCCGCTTTTCGCTGCTCTCCACAATCTAAACGCCTGGAAGAGGCTACCGTAATGCATGCAATGGGGCCCATTTTATTCAGCAAATAAATGCCGTATAAAGTAGTCCCTGTTATGATTTACACTAATAAAAGACTGAAGTACTGTCCTTTTTCGTCTTTTAAGGACGGGCTTTTCATTCAGGATCCATCTTTCCCGCCGATATTCATTTTGTCGGCAAAGGAAAGTACCATGAAAAGAAAGGACCGACCCAGCAGTCTTGGATCACGTGATCAGACCGTCTGTCTAACTTGTTGATCGGCTTTTCATTCTTTGTTCTCTTTTCCTTAGAATGTCAAAATTACACTACCTTGAACAATGCTGACAGAAAGGTGACGTATGGATTATCTCATGGACGTTGCGACAATACAATTAGTCCTGGATGGTTTCGCTTTGAAGGGGCTGCAGGGACAAGGATGGCTACTTCTCCTTGTCCACCAATCAATAGGTGTGACGCTTCCTGGCCCGGCTATATAAATGGGAAGAATCCCACAGTAGCAGACGGCAAGGTCACCAGGCAGGTGTGTTTCCATTGTGGTTATTATCATTCTCAGTATAGTAATTACGACAACTGCTGTTATTGGTCGACTAATATCCAAGTTAGAAACTGCGGTTCTTACTATGTGTACTACCTTAGCGGTGCACCAGCTAGTTGCAATTACCGCTACTGTGGTAGTGACTAAATACAAGGTACAACGCAGTCATGAGTCGTTACACGTAATAAAAAACATAATCGTATCAAAAATAAAATTCTAGATTGTGATTGGTCATCCGCGCAACTATTTCTTTCGTAAATTGACGCGCGGTTATACTGTAGTAGTGACTAAACACAAGGTACAACACAGTCAGTAGTCGTTACACGTGATAACAAAATTATAGATTGTGATTGGTCATCCGCTCACCTATTACTTACGTAAATTGACGCGCGGTCACGTGTGTGTCCAATTACAGCTATCCAATAACAACTTTTTGCAATTGGATAGCTGTAATTGGACACCTATGTTGTATGTGTCAATACGTGCGTGTATTATTATTATTATTATTATTATTATTATTATTATTATTTGTTGGTTCTTTTTTTGCTGTTTGTTTACTGGTTTTAAACTGATGGAAAATATCCCTGACGTTTTTAGGGGAATAAAGTCCACATAGATCTTTTTATCTCGAATTTTATTATTGATACGATTAAGTAGCAGCTGGACTTTGTTTCGTTCAATTAATCAAATAATTCAAATAATCCTTGCGCTACGCACTCGGCCGAATTGACCGATGACTACCTGAATTGTACTCCACTCAGTCCAATTATTATTACTTTTAACGGCTTTAGGCTGATTTCAACTGTACAGCTGTTGTTTACAATAACGTTACGCGACAATCGTAAGCAAATCACAGTGTAGGTTACACTTACAAGATACCATTAGTGTCGTAGTTTTATTGCTTTATAAGTATATTGCATGTAACCGTCTAAATCGGTCTTAACATAGTTTGAAATCTGCGCGCGCTCTGATTGGCTAAAAACGTATTTTATTGCTTTCGTAGTGCGTTCCGCAACACAAACCTAAAACATTAGAAAGCGTTTTTGGCATATGTAGACCATTATATATAATATATATATATATAGATAGGCTGAGCTTAACAGCGTAGCACTTTGAACAAGCTTAACTAAGGTGAAACTTAACTAAGCTGAAAGTTCGGAAGCACAATAATTAAAATTGACGACCGGGCTATTTTTCAGTTTTAGTAATTCTCAAAAACAGTAAGCTCAAGGCTTATTACCCGACAGTCCGAACAGTTCATTTAGACCGTACAAACGTTCACAAAAACAACTTTTCTCTGTTTAGAATAACTAGTACGACTACTTTCCGAATAAACTACAGTTGCTGTTTGCCAAAAATTGCTTGAGAAACTGATTTGGAAATCAAAATTGAAAAATACACAAAAATATTTGCATAAGGCGACGCGAGTGAAGTCTAATATCCCATTCACACCAACGTTTAAACATGTTTAAATGTTGTTTAGTTTAAAACAGGTTTAGAAATATACCTGCTAACCTCCCGTAATATTTGGAGTGAAATCTTTACTAAAAGAAACTTTACTGACTTTTATTGCCATTCCAGGTAGTTTGAGTCATAGACATTTAAAAACGTTCAAGATAGAGACTAAAAACGCAGTTAAACTAAACAACATTTAAACATGTTTAACCGTTGGTGTGAATGGGGCTTAAGTTTTGTTTTGTTTCCATAAAATTGCTTTTCAATCTATGTAATGAATGAACAAACACATAAAAATGGACAACACAATCTTCTTTCGACAAATTTGATTCAAATCTCCATCAGTTTATGTTTAAAAGCAAAACGCGTACTATTTTAATATAGCGCATCAAGCTGCCTTCGATGAAATTCAAGAAATCGATACAACTGAAGTTAAGCTCGTTTTAATTAACATATCAGTAGTTCATAGTTAGTGTGCATACTTGGGAAATTTCATTTGATTTAGTATCTGTAATGTTCCTCCGCTGCCCGTCTCTCGAAAGTCCCGATAACTCTTCCGGCCCGGAAGCTATTACACATGCACAATAGTTTCATTTAAGGTTCAATTTTTGTTGGTTTTGAAAGCTAAATAATAAAATTCTAAGTTGATAAAACAAGTCGGGCTGGTTTGAGGGCTCAAAACTACATTGCCATTCCATAGTTTTTGATTTTAAAATCTAGTTTCGGGGACTTTCGCGAAACAGGCCCCTGGTATTTACTGATTAAAGTAGTGTTACTTTAATTATAAAGAACATTGCTGGTTAGTTATTGATCATGTTATTTAAGTTCATTTCTTTTTTGTTTTGTTTTGTACAATAAGTTTTAAACTTGAAAGTCAGTAGTACACTATTTGGGTAAAATGTCACACTCGTGGAAAATATTTAACCTTGTTTTTTTCAAACAAAAACTAAAAACTAAAACATGATTTCGTTTGAGATGATTATAATCAGTTTACGCCACAGGGATCCAACGCTATCCGTGAGATAGTCTGCGCTTTTGATTGCTTGGTTATCATACTATATTCTAAAGGCGTCGTCTGGGGCTATTATGTTCAGTCTAAACATCACCTTTAGAAAGGTACAGTCAACTCTCTCTTACGCGACCACTTTTTCCTGCACCAAGGGTGGTGGCTTAAGAGAGAGTTGAATGTAGTTTCAAAGCCAATGAAACCATTTGAACGCACACACTCTTCAAACGGAGCGGGATGGGATGTCTGTGGTTATGTCAATGTCTGTCACATTATACTAGCTTGACCAGTTATTAATACCTCTAAATGTGTAAACATTTGTTGCGTAATTACAAGCCTTAAGGGCCGAAGATAGTATTACTAGGAGTAGCTAGTTTCACTCGCACAATTGAAGAAAACAAAAAAAAAAAATGTAAATACAGAAAAAAAAAATAAAACTAAGTGCTATTCGGCTAGTCTATTTGTCTACGCTATAGATTATTTTGCTTAGGTGCTTTAAGGTAAATTGCTGTATCTTTTTAAAAGATAATTTCCAAAAATTTCCACAAACTACGTAGGTCTGGTAGGATTTAATTAATTGCTTCATAGTATATTGTTAGATTGTAATTTTGTGTGACTGATTTCTCATGATTATGAACTTTTAACGGTCCCAATGATAAAGCAATCGTGTTATTCGGTCACTATGCTCTATTATTCTCCGGCAGATCGCACTTGTTTTCGCAAGTTATATTTGATTTCTCGAGTGAAACGATCAAACTTTTTCACAGGGAGAAGGGGGAGAGGATGAGAGGGGGAGAGGATGAGAGGGGGAGAGGATGAGAGGGGGAGAGGATGAGAGGGGGAGAGGATGAGAGGGGGAGAAAGGGGAGAGGGGGTGAGGATGAGAGGGGCAGAGGGGCAGATGGGAGAAGGGGGAGAGGGGACGATCTGACGGGGGTCGAAATGACTATGGAGCGAAGTGACCGCAATTGTGTCAGTATTATAAAATAATATTTTCAGACATAACCTGCCATGTAATTTAACTTTGCGTATTTTGTAGTGTGCTATCAATAAACTTGCTGATGCTGTTAAATGAAAATTACTCTCGTTATAGATCACATTATTGAGAGACCTGTAACACTAAAGTCGTGTTCACAATATCATTCAAAGAGCGAAAGAATTAATTGCAAACACCTTACTGGGCATTCGAATAGCGGGAAGTCAAGAAAAATATCCCAAGGGAACTCCTATAAAAATGTCTTGCATAATTGAACCCTTCAAATTACCTAAATCTCGCATTATGCTGGGGGATACCCTATATATCTATTTTCCGCACTTCTCCGCAGAGGCCTTTTTCAGTAAAGCGAATACAACAAAACGCGGAGGACAATGACAAGAGAGAATAGGCCTCTCTATGACATACATCACGAAAAAGGACCGCGATCTCTTTTGATGGTATGAAAAGAGCACATTAAAATGCGTTTTTACGATTTTCATTGGCGAAAAATCTCGAGTTGATTGAAAACGTTTCTTGTTGCTTTAAGATTTTTGAAAGCAGCGACATAGGTGTCTACCTTATTTATCCAAACATCTTGATCCTGACCACCCTTAGAGGTACCATAACTCCTAAAAGGTACAACAAGCATCCCTGTAACTATTATATAGAAGTCTCCTTACCAAGAAAAAATATTGGTATTGCTGTGCGCTCTCTTCCCATGCACTGATATCTGAACAATTGTATCAAACTATACTGCAGTGCATTAGGAGGCAGCGTGGTCGAATGGTTATAATATAATATAATATAATATAATAGGGCGCCAGACTTGAAATCCGGAGGACCCGGGTTCAAGTCCCGCTCTGCCCACTAGATGGAATTGTTTCACGGTAGAAACGAGTTCAACTCCTCGGCCACGCTTGTAAAATAGTCAACTGATTTGCCCCCTGCCAGTGCATTCGTCTCCTGTGGCTATTTCCTTTGCTTCACGCGGAAAAAGGACGTCTGCAGTAATGCTGTTTCTTATCGTGTTTACGTATCCAGCCTGCGCACAGACAGGACGTCTTCTGTTTCCTTTGCTTCACGTGGAAAAAGGACGTCTAGAGTAATGCTGTTTCTAATCGTGTTTACGTATCTAGCCTGCGCGTAGACAGGACGTCTACTGTTTCATTTGCTTCACGCGGAAAAAGGACGTCTGTAGTAATGCTGTTTCTAATCGTGTTTACGTATCCAGCCTGCGCACAGACAGGACGTCTACTGTTTCCTTTGCTTCACGCGGAAAAAGGACGTCTGCGGTAATGCTGTTTCTAATCGTGTTTACGTATCCAGCCGGTTGAAGTAACAGTTGAAGTAACAGTTGACAAAGACATATTGTTGCATGGTATATCCATTTTGCTGATGAGACTGAACTGTGTGCTACCTTTTCAGTTACTGTCAATGTTCACCTTGGTAGTAATCCCAATAATGATTCACTTATTTTATCCCAAACTGAGACTGTTGATGTTGAGATACAGAGGAATATTGATAGCACTTATCATGGCTTTGATGTTTTATTTGATGAGCTTGTGGTCTTGCGGAGAAATGTCCAGTATTGTATTGCAGTTTCACTTCAACTGCCCTGGTGCTCTTTCTATTATGATTATGACGATTGGTACGTTGTTCACTGTAATGGAGTAACATTTACCTTTGATAAAGCAGAGACTGTGGTTGCAGAGTTTTTGTATAAAGAAGATCTGTGATCTAGGAACTGAACAGAAAGTGTCTGCACTCTTGTCTGAACCTGAATAGCAGAGACATGCTAGTGCTCAGGAGGAGTACTGGGACATAGAGAAATGAAACAGTGGGCGAGAATTCAATCACACATGGTTAATGAGTTTATTCACAGTGCAAGTCATTTATCAGTCGGCTGCAACTGTGGAGATAATGGCTCACTCAATTCCAAGCCTCAGCATCCCCCCTCGCCAAGTATTTGTCATTTTCTTTTTGGACCAATTGCAAATGCCCCATGATGGGGACAACCAATGTATATAAGACCACAATTTCATATTGTTGTAAACAAGTTAAATAGAATTCTCATTGCCATCGAATATTCTCACACAAATGATGTTTTTCTCATATGCAATCATATACTATATTTACACACCAGTGGAAAAATATGATTGAATTAGTATATATTAAAACTTTGGGCATTGTCGGGTAGTTTGCATCCGACAATGCAACTGGTTGCAACTGTGGATATAAGTGTTACCAAACTGCATTTTACCCCCAAAAGGTGCAATAAACACCCCTACACTGTATTACATTAATATGGGAGTCATTCTTGGCTCAATGTACATGTACCAAGTATGACTGAATATAACCAAATATTTTGAAAACATAATGGTCAATGGAAGATGACGTGTAGTAGAAAAACAGAAAATACTATCTTGGAATGTGGACAACAGTGTGCCAGTAATTATAATAGAAATTTCTAACTTTTGAGTCTGTCAATGAAATCCTAGAGCGTGACCATTCATTTGAAAACTCCTCTTTGGCAGTACTTTTGCATGGTACCATTTGTACCATTTTCAATATTTTACAAACTTAAATTTGAGATTTTTCTTAAATTTTGAAGTTTGGCTCTCTTGGGAGTGAAAGGGTAAATGTACTGTCATAAAAATGAATGCTGCCCTGTTTATGGCTACAATTTTAAAAACTAGGTATAAGTTTTCCCTTTTTTAAGAAATAATTGTCCAAAATGATTTTATAATTTTGCATGTTTATGGTAAATGGTTGAATCATGACATTTATTATTTGACTCTGATGTCATTTTACTTTATAAGGAAAGGAGAACACTAAAAATATCCGAGCTTATTACACAGTAGATTGCCGTATTACACCTTAGTGTCCTGACTTAGAGACACAGAAGCTATTATAAATAAAGGAATTTAAGTCGAATAATAAATCATTATTCGATGGTTTAAGAGATGATATGTGCAGACATTTTACTCTTTGCTCGCATTTTCTCTTACCCCTGTGGGACTCAAAAAAATATTATGCAACTCATAAAATATCCATGTGTATTATCTCTTAAACCATCGAATAAGATGTATGTACTGTATTGTACATGCCCTGTTAATATCACAACGTTAACACCAGAGAAATTACCCATATTTACAGGGTGGTTGTATTTACAGGCCCATAGCCAGACTAAAATAATTACCGAGGCACAGAAAAAAAAAGTGTAATGCAGTGAATAGAGACACAAGCTATTATAAATAAAGGAATTTCAGTCGAATAATAAATCATTATTTGTTGGTTTAAGAAATGATATGTGCGAACATTTTACTCATTGCTCGCATTTTTTCTCGCCCTTGCGGCGCTCGAAAAAATCCTACGCAACTCATAAAATAACCACGTGTATTATCTCTTAAACCATCGAATAAAATGTACGTATTATATTGTGCAGGCCTTGTGGGCTGTTAATGTGACAATGCTAACACCAGAGAAATTACCCATATTTACAGGGTTGTTGTATTTACAGGCCCATAGCTAGATCAAAATAATTACCGAGGCAATGTAACATAATTTTTTATGTAATGTACAATGGCGAGCTGCAGGCGAGCCATTGTAAATATTCATACAAGTTTATATATTTTATATGACTTATAAAAAAACAATAGCGATTCAGTTTATCAGCATTCCTATTAGCATTCTGTGTCAGTGATACAGTCTGTATAGCTGTTCCGTATCAGGATTTACAAACCTTCATCAAATTTTCATTTCTTTTGTACATTTTCTTACAAATTATTATTAAATTTTATAAGTGGCGTTAACTGAGGTTATCACTCTTAAGGTTGTGGTTCAGTTCTAGAAACATTTTATATTATTTTTCTATTTAACAGGTTGGTTTCTAAACCTTGGCTAACAGGCCTGATTAAGCAGGATATTTATAGCAACAAATACAAGTTTTAATTCGGCCAATATCTACAAAACTGTCTTCAGTAATGTGGTGTCTGTATTGAGTAGGTGTCCATAAAGCTTGGTTTGACTGTTCAGTCATGTTACTTTAAACTTTGTAATATTTTTCAATATTTTTGCTGAACTTACGTAGATTTTGTATTTGTATTTTGTAAATTTACTTGATTCAGCCTCATGGCTGCAATGTACTGTAAAAAACCATTCTTCTGATTGGTTGATTGGTTAAGAATAAAAAAACGGCGTGATTTCTTTTAGCCAATCACAAAGCGTTGCAATGGAAAACCAAAGCAATCGCGAAATTACTTTCGACACTCACTTGAAAGAGATATGCGTTTCATTGCTAAGAGTCATTGGCAAGGGTCTTCTTTTATCGTGGCATAAACTCATTTTGTCGACCCAGCGAACAACGGAGTGTAAATATTAAAAATCGTGAAAACATGTTCGTATCTTCGAGTCTTATTTTTCTTATGCAAGGTACATTGTAACGGGAACACAAATACCATGCACCTCTTCAGAACCTCTTATTTCATTGCATATAGGGTCCATTGTTCTGTTGTTTGTTCTATTGTTTATTCAGCCAATCCTGTGAGGCGTTCCGAGACGTACATGCCGACGCCTCCAGGCCCTAGGCCCCTCTCCTGTGTTCCGTTGAGGCTGAAAACGCTGTTGGTTGAGGCAACTGTTTTCTGCAACTTGCAATGCACCGCTGGACCGAGTCGTCGCTAGACAAGTTGCGGATGAAATTGCGCGTGTAACACCCACTCTTTGTAACTTGTCTCGCAAGGAAACATTGTTTTGCGAGTTGTACAAACAAATAAGTGATCTTCTACTTCCTCCCGTCTCACACCCTACAATGTTGTTCAAGTTGTCCTTTGCCTTTTCTTTTCCATTTCAATTTCTTTCTCAGGCTCCTTCTCTAATTCGAACACCACTGAAAGCGCTATCGCTTTCTTTGCGAAAAGTGTTGCAAGCGTCCTGCAAGCCCGAGCAACTTATCTCGCAATGCTCTCGTCAGCGTTGCGTTGCAAATAAGAGATTTTTTCCTCAATGCATACAATGGCTATCTTTTTTATAAAATCGTCTTCTTTGAGTTTAAAGAGTTAAAAATTATTTCTTCATGAGTAAAAGATATCTCCAATCACTCATGCATGGGCATAAAATTATGACCTCAAAAAATATTAGGGTCACCGTAAAGAGATTGAAAAGCTGAAGTTTGGATCGCCAGCCGTTAGTCAGAGAGAATCAAAGGGACTAAGGCTAGCGCTCGAAAACATCAGCTTTTGAATCTTTTTAAGGTGCCAACCACTTTATCAACTCAGATGATAAAACCAAATGTTTTTCCTAAAGATAAACGCAAGGAATATGAACTAAAAAGACAAAATAAGGACTTTGATTTCTTGACCGCTTGTCAAGAAATCAAAATTGATGAATTGCAATCCACTTCTATCCTTGTAATCCTATGACGTTTTCTCCAAAATACTGCTTATGTTTTGCTCTATGGAATAGTTTCTATCCAGTTTAGTTGTATATTTGGTGGCATTTGGCGATATAACATGGTTATTAAGTAAACAAAATTTCGTCATTTCGGCAGGACAGTGACCCGGTCTTTAAAGTTAACGTTTTTCGAGTTAACCCTGCGTCAGTATGCGTCTAAATTGAGTTGTGTGTGCTGCGCTATTGGTGGATACATAGTAACGAAAAAAAAAAACGTGAATAAGTTATATGTATGAGTAGCGTTCGTTGATTTTGTCAGAATTAAGAACGTCGAATTGAAAGAGGAATTTTTGTTCAATGTCTTCTGTGGCTTTAAGTGTTACCCTGATCTAGGTGAACATCGTAAACTGTCATCATATGGTGTGGAGTGGTTAGAGAGATGGAAATGTTAAGCGGCTGGTTTAGATATGCCTTTGTCATTCGTTTCAACTTATCTCGAGATGTTTACGGAAACGGTCATATACACGTACTCAGTTCTACCTGTTCCACCAATGTATATATTTCTTTTAAAACGGTCAGCAATTTAAAGAGATCGTTTGGGTCCTTCCTATTTGTCCGTGATACAAATGAAAAGACAAGTGTTGCATCTTTTTCTTACAAGGTTTCACCCTTGCCCGCACTTACAACTTCCGAGAATGCAAGAATATAAACCCAGGGATCAGCATAGAAAATGAAAGGAGGTGCGTAAGTTCGTTACTCGAGACAAGATCAGGCTCTCTCCTTAACATTCCCATATCACCAGATGAGCAGTGAACACACGTTTATTGCATGCAGGCCCGACTTGCCCACGACTTGGCCTTTTCTTTCTATAAGGTCCTCTAATACTCTCTCTTATAGTCTTGTCTTATGCTTCATCACTTAAATACTAAGCTTTTGTCAAGTACATTTGTACTGCAATTTCTTAGTCAATGATCATATGGGAGCAGGGGTGGTGTAGTGGTGAGAGCACTCGCCTCCCACCAATGTGGCCCGGGTTCGAGTCCCGGCCCTGTCGTCATATGTGGATTGAGTTTGTTGTTGGTTCTCGTCCTTTCTCCGAGAGGTTTTTATCTCGTTAATGCGCATGCGCATTAAGCGAGATTTCGGAATTGAGTACGAAAAAGGGACAAAAGTTGTTAACAAAATTTTGTGGACTTTTGTCCGGGGGGGTTTCTTCTTCCTTCTTTATAGAAGCTATATTAGGGCATTGAGGATATGGTTGGTTAAACCGGTTAGGATTTCAAGAAGGGCGTCACATACTGCCACTAAAACTTTTGGGGAGCACCCCCGGACCTATTGTTAATTTCCCTAGGGTATTGGGATGTCAGAACTTGTCATGAACTTGTCATATCTCACATTACGTTACCGCAAAGGTATTAGTCCTTCTTAAATTTCGATATCTCACGTTACCTATCAGGGTAAAAATAGGTCAAATGCGTTTTCTTGGGAAACGTAGTTTGAGAATTTCACGGTGTATTTTACTAATGGAGACGTTTTAAGAAAGTTAAATGGGACAGGAAAGTTTGTGTTTTAATATGAGCGGTATGGCAGAGCAAAATAGCATGAACTTTGCGTTTTTTTCTATTCATTGCTATTACGGTTTGATTGTGCAATAGTATGGGAAAGACGTCATAGTTTTGTTGATTTGTCCGACTGAATTTGTTTTGCGGGAGGAAATTTTTGCGGGTTGCGGAGACAGCTAAAATTTCTGCTGGAGGGAAATGTTTGCGGATTTCTGGTCAAGTATAAATAAAATCCAAGGCATCGCTATTAAACTGCAATTTTACTTCCTGACCGGAGGTTTGTATAATTCCTATAGTTATGGTTGCTGTTCTGGCGCCAATATGAACATAAACAACGAGAAAACTAGTGAGTGAATTATTGTACGTTGTTGTAAAAACGTAACAGTATTATGATAACAGTCTCTGGTTCTTTTGAGGACATGTCTGGAGTTGAATCGGGAATGCAAATGACTGTTGTGTCGGTCGCCTCGGAGTTGTGAGAGTTCACTGTTATATGAGAGTTATGAGTTATGAGAGTTCACTGTTAAAAAGTTCCTATGGATCAATTCAGCTTGGTTTACTCCGCATTCAGCTGTGAAAGGTTTTGCTTAGTATGAAATTCGCTTTTATTATAAGCTTTTGTGCTATTCATCGAAATTTAATCTTCTAAAAGTCAACAGGGTTTTGTTTTTGACAATCAAACTTAATTGTTTTAACCTCTTTGAAAAGCATTCAATTACTGTACCAGGTCGTGCTTTCATTCATACTAAAATGTACTACCTTCTGAACAATAGTTTACCTTGGGTTAATTTATCGTTCTTAATTAGGTTCGTTCCATTACTGTTCTAAATTAGTCTCGTCCGGCACTCACGGTTTTTTTTTCAGTTTTATTTAACTAAACAACGACTTGGCAAGTAATGGAGTCATTTTGTTTTTTCAGTATGAATAGTTCAGCTGACTCATCGAAGTTAAATTTAGTAGCTTTTGTTGTAGATGAATAACTCGATAATGGTACATCGCTAGTACGTGCCGTACAAGTTATTTGCCGACCTTGCAAATCTATTGATACGACACCATTACGTGCTTAAAAAGCCGCTTGCTGACTTGGCTTTTCTGCTACTTCTTTGGTTTAGGGTTTTCAAATGTAGATTACTTTTAAAAATAGTTTTGTGAACAATGGACACTTGGGTTAAAAATATATTTTGAAATTTACTTTTGCTGAGCTCAAAGAATTTCGCTTGACACTTTCATTATGTTCCTTTGTGTTGAACACTTGTACCTTACGTATATAAGAACCTAGTTTGCAATTGTTAGTTGGATTACATCGTTTGATTACATCGTTGGATTACATCGTAAAGTCACAAGTCAGGAATAAACGCTGTTGGAACCGCAAGTCAGGTTTCTTGATCGCCTTCCTGTTGCGTACCAGTTCGTGGTTTGATCCCGTACCTACCGAGAGAGACGGCTCTCCTTTGCAAGCGAGTTGCCCATTTGAGTTAGTTTTCCCCCGTTATCAAGCGCCGATTCCCCTAAAGGCTTTCCTTAGTCCGACACCGGCAAAACCTTCCGTCACACCGGATCAGAAAAAGGTTTTTAAAAATACTGCGGTCAGGAATCCCGCATGTTTGATTACTTTAGTACAAATTTTATAATCTGTGTTTAACAGAGAAATTGGTTGCCAGTTTTTCAAGTCTAACTTGTCGTTCTTCTTGTAAAGCAGGCGGATAATTCCTTGACGTTGTGTGTCAGAGATTGATCCGTGTTTAAAAGAGTAATTTAGTAAATCGTGACTTAATAGACCCTAGCCTGCATGACAGGCGCTTTATGAGCAAGCGGGGCGAGCGAAGCATTTCGCGCGAAGCGCGCTCGTGTCGCGCTTCGCGCGAAATGTTTCGCTCGTCCCGCTTGGCTCATAAAGCGCCTGTCATGCAGGCTAGTTGATTCCAAGTGGTTCTAACGTCTTTGCTTTGTCTATGAGAAATGCTTCACGCGCTTTTCGTAGCTGGTATTAATAAATTAAAAAGGGTGAAACCCGTACGAAAAATTATAGCCGGAATGACGTAGCGAAAATCCGGCCTGAAGTGATTTTTACGGCCTGTATTGAATGAGAGAAATACGCCTAAAACAAGCCATTCTTCTCGGTCTTGTCTCGGCGATAATCTAGCCTGCATAACAGGCGTTATTGGGGGCGCTCAAGCGGGTTTTGGGGCGTGAGCGCGTAGCGCGAGACACGAGCGCGAAGCGCGAGAACAAAGATGTCTCGATTCTGCAGAGAAGAGAGTTTCTACACTAGATAGAGCAGCCTAAATTAGTGGAAAACTTTCTGCTTTGTAATACATGCAGAATTTGGGAAAGTATTCCCTAAATTTTGTTGGATCATATTGATCATTTGCAATCTGATATTTCAACGAATTATGCTGATGGGACCGTTTCCAATAACCAAGGGTAGACATCTGCCGTTGGGATCTCTAGTCTGTTGGGAAAAAAGGATGGTTTATGTGATAACTTAACGCCCCGAAGAATGAGAAGAGGGAATTTGAGGTGAGCAATTACATTGTAAATGAAACATTAATGAAACGTGATTTTCTTCTATCGTTCATTGTTCTTTCAGTGATAAGATTTGCTGCTAAAAGCATAATCAATTTTGAATGACACAGGCTGGAAAACTTCAATTTTAATTAAATGAGAAATAGAACATGATCTTTATGTCAACAATCACTTTGACCGATGTCAAGGATGCTTATAATTCTTGGTTTTCACTGTCACGCCATAAAATTTTAAAATGGTCTAAAATCGAAACGAATTAGTGAAGGAAGCCAATAATTTGTAATGTTATAAAAGAGTAACAAATAAACAACTTCGCGAAGTCTCGGATCTGTGCAATATTCCGTTGTTGAATTATTCGCCGAAGCATTCGACTCAAATTTACAGAGCTTTGTATGGAAACGCCATCCCGGAGGGACACCAATATATAATGTTTTAGAATCGAAACTATTTAGTGAAAGAAGCCAATAATTTGTAATGTTATAAAAGAGTAACAAATAAAAAACTTCGCTAAATCTCAGATCTGTGCAGTATCCCGTTGTTGAATTATTCGCCGAAGCACTCGACTCAAATTTACAGAGCTTTGTATGGAAACGCCATCTTGGTGCCCCTCCGAGGGGCACCAAGATGGCCGCCGGAAATCAATAAAAACATCTGGACTTCACTTTCGCTCTGAAAGCGATTACTTTTCTCTCGTGAACTACTATTCATTCGCATAAACTGCATTCCTAATACTTTAACTGCCCAAAGTGCCAAAAATCACGAGGAGAGGCCCTTGTTTCATAGGAAAAAGCTTTGTCACGGACGCCATGTTGGTGTCACGTAGGGTGAAAAGTCAGAAATTCAAAATGCTGTATTTTCAAAACGAAAGACGCTACCGGGTTGGATACTTGTGAAAAGATTTATTTTTAAGTCATCTTCAACCTGGTGGACATATAAATTCAGAAGGCATTACAATTTATGATTTTCGAATTTGATGACGTCACGTGAAAACCAAGAATTGAGATAACTTGTAATCCCGGGGGGGGGGGGGGGGGGGTGTACTGAACAAGGTTTTGTACGGGGATGCTCCGCCCCGAGGTCCAAACCCTTACCCTTTCATATACCGATTTTGACAGAAAAGGTACCCCTTTCATATACCTTTCATTGAAAATTGCACCCCTTTCATATACCTTTCAATGAAAATGATACCCCTTTCAGAGCCTTTACGCGCGTCTGTTTAATATATTTTGAAAGGCCATTTTTATAATACTTAAATGGCAGTTTTGCCTACCTTTATTATGCTTCAACGGCGTGGTTTCCCTTCCTTTTACTATTCTTTGTGAAATCCCTACCCTTTCATATACTTCAACTCGTGAAATCCCGACCCTTTCATATACCTCTAGCCTCAAAAAGGTACCCTTTTCGGGCGGAGCATCCCCGTATAGCCCATTATAGGGAGTACCCCCCCCCGGGCTTGTAATGCATATAAGCTTATTTAGTATTTTGTGAAAGAAGGGGTGCGTGACTCAGACAAAGTTTGCTGTCAGCTCAAAGGCTTTGTATGAGCGTGACCCGGCGCGCGCGCGGTGGGGGGGTACTCCCTTATATGACCTATACGGGGAAGTGCCGCTGGGCAGGGTGTGGTTTTTGGCATTTTTGTCCTGAACAGGGTATATAATTTAACGCGAGTCTGTCCTAAACAGGGTATGGTTCCAGTTAACGTAGCGCTTGTGGTGACTTCCCTTGTCGTGATTAGCATATTCATGCGAAGGTGAAGTCGTTTTCGTTTCAGATCCGTCTACTATTTTTTTAAAGCTCAGATTAATAACTACGCACGAGTCGTGTCCTAGACAGGGTCCTAAAACAAAGGGTGTTGTTTTACACAGGGTAGGTATTTTCGTTTCTTTTTTGTCCTAAACAGGGTCAGGGTCTCAGACCCTCAGCGGCACCCCTATACCCAAATATTGGTGATGATGTTTTGGATACGAAAAATCGGTGAACGTGATTTGAACGTTTTGCGCGCTTCAAATACAATAAATACAAGGCAATGTTACATTAGGAAGTGAAAAACTGATTCAAGAAATGTAAATTTTGACTTAAAATTCAACAAATTATGTGACGAGGCTGCACGGTGAAATCCGATCATCAGATTTCCAATCTATTACTGGCCCTAGAGCGATAAGAAAACATTTCATGACTTGTGCCCAGAGGCAAAGAGAAAAGTTTTTTTTTTGTACCCTTCTTATATGACTAAGATGTTTGCATCGCTAGCTTGAAAAGAGATGCGTAAATAGGTTCCAAATGATCTGTATTATCCCAAATTAACTGCCGTGTACCCAAATTTTAACTTTATACTAATTAGCAGTAGCTAAAAAAAACCGGGGGGGGGTCTCCCATATATAAGCTATACGGGTATGTGCCGCTGGATGGGGTCGGCGCTGGATGGGGTCGGGTTTTTGACCTTCTGGGTCTGAGATGGGGTCTTAGTTTTGCCCACTAAGTCTGAGATGGGGTATACTTTTCCGTTCAATTTTCGAATTAAGTGTTTGTCATTTTTTTCCGGCACATTTTTCATCTGGTACGTGCCTGTAGAAGTCGATTCAATGAGCGTGTATGGGTTTGACGCCTAATTCTGTCAATTTGTGTAAACAAACCCCTTTTTTGTATAAAGAGCCTTTTACCAAATTTAACTGTATGGTCTGAGATGGGGTAGCAAAAATAGAAATTTTAGGTCTGAGATGGGGTGGAGGTTCTTAGGTCCCAGCGAAACACCCCCACCACCGACGCCAGGCGGAGACTCCGATATGAAAGGGGCGGGGATGCCCGTCGGAAATTTTGAATTAAACCCCTAAAGGAGACCAATCTGGGTGTGGCTCAAGCTTTTGTTGACCCCTAAAAGAGACCATTTTAAAACACAGACAAATGTATTATATTAATGTTTCTTCGCGTGCAACCCTAAACGTAATGGCGTTTTGCCCAGAACACCCTAAGCGAGACCAAAATCCGAAATTTACACCCCTAAGCGAGACGACGAGCATCCCCGCCCCTTTCATATGGGAGTCCCCTGCCCCCCCCCCCTCGGGGTTTCGACGGTGATTGGGAGACTAAAATTGATGGTTTTTGAGAGGCGCGCTACGTAGAAACATCCGTTATGTTGCGTCAGTTTTTTCACATGGTTTGGCCATGTTCTCTCTGGCAGATAGTTTTGCAACAGTGGCATGATTTTCTCAACTGTTTTGTTCATTGTGTATGGCATAAGCTGTACACGTGGACAGGGTCATATCCGAAGTTTAAAACCAAGTGGACATTTTGGAAAGTGCTAACTCAGTCAGGTAAGTTACTCGAACTTGTTGCTACACTGTGCTGACGATCCGCAATAACGGCGAAATACCTATCCGCAGTTGCATTTAAACTTTCGGTTTGGTCTCAATCATGCCATTGTTGCGTTACTTTTTCTACGCAGTTGTCAGCCCTTGCTTCTTATAGTACCGTCGTAAGGGCCGATACGGCCTGAATTCGTTTCTTGCTTGTAGCAGGGCGAAAATAAAGAATTAAAAAAAAAGAATTGTGTATTTCAAACATGTGTACCAAAGCCTACTGACCAGCAAAAAATAAAGGAAAACTATTTTTGGTCGCGACATCGAGCGGACCGCTTTTAGCGGGACTGCCACTTAACGCTAACAGACGTACCACTAATCGAAAAACGGAAAACAGAGATATTTCAGCCGATCCACATCTGAATAGATTACAAGAAAAATATTAAACATCAAACAACATTTAACAGACCGGGCCCTATGGAATATATGAATGATCGATGTTTTAAAATATATTAAAGTGAAGTCGCTTAGCGAGTGACAACCGGACATCTCGTGAAAAGTTGCTTAAAGTTAAGGCAGGAAAGCGAGTCGGCAATTAATTTTAGCCACTGAGAAGCCAGTTTTGGTCATTTATCCGACAAGGCTGTCAAATCGGAGATAAAGCACGCGTTCTTTTTTCATGCCTTTTCCGTCGCATATTTGCGTCTTGTTGTACTAGATGTGGTCGATTAGCGAGTGACAACCGGAAATTTCGTGAAAAGAGTTGCTTTTCAACTCGCTTAAAGTTATTAAAGCGAGTCAGCTCAATTGAATTGAACTTTCGTTAAATTTAAGGCACGAAAGCAGGTAGCTTAAGCGATTTGGCAATTAATTTTAGCCAATGAGAAGCCAGTTGTGGTCATTTATCAGACAAGGTTGTCAAATTGGAAATAAAAAGCGTTCTATTTTCATGCCTCTCTCGTCGCATATTTGTGTCTTGTTGCACTAAATGTGGTCCAACCAAATTGCAAAGAAACTAGAACGGTTGCATCTAAATACGACGTATTCTCGCCAAATATTGTAAGGTAGTAGGTGCCGGCGCTCTCATTGCGTCAATGGTGGCGCAATTTCTGCGAAAAATAGCTCAAGACGTCTTTAATATGGCTTTGCATGCGTGGGGCCAACGCTCACGGTTTCTTTCGGTGACTATGGCTCCTGGCAAAATATGATGTTGTTGCTCATTTATATTAGATTCGGCATATGTGGAGGGGCCTAATTTGATTGCATTATACAATAGATTTACTTTTGCGCACAATTAACGTTAATGTCCCTTTTTTAGTAGTCATTGGAATACTGAATCATTGCTATTACGGTTTGATTTATGAAAGAGTTATTTCAATTTTAAATGGGTATTAAATGTTGAGGTGTCATGATTATGTAATAGTATGTTAGAAAGGTAAGATTTTGCCGATTAAGCTAACTAAAAAACTTTCGGCTTGATTATGCAAGAGTATGTATTTGGCTTTTGTTCTGTCGGTTTTGGAATATTGAATCATTGCCATATGAAGCACTCATCAGTCAAATATTTCAATAGTATTGCAGGAGAAAATCCAGATGATATTAAAGTTTTGAAAACAGCTCCAACTGGGAAAGCTGCTTTCCATATTAGAGGCAATACATTTTACACACGACATTCAAGTTTTCCAGTTTCAACCATGTTTGAATTTAGAAATAATGAGACAAAAAGATGCCAAAAAATTTGCAGAGCTACTTAATCGCATGAGAAAGGGAAAACATACTAAACATGATATTGCCATTTTAAATCGAAGAGTTCTTAATGTAAAATCAAAAGAAAAAAATTATCCTATGAATATTTCCTATTTATGTCCTACAAATGCACCAGTAGATGATCACAACAATGCTATTTATAACATTCACTTACAACCACTCATTTCACAGTCAAAAACCGTTGATGAGCCTCCACTAGTTCTAACCACTTCTGCAGTCACCGGCAAATGAATTTTAAAGCCTTCATACCATAGCCTTTACGTTCTTTATTTAGCAAGACTCCACTTTCTGTTCTACTGTAAAGTGTACTTCATCCCTGTTCATCCGTTGCTTCAATAACTAAATGTCTCGCGGAATAAAATGACATTATTGCCTTGTACGTAAAATCTTTGTCGCGTATGTACTCTTCGGAAAGATTGAACATTCGATTTTATCCCCCCCCAATCAAGATTCTTCTTTTTTGTTAACCTCACGTTCTAACGCATTAACGAGATGTCTTTAAGAGCCCTTTGATTCTCCGGGTATTCCTGTTTCCCTCCCTCCACAAAAAGCAACATTTCCTCTGAAATTCCTATTTATTTATTTATTTATTTATTTATTTGCTTAACTGAGACTCGTACACCTTTCCAATTTGTCGTAGTTTTGCCGTCACCCATTTTTGCTTCGTGATTTTTATTGTATATATGGGTGCTTGGAAATCATTCTCGTTTCCAGAGCTCCACTCGGCTGAAAACGTTTCTTGGTAATTTCGCTGACCACATCATAAAGCTTTCGTGGCAAATACAAAGGAATATAGTGTAGAGAATAATCGACCGCCGTGAAAGTGGACATTATTATAAACACTCTGATGTTTTGCATTTGGAGTCCTTCGATGGAACAGACTTCAACACGCGTTTTAACACGTATCAATGTTGAAATAAAATTTAACCTGTGCTAGGTAGTTATTCCGATATGGTCAAGTAGTTTAAGTGTTGCTTTCCGTACAACGAACCGGGCTCGAATCCTGGCGGGGACGTATTATTTTTTTTTTATATGAAGGCATAATTGTTAGAAAGATAAAAGAAAAATTATCTGGCGAACGTCAAATGATCTGAAGTGAGTAAACAAACAAGCTAAGGTAAACTTTAGCTGCAAAAAGCACGGTACACCATCCCCTCAGTATGGTCAGTACCTTACTCATGCGCACAACCATATCACCCCGGTAGTGGCTGCCGTGCTTTTTGCAGTAATAGTTTGTCTAAGCCAAGGTAAAAAGGTACACAGTCAAACCTCTGTTAAGCGGCCCTCTATGAAAGGCCCAGTATCACCCATTCGGCTTTGCGGTCATTTGTTTTTGTTTTCAAATAACGAGCTTGCTCGTGATTGGCTCTTTCGGGAATTTTCGACTGCGTTAAATTCAATCGTCGAGGCATTGGGCGCGCAATGCATTTTGGGCGATACTGGGCCTTTAAGCGGTCACTTAACAAACTCTCAGGAATTAAATCGCTCTCCACATTTGCTGTAAACTTGACCTCTTTTAAGCGGTCAGTTGCCTTCTCCTCGAGGGTGACCGCTTCATAGAGGGTTGACGTATTAACGCCTATTGAAGACGAGAAGATGTTGCAAAATTATCCGAATATTGGTTCAAAGGTTGGATGAGTGTGTAAGATAATTTTCCGAAGATTTCTGCGAAAGATCAAAATATATTTTGTTTTAAAATAACAAGGACAAAGATGTTTGCAAATGTAAAAATATTGACATCTTCTGAAAAATCGACACCACATTTGTTAAGACATGAGTTTTCACAATAAAGAAAACCCTTTAATTCACTTGTTGGTTGAAAAAATAAAATTGTAATATTTAAATCGTGAAACTACAGCATGAAACGAACCATGTGCTAGTCCTCCATTTTTAATGTACTGCGCAAGTGCAAAATACAAGGAGCCTGGAACCTAATATATTACACTCCTCCCGAATAAATGGGTTTGTTAGCATAACAACAGCAACAATAACATGCATGTCTAACAGATAAACAATGTTCAGCGTTCATCATCTACTTAAGAATGTTCACATCTCACATATGAGTCTGCGTGGTGGTCTCCTCTCCCGACTCGGGTACCTCAATGCTGGGTACGGGGACAATGGCTCCTCTGAGGGGCTTGCTCCCTCCAAAACATCTCCCAATGATGATTCTGGTGTCACCTCAGTTGTGTCCTGTTCCTCCACGTCACCGGCATCCGGAACTCCTCCTGCCTCGGATGTACTAACCAGTGGTTCAGAGGGACTCCACGCTCCACTCTTCACCTCGGTTTGGGAACTTGGCAAGTTTCGTGCGTAATTACTATCTTCCTCGCCCTCCCAAGAGCTTGAAGACTGGTTCCAGCGAGCACTCTTCAAATGGTCCACATGAACAAAACGTATTTGATCCTCACAGCGAACTAGGTAAGTGCGCGGACCTTTTACCTGAGTGATCCTTCCAGGGATCCACCTTTCAACGCCACGCCGCCAATTACGAACCAAGACCACTTCATTCAACTTGAACTCTCGGAGTTTCACTCGTCCTTCATCGTGATGCTCTTTCTGCTTCAACTGTTGCTCCTCCACGGCTCTGTTAAGGTTGGGTTTCAGTAATGTGAAACAGTTCCTAATCTGTCGTCCCAAAAACAGCTCAGCGGGAGATTGTCCAGTGATAGTGTGAAGTGTGCTACGATTCAGAATAAGGAAGTTGGCCAGCCTATGCTCCAGACTGAGGGAATTTGCTTTGCCATCCAGCACTTGTTTGGTCAAAACCGTTTTGGCAGTTTGTACAGAACGTTCAGCAGCTCCGTTAGATGCAGGATGGTACGGTGGAACCCGGGTAAACTTGACTCCATTTTGCTTCAAGAATTGAGAAAACTCTTCCGATGCTAGCTGCGGCCCGTTGTCCGAAACCAACTCTTCTGGTATTCCGCAGCGTGCAAACAACGAGCGCAAAACCTCAATGGTTTTCAAGCTGGTCATGGAACCCATGGGAATCACCTCCAACCACTTGGAATAGGCATCAACAACAATCAAGAAGTTCAACCTGCCCTTCTCAAAGAAATCAATGTGGATACGCTCCCATGGCTTAGCAGGCCATTTCCAAGGGTATAATGGTGCCCTTGGAGGGGACTTGCCCAAGGCAGCACAAACATGACATTGCTGAACCCTCTCAACAATAGCAGCATCCAATCCCGGCCACCAAAAATAACCCCTCGCCAGCGACTTCATCCGGCAAATTCCGTGATGCTCTTGGTGCAAGTCATCCAATAGACGAACACGATACTTCTCGGGGATAATCACACGTAAACCCCACAACACACAGCCTCGGTCAACAGAAAGTTCTTGCTTTCGTGAAAAGTAAGGCTGCAACACTGGATCATCGAGCGCTTGGGGCCATCCATGCAAAGTGAAGTCGTACACACGAGCTAAAACCGGGTCTTTTCTAGTTGCAGCCGCAATGTCTTGGGCTGTAACTGGAAGTTCTTCCAAGTAACTGATCAAATACACCTCTTCCTCTAACTCTTGCTCTTCTAAAGAAGCCTGTACCAGTCTTGACAAGGCATCTGCATTTGCATGTTCAGCAGACTTCCGATACTCAATTTCATACTGATAAGCTGCTAAAATCAAAGACCACCTTTGCATTCTCGCCGCGGCTAGAGGAGGTACACCGGTCTTTGGCCCAAGAATCGTGACCAGCGGCTGATGATCTGTAAGCAATGTAAACCTCCGACCATACAGATACGAATGGAACTTTTTCACTCCAAACACGATGGATAAGGCTTCTTTCTCTATTTGGGAATAGTTACGCTCACTAGCTGTGAGAGTTCGAGATGCAAAAGCAATAGGCTTTTCCTCACCGTTCTCCATAACATGGGAGATAACCGCTCCTACCCCATAGGGTGATGCATCGCAGGCCAGCCGAAGTGATTTCTTCAGATCATAATGGACCAGCAAGGGAGAATCTTGTAACTGCTTCTTACTCTTAACAAACGCTCTCTCGCACTCCTCCGTCCACTTCCAAGGTCTGTCCTTTTGCAAAAGGTCATGAAGAGGATGCAGTGTAGTCGCCAGATTGGGTAGAAACTTTCCATAATAGTTAAGAAGTCCCAGATACGACTTCAACTCTGTGACGTTGGTCGGACTCTTGGCTTGCATGATTGCATCCATCTTCTGAGGGAGGGGACGAATGCCATGCTTGTCAATCCAGTGGCCAAGAAACTCGAGGCCCGACTGGAAGAAAATGCACTTCGCTGGATTCAACTTGATGCCATGTTCTTGTAAGCGCCTGAAAACCTCCTCCAGGATTGCCAAATGCTCCTCAGGGGAACCCCCTGAAATCAGTATGTCATCCAAACGGCAAACCGTGAACTTAACCCCCTGCAGAAGCTGATCCATAATCCTTTGAAAAATAGCTGGTGCACTGGAGACTCCAAAAGGCAGTCGTTTGTAACGGTACAAACCCTTGTGTGTGTTAATTGTTAGGTACTTCTGCGAGTCTTCATCCAGCTCTACCTGCTGATAGGCGTGAGATAGATCAATCTTGCTGAATACTTGTCCCCCAGCTAACGTCGCAAACAAATCTTCTGTATTAGGCAAAGGGTACTGGTCGACATCGGCGCATTGGTTCACTGTCATCTTGTAGTCGCCACACACTCTCAGTGAATCATCTTTCTTGGGGACCAACACCACTGGCGCAGCCCAGTCACTTTGACTCACTTTGTAGATAATCCCTTTATCCTCCAGTCTCTGAAGCTCCTGCTCCACCTTTTCTCTAAGAGCATATGGGACGGGTCTTGCTTTCAGGAATAGGGGCTGTGCACCTTCACGGACCTGAATGGAGGCTTTGTACGGTTTGATGTGTCCATACCCCTTCTCAAACAGGGCTTCATACTTAGCTACGATATCATCCACAGCAGGCACATGAGGACCAATCCAGGTTCAATTTCTCCAGCCAGTTCCGCCCAAGCAACACAGGCTTTTTCCCTTGAGCGACCACCAGGGGTAGTTGCATTTCCTGGGTCTGATACTTCACAGCGACTCGAATTTCCCCCAACAAGGGTAATGACTCACCAGAATAGGTTTTCAAGTGAAACTGCGTTGGCTGCAATTTCAGATGCTTAAACCACTTCTTATACTCCACCTCAGAGACAATGGACACCGCTGATCCCGTGTCAACTTCCATGCTGACTGGATTACCCTCCAACAACAACTGAACTTGAAACCCTGATCTACCTTGTCCTTTAGACTTGAGAGTGTACAATCCCAGTCCGGACTGCTCTTCAGTAGTACCCATGGGTGAATCAACCTCCAAATAACGCGTGGGTTGTATCTTCCCTTTCTTATCGCACATCTTAGCAAGGTGACCCCTATTGTGACACTTGTAACATTGTACCGACCTGGCCCAGCACCCTGATGGAGAATGCTTTGCACCACAACGAAAACAACTCACGGCTTCCCCAGTCGAATGCCCAGAACTGGCATACCTGCCGACCTTATTGACGGAGTCGTCCACTGGCACACTGGTGTCTCGAAAATCTTCTTTGTTGGCTAACTCCATGGATTGTGCTGTTTCAAACGCTTTCTTAAAAGTCAGATCTCTCTCTGCCAACAGCTTCTTCTGAATTTGCACGCTTTTCAATCCACAAACGAGACGGTCCCGTAACGCTTCTTCCAAAAAAGTTCCAAATTCACACTTCAACGCCAGTCGCTTCAACTCAACCACAAACTGTGCGACTGTTTCACTCTCATGCTCTCATGCTGGTTCCGACGATGAAATTTGAAACGTTCTGCGATCAATATAGGTTTAGGCGAGTAATGTGAAGCCAAACGCTCTTTCAACTCATCAAAAGACTTCTCTTTCGGAACTTCAGGGGCTGACAAATTCCTCAGTACGCCATATGCATCTGCTCCAATTAGCGCTAGAAACGTAGCAACTTCGTGATCCGCTTCGACGTAATTTGCCGCAAAATACAACTCCACTCGTTCTATATAACTGGCAATATCTTCTTTCCCGTCGATATATTCTCCTACTTGCCCCACGAGCGCCATCCTCGTCGCC
This sequence comes from Cladopsammia gracilis, assembly GCA_022457155.1. Classification (NCBI taxonomy): domain Eukaryota; kingdom Metazoa; phylum Cnidaria; class Anthozoa; order Scleractinia; family Dendrophylliidae; genus Cladopsammia; species Cladopsammia gracilis. Next base: position 1,351,242 of record JAJGOT010000034.1, read on the forward strand.
AAAATGTAATATTTAAATCGTGAAACTACAGCATGAAACGAACCATGTGCTAGTCCTCCATTTTTAATGTACTGCGCAAGTGCAAAATACAAGGAGCCTGGAACCTAATATATTACAAAAATAAATAACCCAGAGCACATTTTTATGTCCTTCATAAGATATCGATAAATGCATTCTTGGATCTTATGATAGCATCCTTAGCTTTGCCTCCCTGTACAAACAATGGGTCATGCAGTCGAGTTGTAACCATGGATACATCGGATACGTAGGAGATAGTTAAGATGGAAAGACGAGTTGGCAAAGCAGCTCCAGGCATGGATGAATTAAAATGGTTTCAAATATCGGCGTTATTAATATTAATAACGACTAACCATCAAAACAAGGGGCTTTACTCACGAAATCCTACCTAAGAAATATCTTGGTAAAGTAGGAAGACGAATAACTGAGGAGAAATAAATAACTGAGGACGAAGGTGCTACCTTTGCTACGTAAGTAAAAGATAAGTAAGAAAGTAAGATCTTCACATGGTTTCATGACCGCCTTGATGGGAACGTAGACCCGGAGAGGGGGTAGTGGTTGGGAGGAGGGGGGAGGGGGAGGGGGAGGGTGATGGGAGGGGGAGTTGGTACAAGGCTGCCAAAACATTCCAAAAATCTAAAACATGATGAAATGTCTTCGTTTCATTTGAACAACGGTTTGAGATCACCAGAAAACAAACATGGCAGCCAATCACTGGAAATAACCTCTGAAAACAAACACGGCTACCAATCACTGGAAATAACCTCTGAAAACAAACACGGCTACCAATCACTGGAAATAACCTCTGAAAACAAACACGGCTACCAATCACTGGAAATAACCTCTGAAAACAAACATGGCTACCAATCACTGGAAATAACCTCTGAAAACAAACATGGCTACCAATCACTGGAAATAACCAAACAAACACGGCTACCAATCACTGGAAATAACCCCCGAAACCGCCATTTCATTGTGTGTCAGGTGACAAAATACTCCAGTCACTCCACGATTTGTTTGGCAAAATGACGGCGGTCGGAAGCTTTGACAGACGAAGCTTGCCTAATTGGATTCATTTGTTATTTATAATTTCATAGCCGGCGTGCCCTCGAAGAGTAATTGTTGATTACCCATCCCTTTCGTTAACTTGGATATCGTGTTAAAGTGTTAAGGAATTTTCGCAGGAAAATGAATTTGGCAGAATCAAAATTTGTACAATTTACAAGTGGCATCCTCTTTTAAAAAACACGATTTTAACTCATATTTAAAATAAATTCTTAAAGTCGTCCTAGATTGATATCTCGAAGGGATCTAAATATCTAAATATATGAGTTTTATAATTGATGCTCGACGTTGGTCCATACTTTGCGGTTCCCATTAGCTGCTAAATCCATCGCAATTATCTTGCCATTTGGTATAATGACAATATTAATTATGCATAAAAAATGAATAATTAACTAGCATGACTGGTGACATATTTATCCTATGGTCAAAACTTTTCGTAATATGATCTAACATTGTCGCTCACACGAAATTGCCCATATGAGTTTGAGGTTTTGAAACCATTCTAAGAACTGTTTGCGACGTGATCAAACGTTCCGGTTCATATTCAGCAATATTTGGAAAGATACTCTCAAGAAATTGGTATGTGAAGTTGAATTTTATAATTATATTAACAAGTAGCGATTATGGCTCCTGCAAGCACTTAAAACAGTTTTACTACGTTTTCCACTTGATGTCTAATAAGTCTAATGACGCTATCTTGATGATCTATGCGTATTATTTCATTTGTTCCTTTTGGATAATAATTGAGTTTTTTTTTTATTTCAAGCTTGTTCTTCAAAAGTAGAAAAAAATTATCGCAGTTTAATCTTGTGGAAAGCTAAAACTACCAAAATTAGTGGTTAGAATCTGACTGCATTTGAACTGGACTCGTTGGACATATAATATGGACTGGGCGTTGTTTTGCAGCTGCTATATTTGTATGTTGTTTTCATGAATCTTAACGGGTAAAAGTAGTCCTGAAACTCTTCACCAGCAGGCACAACCCGAAAATAACAAATTTTTAAAAACAAGACGTGCTTTCGAACTTCCTAAAAACGGTAAACTTCCCGGCTAATTTTTTTAAGCCATGCAGTTTTATTTTAAATTTCGAAATCCATCCACAAAAGATAGATCAACAATGGTGTTGGAAGGAACAACTAAGAATCAACAAAAAATTCTGAAATTTGAGTAGAAGCGGGAGAGGTTGATTCATCACATTCAAAGTTTTTCTTGCTCTGAGAAGAAATGACAAAGCAAAATCACTTAATTACACAGACGTTTTGATGTTCTGCAATTTCCGAAGACCGGGACGGTGTGAAGGCAAAATCTACACAAATCGATCGAAACTCAATTTATATCGTTGACTGTTTGAAAAAATACTAAAATCCGAAGCCTGTTAATTGAAGCTAAAATGAGTTTCCTATCTTTGCGGTGATGCGTTCAGACGATTTTCTATTTCTAAATTTATCATTCCACGCTAAAATCTCAGAAACCGACGGTTTTATACGGAGCGTTTTCTAAATGTAAAGAGTCGATTCAGAATTGTGAAACAAACTGGACAAGCAAGCGGTGATCAGTCTGAAAAACCAAGGGCTACCCAATAAGGAATGTTTAGGAAAACGCGTGGATCGGAATGGCGTTGTACTGTTTTTCCAAATCATTTTAGTGCCTTTAAAAGAAACTACGTGAAAGCGAATTCAGTTTGAGCTTTTCGGTTCTTTTAGCTGAATATTTCAGAGGCAGAACATTTTAGGCAAAGGAATCTTATCTCCCGAATTAAGTAGAAGCTTTCACATTTCCGAAAATGATAGCTGACCATATTTTGTACCCAAAACGACAGTTTTTATCCTTCCTAAAACAAAAGCCGTAAAATTTTCCGATGTTAGGGAAAGTTTATTTAATATGACAAGGGAGGGGGATGAAGATATTGGAACTCGAAGCTTGAAATTTTAGTAGCCCCCCTCGCTAGCGGTTCAATTTTTTAGGAGCCCCCTCCTTGGTAGTCGAAAAAATTTCAGAGCCCCCCCCACCTCCACCTTCAATTCCTTTGCTCCCCTGAAAAAAGATCGTTAGACTGTATTAAATATATTTACCGTTATTGTCTTCAATGGTTTATACTATGACAGACTTGAGATCCAGTTGTGATGAGATCCCTGTTGAGTTTTCGAGTATTTATTGTCGCAGAGTGCCTACCTCTACTCCTATGCTTTCGGCATGTCTCTGTTTCCGTGGTCTCAAGTGGCTAAACTTTAGAGTCTTTATTGTTGTCACTATCACCAATGATAGCTAAGACATCGTCGTTATCCGAGCCAGATTCCCAATCAGAATCACTTTCAAGGTCAGCTGGCTTGTCTTCTGAGGTGGCCTCCTTGTCAATTCTGAGATCGAAATCTGCGGTTAGTAGTAAAGTCGCACAGGAGCCGGATGGCCCACACGGCCGGAGCTTAACCCGGTTTCTGTAGCATGAAGCGACTAGGAATATTGCTACTCCCCCCTGGATGGGATGCTAGTCCATCGCAGGGTTACCCCCAGCATTTTGTCGCCGGTACCCATTTATACACCTGGGTGGAGAGAGACAGTGTGGAGTAAAGTTTCTTGTCTAAGGAAACAACACGACGACAGAGACCAGGCTTCGAACCACCGACCTTCAGGTTGAAAGTCAGACGCGCTAACCACTAGACCACCGTGTCTCCGAAATCTGCGGTGATCCTCTTCAATTTGTCTGGTTTCTTGTCAGCAGTTGGAAGCTGGTGTTCCTTGAGGTACTTGTCCACCTCTTTTACTTTCAGTTTGCTCAGCTTTCCAGATTCAATTAAATCAGACCAGTTATAGTCCTGGTACTGCTTGCCCACCTCAACCGTTCGATTTAATCTTCTCTCTTTCTCTGATACTAGCAACTGTTGCTAGCTGTTCCAAATGCTTAACATAGCTAACAACATGCTTCTCTTCAACACAAAATTCTTCAGAAAATGTTCTCAGTTTCTCACAGTTGCTTGATTAGATGGATCCATCCTTGAACAACTTTCTGATATTTGCCCTAGGGGCAAGATCATCTATGGCTCTAGTCTTCCCATTGATCGTTCTTGGTGTCTTGGAAAGAGAAAGGTAGTGACCTGCATTGTCAGGATCTGGGTAAGGTGCAGGAATTTGTAAAAACTTTGGCCCAATCCACTCTGCCTTTCCGCACCTGTTGCACAGCATTCCATCTTTCTCCAGACATCCTTCTTTCACATACTCCATGTATTACTGAGACTACATTTGTTATATCTGTAAACCACGTGATATAGCTGAGTTGCACAGGTCATTAAATTGTTGAGTTGAAAACCATCCGATCTGTATGATGATGTCATGTGTTGGTTTTGAAGTATACAAATTTTCGGAGGCCCTCCTCCTAGCCCAACAATTTTTTCAAAGCCCCCCCTTCGGGTGTCTAAAAATTTTCGGAGCCTCCTCTCAATATCTTCATCCCCCCTTGTCATATTAAGTGAACTTTCCCTTACGAAAGTTTCAGGCAACATTTTAGTTAAGCAGACTCTAGTTTTTAATGTAATGTATTACGAATTTTTAAGATGACAAAGGCCTTCCGAAAAAATCGAAACGATTCCTTCGGTGCTACTCATATGAAAAACCCGACAAAATCAAGGCAGTCTGTTAGTCAGATATATTACAGACATTTGGAGACCCACACTGACAAATAAAAATAGTTAAAGAAATCGTTACCTACACTTGAGTCCCTTCCTTTGTCGCCAAGCTGTCCAAAAAGGTTAGCAACATTCTGAACATCCGCTAAAGAACCGCATCTTCATGCCACCACTTTAAGTCGGAAGTCAATCCATACAGCATAAGCTGTCCTCTCCTAAATGAACGAAGGCTTTTGAGTTGCACACAGAGTCTCTGTAGTGATCACTGCTAGCCTGCGCGCAGACGTCTCCTATTTCCTTTGCTTCACCCGGGAAGCAAGGAAATCGGAGACGGCTGCACCACGCTAGTCACTGCAAGCTCAGCATAATAATGATTTCCCGCTCAGTTCGATAAAACTTGCACACAATAACGGTCTGCGGTGCGAGCAGGTACAATTTAAATTGCTCATATGCATTTTACAGATTTTAACTCCTACAGCTGCACGGGTGAGATCTTTCGGTTCCAATCCACTTCAAACAATGTTCACAATGTTCACAATGTTCAAGAAGCATGCAACATATACCATATTTCAGAGCCAACTGTTAGAAGTCATTTCCAGAAAATTGCGCTCGTTCGTTTTCTCCAGATCAAGCAGTTTGCACTTTGAACATTTCATACAGTTTCGTCAAGGAAACTGTTGCGTCACACGGTAACATTTTCTCCACTTTTTTTCCATTCATTTGTGTCATCAATATTTTTTCTAGTGGTTCGGTGGTTAATAAAACAATTATTCTACTCGGGCTTGCCAAATATGAAACAGTATTATAAACAGATGAATTATACTGTAAAAGTGTTCCTTCGAGATAACTGAATTTGGTCGGCATAAAAGAATGTAAATATTTTTCATTTATTGAATTTTCTTTACGAATTTACTGAAATAGATCTAAATGACAGAGAAAAGCTATAAAAAACCATTGGAAAAAGTTATGGTGAGCGAAAAAGAAAACAAACAAGATAACACGTCCCTTAAATTTCGAAACTTTAAGGGTATGGCGGCGAGACAACTCTTCCGTATCACAGTTCTGTATTTCTTGGGTTAGATGCTCTACAGAGCAGTGACTCAACAATCCACTCGCAGTGGATCGGAGGTGTCTATCGCGACCTCGTGCTCTCACTCTTTCAGACGACCGAGGCGATTATATGGAAACCCAATATTTGTCCGGATCGTCCCAGTTGGCCCATTCGTCTCAATTGTTTTTGAAACCACTGGGACAACCGAGACTACCAGGACGATTATATGAGGGACAGCTTAACTGACTCTGGGAGTGAAAAGGTTAAAGTGTTAACGAATTTTCTCAGAAAAATTAATTTGGCAGAATGAAAATTTCTACAATCCTATATTTACAGGTGGCATACTCTTGGAAAGGTAAAACCTGTTAAGATGTAAAACCAACCTGACATACTGGTATATGCTATTGTTTATATAAATAAACTTAATTTCATTTGGAGCTCTACTGATTGGTTTTAGAAATAGTGAAACATTGCGTCTAAGTCGTCCTAGATTGATATCTTGAAGGGATCTAAATATCTAAATATCTGAGTTTTATAATTGATGCTCGACGTTGGTCCATATCTTGCGGTTCCCATTAACTGCTACATGCATCAGAATTATCATGCCATTTGGTATAATGACGACATTAATTATGCATAAAATGCATAATTAACTAGCATGTCACCAGCATGCCTTGGTGACATATTTGTCCCACAGTCAAAACTTCACCGTAATATGAGCTAACATTGTCGCTCACACGAAATTGCCCTTTAGAGTTTGTGGTTTTGAAACCATTCTGGGAGCTGTTTGCGACGTGGTCAAACGTTCCGGTTCTTGGAAAGATACTCTCATAAAATTGGTATGCAAAGTTGAATTTTACATTTATTTTAAAAAGTACCTAAAACAGTTTGACTCTGTTTTCCCGTGCTTGATGTCTAATAAGTCTAATAACGCTATCGTGATGATCTATTGGTGTTATTTCGTTTTTCCGTTTGGATAACAATAGAGTTTTTTGTTTCTAAGCTTGTTCTTCTTCAAAAGTAGAAACTGAAAAATTATCGCAGTTTAATCTTGTGGAAAGCTAAAATTACGAAAATTAGTGGTTAGAATCTGACTGCATTTCAGCTAGGCTCGTTAGACATACAATGTGGACTGGGGGTTGTTTTGCAGCTGCTGCATTTGTATGTTGTTTTCAAAATAAATTTAACGGAAAAAACTAGTCCTGAAACTCTCCACCGGCAGGTACATCCACAAAATAAAAAAACTTTTAAAAACAAGACGTTGTTTCGAACTTCCTAAAATCGGTGAACTCCCAGGCTAAATTTTAAGCCATGCAGTTCTTTTTAAAATTTAAAAATCCATCTACGAAGAAGAGATTAACAATGGTGATGGAAGGAACAAAAAATTCTAAAATTTGAGTAGAAGCGGGAGAGGATTATCCATAAACTTCAAAGTTTTTCTTACTCGGTGAAGAAATGACAACGCAATTAATCACTTAATTAAACAGACGTTTTGATGTTCTGCAATTTCCGAAGCCCGGGAAGAGGTGGAAGCAAAATCTACAAAAATCGATCGAAACTCAATTTTTATCGTTGACTGTTTGCCAAAAACGCTAAAAACCGAAGCCTGTTAATTGAAACTAAAACGAGTTTCTTATCTTTGCGGTGATGCGTTTACGATTTCTAAATTTACCACTCCACGCTAAAATTTCACAAACCGACGGTGTTATACGGAGAGTTTTCGTCTGCCTATTAAAATACTAAATGTAAAGAGTCGATTCAGAATTATGAAACAAACTGAACAAGCAAGCGGCGCTCAGTCTGAAAAACCAGGGGCTACCCAACAAGGAATGTTTAGGAAAACGAGTGGATCGAAATGGCGTTGTAATGTTTTTCCAAATCATTTTAGTGCCTTTAAAAGAAACTACGTAAACGCTAATTTAGTTTGAGCTTTTCGGTTCTTTTAGCTGAATATTTCAGCGGCAGAACATTTTAGGGAAAGGAATATTATCCCCCGAATTCACTAGAAGCTTTCACGTTTCCGAAAATCATACCTGACCATATTTTGTACCCAAAACGACAGTTTTTATCCCTCCGAAAACAAAAGGCGTAAAATTTTCCGATGTTACGAAAGCTTCTGGCACGTTTTACTTAAGTCTCTGCAGTGGTCAAGCTCAACATAATAACGATTTCAGTTCGATAAAACTTGCACATAATAACGGCCTGCGTTGCGAGCAGATACAATTTTTAAATTATTAAAACTAGCTCATATCAAGAGAGCTCTCTTGCTCATATGCATTCTACAGATTTTAGCTCCTACTGCCGCAAGGGTGAGAGTTTTCGGTTCTAATCCGCTTCAAACAATGTTTACAATAATTTTCAAGGAGGTACGCAGCGTATACCATATTTCAGAGCCAACTATTTGAAGTCATTTTCAAAAAATTGCGCTTGTTCGTTTTCTCCAGATCAAGCAGTTTGCACTTTGAATAGTTTTATACAGCTTCGTCAAGGAATCACACGGCAACATTTTCTCCCCTTTTTTCCGTTCAGTCGTGCCATCAATATTTTTTCTAATGGTTCGTGGTTAATAAAACAATTATTCTACTCGGACTTGCCAGATATGAAATAGTATTATAATCACATAAATTATACTGTAAATGAGTTCCTTCGAGATAACTGAAACTGGTCGGCATAAAAGAGTGTGAATATATAGATGTTATTGCAGAAAAAGAACGAGACAAATATTTTCCAATACAAACGGAATAAGCTAGTTCAATAAAGTTTTTATTATAATGCTTTAATTTTTAAAAGTTTGCCGATAAATTAATGCAACCATTCTCAGCGAACACGCGCGCGCCAAAGCTAAGCGTATTGTTGCATTTTTCAAGCCACTTTGCGAAAAGTTTAACCAAAAAAAAATTAAAATTGTCCGCCAAACACGAGGAAAAATGTTTCTACTTAATAGAAAACAGTTTTCATTTGTTCATTGTTTCATAAAAGGAATTTTTTTACCACAATTGCCGCTAAAATCGCAATCTGATTGGTCGACGTGAGTGGTAAATGAGAGTCCAGACAACGGTGCTGACGCTAACATCACGTGCGCTTGAAAAACACCAATCAGAATGCGAGAAAGTTATAGACAACGCTTGCTCTTTCTTTGCTGTCACGTTTTGTAACAAGACTTTTTTCCTTGTGTTTTTTTCTAAATATTGTTGTAAAAAACAAATTTACACCGGTTTTCCGTGGTGTGGACTCTTATTTACCACGATTTACGTCATCACATGGTCAAAATTTGTTGCTGACTCACTCGGCTGCGCCTCGTGAGTCCACAACATTTTGACCATGTGATGACGTAAATCGTGGTAAATAAGAGTCCACACCACGGAAAACCGGTGTAAATTTGTTAACGTGAAATGATTTCGTGAGTGGTCAATGTTAGCGCTCTGTATTACAAAATTCAGACTGCTCAGGGAACCAATCAGGATGCTACTTTTCATCGTGCATCAGTTTGCCATATAATAATATCACTTGTTGAATTTTGTTTTTGAATTTTGAATATGTCTTAAATGCCGACAGAGGAAGAGCTATAAATATAAAGAAACATTGGAAAAAGTTATGATGAGCGAAAAAAAAAAAAGAAAGAAAGAAAGATAACAAGTTTATACCTTAAATTTCGAAAATTTAAGGGCTCTTTCGCCATAAATATTTTGATTGTAGATATGGCGGCGAGACAACTCTTCCGTATCACAGTTCTGTATTTCTTGGGTCAGATGCTTTACAGAGCAGTGACTCAGCAATGTACTGGCGGTGAATCGGAGGTGTCTATCCTTGGTTGGATGTTGCAGGGACACATCTATAACACGATGATAGCAGAAATTGGACTTGCATGCGTACATGTGTGTCGCAGAGACGATCGGTGCCAAAGTTTCAATTGGGTGATCTCCCTCCAGATGTGTGAGTTTAGTAACAGAACTAAGGAGGCCAGACCCGAGGATTTCATTCCAAACCCAGACAGATATTATTTCACACGAGACATAAACAGAGGTAAACTAATGTTAACATTTAACATGACAGTAAACTGATTTAATTAGATATGGTAACTTCAAAGTATAGTACAAAAGCCACATTCGAGGACCAACTGGATTAAAGCCCACAAGCTAGAATTTAGCCATTAAACAGTACACTCTCTCTAAGCCGGGGACCTGCTGGACCAGCCGTATAGCTGTCTGCCCTAGAGAGGTGTCCCCTTACAGAGATTCAAACAAAGAAGTGAAATTCGTTAGTAACCAACCAAAAACTGATGTCTGCTTTAAAAGAGTTCACTTTTCCTTTTTTTTCAGTCAAACTCGGTTCCACTCGTCAGCTGCCAGCTGAGACGTGCAAAGAAATAAAAGCCAGTGAAGGAGAAGCTGTCAGCGGGAAATACTGGTTAAATACCATAAAATCTGGCATGAGTGTTCTTGCTTACTGTGATATGGAGACAGACGGTGAGTTCAATTTTGAATGTTATTGATATCAGGCCGATGAGCTCTGTAAATTAGGAGTACAGTATAGGGTGGGGATTAAGGCTAGGTAAGTGGCAACTTTTCTTTTTTGGGTATGAGTGGGTTTTTTGATCTTGGGTCTCATTATCTTCAACAGAAAATACAATCTTGCAATTTAGAAATTTCGACTGGGTTTCATCCGTGTTACAAGAAAAACTGGGTACTAACCTAACGGTCCTTATATTGAAATGTAGGGACACGATAAAAAAGATTGGATTAAGCTATGTCTCTGTTAAAAGCAAGGGAAAAAAAGCCTTCATAGAACTAAAAGCTGAACATGGAATGATAAACGAATTGCCATGTTCAAGTCATAAGTAAGGTCCATATTTTTGCTTTTCGGATCTACTATCCGAGAGCCAGGCTTTGTTATGGAGTTATCATGCCATGTTAACGCAAATCTTTACATTAGCCTGCAAAAGACGTCTAATATGCAAACATACCAACTTCTACAAATAATTCAAGCACAATTCTGCATTTAATGCTGCAACTATATCAGTGCTGTAGCGAATTCATTGTTGAACCATAGGACAAATTATCAACTCATGTAACATAATGCGTCCATTTGTTTTATCATTAACAATTCTAATAATTAAAACACTTTTGTCTAATCAAATCGTTTTGATAGATGCATGTAGGCTAAAGACGAAGGAACCACTTTTTTGAAAAAACCGGTTTTATAACAATCATAACTCTTGTTAACAATATGTTTGTTTGTTTCTGTTATTATTTATTTAGATGTCGACGAGTGCACTGCCTCTTCTCCTGTCTGTGACGCCAATGCTAACTGCACGAATTCTCGAGGCTCTTATAACTGTACTTGCAAATCAGGATTCTCCGGTAATGGAAAAACGTGCCAAGGTGAGAACGCCAACTTAACTGATTATATAATTTTAATGTCCGCGTCATTCAATGATCTAAATTACGTTTTGGTGATTTTCTGACTTCATGGAAAAGAGTTAGACACAAAATGGCGGATCAAAGATGGCGAGTTTGGAAAATAACGACGAACTTTGTGCGTCTATTGAAATAATTATTGAGAAATTACACCTTACAACGGTACTATAAAACACGTTTTTTAAGTTTCCCAAGTTTCATTATCAAAAGTGAAGTACTCTTGGACAAACCTACCGCGTCCACTTGCACAATAGCCTGCGTGGAGAAAGAAAGGGGCGAGGGGAGATGCGTGCGAAATACGTGAAGAAAGCTCCCTTCCTTTGTGCTCCGCTCTCTACACGCGCCTCGATCGCTCGCGCCTGCCACGCAGGCTACTTGCGCAGGTAAAAATGGGTCGTCGATTTCTATTATTTCTTGGAAACAGGACGTCGAAATAATTAGACAGATCGAATGTTAAGTCAAGTGTAAACAGCGAACCAAATTGGATGCAGTGCCGTGTTACGATGGTGTAGTTTGGCTTTAACAGACTTAAACACGAAGCAATGACTAGACCTAATATGATATAGTTTTTTTGCATCTTTTAAGACATCGATGAATGCAGCCAAGGATCTCATAAATGCCTCCCCAATCTTGCTAACTGCACTAACACCGTTGGCTCATACAACTGTACTTGCATCAACGCTGAACACGTGGGAGACGGAAAGGAAAGCTGCCAGCCTGCAGGCAAGGATAATTTCTTTGTAAATTGAATATTTAAAATATTCAAAAGCAAGGAAATGTTTAGTTATTTCTACAAGTGACAACTCACTAAGGGAGAATAAAGTAAATAGATAGTTTGGATGTTATATTTCGATACTTTCAATCCACTTTTATCATAATCATTACGTTTTCATTTAGAGTTTATATTGTTATTGTGAGCGGCACGGTGGTCTAGTGGTTAGCGCGTCGGACTTTCAACCTGAAGGTCGGTGGTTCGAGCCTGGTCTCTGCCGTCGTGTTGTTTCCTTAGACAAGAAACTTTACTCCACACTGTCTCTCTCCACCCAGGTGTATAAATGGGTACCGGCGACAAAATGCTGGGGGTAACCCTGCGATGGACTAGCATCCCATCCAGGGGGGAGTAGCAATATTCCTAGTTGCTTCATGCTACGGAAACCGGGTTAAGCTCCGGCCGTGTGGGCCATCGTGGCCCGAGTGCGACTTTACCTTTTTTACTTTTATATTGTTATTAACATGTAATATTTAATTTGAAATACTGTTATGCGCAGGTGATTATGAATATTAAATATTACCATTTTTATTACTACATTTACCTGTTTCATGTTTCATTTAGGGTAATTTCACTGTGCTTGAAATAGAAGTAACAAATTCATTTATTTTTTAGCAAATAAATGCTGCATATAGTAGTCGCTGTCATGACCTACACTAATAAAAGACTGAAGTATTGTCCTTTTTCGTCCTTTTAGGACGGGCTTTTCATTCGGGATCCATCTTTCCCGCCGACATTTATTTTGTCGGCAAAGGAAAGTACCATGAAATGAAAGGACCGATCCAGCAGTCTCAGATCACATGATCAGACCATCTGTCTAACTTGTTGATCGGCTTTACATTCTTTGTTGTCTTTTCCTTAGAATGTCAAAATTACATTACCCTGAACAATGCTAACAGAAAGGTGACGAGTGGATATAGCGGACTTTGCGATGACAAACTTGGTCCTGGATGGTTTCGCTTTGAAGGGGCTGCAGGGACAAGGATGGCTACTTCTTGTCTGGCAACCCATAGGTGTGGCACTTACTATCCCGGCTTTTTAAGTGGGGGGCAGCCCACAGTGGAAGAAGGCAAGGTCACCAGGCAGGTGTGTTTCAGTAACATTAACGAAAGAAATGGCATTTGCTGTAATTGGCCGACTAATATCCAAGTTAGAAACTGCGGTTCTTACTATGTGTACTACCTTAGCGGTACACCTAATTGCCCTGTCCGCTACTGTGGTACGTAGAGACTACTAAATACAAGGTACAACGCAGTCAGTAATCATAAGCATATCAATAACAAAATTCTAGATTGTGATTGGCCATCCGCGCACCTATTTCTTACGTAAATTGACGTGCGGTCACGTGGGTGTCCAATCACAGCTATCCAATTACAACTATTTGTAATTGGATAACTGTGATTGGACACCTCCGTTGTGCGTGTGTCAATCAGGTGGTTCTTTTTTGCTGTTGCTCTACTGGTTTCAAACTGATAGAAAATATTCCTGGCGTTTTTAGTGGAATAAAGTCCACATAGATCTTTTAATCTCGAATTTTATTATTAAAACGATTAAGTAGTAACTGGACTTCGTTTCGTTCATTTCAGGGGCAATCGTTTTCGTACTTTCAAATAATACTTGCGCTACGCGCTCGGCCGAAATGAAATAATTACTCGCCCGATTACTCCCTGAATTGTACTCCACTCAGTCCAATTACTATTACTTATAACGGCTTTAGGCTGATTTGAACGGTACGGCTCTTGTTTACGACTTAGTACGACTGGTCGCGTCATACCAAAATGTGTTGTAGCTATTTAAAACATGTTACTGAATCCTAAGACGAGTCTTGCGCGACAATCGTAAGCAAATCGCAGTATAGGTTACACTTACAAGATACCATTAGTGTCGTAGGTTTATTGCATTAGCTATATTGCATGTAACAAAGTTGTTCCGTCTAAATCGGTATTAACGTAGTTTGGAAACTGCGCTCGCTCTGATTGGCTAAAAACGTATTTTATTGCTTTCGTAGTGCGTTCCGCGACACAAACCTAAAACATTAGAGAGCGTTTTAGGCGTTATGTAGACTACTATATATATTCATTTTTTCTATATATACAGCTGTTTGCAAAAATTTTGAATGCCCCAAAATATATCATTATATCCATATATCAAAGGCCTATTGGATGAAACGAAGAGTTCTTTTGTTGTAGTACGGTTGCAGCAAAATGGAACTGGCTGAAAGTTTCCGGATCAGTGCTTTCAATATATGGCCATAAAATGATATATTTTGGTGGGGTTCAACATTTTTGCAAACAGCTTTATTATATATATATATATAGCTAAATTTTTGAGAAGATGGTCGATGAAAATTACCGCAATTTTACTACAAATAGGCCAAACAAGGGTTTTTATGACCCCGATCAGCCCGAAAATCACAAGGAAGAGAAAGAAGAGGGAAAGGGAGCGAGAGAGAAAAAAAAGACGACTAGCAACAGTCTTTAGTTTTTATATTGTGGAGTTTAGGGATAGTTTTTGAACGACAAAAAAAAAAAAAAAACATGGCCAAGCACACTCACAGATGATTACTTAGGGCGACATGGTTTTCAAAAATCCAGCTAGATATAAAAACGTAGAAAGTGATTTTGATGAAGAGAAAATATCACTGAAATAGATATAGAAGAGATAAGGATTACAAAACTCGTGCAGTTTTTGTTTTAGCTTTAATTAAATCCATTTTGAAATCACTGGTGATCCTTGGAATCTGATTGGTCCAAAATGGTGCAATTTATTTCCAAATTGCACCATTTTGGACTCTAAATCGCATCATTTTAAAATGGTGCAATTTATTTCCAAATTGCACCATTTGAAATCACTGGTGATCCTTTTATTACATTGCTTAAATTCGATACGTCAAGCATACAAAAAAGTTCAAACCATGTATTATACTATGATCACAAACACTTCTACATTTCTCTTGCGTTCTCTTATGCCCAAATGATACATGTTTTGACCTTTATTAACCTGACAAACATGAGTGAAAGTTTTGGAGAACGAGAAACTGTACATATACACTGTGGATCAAACAAGAACCACAACATTGATGTTAGAAATTGCAGGGAGGTGCACTTTATACCAAGTCCCGAGTTACCTCACAAAGAACTCAATAGAACGACAACAATATAGACTTTGTATAGAACAACGATAACAAAATAGACTGGACAATAAAATCACAATCAACTTGGTAGATGGAGAATCACAGAAGTTGTGATTCTTGTAATATATCAAAGACGAGGAACCGAGTGTTCATCAGATTTCCACACACCGAGAAGTGGGTTGAAAAAACGAGGCGCAGCCGATTTTTTTTTCACCCGTTTCAAAGGGGTTGGGAAATCTCATGAAACACTGTTTCGAGTGTTTGATATAGCTTCTCAAACTGATTGTAAAATGCGGAGAAAACGAAGGAATAAAATCGCCAAAATCTATGCAAATTAAGAAACGATTTCAAAACCTTCACGGTAGTGATTTCCTTTGCGTTCTCGTCATGAATTATTAATGAGTTTGAGAAGTTATGTGTTTAGCTATACTACACTTAATGTTAATGGCTACAGTTGTGTGCTCTACTGGGATAGTGACTAAAGTTAAGCTGCAGAGCACTCCGAGTGCTTCACTTTTTACCTAAATTAATTCCGGTACAGTGGTATCACTGTAACCATGGTTACTGTTATGATCTGTTATGCGAAGTACTTAAACATCGATTGAATGGTGTCTGTTGCCTGGGCTACTGTTGTTGTGAATAGACGCTGCCCCATGTGAAAGGACCGTGAAATGGTGACGGATGGCTTTATTTTAGAATTGTAAGAGTTGCTTTTTATGCAATGTAAGACACATTACTTCAAGTAGCTTATCCAATTTCTTAAATTACTAATTCTATTTCGGAAAAAGAGACAGATATAAATATAACATGACGATTTTCCAACCATGGCCTCTGAAATCCACACTGTCTTTTTTATACGTCATTACGGAATTGATGAATTTGTTTACTAGAGAAGGTCTGTTACTAGTTCATACGCGTTATGATTTCACATGTAAGAATACTATCTCACGATAAATTGGAATAATTTGTCATTCATTGTATTAAATTAACTGTATTATATCTATAAGCATTAGAGCGCTTTTCATTTGGGTGTCGAAAGTAATTTGGCAATTGCTTTGGTTTTGCATTTCTACGCTTTGTGATTGGCTAAAAAATCTCGCGCCAATTTATTAACCAATCAGAAGTCAAACCAAAACCAATCATGACTTGCTTGCACGCGTTTTCGCGCGCTTGGCGCCGGCTAAATGTATTTGCTTTGAGTTCTGATTGGTTCATCAGATTGTCTGCGAGTTCTGTGATTGGTCAGAGTAATTACTTTGGTTTTGGTTTTTCGACGCTCAATTGAAAACCGCTCTAAACAACTCACACTCAGTTGACGCTCAGTTGAATAGCGCTTTAATTAGAGTGATTTTCAATTGAGTGTCGTCAAGCCAAAACCAAGGTAATTATTGTGACCAATCACAACAGACACAAACAATCCTGTGAACCAATCAGGAACTGAAGCAAACACATGTAGCCGGCGCCAAGCACGGGAAAACGCGTGCGAGCAAGTTACGATTGGTTTTGCGGTTTTAGTTCAGATTGGTTTAGAAAGTGGCGCGAGACATTTTAACCAATCATAAAGCATAGCAATACAAAACCAAAGCAATCGCGAAAAAACTTTCGATACTCAATTGAAACCCGCTCTTTTTCTAGCATTAGTCTATGTAAAATAAATTACAAACCTATAGTGAGTAACAGGCTCCTGTTATTCCTTGGGAGTTCTGCTAGCCTAGCTATATACATATCAGTAGTTCATAGTTAGTGTGCATACTTGGGAAATTTCATTTGATTTAGTATCTGTTATGTTCCTCCGCTGCCCGTCTCTCGAAAGTCCCAATAACTCTTCCGGCCCGGAAAGCTATCACACATGCACAATAGTTTCATATAAGATTCAATTTTTGTTGGTTTTGAAAGCTAAATAATAAAATTCTAAGTTGATAAAACAAGTCGGGCTGGTTTGAGGGCTCAAAACTACATTGCCATTCCATAGTTTTTGATTTTAAAATCTAGTTTCGGAGACTTTCGCGAAATAGGCCCCTGGTATTTACTGATTAAAGTAGTGTTACTTTAATTATAAAGAACATTGCTGGTTAGTTATTGATCATGTTATTTAAGTTCATTTCTTTTTTGTTTTGTTTTGTACAATAAGTTTTAAACTTGAAAGTCAGTAGTAAACTATTTGGGTAAAATGTCACACTCGTGGAAAATATTTAACCTTGTTTTTTTTCAAACAAAAACTAAAAACTGAAACATGATTTCGTTTGAGATGATTATAATCAGTTTACGCCACAGGGATCCAACGCTATCCGTGAGATGGTCTGCGCTTTTGATTGCTTGGTTATCATACTATATTCTAAAGGCGTCGTCTGGGGCTATTATGTTCAGTCTAAACATCACCTTTAGAAAGGTACAGTCAACTCTCTCTTAAGCGACCACTTTTTCCTGCACCAAGGGTGGTGGCTTAAGAGAGAGTTAAATGTAGTTTCAAAGCCAATGAAACCATTTGAACGCACACACTCTTCAAACGGAGCGGGATGGGATGTCTGTGGTTATGTCAATGTCTGTCACATTATACTAGCTTGACCAGTTATTAATGCCTCTAAATGTGTAAACATTTGTTGCATGATTACAAGCCGAAGATAGTGTTACTAGGAGTAGCTACTTTCACTCGCACAATTGAAGAAAACAACAACAAAATAAATGTAAATACAGAAAAAAATATAAAACTAAGTGCTATTCGGCTAGTCTCCATTTATCTACGCTATAGATTATTTTGCTTAGGTGCTTTAAGGTAAATTGCTGTATCTTTTAAAAATATAATTTCCAAAAATGGTAAAAACTAGGTCTGGTAGGATTTAATTAATTGTTTCATAGTATATTGTTAGATTGTGATTTTGTGTGACTGATTTCTCATGATTATGAACTTTTAACGGTACTAATGATAAAACAATCGTGTTATTCGGTCATTATGCTCCATTATTCTCCGGCAGATCGCACTTTTTTTCGCAAGTTATATTTGATTTCTCGAGTGAAGCGATCAAACTTTTTCACAGGGAGAAGGGGGAGAGGATGAAAGGGGGAGAGGATGAGAGGGGCAGAGGGGAGAAGCTGGAGAGGGGACGATCTGACGGGGGCCGAAATGACTATGGAGCGAAGTGACCGCAATTTTGTCAGTATTATAAAATAATATTTTCAGACATAACTTGCCATGTAATTTAACTTGGCGTATTTTGTAGTGTGCTATCAATAAACTTGCTGATGCTGTTAAATGAAAATTATTCCTGTTGTAGATCACGTTATTGAGAGACTTGTAGCACTAAAGCCGTGTTTCACAATACAATTCAATAAGCGAAAGAATTGGAAACGCCATACTAGCATTCAAATAGCGGGAAGTGAAGAAAAATATCCCAAGAAACTCCCTTAAAAAATGTCTTGAACCCTACAAATTACCTGAATCTCGCATTATGCCGTGGGATACCCTATATATCTATTTCCCGCACTTCTCCTCTGCAGAGAGGCTCTTTTCAGTAAAGCGAATACAACAACAACAACATAAAAAGAAATAAACGCGGAGGACGATGATGGGAAGAGAGAATGGGCCTCTCGATGACATACAGCACGAAAAGAGGTATGAAAAGAGCACATTAAAAAGCGTTTGCACGATTTACATTGGCGAAAAACCTCGAGTTGATGGAAAAAGGCACTGGTTGCTTTATAAAATTGTAAATAGCTTAGTTGAAGTAGACTTCTCTAAAGAACTTATACCACTTACAAGATACTCCAGAAATACTCACACTAAATCCTATAGAATACCTAACGAGAAGAAAACTTACCTTCAGTACATCTAGAACTATAAAACAATGGAACAATTTGCCTGCCATGTTGGCTACGGCTCCTAATATTAACTCTTTTAAGAGTGGGGTTTGTCAGCTGACGCATTAAGAACTTTAAGAACTTGACCGCGACCAGAGCACATAAGCCTCGAAGAGAGGGACTGCTCTCATTTTGGTAAATGTAAATGTACATAGGCCTCTACCTTATTTATCCAGACGTTTTGATCCTGACCACCCTTAGCCTAGGGTACCATAACTAAAATGTACAACAAGCATCCATGTAACTACTATATAGAAGTCTCCTTACCAAAAAAAAATATTGGTATAGCTGTGCGCTCTTTTCTCCATGCACTATCTGAACGATTGGATCAACTATTCAAACTGGTCCTTGAGTTCACGGGAGCCGATTAAGAAACAATACTTCATACCAACGGGTGGCATTCACACTGAATAATATTATGCAAGGGTATATAAGGATCACATGTTCTGTGTTAGGCCTCTTTTCGCAAGAAGCGTGGGATCTTGAAAGTGGAAAATAACCTTTATGGCCGCACAGACCCATCCGTCCTCCCCGCCCTCCCAGTAGCGGTTCAAGTCCAGGCAGCGCCAGCCCAGGTGATTCCAAAGCCAGCTCCAGCGTTTCTTGTACAAGCACCAGCTTCAGTGACTCTACTGAACGCGCCAGCTCCACTAGCTCCTGTACAAGCGCCGCCGGGAGTTCCAGCGTCGGTTCAAGCCGAACCAGATAACCTTGAAGTAGGGGTATTTCACTAGTGTATTTGTGTTCTGTACACCTTCGTTCTGTTTGTTACTAGTACGCCCAAATCGGATTTGTATGTGTGGTTTTTCTCTGTGTAGTAATTTTACGCCACGACGAGATGTATGTTGGCAAAATGCTGGTTGCTCTATGTGACACCACGACGATATATTTGGCAAGTGCTGAGTCCGCTCGGCGAAATTATTCTGTAACAGTGGTTGCTCTGTGTGACACCACGTCGATATATTTGGCCAGTGCTGAGTTCGCTCAGCGAAATTATTTTGTAATAGTGGTTGCTCTGTGTGACACCACGACGATATATTTGGCAAGTGCTGAGTTCGCTCAGCGAAATTATTGTGTAACAGTGGTTGCTCTGTGTGACACCACGACGATATCAGTATTTGGCATAAGTGCTGAGTTCGCTCAGCGAAATTATTTTGTAACAGTGGTTGCTCTGTGTGACACCACGACGATATATTTGGCAAGTGCTGAGTTCGCTCAGCGAAATTATTGTACAACAGTGGTTGCTCTGTGTGACACCACGACGATATATTTGGCAAGTGCTGAGTTCGCTCAGCGAAATTATTGTGTGACAGTGGTTGCTCTGTGTGACTCCACGATGAAAAATTTGTCAAGTGCTGAGTTCGCTCAATGAAATTATTGTGTAACAGTGGTCAGCGCAATTATTCTGCCATGGTGGCCGCCCCGGTGGCCGCTCAGTGTGAAAACACAACGATATATTTCTCGGCGAGTGCTGAGTTCGCTCGCCGAATTTACTGTGTGACAATGATTGCTCTGTGACACCGTTTCGTGGTACTTATCTGCAAATGATAAGTTCGTTTGACGAAATCGTTTTGTTTACAGTGGCCAGTTCGTGGCGGGTGAATATGGAATTTACTCTGTGCACAAAAGATGATTTTTCTTTCTTTCTTTCTTTTCCTTTGAAAAAGGTGGAAAACAATCATGTGCTTTTACTTGGGTCACGCGTGGTTTCTCGTACTAAGAACAAAAGAGAAATGTTAATACGGGAAAGTCTGCATATTGCACGTCAGTCGACTGTGAAACTGGTCATTTATTGGGTTTTATTGAGTCTATTATGCATTCATCTAGGCTCCCCCCCCCCTCCTCCGCATGGTTGGTACCGATCCCAGGGCACTCTAATGCCCTTTGTGCTCGACTCTTGCAGTTGGGACGGGATTGTTACCCTCCGTCGGCCCCATCCTATTTTTTTTTTGTTCGTTTACTCCGTTAGGTTCATTTTTCGGCGCTGGAGTAGACCAAATTGTCCCCTATATTCCTTTAATGTTAGATCTCTCCGAAGCGGCCAAAAAAAAAAAAAAAAAAAAAAAAAAAAAAAACTTGAAGGCCAGGCATACATTGTACCAGAATAGGAATTTGAAGAGAATTTTCAGTCGATGTAGGCAGCATCTCAAAACGGTCGCCTAACGGGATCCAGTGGGTTTCTGTCCCAGGGGCCGGTGGTGGGGTGACAATCCCCGACGGGAATCTCCCTTCCATTCAAGAGGTATCGAAAGGCCTGTGTCATGGCACTCCACTTCAACTTCGAGTGCGCGTTCCAGACTCCTTTGTCGCCGGTGAAATACATAATCACATTGAGTCATGGGCCGAGATAACGCCTTGCCAAGTGGATGCGACTGAAATCATGGGATGGACTCGGAACCGGGTATCCATCTGAAAATACATGCGCCCTTTCAAAGGCAGCTTTGCGGGGTCAGAATGTAACTCAAATTTTCCACCCCGTCGCGTATTTCATGACTATCACTCATGCAAGGAACTGTCTGATTTTGTAACAAAGGAGCTCACCAGTCGAATAATGGTCGGCGAGGTTAGTGTGTGGGGAAGGGTAAATGAGGTTCTTCCGCCCTATCTCGTCATACCCCCTTACGGTGGAACCCTGTATGCCTCGATAAACGCTATCTTAATCTGTGGATGCGAGACATGCCTTTCTCGCTCTATTCTTTTGTGAAGCTGACACGATATGTGGAAAAGATCACCTACAAACAAAACTGGATGACAAATCAAGGTATGACCATGTGCTGCTCGATTCTATGAGTCGTTCACTCGTCAGGTTTCAGTGGGGTGGCTGGTAGTTAGTCAACAATGTTCTCCCATTTGGGTGGAAGATGTTGCAATATGACTGCCAGACTTTAGGCCTAGCCACCACGCACACCATCCGACGTTTGGGCGCCCCACGTTCACAATCCATTGGAAAATTCTACAGGGATTAGTGAGGGGTGGTTTTTTGTTCGGATGTGTATGGGGATGTTGATTGGGATAAAGAAGTGTAGGGGGAGGGATAGGTGAGGGCGGGTATGCCGTGTTAGTTACCTGGTCTGTAATGAGTGTTCTAAGAAACTGGGTAACCATTAGGAACAATGCTTTCCCAGTTCTCCCCATTCTTAATCAGTGAACCGTGAATGAAAGACCAGTTTGAATATATTACTATTCAAACTGGTCCTTGAGTTCACGGGAGCCGATTAAGAAACAATACTTCATACCAACGGGTGGCATTCACACTGAATAATATTATGCAAGGGTATATAAGGATCACATGTTCTGTGTTAGGCCTCTTTTCGCAAGAAGCGTGGGATCGGAAGTGGGAAATAACCGGGGCCGGCATAGTGAAAGGCTATGAGGATGGGAGTGTGGGAGTGGGTGTATGTGGATGGGAGTTTTTTTTTTTTTCCCCTCCCAACCCATCCCCTGGGGTGTATATCTAGACTGGGCTTTCTTCTCGGTTCTAAGAAACTGGGTAACCATTAGGAACAATGCTTTCCCAGTTCTCCCCATTCTTAATCAGTGAACCGTGAATGAAAGACCAGTTTGAATATATTACTATACTCGTGCATTAGGAGGCAGCGTGGTAGAGTGGTTAGGGCGCCGGACTTGAAATCCGGAGGTCTCGGGTTCAAGTCCCGCTCTGACCACTAGCTGGAGTTGTTTCACGGTAGACCCGAGTTCAACTCCTCGGCCAGGCTTGTAAAATAGCCAACTGGTTTGCCTCCTGCCACTGCATTCGTCTCCTGTAGCTATTTCCTTTGCTCCACGCGGAAAAAGGACGTCTGCAGTAATGCTGTTTCTAATCGTGTTTACGTATTTAGCCTGCGCACAGACAGGACGTCTCCTGTTTCCTTTGCTTGACGCGCACAATGACATCAATTTAAAAAGTTGCCCTTTGAGGTTTCAGACTGGATTGAAAGGATTGTCGATGTAAACACATGTCGTTTTGTAAGCTTCACAGTTGAATTTTTTCTTTATATTTATAAACGTTAAATTCACCGCGACTTTGAACAAGATTTCTGTCGTAACTATGCTTCACGACATACCAAAAACCGTCACCACACAATGTTCAGTCGACATATTTCTGATATTTTAAGCTGTTAATGAAAACCGTGCATAAATTATTTCGGAATTTCAGGATGATAGCCAATCAGAGTTGTTACTAGTAATGTCTACTGTCAAGCTTCCAATCAGAGCGCGGTCCTCTGATCCTAAAAAAACAGCAGGATACGTGAACACAATTCGAAACGGCGTTGCGCAGACGTCCTTTTCCGCGTGAAGCAAGAAAATACGAGACGCCTGCGCGCAAGCTAAACTGCATTCGGCATACGTACATTTGGCATGCATGCATTTGGCGATAAACACGAAAAACGTTTCTTTAAGATCACAATAAAACAAAAGTCTTTGATTCATGATCTTAAGCTGAAATTTGAGCACTAGTAAGACAGCCAACGCAAGAGAAAAGTCCTTTTTCAGTTCGAAACAGTGTCATGATATCAAATATCTGGAAAATATTGAATAAACGGTAAAACAGGAGCATAAATAGATTCCCCATACTGAATATAACAAAAATATGAAGTTTCGTGGAGATCTGCTTCAAACTTGAGGAAATATATGAAGTAATTAAAAAAATAAGTGCGATTTTTACAACAACAACAACAACAAAGTGTATGGCAAGCGGGCAGCGTGTGCTCTTCTCCCATACATTTTGTTGTAAAAATCGTTAATTTAAATTTCGTATATTTCTTTCAGTTTTTCACATTTGCCTAAATTCAGTGTAGAAAATCTATTCATTTGCCCAGTTTTTCATTTAATTCAATATTTTTAAATGTCGAGCTGTTTCGAAAAGGGGCTATTACGGGTGCATTATGATGTAGCCTGTTGCAGACGTTCATATACATATGGCGAGGAGCAAAGAATAAGCGGGCGAGAAGGATTTCGAGCGCGGACAGAGCAAAGAGGGTTTGCTTGAAGCTTTTCGCTGGCGCCACTTCTCACTAACGTTCTCCACCTTCTAACATTGACAGGGTGCGGTGATCCCCTAACCCTTTCACTCCCAGAGTCAATTATGGAAACATCGGTAGTGACTAAATCCTATGGTGTGACCATTCAGCAATACTTTTGCATGGTACCATTGTTTTTCAATATTTTACAAAATTAAATTTGGGATTTTTCTTGAGATCTGCCGTCCCATCCTGCCCATAACGCCTCGCGCTCCCAGTTTTCCCGCGCTTTAGAATGCCTGACTCTAAGGAGATTTTTCGTGTGGTTTATACAAAGATAATTCCCATTTCTCGAAGATTTGTGCAGATTTGTTGCAGTCGAGGGTGCAAGAAGTTTACGAGATCCTGATCATAGCCATGTCTCAGAAAAAGGAGAAGTTGCCCAAAGTTTTCAGAGAGAGAAGCAAGTTTTTGTTTAACAATGACATCTTGAGCGATGTAAAGTTCGTAGTTCAGTCATCCCAAGATGGCGACTGCAGTGACAGCAAGAGAAGCAAGATGGCGCTTCCAGCTCACAAGTTCTTGTTGTCAATCAGGAGCCCTGTGTTTTTTGCTATGTTCTGTGGTAAAATGGCTGAAACTCAAGAATACATCGATCTCCCTGACTGTGAATATGAAGGTATGTTTGAGCTTTTGCGTTTCTTGTACACGGATAAAGTTTGTTTGACCGAAAACAACGTGATGCAAGTTGGATATCTGGCTGTGAAATACATGATTCCTCGCCTCGCCAAAGAGTGTGCAACCTTTTCAGGAAAGAATCTGGATTCATCAAATGTGCTTGGTGTCTTAAAACACGCTCAGAAGTTTTCAAACGAAGATCTGTTGTATTATTGCTGGGATTTAATTGACAAACTGACAAGGGACGTCTTGAAATCAAGTGAATTCCTGGCAATTGACGTCCAACGCACTCTTTTAATCTGTGATTACTGCTAATTAAATTATTAACTCAGGGGTACCCAACGACGGTTTTCGGTTAAATATCGATCTGCTAAAATTTTCGGCTACCAAAAGGGATCATTGGATAACCTCACGTAAAGTTCCCCAAGAATGACCGAACAGATATAAATTTTAAAGCGACGCAGCTTAGAATTCATTTACAGAGCTTTCAAAGCACGTCAAACAACCTTAAAGCAGTTAAAGCATTTGGGAGAAAAGTGTCGTTGGGTGCCCCTGTTAACTGTCCTTGTTTCTGAACAGTTTCATTTAATATATCAGCAATGAGCCAAAATAGTTACCGTTCCTGTAATTTCCGTCCACGCAAGCCTTAAAAGTTTCCGTATCTTCTGAGTTTCGGGGTCAAGCTATGAAGGTCCACGAGATCCATACCGATGAAACTCTCGCCATCCATTTCAGAATCTTACAGCTGTACATACAATGATGTAAAAGAGTAATAAAGTATAAGAGGACTACTAGAAATACGTGGTATTCTGTACGGTGCTAAACGGCCACTAAAAACAGAGAAAATAAAACTGAACAATAGTCGGTTACCTTTTAGCTTGTCTTTGATTTCTCCAAGTCCTTTTCCTTCAAGAAATTCCACAACCTCCTTTACTGTTGAACTGAGAGTAATTTCTGCACTCATCATGCTGCTGATTCTCTATGAACGAAGCGAAGCGAAGCGAAGCGAACTCAAAGAACAACGTGTGCGTGAGAACGAACGGTTGCTCGAAGAAAGGACGATCAACGGAAAGATATTAGATTTTTAATAGTCAAAGGTTACATTAACTGAAAACAAATGTTAATTTAACCCATAAAAAGGTACCTATTAACTTCCTTTGTTTGAAACAAAAACAAGGCATCCATGTTCTTCTTTTCGTCTATGGACCCCTCTCTATGCGATCTTCAATTTGATCGTAGAGTCTTTCTTCATTTAAAAGTCCATCTTCCACAACGTTCATCGGAATCTCTTTTTCCTTTTGCCTTTCTTCCCCGCCGTTAATTCCATCCGAAACTCGTATTGTTGAATGCAGGTCAAAGTCTTCATGTTGCTGTCGAAGATGTGACTGTGACTGATATGAACGTGGTTTTCGAAACGTGCGCTGGCATCCGGGTACGTCACATTTGACAGAAAAATTAGGATCAGAAGCGCGTACCCTAATCAAATGACTTAATATCATAGCAATAGTTAAAGAGTAAAAAGCGGGGTAAATCTGACATTTTAGATTTTCCATGGTGCTTCCCTACAAGTTACTAAGAACTTTTACCGGGAAACGGTGTGCAATCTAATCACACAGCCACGCGGACGCTTTTTTTGATAAGGTCAGTTGCGGTTTCTTTGCAAATTGGCCGGTAAGATGCTTTTAGCAATAATGAAACCAATTTTAAAGACAAAGAAACCCTCAGGTATTCTTTTCTCCATAACCGCGGAAAGGATTTCCTTTCAAAAAGAATACCGTCGTGGTTTTTAATCAGCCCGCACCTGATCAAGGATCTGTTTGTGCCAAATTGTATTCCGAGCCACTCAATACATTCTAGGTAGTTTATTTTCTAATTTGGTATAAAAAGTTTATGCGGAAAAAAAAAAGGTACCGCGACGCTAATAGCAAAGCAATGTATTCCCTGTGTACCCAGGCTTAATTATCTTTCTGATTGATGGCTACCTGTGTTATGTCACTTAGCACCTCAACGTCAACATTTTTGGCCAATGAGAATAGGTCGGAGTTTTGGCGGCTAAGGGGTGGACCATTAGAAATCCTGGGAGGGGGGTCAAAAATTTTTCAGTGTATGAATTTTTTTTTCGGCCTGAGTTTCCTGCAGGATTTTTTTTTGAGGGAGGTGCAAGCCTGCAGGTTTTTTTTTTTTTTTGAGATCTTCTTTCTTTATAAATGCATGCAAGCCCCAAATTTTTTTATACTAATGGCCCAATCCATTTTTGGTATTAAACGCTGGAGAGTAGATTTAAGTCAGACTGTCGAACCTTTGCATAAAAAATGGGGATAAATAAGAATTGAGATGGAGTGGTCGAGCGCCGAAGGCGCGAGCCGCTAGGGGGGTGTGGGGGCATGCCCCACCAGAAAATTTTGAAATCTTGATGCTCTGAAACTCCATTTCTAGTGTTCTGAGACAACAATTTCTGTCAAAAATGTTTGGCAAATTGATGTGGCTTCTCGTCGCTTTGCGTCTCTTTGTGTGGCTCCACATACAAGTACTCGATTTCATTTTATTTTCTTGCTGTTTCTTTAGTAGTTTATCTGGATATCAGAGTTGAGTATACGCAATTTCGTCTTTTTGTATAGTAAGTATTATGAGAATTTGACTAAAATGACAGAATTTCATTTTCAAGCAAAATCGGGGTAATCTCGACGAAATCGGGACGGTTGGACAATCTGTAATGTATTTAAAAAATACTTGTGTGTAGTAGAGCAAGTTACATATTTCATGATGTTTACAGTGTTTTCAAATATGTACATAAACAAGGTTTTGGTTATATTAAGATATTAGGGCCATTTATACGAGACCAAATAAGTCGCGACTTACATAAGTCGCGACTTACAGAAGACGCGAACCACTCGTATAAATGATACAAAAATGTGTTCGCATCTTATTTACGTCGCGACTTATGCAAGCCTCACTCGTATAAATGGTCTAGTTCGCGTCTTCTGTAAGTCGCGACTTATGCAAGTCGCGACTTATTTGGTCTCGTATAAATGGCCCTATTGGTACATGTACCAGATAGACCTTTGAGGCAGGTAATTTTTGACAGCATTTGAGTCAACCTGAAGTTGCTTTTTGATGAATTTTACTACCAGAGAGCATGTCATACTCTCATATGTTCCAGTTTAAAATAAATAAATAAATAAATAAATAAATAAATATATGTATATATAGCCAGTTAGCTTGCAGGATTTTATTTTTTTATGGTCAACTGCTTGCAGGAATTTTTTTTGAGACAATTTTCCTTTGCAGGATTTTTTTTTTTTGGTAATTGTCACCCCCCCTCCCAAGATTTCTAATGGTCCGCCCCTAAAGTTGTATCGACCAAAGACTAAACATTTTCCTTTTTAACAACCTCATCAACTATTTCAGTAAAGAGGCATCTTACATCCAAAAATACTCCTTCTTTCTCTTTATAGTAAGTGAATCTACTGTATCCAAATAACAAATAATTGTTAGTTCTTAACAGTTAAAATATTAACCTAATTGGATTAAAGGATGTGGCGAATGGTGATATTAAAATGTGAGTTTCAACATAATCATATCGGTCCATAAAGTATGTGGTGATCGGTGAATGGTGATGTTAAAATCTGAGTTTCTAACATAATCATATCGATCCAAACGACTGCTTTGGTAACAGCTATGGAAACATTTTTCCATTTTCTCATTCTCCCAATGTTCATGAATGTTACCATAAATATATGACAATCAAAAAAAATGGTTCTTATTTCTTAATTAATATATTTTACATATACATGGTGAAGTAACAGTTTAAAATAAGTTATAAATTTTGTTCAACTAAATTTCGGTTAAAACAACTATTACAACTAGTTGTACCTTTACACAACCTATCGCTTTCGTATATTTTGACTGCCGAAAAAGGTTATTTCAACTATTTATTGCTGCAACCCATTTCAAACGTCAAAATAACTATTGATCATTGGTTATTCTAACCAATAACAAATAGGTTATGAATTTTAACCAATTGATTATAGGTAAAAACAACCTATTTAAACTGGTTATAACCGTTTAAAATGGTTGCCTTAACTGGTTCGTTTTTACAGTGTGCAAGTCTCAATAAGGTGTCCGAACTCCTTCTGAGCTATGGAATCTAGACTCTTCCGAATGACACAATGTAAGTCGGTAAAGCTTAAAGGGACCGCGTTTTCATGATTATGGCCAGAAGCTTGCTTTATTACCTTGAAATAGGAAGAAAAAAAAAACACTCCTTGAGCGAGCCAGGATGCCGTCACTGCAAAATAGGAGATTGCAGGACATTGGTATATACATGTATAAAGTGAAAAATAAACTTGCATCTGGCGGTGTAGCAAAAATGTTTAGCCTCAAATCATCGTGTTATTCATTCCAAAACGGTGACTTCGATATACCTGGAGTAAATACCGTTAACTGTGGAAAGCACTCTTTGCGTCACTTCGGACCTGTATTATGGTAAAAGTTGAGAAAGGATACCAGAACCTCACCCAGATATCAGTAGCTTGATAGATAACAGTTGTGATAATTGCGATCTTTGTATACAATGAACACTTTGTTATGGAGTGTTTTTACATGACGTCACAGCGGCCATGTTGGTGTCCCAAAACAATAGAATGGCGGCCATATTGGTGTCCCAAGCTAATCCTGTGGGGATTGAACTCTTTTCTAATGCAAACACTTTGTTTTGTTCAAATAAATTAGCATAGCTGCAGACCACGTGAGTGTAAACACTCTATATATACATATTTATACATTTTTAGCTATTTTTTCTTCTTAAAACTAGAACATTTTACTGACATGTAGAAAGCTACTTTTATACATAGGGCTAGGATAATTTTAATTTACAATACATCATGTAGTTTAAGTATAGTGTCCACAACTAGCTCTAACAGCTAAACACTTGACACTAAGTAAGTAATAAAGTCTTCCTTACTTACTTACTTTCACCAAAAGTGATGGAAGCAATGAAAATAACGGTTGAAAAGGCCGGCAAAATTCCTCAAGCATAGCATGATTTCTTGACCGCCTGTCACAAAATCAAATTTGATGAACTCAGCAATCCGCTTCCATCCTTGCAATCTAATCTCCAAGCTATCAGTTCTGTTTTGCTCTGTAGAATCTTTTTATCCAATTTAGTTGTACGTTTGGTGGCATTTGGCGATAAAACATAGAAATACGGTAAGATAATTATTTTTTTTCCGCGGGACACCGTCTCTTTAATTAAGTGAAAATTTGTATGGCTTCTAATTTTCGTCAGTCGGGAAGGACACAATACATAATGAAATGTATGTAGATCGCAATTAGTCCTTTCTCGAAGTCTTTTTTATAGCAAGGACGACGTAAAGGAGACACGAGTTATGCTCAATAATGTTGACCCCGATGCTTCCAGCTGTTCAGCACTGCTTGATATCAAGACTTAGTCGCTACAATGTTATTCCACCGATTGGAGCACCGATTTACAATTTTCAAAACCACGATGAGAAGGTTTGGGCGACTTTGCAAAATATCAAAGAGATCGAGAAATGTGTTTCACAACGAACAGCGCAAGTATCTCTGTTGGCAATACAGTTGCATTCATCACTGAGCGAACAACCTTCGACCTTTGAAAAAACAGAGTCGAGAAAGCCGATCGAAGAGGTGAACGACAACAGCCTGAATAGTGAACGAGAAGAGGAGACGGACGAAGGGAAACAAGAGGATAATGTTTTCTCCCAGTGGCATGATCCATCGAGCTCGAGCGATTCTGAAGTGGAGTTCAGTATTGATATCGGTTCTCAGCTTGTGCTTCGTTATTCTTCTTCTGACCCAGAAGCGTGTTCTGATGGCGAATCTTTTGGCGTGTGAGGAAACTAAACACTTATTTAGCCAGAAAAGGCTTTCAGGACGGACGTTCATGAACTCAAAGGAAACGCGCAACTGTAGATATCTTAAGGGGCGCGCGCTTTGACTCGCCATCACAATTCTGTCATGACTGTGCTCCCGCTAAACCGAGGCGCTTTTTTTCGAAGCGAAAGTCAGCGGAAGAGCGGAGAGAGAAAACAGAACGCCGAGCCTGATATATTTATTTAACAAGCCGTCTGCCGCTCCCGAATTAAAAAAAATTGGCAACAACGATGTCATCGTAAAATGTAACGGCATCACAATATTTCGCCAAGCAAATTGACGCCATTGAAGTTCAAAGACAGCGAATAATCTTTTGAGCGAATAATCAGTACCTAAAGGTCGAGCAAAGAAACCGTTTGTGACAGTTAATATGTTGTTCATATATTTCTTTATGTATATTATTTATTTGGTTGTGAAAGTTTAAGGTAACTTAATTGTTTCATTTTTTTTTTGTGCTTAATGTCTGTCATGTAGTAGTTAATAATCCTCAGTTATAAGTAGCAAACTGCTACTAACTGTGTTGTTTTCATGTAGGTAATCAGTGACTTTGTACTATCTTTAACTAAGTTAATATTCAGTACTTTGTAATGTTGTTACTAAACAATGAAATGCGAAAAAAGAAACCGTTCGTTGAATTAAATTCTACCTGTTCCAAGGTAGAGAGTCTTTTTCGAAACAAATGATTTGTTTATCACATTATATTTGCTCGTCCTTCAAAGATTTATGAATAAAATCTCGAGGGGACAAATTTACAGCCGACGACAATGGCCCTTATCGTAGATGAGTACGCCACGCCAACATATCAGCGGTTTCTCGCTTTCTTGACCCTATAGTCTCGTTTTGATGTTTACGAGAACCTCTGACGACGAAGAGCGTAAACATCAAAACGAGACTATAGGGTCAAGAAAGCGAGAAACCGCTGATATGTTGGCGTGGCGTACTCATCTACGATAAGGGCTATTCACTTCCAACACTATCACATATGATATTGGAAGTTGGAAATGTTGAGATCAATACTAATATAATACGATTCTAACTCGACTTATAAGTGGCCTTTTCTTCGTGGTTTTATGGGGGAGCTTTTAAAATAGAGCGCTAACGTGACTTGCTGTGAAAAATCGCGAACTTCTTGCCCTGTGCTGACTGTTTAAAGCTCTTGCCCAATATCAAAATAGAAATTCTCCTTTCTTGTCCCTATACATTCCTTACAGCATCAGTAATAATAATAATATCAATCTTTTATTAGGAAACTCCATCACAAACTGTGGTTTTCATAGAGGTCCTAAATATAAATCATTATTACAAGATACAATTAAAATATAAAAATTTTAAAAATTTAAACTAAAATCAAGATATTAAAATATGTACAAAATACACAAAGATTAACAATTAACATAAAAAAAAAATTAATTATAGAAAGCAGAAAAAAGATGCTTCTTAAAAATTGAAAGACTTGCTGATTTTCTTATGGTTCTATCTAACTCGTTAAAATCTCTGTAACAGTGATAATGGGAACGGTGTTTTCCCCAATTAAACTTAATTCTGGGTAGCTTGGTGGTATCGTTATTCCGCGTATTGTAAGAGTGCAAATCACTCTTTTTGACAATGTTCAAGGAATGATTAAGTTGGCCATTAATACACTTGTATGCATATATACATCGATGACATTTCCTACGTTCTTGAAGATTCGGCCATCTTAAGACTGTTAATGCATCAGTAGATGATGAGTAAGGTGTTCTATCCAATATTAACTTGGCAGCTTTGTTTTGCAGAATTTGCAATTCATTCATGAGTGAAACATTGTCCTTGTCTCCCCAGACTAAATCAGCATAATCAAAAATAGGTAACACTAAGCTATTATAAAAAAGTAACCGGGCACTATGAGGTAAATAACACTTAATCCTACGTAAAAGGCCAAGGTTCTTATTAACCTTACATGAAATATACTCAACATGGTCGGACCATGTAAACGTTGAGGACAATATAACTCCTAAATACTTAAAACTTGTTACAGAATTTATATCAGTGTCAAAAATTGATAATAAGAAAGAGGAAACACCGAGAAGTTTCCTATTACTGCCTATGATCATTGATTTCGTCTTGGTAAGATTCAAAGTTAGCTTATTTCCATGCAACCATTGGGCAACTTGCAAGAGATCATCATTCAGTGCCTCCTCTAACAGGTGTGGTTCCTTAGCAAAGTAGTACAGGACCGTATCATCAGCATACAAAGTCACCTCGCAATTCTTTATAGCTAGCGGAAGGTCATTAATATAAACCAAGAAGAGAAGCGGTCCTAGAATACTCCCCTGTGGCACCCCGAAGGTCACCGGGAGAGGGTCAGACACAGCATCGCTACAAGCAGTCCGCTGTTTGCGATGACTCAGGTAAGACTCGAACCAATTTAGGCTACTGGGCGAGACACCGAAAGCTGACAATTTAGATAGCATGATCGTATGGTCAACTGTATCGAATGCTTTAGTCAGATCTAAGAATACTGCACCGCACAGTTCTCCACTTTCCATATGCAATAGGACTTCATCTGCAAAACTGGTGAGAGCTGATGTTGTAGACAGTTTGGGACGGAAGCCAAATTGTTTGCTTGAAATGAGGTTTTCTGAATTCAAAAAGTCATAAAATTGGGAATGGACGACTTTTTCCAGAATTTTACTCATTGTTGGCAGAATAGATATTGGACGATAATTTGACGCATCTGTCCTATCTCCAGTTTTGAAAAGTGCAGCCACTTTCGAGCATTTCCATATTTCAGGAAAATTGCCAGTACGGATAGAGAGATTCAGTAACTTGGTAATCGAGGGACAAATGGAACGCGCGCCACACTTTAAAAGTCTCGCGCTGATGTTGTCCAAGCCAATAGCTTTATTTGTCTTTAGAGAAAGCAGATACTTGAGTACTGTTTTCTCATCAACTTCATATAGTGAGAAAGACTGTGATTTCTCTGCCGATCTGACTGGGAACGTAGCAGCGGCTGAGATTTTATTTGCAAGACTTCTGCCAATGGATGAAAAATAGCAGTTAAGCACGGATGCAATTGAGGCCGGAGTGTTGTGTTCAACGCCATCGACTACGATGCATTGTGGGCTCGAGGATTTAGTTTTGCGTGAAGACACCTCATTCACCGCCTTCCAGATCTTCCCTGAATCTCCTTTTGCCTCTTGAATCAAGTCACAGTAATACTTGGATTTTGCTGCCTTGACTTCGCGATTGACCTTATTTCTTAGCTTCCTATAGCAAGCCCAGTGAAAAGCAGAATTTGTTTTCACAGCTTTACGATGATGAAAATCACGATCCTTCATTTGCTCGTTGATTTTATCATTCAACCACGGGAGCGGAACACCTCGTATTCTTCGTCTTTTTACAGGCGCATGCAGGTCAGCTATCTCGGAGAACAATTGATTCCAAACAAACACAGCGTCGTCGATGTCCTCCTCGTTTTCAATGATATGCCATGGGACGTTATTCAAGTCCGCTAGGAAGGTGTTTGCATCAAAGTTTTTATAAGAGCGATATTCAATTGATTTTGGTGGCGCCCTTATTACACCTACTTTTAGAACACAATAGACGAGGTGATGATCACTCAGTGAAACAGGAACAACACCGGAATCAGTGATGCGGTGATCATTGTTCACTAAAATCACGTCAAGCAAAGTTTGACAGGTTTCCGTCACTCGGGTAGCCTCAGTAATGAGTTGCGTAAGATTGTGTGAAGATGCAATTTTTTTAAGCTCTTGTTTTTCTTTCTTTCTTGAATACGGCAACATATTTGCATTAAGGTCGCCAAGAAGTACAAAGTCACATTTATCCAGGTTAATTTTCGTCATAGATAACTCCAAGTTTGAAATAAAATTAGCAAAGTCTAAACCGGGAGCTCTATATGAACAACAAATCAAAACTGGGCGACATTTAGTGCGCGATATCTCAATCCATAGACATTCATTGGCGGCTGAGTGAAGATCATTCCTAACACGAAACAACAAGCCTTCCTTTACATAGATTGCTACTCCACCAAATCCTTCCTTGGCTCCACACCTATCCAGGCGAATGCAATTGAATCCTGGAATGTTAACATGAGAATCTTCATAGGAGTCATCCAGCCAAGTCTCACTGAGTGTAAGAATGTCGATCGTTCTGTTATCCAAACCCTCCAGGCGCAGCGAGTCTGTCTTGTTCCTCAGGCTTCGGATATTTAAATGAGCAATCCTCAGTCCTCGTGAACTCCTAACATCCTCTAAACACCTATAACCAGGGTTCAGTTCAACATCTCCGGCGAGTGTTATAAGAGCCAAGGCCAGGGAGCCATGAAGTAGAAGCTTGCACGTAATAAAGCCTTTTTGGAAAGCTCCGACTACTTGATGTTTTACTGGTCGCCGTGCCAGAGAGTGAAAAGATCGAATTTCAACTCTGCAAGCTTCTTGAGAAGCAAAATATAGGTTGCTACTATTGACAAGTGGCTTCATTGATGCTTTGGCATGTTTTACGCCATTCAAGATAAGAAACAGGCAGAGCAGAAGGCCAAAATTAACGGACATCGTGGTTACGCGTCCAGCCAGTCCAAGATGGCGACCGTGAATAGCAGGAGAATTCCCCTTCGGTGATCATATCCTTAATATCCTTAATTCTCATTACCTTTCTGATTGATTGAACTTTGATATTACAAGGAGAAATTTGATGCTGATCAGTACTAAGGCTTCAAGGGGTTAACGGACCACTGTGATCGTGGATAGTAATTACACGTTAACGAATGTACGGTAGCCATTTCATAAAAAAATGACAAAAAATACAACTTGCTTGTTGATTTACACTAAAGATATACAATAGAACCTCTATTACGAGGACACCATTGGCACCAGGAGAGGTGTCCCTTTAATAGAGGTGATAATTACAAAGATTATATGAGCGTTTTGCCGACCGGGACCAGGAGAAGTGTCCCCTTAAAAGAGGTATCCCTTTAATAGAGGTGATAATTACAAAGATCATATGAGGGTTTTGCCGGCTGGGACCAGGAGAAGTGTTCCCTTAATAGAGGTATCCCTTTAATAGAGGTGATAATTACAAAGATTATATTAGCGTTTTGCCGGCCAGGACCCGGAGAAGTGTCCCTTTAATAGGACTGTGTCTTTAATAGAGGTGATAATTCCAAAGATTACATTAGCGTTTTGCCGGCCGGGACCAGGAGAAGTGTTCCCTTAATAGAACTGTCCCTTTAATAGAGGTGATAATTACAAAGATTATATGAGCGTTTTGCCGGCCAGGACCAGGAAAAGTGTCCCTTTAATTAATAGGACTGTCTCTTTAATAGAGGTGATAATTTCAAAGATTACATCAGCGTTTTGCCGGCCGGGACCAGGAGAAGTGTCCCCTTAATAGAGGTGTCTCCTTAATACGAGAGGTACTCCAAAGTAGAACTTCCACTGCTGTATACAAAAAGTAATATTTACATGTAATTCATCATCAATTTCATTAATTTATAATGCATAGAAAAAAGTGCATACCGTATTTATTCGATTAAGCGCCCAACCTCGAATAAGCGCCCACCTCGAATAAGCGCCCACCCTGTAGGTAGGAAAAGTTAATAAGCGCCCAGCCTCGAATAAGCGCCCACTCCACCCCTCTAGGAGGCAGCACCAGAGAGTTCGCTAATTGACCTTAGTGACAATGAGATTGAAATTGACTCAGTACTACTAAGAGACTTCCTCGATGACCGAGTTTTCCGAAGTATTTTAAAGAAACTTTCAATGAACAGTTAAAATTTTGCTTTGGTTTTGTTATTATTTATTGTTTTGTTGCAAAATAAACTTACTACTTGCTGAAAATGGTGACAATTTAATAAGCGCCCGGCCTCGATTAAGCGCCCACCTCGAATAAGCGCCCACTCTCAAGGTCCAAAAATTTAATAAGCGCCCAGGGCGCTTAATCGAATAAATACGGTATCTGAGAAACCCTTCACATGACACTGAAATCTTTTGCTTGCAGTGATTTGCAGTTTATGTAACTATCACTCATTATATTTGTCAAGTAAATAATGACAACAAAAGTTCACTCAATACATGTACTGATGATCAGTTTTTAAAACAATATCTGTATTAAGAAAACACACACACATAAAAAAAAAACAATTTCACGATTATAACTGAGAAGAATTACTATGCGGAAAACAACAAAGAAAATGAATTTTTATCCGTCCGTAAAATCATTTCACCGTTACAGTCAAACCTGTATTTAATGGACACACTAGCATAAAGCTATCAAACTCCCAGACATTCACTCAACAAAAACTATGAGTCGGTTATTTAACCGAAGTCTAACTCAGACCGCGGTTTAAGACAATCAATGGACCTCCACATCTGTTTGTAAGCAAGTCATTTTAAGTGCATAAATGTTTTTCTACTTTCCTGTGATATTGTTTAGTATTCTGTACGAGTTGGTTTTAACTTTTGAGTCTGTGGATGAAATCCTTTAGTGTGACCATTTTTAAATGAAAGCTACCGAGCAGTACTTTCCTGTGGTACTGTTTATTATGCTGTACAAGGTGGTTCTAAGATTTGTGTCTGTGGATGAAATCCTACAGCGTGACCATTGAAATGAAAGCTTTGAGCAGTACTTTCCTGTGGTACTGTTTATTATGCTGTACAAGGTGGTTCTAACTTTTGAGTCTGTGGATGAAATCCTACAGTGTGACCATTCAAATGAAAGCCATTGAGCAGTACTTTCCTGTGGTACTGTTTATTATGCTGTACAAGGTGGTTCTAACTTTTAAGTCTGTGGATGAAATCCTACAGCGTGACCATTGAAATGAAAGCTATCGAGCAGTACTTTCCTGTGGTGCTGTTTATTATGCTGTACATGGTGGTTCTAACTTTTGAGTCTGTTGATGAAATCCTACAGTGTGACCATTCAAATGAAAGCTACTGATCAGTACATTCCTATGGTACCGTTTGTTTTCCAATGTTTTACAAAACACAATTTTAGATTTTCGTTCAGCTTTGATCCTGTCCTCTGACATGGCTTATGAGAGTGAAAAGGTTAACGAGACGCGCTGTTTAGATCTTGAATCAAAGTGGTGTAACGTGGCTGACCACACCCACGCACACTGAACAGAAACACGACAATGCCGTCTTAATACAGGTTTGACTGCAGTTTAAATCAATAATAATAATAATAATAATAATAATAATAATAATAATAATAATTATAATAAGAATAAGAATAATATAATAATAAGAATGTTATTTTACCAGGGTGTCGTCATCAGCATAAAAGTGCTGTTATCAATAAGGGCCATGGAAATTTAAAACAAAAGACTATGCACTAAAAATTATGAAACGGTTAAAACTAAATCAAAATACGAACTATACTACAAAAGCGTTAAAAAGCCAAGCTGCATAAAACTGGGAAAAAAAGAACTATAAAACTGTCGACCTATAAAAATCCAGGACATGATCTTTAAAAATTACAACAGAGTTGCACTCTTAAATGGCTTACAGTAGACTGTTAAAAAGTTTTGATCCGTTAAATCGACACCAAAAGTACTTTTTTTAGAAATCACTAGTGAACAATCGTCGTTATCAAAGGCGTAACCAAGGCAATTTGAAAGGTAAGACTAAGCCAAAAGTTCCAAGCGATGGCTCCACTTGACCAGGCTAGGTATAGATCGCTACCACCTGTGATGAAAGACCACACATCTCCCTTGTATACCCCGGACGGGCTCACTTCAGCATCCACACGCCAGTAATACTCTTTTTTAGGATCCAGATTTATCTTTAGGTGAAAGACGTTGCTCTCGTTTGCAACCAATCCACAGTATTCCGGTGAGTGTGGCGTGGCTCTACTTACCCCCTCCCTGCTAGTGCCAAAATACACTCGATGAACCGAAGCTCCGTAAGCATTCAGCCACATCAGAGTGTCCCTCCTGTCTGGCTTAATGTTTACACTGTTATCCGGGGGGACAGGGGTGCTTGTCTTGTAGAGCTGACGCCCTGGAATCCAATAGTGTGTCAATTCGGGGTCATAATTATACGGTCCTGCATTGTGCTGTAAGTACGTTGAATTGGACAGAGGGCGGAAATCGAAGTTGTCTGGATCAACAAGCTGCTTGCTGACATTTGAAATCACGTTGTACTTAACGACACGTCCCGCAAGCGGGTACAACTTCCCCTCGTGTACACCACCGTTCGCTACATCAGCCGCATTGTACATGACCACACTATCATTGTTGATGGGCACAGGATTTTCGCGCACGTAGCGTAAAACGCACAGAGCGCATTTTGATCCTTGATGGTCACCTTGCTTTTCGATCCGCTTCTCAAAGACTAAGTTGTGTAGCACCGTGTGGTAGTCTCCTTTAACCATCATTCCGCCGCATTTCCAGACCACGTTGCTTCGTAATGTTCCGTTACGTCCAATTCTAGGTGGTTGTCCGTCAAACCGTAGCCCATATTTGGGACTGGAATGCACCCAGTTTTGCTCTAACAGCGCATGCGTCTGAGGCCCTATCATGGTTTGGACATGACTGCCGTCATTCTGTAAAAAAAACCACAAGCACGTCGTGGTGTTGAAAGAACGGATAAGTTTATCCAAAGAATAAAATGCAGCATTAAGAAATAAACAAGATACTACAAAAGCGCTGTGATTGGTTGAAATCCATTTAGATCAATTCAAAAGAAACACAGAATAATCACGGGGGTGGGATGGGGGACAATTATGGTCCTCATTCTTTAAAATTCACGTTGCCGCAAAACAATGTGGAGTAGTCTGATTAACGGAGTTTTCACATACAAAAATAACTGTTATTTTTCCTCGGGCTGAAAAAAGGATTGGTCGTATTGCGGGGTTGGGAGGAGGGGGAGGGGTGGGGTGGGGGGGGGGGGGTGCTTAATACGGGGGATTCTACTGTATCTTGTAAGCTTTTCTCGTTTTAACGAAGTAATATTTTTTAACTTTAACCTAGAAATTCCATCGATGGGCTAGGAAATCCTCTATTACATCTAATTGCCATTCTTTCGTTACTTGGGATCGGTTTAGGAATTATCTTGTCAACGTCTTAAAGAATCGAAAAATGCAATCACAGGTTTGTAGACGAATATTATGTTTAACATTTTGTGACAGAACAGTGACGTATCCAGTCTTCATCGTAAAAGAGGTGGGGTGGATGGGGGGCATTTGTGGGGGACTTATCGGGGGAGGGGGTCCCTAGATTCGCCACTGCTATGTTGTGCCGTAATTGATGTTTTTATTTTCCGCCCTTACTGAGTTTCTGCGTGGACATTTTCCTACTTCCGTCCGCGGATGAGTAGATAAACAGCGATCACTCCCAGGATATATATTGAACCATTATA
The DNA here is from genome assembly GCA_022457155.1 of Cladopsammia gracilis. Taxonomy (NCBI): domain Eukaryota; kingdom Metazoa; phylum Cnidaria; class Anthozoa; order Scleractinia; family Dendrophylliidae; genus Cladopsammia; species Cladopsammia gracilis. The sequence continues at coordinate 1,391,078 of JAJGOT010000034.1, forward strand.
CCATATATAAATAGAGCAGTTTTCAATTGAGTATCGAAAGTAATTACACAATTGCTTTGGTTTTGCATTGCTACGCTTTGTGATTGGCTAAAAAATCTCGCGCCACTTTCTCGACCAATCAGAAGTAAAACCAAAACCAATCGTGACTTGCTCGCACGCGTTTTCCCGCGCTTGGCGCCGCCGACATGTAATTGCTTCGAGCTCTGATTGGTTCATTGGATTTTATACAACTGCTGTGATTGGTCAGAGTAATTACTTTGGTTTTGGTTTTACGACACTCAATTGAAAACTGCTCTATATGGAACAACTGGTTTTCATAATCCGCGCCAGCCGTTATGACTTATGAGTATTAAAGAGCGTTTGTAATGTAACAGCTATGGCTCTCAACCTCACTAAACGGAAATATTTCATTTCCAAGTACTGGAGAAGTGAAACTGTCATGCATACGCGCTCTCAAAGAGTCTTAATCTGTTGAAATTTTTATGATCATTGACGAGAGTACTTAAAGAAGGGATTCGATATCACTTACCTGTATAAGGCCCCAACATTGGTGATGTAGATGGTTGAGTCGCACGATAGGTCGCAGTCCAGGTCTGATTCCACTGCTAGCTCCATTGTATCTAAGAGTGTTCCTCACGTACACATCACCTACTCCATAAGAGAGAATGGTGCTTATACCACCACCCGCTAAAACATCGTTAGCTCCTGTCCAATCGTTATACTCGAACAAATTGTTGTCAAGAGTCACGTTTAATCCACTATACTCCAATACGGCGCCATCCGTGCCGAAAAACGTGTTGTTGAAAAATGTTAGCGTGTTGACTCCCGTCTTTTTGTTATCTGCGTTCACTTTTGTCCACTGAGCCGGCGCTGCCTCTTGAAGCATGCGCCTTGTGTATGAAGGGTAGCTAAAGTTAAGCGAGTTGAACGTCAGGTTGTTGATAAAGTTGCTTTTGGTGTCCAATGTAGAGGCCCAAAGTGTTGTTCCAAAGAAGGTCAGTTTTTGGAAAATCACGTGACTACTGTCGGTAATGTTAAATGCATACGTCATCACTTTACCTCTCACGTCACGTCCCTCGGGAGATTGGCCATCAGGTGTCATAACGTACACTGTCCGTGTTGCTTTGTCATAAAACCACTCCTCAGGTTGGTCAAGAAACTCCAACTTGTCCTCCAGGAAATACTGGTTCATAGCAGGATTAAACTTGATAGGACCGAAAGTGTCGTGATACATGAAGGATGGAGTACCGGGCGTGTGGCTCTGAACAATGGCGTTGAATGTGTTAAAGCTTCCAATATTAAGGATCGCCACGGCTCCTGTTGCGTTCAGACCACTTCCTGCCAAGTTCTTTAGGCCATTGTCTACCATGACGCCTCGTGTGGACTTGTTCGATGATTTTGCCCAGTAACTGGAATTGAAAACTGTTTTATCGGACCACAGTGCATTTGGCCAGCGCGCGTTGGTCATCATCTTACTATCAATGAATAACTGCCAGATGTCTTGATCTATGACTGCCTTGTATGCACCGCTATCATCCTTTACCCATCCCCCCTTGGGTTTTAGCTGAATGGTGCCATCAATGATTGGATACTCATCATCAAGTCCCTGGATGACCATGGGTTTGTCAGGGGTGCCATGCTTGTTAGTAACAGTCACGTGTTCATGGTAACGGCCTCTCGGGATAAGACACTCGTCGCCAGGCTCACTCAGCTTATCAATACAAGACTGTATGCTGGTAAAAGCAGGAGAGGGTTGTCGCACATGTATTGTATCCAGGATATTGGAATTGCCATAAACAGTACCCAGTAAGGAAATACACACCAGTGATACAAACAGAAGTGAAGATTGTGTCGTATCTCGAGTCATGACGTCCTATTGAGAAAGACAAAATACATAGTTAAACAGTTAAGAACAATTGAAGGTAAAGTCACATGATCAATATATAGTCTTTTCTTGAGAGACAGGTTGCAAACACGTGTAATGTGAATTTTTCTTAGCAGTGCGGGCGTTTTTTTTTTTTGGTGAGCGAGTACTGAATTTAGCGTTTGGTCGCCATTTTGGTTTTGCACAACGTCGGGAGCTGGGAGGAGTGAAAGGAGGTGAGGAGGGGGAGGAGAAGCTCTCCCCCTTCCCCCTCCTTCGCCTTCTATCCTGACTCCCACACCCTTGGTCGCATCTTTTGACTCGCCTCAGTCTGCGGTTTTTAAAACGCAGCGCTCGTTCGTCCGCCAAATACGCCTGCTTTGCAGGCTATATTTTCTGGGATTGGTGCACCGATGCGCGCCTTAGAGAGGTATCCGGGGCCCGGATTCACGAAGCCCTCCTAAGTTAAAACATATCAGGCTAAGTATGTCAGAAGGAGGTCATCTCGGAAACGCTTCCGATGATGAAATCCGAACTCACCCGAGGTCGCCTTCGTGATAAAAGAATAAATTATCATTTTAGACACGCAAACTCCGAGATGACCTCCTTCTGACCTGATGGATTGCTAAGTGCGCTTTCCTTAAATTAGGTAGACCCCGCATAAATAGCCATCCCGTTTTTAAGAATAAACTAAAAATTAAACCAATAGAACGCAATTGTGTTACAGTTACGGCATTTCTTTATGTAATGATTAGTGTTGCAACATATTTGATATAAAACTTAAAAGCTCACCGGTCTTGTTTTAGCTTGGTACAGACGTCTCTAATTTCTTTCCTAGACGTCTGCGCTCAGGCTATCTTTGTTTGGAGACCATTCAGTTCAATTCAGACCAGTGAAGGCTTTTCACGACCAAAGAAGGGTCCGAGCTCAAAAGGCTGAATCCCTTACCTTTGTATGGAGGTTGGCATCGACAATTTCGTGCACATAGCGTGAGGGCGATGTCCGGGGGCGATGTGTTGAGGCTGTTTATCCGGTATATTTTTTTGTGGCACGTGATCTGTCACTTCGGCTGGCGTTACACAAACGAGGTTTTTGTGAAATGTTTATCACGTGTTGTCCGAAGTCACGTCGAACTTGACACAAACATAGGACTCCAGTCGAATAGTACACTCATGGGAATTCAACATTTTAATTTGCGCATTTCCTGTGAAATACCGTAAAATCCCGCTTATAAGAAATGGGCTTATACAATTTCGTAAGGGTTTTTTGGCTGGCAAGCAAAACATAGTGATAAATAAGCGTTGATTTGGTGCAATAATGCATCTGTCAATTCCACCAGTGCCCATCCCCCCCGGGCAACCCCGGGGGGCATTTGCTCACGTTGTCAGTCCCTGGGGTGGGGCATTAGCAATGTTTTCGCGGCCCGGGGGTGGGGCATTTGCCTATCCCCAGGTGACCCCTCCCCCGGGCATTTGACTCGCATGGAGTTATTAAATTACTAAAATCACACATTAGTTATTTGGTAGCAGTGCTTAGTTTATTACGGTATTTGTGCTTATTTTACCCCCTTCCCCTTAGAACGTCTGCCACGCAGGCTAGTCTACCTGCGAAACGGATAGCAAATTCGTTTCCATCTGCGACCTGGGTATATTAAAAGGGCCCAATGGTACAACCCCATTATAAATATTAGCCCCCCCCCCCCCCCCCCCCCCTCAATACATGGTATAAAAGCTTTTCATGCCAGGGCAGTAGAGCGGGTATTTTGGGGGCGTTAGACGGGCTGTTTTGGAGGATAAAGATGAGGGTACTTGCCAAAATGTTTCTTTTAAAATCAAATCCCTTCCTTGTTTTAGAGCCCCAGGTCTAGAAAAACAACCATTTCAACTTAATTCTAATTCAATTCAAAATGGAACTCTTCCCATTTCCTCCCTCCCGCTAATGCTTCAGGAAAACTACACTGTGTCACAGGTAAACCAATTCTCTTTTATTGAGCTAATTCAAACAGTACATGGTATCCTGTGCTCTGTGCTACGCTCTCAAATGAGTAACACTTCTAATCTTAATTACCTAAAGAATTCCAAAATACTATGCATAACATTCAAATTTCCCTTTGTATGCATTTCCTACACTATAAAATTGTTGCAAAATTATCATGGCTAGGCACAAACATCCGCCTATCCCTGTGTTGTAAATGAGAAAATAATATTCCTACTTTTAAACAGTTGTTGTCAAAGCTAATTAGGAATTGGCCGGCGTGGCAGGCGCCGGTTTATCGATAGCGTGCCCTCTAAATTTTCCCCTATAAATAAACCAGTGCCTGCTTAAAGACTAATTAGTGATAGGAACAAAAACGAAATTCAAAACATGACAATTTTACAAGAATAAGAAGTGGTGCTGGCACTCAGTTGATAAAAAAAGCAATAATTTCAACTTCAATTTTTTGAGCAAATAAGTGTTAGTAGAAAACAATATTTCAACTTTGAATTAAAAGTTGGAATTTTCTAAAAATGCTCTGCAATGTATTTGGTTTTCACTGTCCAGAGGTCTATTGTGGTAATTACACTGTAAGTTAATTCTGACAGGTAAAAAACATCTAGCACCAGTTATTTCAACAAAGTTTAGACAGTGTTTAGCAATGTTTAATAAAACCGTGGTCTAAATCACTTTCGTTATGGCCAAACCTTGATAATTTTACTGCAAACAGTATCAAAAACGCATATACATGTACAGGGCTTTTAATAAGCACCGACGGCCGACGAAAACCGTCGGCTACTTTGCCTGGAGAAGTAAACTATTTTCCCCACTAAATTGAAGAAATATAAGAAACAATCTTTTAAAACTTGTTGATACAGTCGGTTACTCCACTCAAACGTGCTGCCAACTTCAAATTTTATTGAAATCCCTGCATGTACCATAGACCAGTCAAAAACATTTATCTACTTAAAATGATCCTCCTATAAACAGATGTGACTGGATGCATAGTATCACTACTTTATCACACTTTTAGTCTTTTTATCACATTTGCATTATCTTTAAAATACCTTAAACTCCCTAGCGCGACAAAAATCAAAATATTTTCAAGAAAAATTCGAAATTTTATGTTGTAAAATATTGAAAAACAAATGGTACCATGCAAAAGTACTGCTGAAGAGGTTACAATTGAATGGTCAGAAAAGAACTCAACAAAAATTTCTACACTCGAGAATGGTGAATAAAAACTATGGTACATCTTGACCAGCTGTATTCCTTTGTGGCTTCCAAACCACTGTACATGTTTTTCTTTTGTTGTGGAAGATTTGCTCTGCCACTCATAAATACAAAAATACAAAACCTAGCCTTATAAATATGGCTCAATAGCTTGCTAGTCAACATCAACTGGTGTGCTGCCAGTGGAGAGGAGACACCACCGAGAGAAAATACACCTTTCTTAGTGTACCGGAATAAGCCATGACCTTGACTTTCAATCTGCTGGGCCAATAAGAAAACAAACCTAACATCTTACTTGTTCGGACTGGAAGTGTGACTTCAATATTATTATTGACAAATCACAAGGACATACATCTTATTCGATGGTTTAACAGATAATATGCGCGGATATTTTATGAGTTGCGTAGTATTTTTCCAAGCCCCACAGGGGCAAGAAAAATGCGAGCAATGAGTAAAATGACTGCACATATTATCTGTTAAACCATCAAATAAGGGATTTACTATTTGACTAAAATTCTAGTACATCACAGTCGAATAATAAATTAAAATATCTTACCCAGGGTTCTCCCTAAATTTTAGCTCAGCAGGTAAGGGATTTTTGCTAAGCGGTAAAGCGAAAACTGTGTGTCTTGAAAATTTTCCAGGGGCAAGCGGTTACAGGCGGTAATAAGTGCTGCTTCAAGCGGTAAATTTTACCGGCTACAGCCTGATAAGGAGAACCCTGCTTACCTGACTTTCCTTCCTTTCAGAATTGGATATTATTTTTTCTTATGACTCTACTTTCCATCTCCTTAACTCTTAAGTAAGAATTAAGGAGTTAGCCAGCCTAAAGTCAGCAACATGCTTCAGCTGTAGAAGTTTTTTTTTACGCTCATCACAGCTGGTAAAAATCACAAGTGAATTTTTCCAATGCCTACTGCATGCACATTAATAAAAAATTATTGGTGATTTTTCTGGCAATTCTGTTTTTTTCATCCATCCACTATATTGATGGTTCCATTAATTTGTGATTTCTTAAATAAGTTGACGATTCCTAAATACTGTAAGTTGATGATTCATGAATTTAGTTGCAGTATTGGACACACTTGGCAATTTATTATTGATATCTGACATGTTAGATATTGGAGATTTTGATCACCGGTCCTGGTGTTTAGGATAGCTGGTGACAATCGCTGCCACAGTGAGCACAAGTCAATTTTTGCCAATCACTTTATACCAGGAAAAAATTGCAAATCACTGCAATGAGTGCATACAAATCACCTGGAGTATCACTGGCAAAAACGCCAGCAGGCCAGGATTGCAATTATTTTGCCAAACTGCCATATACAGTGTATCCAACTGTTTTTTAGCATAAAAGTGCATTTGGGCCTGTTAATTTGGTGGAATTAAGTACTTAGGCCTAAAACTTCAAAGATCCCTGGGAATGTCGGTCGTTTCGCCAACGAGCCGTTTCGCCAACGGTCGTTTCGCAAACGTGTAGAAGTCAATATACTCCATTTACCTTACGTGTGACACGCTTTTAGAATGAGGAATATACATATACTCCATTTACCTTTCGTGTAACACGCTTTTAGAATGAGGAATACAGTCGTTTGATTAAACGTTGCCACTGATCGGTCTTACCCCTACGCGACCAGACCGAAAGGGAGTATGGGTGAATTAAAATGCTTGATTAATTGTTCTCTATCGCGTTTACAATGGGGAAGAAATTTACATTTGTCTTCGCGTGCTACGCAAAGACAAGAGTCGCTTCAATACATATTCCGTTAAGGACGTTCCGTATTTGGCTAGACTTTACAATACCCGGCCACTTATTTACATCTCATTGAATAAGAATGGATTCTTTTGTTTTCGTATGGCTAGTTCTAACAAAGATTTAGGGATATGTAAATAAGTGGCCGGGTGTTGTAAAGTCGCTCCCCGTATTTTGATAATGTGCAGCTATTGAATGTGAATTGATTTCTCTCCATAATCCTTTTCGGTCTGGTCGCGTAGGGATGAGACCGATTTCAATGACAACGTTTAATCAAAAGACTGTATACATATACTCCATTTACAAGACGTTTGTGAACTGACTAGAGACGTTTGTGAAACGACCGGTTCCCATCCCTGGATATGCACTGATGTTTGAAATGTATTACTGCATTCTGTACCTGCTACTATTTTTCTGTCAAGTTATTGTTTTGTTCAATGTTCTAAAACTATCATACACTCCATACCGACTTTACAGATCCTTGCTTTCCTCCACATACGTCTTCTTGAAATTCGTCCCATCTCCTGGTAAAGACGAACTTATGGTGGGCCAGATCCACGCCAAATACCACCTCTCCCCGAATATCTCGAGGAAGTTCTTCTTCCAGCCACGGTCATATTCTCTCTTTTTCTTTTTACGCTCGTAGGACGTCTGACCTCGAAAAATAATTCCAGTTTGGAAGAACAGCAGACCACTGAAAAGTAGCAGGGCGAAGACAGAAATTCCGGCCATAAAGGAGACGAAAATTCCGTACAGAGAGGTGTAGCCTAGCAGCCACACGACAACTGGTGTAAACATTGTCAGCAAAGTCCAAAAGCCTACACCGCCGATTTCGTCTGTTACGTATTCGTGGTGGAAAACATTGGCATAAACAGCTCCCATCCAAAGATACAACGCTAGAAACATGTAGTAACGATAGTTTCTGAAACCGACGCATTTGCCAGCGAAGATACAATGGTGATCTCTTTTCAAGACACATTCATCGCACACTTGACAATGGTGGGCTCTGGGTGGCGAGTTCAGCTGACAAAAGGGACAGTAGGTCCACCCTGGTTTGAGCACAGACGGCATTCCTAGGTTCTTTCCTGTCGTATCGGTCGTTATCAGCATGAAGAAGTTAGCGAAAACGTTGAGCCACATAAAAAATCCACAACCCACGTGTATGCAGTACCACATCGAGAAAGGAGCATGGTAAATCGGTAACACAATGAACAACTCGAAGAGAGCTATTGCCCATAGCATGACGATCATAAACGTGAATGCTACAAAATCGGAAGATTTGCTAGGCTTCAGACCTTCAAACCAGCCTCTTTTTCCCTCCATAATCCCTGAGATATTGAAGTTTTAACCAGCTCTAATAAAAACAAAACTGCTCCGAAGTTCTTCCGAGGTTCAAAACTCCTCCAAACTGACAACCTTTGTAACCGCGCCAGGGCTGCCTCTCGCCAAGAAAGACTGGGAATAGGGTGTGGCGATCTCTTCTGTCCAGGGGTCCGAAAATAACCTGCGATAAGGCTCTATTTTTATTTCGCTTGTAAACCATTCCCGGAACGAAAAATAGAGTCTGATCCAAACGAATCTTCTTCACAACGTATGAAAGCGTCAGCTTGCGTAAAACCTAAAGTCAGTCCAAAGAGCCAAAGAAATGATTGCAATTTTCCAAAAACGATGAGAATTATAGACAAGTCGAGTCACTGTAAAATTTGTTCCTTCACAATAGCGGTCAGATCAATTTACGAAAACCTACTGTTCAACGGCCAATCAAATTTCGAGATTCCAATTTGGCCGTGGGCGCAAGGTATGGTTGCCGTTTTGTTGCAATATTCAGTACAACCAATTTTATATTCAATAAACCAATTTTATATTCAATAAACCAATTTTATATTCAATAAAACCAAATTTATATTCAATAAACCAATTTTATATTCAATAAAACCAAATTTATATTCAATAAACCAATTTTATATTCAATAAACCAATTTTATATTCAATAAACCAATTTTATATTCAATAAACCAATTTTATATTCAATAAACCAATTTTATATTCAATAAACTAATTTTATATTCAATAAACTAATTTTATATTCAATAAACCAATTTTATATTCAATAAACTAATTTTATATTCAATAAACCAAATTTATATTCAATAAACCAAATTTATATTCAATAAAACCAAATTTATATTCAATAAACCAAATTTATATTCAATAAACCAATAATTATTTGTATTCAATAAACCAAATTTATATTCAATAATTTCTGCGGTCCAATGCAGTCAGCGGAGTTTTTTCTGCTTGTTTAACCACGTGGTATTAACCAACATGGCGGCTGAAACATCCACTTGGCGGTGGTTTTTATCACTATGGAATCCCTTTTATCGCAACTCGAAATTCAGTTAAGTGATCAAGATTTGGTATACCATGAGGCGGTTCTTCTGTTGAATAGATTGGAGACTGCTGTTAATGTTTTACGGTCCCTGGTCGACCTTTGCATAACAGATGACACTGATGATCATCATTTGTCAGTGGCGGATCCAGGGGGAGGGTCGGGGGGGGGGGGGGGTCCGGACCCCCCTATCAGACCTGTGTCTCCCATGTGGTTCATAAAAATAATAGAATAAAATTGACTGATTGTCAAGTTTTTGGCTCAAGTCAAGGTTTTGTCTTTTCGACTCTCAGGAATGCCGGAAATGGCGTTTTAGAGGGTAAAATCGGAAACATTTTCCGGGGGACATGCACCCGGACACCCCCCAAAAAAGCCCCCCCCCCCTTCAGAAATTCCTGGATCCACCTCTGTTTGTCAATCTTGCGGGAACTATGTAATGTGACATGTTCAACCAAATTCATATTTTTTGGAACCACAAAGTTATTGGGATGTGTCGCAATACCGTAAGTTTACCAGATTTCGCAAGACGGGAAAGAAATCTTACTGGAAACCCAGTACGCCCTTTATTCATATTTCTGCCAGCAGTTATAGAAAACTTGCACGCAAGTGGTTTTTATAGCTGGACAGAGATTGCTCGCATGCTTTACGTGTCGCGATGGACAATTTGCAGGAGCCCGGGGGGGAGGGGGGTACTCCCGACAATTTAGGAGACCTTAGGATAGGTGTGTGCCGCCAAGGTTCTCAAACCCTGACCTTATTTAAGGGTATAAAATCGAGATTTGATACCCTATTTCAGGCCCAATTCAGGCGTGTAGTACAGTTTTAACAGATCATATCTTTTTCGTTTTGCGCGTTGGGGTGGATACTGCAATTTAGTGACCCCATCTAAGGAATATCTAAGGATCACAATACCAAAAATACCAAAAAGGATACCCTATTTGAGGACTGAGCACCTCAAAAACCCTACCCTATCCGTCGGGCGGCACATACCTATATAGCGTATATAAGGGAGTACCCCCCCGGGGGAGGGGGGGGGGGGGGGCGAGAGAGTACGACCTTCAGGATGTTGGGTGATTTTCAGATCTTTCTGACGAGGAACTTGACTCCTTGATGAGAGGATACATTTCACGACACGGTAATACTACTGGAGAGTCGTACGTCATAGGTTACATCAGGTCTCTTAATTGACAGAATAAGGGAATCTCTAACACGGGTGGATCCTAGAAACACAGCACTGAGGTGGGTGTGTGTCATTACACGTAGGGTATACAGTGTTCCAGGACCTAATTCACTGTGGCACATTGACGGCCACCATTGCATCATTCGTTGGAAATTTGTTGTGCATGGCTGCATAGATGGCTTTTCCAGACGCATCATGTATCTTTTCGCAGCAGACAACAACTATGCTCAAACAGTTGCTACAGTGTTTCAGTGTGCAGCCCAAGAATTTGGTTGGCCATCCCGTGTTAGGAGGGACCATGGCGGTGAAAATGCTGAAGGGGGGAAGGGAAGGATAACAGAGGCAGTTTCATTGCAGGCTCCTCCACTAGGAATCAACAAATAAAAAGGCTCTGGAGAGAAGTATTTAGATGTACCCTTTTTTAGTTATTATAACAACTAGTTATTAAAAGTATTTTATAATCTCCACCCACTTGCAACTGCTCTGTGGTAGTAGCCAACTCGAAAGCTTGGCTCCTTTGGCTACTACACACTCTTCTCTTGTTATGTTTAATTCAATGTCTAGTTAGCTCTGTTCTTACTTTTTTTTATTTCCTTAATGTTGGTTTATTGTAATAATTGAATAAGTGTGAATAAAAAAAAATGAAAAAAATGAAATGAACTTTCTGTTTTATTGTGTTTTCCATTCACTCGAGGACGGTGGATATCTTGATATAGAAAATGAAGTGCACATGATTGTTTTACACTATGTCTTTTTACCGAGAACTAATTAGAACTAATTAACTAAGAGTTTGCCAGGGCTTTCAACCTGCGCCCCATGTGCACAGAGCGTAATTGGAGTCCAAACAAAATTTGGAGCAATGAGATGATAAATCCAGATAACGCCAGGCAAACAGCACTGAGAGACCCAGCTGTTGATGACGAAGAACCAGACAACCTAGAGTTTTTTGGAGTAGATCGCAACTCATGGGCCAGTAATTCTAGAGCTGAAAACTTCCACTAATTTGGACCTTATGTCTTCTTCTTTGTCATTGGTCGTCAGATCTACTGTTCAGGTAAACAATGTCATCTTTTCCCAAAGCATAGTTAGGAAAAGCGATTGGAATCTTCCCATCCTCATCCACAAAGTCAGTGGGATCTACAGTTTTCAATTCTGGTTGTTTTAGCTTTGCAATTGGCTTAGCATACTGATGGCCAAGTCTTCTACGCTTTGGCTACTGTGACAGCGAACCACGTACGGCATCTCCAACCGTCAAGGCATTAGCCCGAAGTATAGCCTGCGAGCAAGCTCTCGGGCTCGGAGTAGATCACGACCGCGACCTCGTCCCACAACATCCGACACAACACTGGCGATTCCAGTTGCAATTTAAGTACTGTGATTTGTGCAGGCTGGTGCACGCTTACGTTACCAATTTAGTGTCAAAAGATAAAGCGAAGTGAAAAATTCTTGCCTATTGTTACTATCACTCCTGATGACAGCACAGCATTCCTCTTTCCACCGCTTCTTCTATTTCATTCAGCGTTGGAGGCTGGCCCGCCATGTTGGTTAATACCAGGTGGTTAAACAAGCGGAAACTCCGCTGACTGCATTGGACCGCAGAAATTATTGAATATAAAATTGGTTTATTGAATATAAAATTGGTTTATTGAATATAAAATTGATTTATTGAATATAAATTTGGTTTATTGAATATAAATTTGGTTTATTGAATATAAATTTGGTTTATTGAATATAAAATGGGTTTATTGAATATAAATTTGGGTTATTGAATATAAATTTGGTTTATTGAATATAAATTTGGTTTTATTGAATATAAAATTGGTTTATTGAATATAAAATTGGTTTATTGAATATAAATTTGGTTTATTGAATATAAATTTGGTTTATTGAATATAAATTTGGTTTATTGAATATAAAATGGGTTTATTGAATATAAATTTGGGTTATTGAATATAAATTTGGTTTATTGAATATAAATTTGGTTTTATTGAATATAAAATTGGTTTATTGAATATAGCAACAAAACGGCAACCATAGTAAGGCCCTGAGTTTGTCGTCAGGCCCTATTTTAGAAATAAAGTAAGCGAGGCTGATATTTCGTAGAACACTTAACACTTAACACGACACGATAGAGCCCTACGCGAATTTTGTTTACTTGGTTCACTGAAACGTGATGCTTGAGTTGTCCCGGGTAGTAGGGCAACCTCGGCTGAAAAAAAAATGCTACGTTTCATCTTATATTTTTTGATGTAACGCCTTTCCACTGTAATCTTATATCCTTTTGTTTCTTGGCCATTTTAATTGTAACGTTTTTCTTGTAGTCATTGTATTCCATGAAGAAGTCAGGCCGTGCTGACAAAATATTGGAAAGAATATAGTTATAATCCCAATTGTACAGTCAGCTTTATTAATTCCTTTGTAAACCCTCCTTGTAAACAGGCCCTAAGGGAGGGTGAGATTACCGCGAATTAAAAAATACGTTAGAAATAGTGTCGAGAAATGAAATGATTAGAAAAAGACAACAAAATCATTGTATGGAAATAAGCCAGGTGGAATCAAAAGCCAAAAATAGAAAGAGGCGTGTAGAGTGACATGGATAGCAGGATAAAAATTAAGTAACTCCAGAACTAAGTTGTTAACAAATGAATAAAGGGGTTAGTTTCTAAAGAAATATGAAAATTTGGATTAACTGAGTTGACAAGGTAAATTAGCCACCGTAAAAAGTGACCTTATCAACTCAGAAATACAAATGTTGTCAATAGGCAGTTTATATGTTAAAAGTTTAAAATAAGTTAGCAATGCACAATTTGGAAACCTAATTAGCAGATGCATTACATTGGTACATTGTATCAAGCGACAAACTAACTTCTCATAATTTGCAATTCCCATAAAAATAAACTAATAAAAATAGGGCTTTATCAAAAACGTCAAATTTGACCAATATCAGAAAAGGAAGTGAGCAAAAAAATTTTTGTCAAAAAGTTTTTCTTACTATAGCCAGGCCGGAATTGCAACATATATTGATTTTTTTGAATATCACGATTTAATTGATTTTAATTAATGTAGTCAATCAAACCATTCCAAACGTGATGTAAGGACTCAGTAATAGTGCATATTGTTTGTAAACATTTACTAAACAAAAATTTATATGCCATGGTCTTTCATATCAGCTTTTAATACGAGTTCTAAAAGTTTGCCTACTTTATATACCACAAATTGCGTTTGATTGTTTGAAATTGCAACGACTTAATATATTTATTATATGTACTTTCAGAAATGTAGTACTTTACAGTAGAGCGGGTTTTACTTGAATGTCGTAAAACCAAAACCAAAGTAATTACTCTGACCAATCACAACAGCCACAGACAATCCAATGAACCAATCAGAACTCGAAGCAAACATATGTGGCCGGCCGGCCCAAAGCGCGGGAAAACGCATATTTTGGTTTTACTTCTGATTGGTTGGGAAAGTGGCGCGTGATTTTTTTGGCCAATCACAAAGCATAGCAATGCCAAACCAAAGCAATCGCGAAATTACTTTCGACACTCAATTGACAACCGCTATTTTTCATCGTTTCTTTGTAAACGTAAATAAAGTGGAATCTTCCTTGAATAGACACACAAGGGTCAAAGTTACATTGTCTGCCTAAGGAGAGGTGTTCACATCTGGGAGACTGACAATGTAGTGCTTGTTTGTGGCTGGGAACACAACCGCAGGAGGGTTCCGTCAGTCGAAGTCCGACTTTATACTACGATTCATGATTTTGTAACAACAGACTCCATTCTGCGATAGTCAGGCCACTTTTTCCAAGTATCATAACCAAGCTTTTTCATGATAGGGGCAATTCTGTCTGTACGTTCCAGCACAGACGGCGGTAAATTGTCACACCATTTGTATAAGGCTTTAACATTCACAGCCTCCTTCACCTGATCTGTTGACTTCTCAAGGCTAAAACATGTAACCAAAGGAAAAAAAAGATTCCAGTTAAATAAGCACAGAAAATACAGAAAATAATGCATCAAGATGCTATACTTGTATATACTGTATTGTGGTTCTGGCAACAATGCAAAGGCGTTCAAGGGGAAAATTAGTGGAAATTCATTGGGAAGTGCTAAAGAAAACTAACTAGAATTTGAACCCTTCCAACCATTTCGGAGTAGGGTCGAATTGAGGGGGCATTAACGAGTAGTATTTGAGAATATGTTTTGAAAGGGTTACGTATTTTAGAGGGGAATTGCAGAATAAAAAATAAACATGTAAGTTACATGTAAGATGTTTATTTTGTTTTCTGTCAATACTCCTCGGAAATCCTGAAGCCTTAAAAAACTTATCCTCATATACTACTCGATACAATTATACTACTCGATACAACGATATATACGATATATACGATATATACTACGATACTACGATATATATACGATATATACTACTATATATACTACGATATATACTACGATATATACTACGATACTACGATACGATACTACGATATATACTACTCGATACAATTCGACCATATCCAAATCTTCCCCTTCCCCCCCCCCCAAAGAAAAAAAGAAACGAAAACTAATTAACGAACACATTTCTGCAACTTTTGTAGACCCTCTCACTGTATCAATAGGCCATTTGCACGATGACGTCATATGACTACAACTACCAGAATCCTTCAGTTTTTTGTTTTGTAGTGCAAATTAGGGCTATTGTTATTTAAACCGCACTGGGATTACAAAATTTAAATAAGAAAGGAAAAACGAATTGAATTCTGGTAGTTGTAGTCAAATGACGCCATCGTGCAAATGGCCTATTGCATTATGGTTAATTAAGATTAATTAAAACAGCGCGGCGAGACTGATCAGTCCAAGGTTTGTATATGTTATTTAGGTATGAAAAAATAACTCGGTGTGTACCTTCAGTGTACCTTTCGCGACTTTTTCCTTCAAGGCACATGACCTAACATATGGAGACTATTTGGAGAAAATATATCTGTTGTTGAAATTTCGTCACCAAACGGCGTGGTTGCTTCCATAAATACCATCGGTAAAAATTTGGTAGCACAGAAATGACAAAACAAAAAAAACATGTTTTGCGTTAAGAATGAACTGAATTTTAAGAAGAATGGACGTTGTCTCCAAATTTAATCTTTTGCTTTGTTGAACTGGTTTTTCTGATAAGAATGCCCCCGAACACTTAATTAATGACTAGTGTTTATAGCTTCGTATTTTTATACCGACCTTTGAATATCTTGCCATGTTGTTATGATTATCCACGACCTAATGTCAACGGGTCTAATATTGCATATGAAACTGACTGCAAGGAATCAAGCGAATCAGACATATTTCATATCCCGGGTGATAGCACATAAAATGGGATAGAACGAAGAGAATAGACATGAGTACGATTTGTAGATTTTGTAGTGCAAAAATATGGGGATTCCCTTGGAATTATCTGTCTGAGATGGCTGTTGATAAGGGCCGTCTTGAAAAGTATTTTAAACTAATTAGGTTTCCGCAATTTTGAATGTTAACCGTTTGTTATTTTTTGGGAAATTGAGCTGCAATAAGCTTACCGTGAAAGGATAACTCCGCCAGGTTTGCCTATTTCGGTTTGATGATGTAACACCACATCGTTCCAAATAACATCTAGAAATCCCAAGACGATCTCCATGCAATGTGACGGAAACAACACCAGATGTTCATAGGGAATTCTCAGACACCTGGCTTGCCCTAACTCTTCGCACTGTGCATTCATGCTGCTGACGGCCACATTCCAAGCTCTTAACAAAACTTCAGGGTTGTTTTTCTCAGCAATACGGGGGCTGTACATCCCGCGGATTGCAATTTTTCTTTGTATAATAGAGTTGAGGACCGCGCGTCCGTCTCGTACCATGAAAACGAACTTCGCCTTGGGAAATAGTCTACCTAAATAACTGAGATTCCTAAACGTTAGAGGATCTTTGTTGCACAATCTTGGAGCCGGATCTCCATGTTTTGCTATGATCTCAGCTATGAGGGCTGCTATAGCAGAATCTAAGAGTTCTTGAGTCACGCCAGCTTCCTCTCGGCGGGTATTTTCAACCTTGCTGAACATATTCAACATCCTGGGAATATTGAGAAGTATTTTCGGGATGACCCTAGTTTCTTGCCCGCATCTGATATCGGGATGCGCGTCTAGCATTGCTCGCATCAAAGTCGTTCCACTTCTGGGAAATCCTCCGACAAAAATAAACGGCGTTGAACGATCCACGTGGTCCGCTTGTCTCCTGGAAAGATTCTCATAAGAGTTTGTTGACACAATGGCGGTATCCTTCAGTTTTTCATCCAAACATTTGTACAAAGATAACAGCCTTGAACTGAAGAGGGTCAATAAAGATATTATACAGACGCACAAGAGAGCAAAACACTTAGCGACTGTTCGTCGAGACATAAACATGTTCTGATACAAGTCTTCTTAGATTAAGGTTGTCATAGGCAGTCCACAACGTCTTTGGATTTCATCCTTTAACAGCACACAACAACACGGCTGAAAATTAGAAGAATCATAACTGCAGATGTTAATTAAATTACCTTGAATCGCAGTGTTGAAATATCGATAATTATCGCTCTCCATCTCAAATAAATTATGGCAAGTATGTTATCGCCACGCTGGATGAGTCACCGCAATTGTAGGTAGCTATGGTGATACTCTTTTACTTAAATAATTTATCAGAAGATTCCAAATATCACAATTAAATCCATGGCTAACATGAAAAGCGTTTACATTTAGATTTCTTTAAACGCATTCTTCAAAAGTTTGCAATTTTGTGCATCTGTTGTCGTGTCAAAATTTGGACAAACCTATTGTCAAACGCCCGCAGTAGCACACTTTAATTAAGTTTTTTAGAAAGCCGTAAAAAATCGCATCAAATAACAACTTGCTCGTTCATAAAGTGCCGCGACCTGTCCTTCCACCTGCTTGATGCAGGTGGAGGGGTATTTATCAAAATTTATCATCTCGGTTGGCTCGGTTTTCTTTGTTCTTTTCACGTGAATTCATTCAATAACCCCTCACAATTAACGACATTCTGAAAAGCTGATGGCGGGTTTGTAACTGGCAAGTGCGAGGCCGAAACAGGAAGGGATTTCAAAGTCTCT
Source organism: Cladopsammia gracilis (assembly GCA_022457155.1). NCBI lineage: Eukaryota > Metazoa > Cnidaria > Anthozoa > Scleractinia > Dendrophylliidae > Cladopsammia > Cladopsammia gracilis. The sequence continues at coordinate 1,408,604 of JAJGOT010000034.1, forward strand.
CTCCACTGTCTTCGCCATATTCAAAATGGCGACAAGAGAGAAGACATCACGAGATCTACTATTCTCACCGCCATTTTGAATATGTGACTAATCCCGATATTGCCAAGAGCTTATTTTTTAACTAGGTAGCTTGCTTGTAAAAATAGGACAAAATAGAAAACGAGGGACTTTAGAACGGTGGAATCGCGCCACAACGGGTTGCTCTCTGTTCGCCTGCTTTTCCGCTATTTTTATTGTTTTGGGCTGAGTGCGGACGTGACAGGGAACAAGATTTCGCGGGAGTATTCTTCCTAAAAAATCGCTTAACAGTAAGGTGTAAACGATTTGATAAAAAAGCAAGGCTGATAAATGGTACGGAAACGACTATATTTGTAAAATATTCAATATTTCGAAAGGCACGGCCTTTCTTTTTCAGGGCTTGCTGTCCTAATTATAAGGAGATGAAGTCCGGGGTAATAAGTTCCTGATATTGCCCATTAATAACAAATTACACACAAAAAAACACATTGTATGGTGTATTAGAAGATGCTAGTAGGCTCGATTTCCGCCGCTCAATCGGGTTCGGTTTTCCTCAGTCGAGGGGTGAGAGCGGATCGCGGCTGGTAATCGAGCCCAGTTTACTAGGCGATATTCATAATTTATAGAAAGAAGGCGACAGTAATATTCTCAATCTCTTTCCTACATTTAGACTAATTTGGTCGCCGGGTCGAAACGCCCCGATTGTAAAGCGGAAAGAGATACTTGTTTTTAGTAAGTCAGGAGTGGATGGCAGTCTGTTTTCCAAGAGAAACAGGAAAAAAAAATATTCGTGTTCAAAACGCGAAAAGCGATGCATCATTGAAGAATGGCAATAAATCGAGACAAATATGATTCTAACGCATGTTGTACAAATTTTGCTTTTTATTTCGAGGTGCCCACTTGGCTGCATCCAGCTAAACTCAGTTTTTTTTCGAGACAGTCTACAGTTCGCAAACCAACTATTCGTCCGCCACGACTAATAAATATTCCATGTGAATTGTGAAATAGGCGTAAAGTGGGTTGGGATGGCGACATGACACTGTCTGTCGTTTCACAGTACGTACTGTTTTGCTTAGAACCGGAAGTTTACTGTTGGCGGCACGATAAACGGAAGCCCGGGGCAGGCCGGCAGGTCACCCAGAGTAAATATCGGTCAGATGTATGAACCGTCATGTCGCCGGTATTGGCGCCGCCGCAAATTTCCCTTTCGTAAACAGACGGTGCCATTTTTAACGGTCGATACCATTCTTGCTAACGGTCGATGCCTTTCATAACGGTCGTTGCCATTACTGCTTTCGACGAATGATGGGTAATACGCGAAATCGCGTGATTTTCTGTTCAATTTGCCTTTTGTTATAAAAGGTGACAGGCCTAGCACAAATCCTGCTCGTCGCTAAAAGCATTTTAGCCCAGCTTAAGAATAGGTATACCCCAAGTACGTACCTGAGAGATTTTTCATTGTAGATCAAAATAAAGATATAACAGGCCTGTTGTTCTAAATGTGCTCGATTCTTTGAGGCTTAGGAAAAAATCTCTAGCTGTGATACTGACAGGAGGAATTTACGCTTTCCAGAGCCGCTCTGAATATTTATGCCGTCGTTTATTTGTTTGCTAGCTATTGGCATAACAATGGAGTTTCTTTGGGTCACTTTAAAAGTGTTGCAAGATCAGTAGTAGCCGCTTATCTCGCTTACCCGCTTATGTCTGAAACTCAGAAGAGAAAGAGCCTTCCCTAAACGGAGATAACATCAGTCGCGGCAACATTGTTGTCAGATGGTTTTCCATTAAAATCACTACTTGTGATACAGTACTAAAAGTAGCAAGTCTGGTATAGGGTAGGGAGTTTCGGTGTCTAGTCTAGTGTTGCAAAATCAGCTGAACATGGTGTGGTATAGGGTAAGGGTTTCAGAGTCCCAGCGGCACACCCCCACCCAAACATATACAGAGTAACCCCCCCCCCCCTGGGTATTTCTCAACCATTGAGATATACCAACAGCGTCACTGTACAACTATAAAATAGCCATTCTTTGTGTGAGAAAATATCTTACATGCTTAAGAAATCAGCTAAAAAGCCTACAAAGAAACAACTAATGATCGGATCGAAAATACACCATTGTTATTGGCTAACTCCCCAAGAGCTCAAAAGTGGCTGACATTCTACAATGACCTTTCTACATGGGAGCAACTGATGAGGTTCACCAAAGAACCGAAACTCTAGTCTTGCTTAATTAAAGAGTACAAAAGTAACCACTTGCATCTGTAAGAATTCATGACAAAACAGCTAACAAGAAGACCGGGTTCAGAATGCATTTTATTGCAAAATTTAGACATCGTACATCGTATTTACCGATATAATATGCTGTCTTTGTAGGATTATAAAGTATCTAGCATCCAATATATTTTTGTTGGGCCAACATTTAGCGCTGAGCTTTTCCAATCCTTCTTAATGATTTATTTCTTGGGCGTGGCGACCAAGTATAAAAATACAGTTTGTTTGTACACAAATGTGCAGTATTGCGCAACTCTGGGGACTGGCGGGAATTCAAACCTTCACCGCGGTCAAACGTCCGAGGCGTTTTTCGTTTTATTTAGTGCGATTTCATTTAATATTAAGTGGAAACGTGGGCAAGGATGTATAAAATAATTAGTTTATGTAACTTTCTTTTTATCTTTCTCAAAATATGAAGCTTCTTTTCGTTGAAAAAATGATCAAAATGCTTCGTGCCTGAGCAAAATTGTGCGGTTCATAGTTTCCAAACGCTTAGAACTTTTTTAGTAAACTTTCAAAACGATTAGTGAATTGACAGTGTATTGTTAATATGTCAAACTTTAAACAATGAAAATGACAACCTTAACTTTGAAGTACTTTGGCTAACTTTTAAGACCGCAGTGGAGTTCAAACCTGTTGTTTGCCGATGCGAGGCGAACATGACAAAGTACGAGATGTGTTTTCTCTGTTGCATCTAACAGTTTCATATTCAATATGGGTAAAAGACACTGCGAAAGTGTTTCACAATCTCGTGATTAATTCTACGATACCTTCGAATTCAGGACGGAAACCCGCTAAAACATCAGAAACATTAACGAGGGTCTGGATGGGGTTTAGTGTTAAGTGTTATTTGGCCTTTTTTTAATGTTTAGTGTTAAAATTTGTAAAATTTTTATGTTTAGCGTTTTAAAAAAGTTAACTGTTAAGTGTTAAAAGGTGTTTGAACAGTGATTTCACTTATTAAAGATCAATAAAAGTTTCATAGAGAAGGCAATAATATTAGAAAAAAAGGACTAAGATTCTTCAAACTTAGCTCAGAAACTAAAGGAGAAGAGCCTGCGCGGAACTGACAGAACTGGTCAGCATGCATACTTAATACTCATGCGCATAGGTTCTTCAGACATTTTGTGGTCAGCGGTTTTTTAGCAGACTTCTGTATGCAAAATGGCCGCCACGTCCTCATCGGCGGGAGTTGTGGAAGTATTAGTCAGCTTTTATAGATGTGGCGAGGAAAATGCTTTTGAAAGGCATCGAAGCAGAATTCCAATCGGTAAAGAGCAAAGAAATATAACGAACGCAAAGAAGTTTACAAAGGTGTTAGATTCAACAACGAATCTATCCTAGACGTGCAAACACATTTCAAACCCACAGAGACCTTTCAATACACGAATTTCTATTCGTGTCACCCACCGGGTGTTAAGAAGGGCTTTGTCAAAGGAGAAGCGCAAGACTCCTTAGAACTAATTCTTCTCAAACCACCTTTGAGAAAAACATCCAGAATTTTGAATCGCGCTTAAAGAACAGAGGCTACCCAGCCACGATTGTGAGAAAGTACCTCTCAGAGGTTAAATTCGCAGACAGAAAAACAGCCCTCCAAAAAAGAAATAAATCTGCACGTAGGAAACTATTACTATCACAACCTAGCCTTAAGAAAATACTGATGGGGAAATGGCACCTTATACAGAACCAACAGTACCTAAGAAAAATATTTAAGGAGCCTCCCCTCATATAATATCGCAAGGGTAAATCCCTGAAAGAGCTTAGCTATGAAGGTTAATAACACCTAATGCGAACAGCAGGAGTCGTGCAGGCCCGTCAACGTTTTATTCACTAAAACCCGAAAATAGCGCTACCTTGGACCCGGGAAGGCAAGGGGAGTTCAGATTTAAAGGCTGGCTTGCTGCTGATACATGTTCTAAGAAATGAGAGGATTGGCTAGTGAGGACGCAACAGCCTATTTCCCGGTAGGTAAAAGGAGCATGATGATGATTAACTAAACAAATTTTTGAAATGAAAGATTGCAAAAGTGTAATAACGACAGAGGAAAATTTTCATTGTCGAGCATAATGTACCCTTCTGCTGAGAAATAGTCTCCCATGATTATCCATTATAGAAACATAAACAATGAACAAACACAAAATTGTAATCAAAATGACACAGGCACACAGGCTGTAAATTAATTGTAGATATTATTCCATATCGAATGTCCACGTTTGTCTTGATTAGTATCTTTCGCTTTTTAAAGCCATTTCCGCTTACATTTGTATCAAATTTAGTGTTACAGTGAATTTTTTAGTGTTAGATGTTAAACAGCCTAAAATTTAACTGTTTGATGTTATAGAAGGAAAAATTTTAGTGTTTAGTGTTTTCGAGGCACCCCCATCCAGACCCTCATTAACGAACATGAAAGACTTATTGACACATGAATAAGACGGAGACGAATACTGCGCCATAGCGCTTGTTTATTATTAAGAAGTTAACAGTGGACAGCGAAGGAAGAAATATAAGCGTGGTAGAAAGCCCAATTAATTTCACTTCTTTCGTATTTTTGCCTTTCATGAATTTTTATTTCGTGAAGTTAAAGGAACAGAACAGCCAAATGAAACTTCGGGTACAAAAATTCACCGCCGTCGGAGAGGGCGTCGATAAAACCCGGAACATGGAACATTCCGGAACAATCCGGAACATTCCGGAACATCCAGGAACATTCCGGAACATCCCGAAACATGAAAAAAATATGATTATTATAAAAAAATAAATAACCAAAAGAAGAAAAATAAATAAATAATAATTAACTGGTATCATCTCCGAATATGAAAAAAAAAATTATTTAGTTGGAAGTTGGGCAGGGGAGGGGGTGTTGGATATAGTTTATGCAACTGACCGCGACGAGTGAAGGCTTACCTCTTTAAAACTGGCTTTTAAATGGGGACGTCGGGAAGAGGGTGTTCTAGCTATCCCCATGCAGCCATGAGTTTGTAATCATCTGACGGTCATCCATCTATGGCTGGGTGATCGTGAGAAGAGCTTTTAAGCTTTTTTTTAAATTTCAATCTTTTTTTTTCAAAACAATTTTACGGGAAAATTCCACCATCCTGATTAATAGTTTTGTACTCTGAGTTCAAAAAAGAAGTTCAGTTTATAGCTGGGCGGATCTACGGGGGGTGCAGGGGGTGCGCACCCCCCCCCCCCCCCCACATGAGATGACCTGCATCTTTCTAATATAACTGGTATTCTGCAAAGAAAAGAAAAAAACGTGGTTACGTCATTCCTTAGATGTGCACCCCCTCCTAAGAAAAATCCTGGATCCGCCCCTGTGTTTAGTGCTGCAATTCTTTCAAAATGGATTCTCAAGTGTTTACAGATTCCAACATACGCATTCGAGGACTGCATGTGGTTACTGCTGTAAAAAGGAAATGATAGTTAACGTAAAGAATTGGTATTCATGTGTTACTAAATCGCATGCAACCTGTGTAAAATGGGTTAGTCCAGAAAAAAAAATCCCCCCCCCCCCCGACGGATGTGTTGATAGTAGCCGCCCTCAGTTAGGTCAGCGGTATTCTGTACATGCGTAGGGGCTGTAGGAAAAAGCATGGCCGAAGTAATGGCTACCTAAATAAAGAGTTGCATTGAACTAAAGCATATTGTGTGAAAGCCTAGTGGTCAACAGATGCAAGATTATTTCCCCCCCCCCCCCCGCCCGGATTTCACGGCCAGCTTGACCCACCCTCGCACCTTGATTTTTAGGTAACTCTCTCTCTTGATTTTTAGTAAGGACCACTTGGACAAACAGCACGGCGAAGTGAATCCGGATCTTGGTGTAGATCAGGATCAGCAGTATTGAATAAAACAAAACTAAATGCAAGGCTGATCGGACAGCTATTAAGGGTATTTATTCCCCTATGTTTCGGTTAGGCAAAACTAACCTTCATCAGCTAAGCTCTTAGCTCTTTGCAGCCCCTGATGTTTTGCCTGACCGAAATATTGGGCAATAAAATACCCGTTGCGTGACGCATTCACTAAAACCTCTTCGTGATTTCAAGACCAAATCGAAATGGAATGTTTCCACAAAGCTGGCTCTTTAAAAAAAGTGCTTTAATTTCGCCATCTATAATAAGTTTTTTCCAGGCTTCACAGTTTCTTCAAAGTTAATTGTCGCAAATACACACTTTACGCAAATTTCATGTGAAATGTAATTTGATAGCAAGCTACTTTTTTTTATGACCACTGAAAGGCTGAATCCGAAATATCTTTTCTATAAAAGGTCGAAACTTTTGAATGAAACTCATATTTCCTTGAATGAAAATGTCTTTCCTTTGATTAAAAGAGGCAAACACTTATCCGAGAATTGATTTATTCAGTGATTTTCTGCTTCTGGAAGTCTTGGCGATTTATTTATCCCCTAATTTTGGCGCGGAACGCTAGCGTCTGCGAAAACATAATAAACATCACAAAATAATTCAATTCAGTAACCTATTTTTATTATGTTAATATTCCTAAAATTTGCGACTTTTCCAGTGTATATAGAATGCCATTCTTACCCGGAAAGATGATTCGCATAACGTTTTCGCTAATCAAAAAAAGCAGTTCTGAATGCTCCATGGTACGATAACAGAGCCATAGATGGATGACCGTCACATGATTAAACCCACGGCGAACAACAGGGGTGGCTGGGTGGGGATAGCTAGAACACCCCCCTCCCGACGTCTCCATTAAAAAAATCTTAATGAGGCGAGCAGCCTTCACTCGTTGCGATCAGTTACATGAACTATATCCAACACCTCCTCGCCCGCCCAACTTCCAACTAAATAGATATACTTTTTTTCATATTCGGAGATGATACCAGTTTATTTTATTTTTATTTATTTATTTCTCTTTATTGGTTAGTTAGTTAGTTATTATTATTTTTTTTGTAATAATTGTTCTAACTTTTCATGTTCCGGAATGTTCCGGGATGTTCCGGAATGTTCCGTGTTCCGGGTTTTATCGACGCCCCGGCGGAGAAGATGTAAACAATGCACGTGTCTTGCGAGTTTCGCTGGCGCTTGTGAATGTTTCTCGGGCGAAAATAACCTTAAAGCGATCACTTTTTCATTTAATTTTCTTTTCTGTGTTTCAGATACAGAGGAATAAAAACTATATATATTTTCGTGTGTCTGATTGCGAGATGTTTTATGGAATGGCTGCGTTATGCGTTACTGGAAAGGTTTCAAATTACTTTTGACATTATTATGGCAAATTGCAACATTTTTACCTCAACTTAAAAACTATATATTTCAAAGGGTTAAATTTGTTTCTCTCCTCCTAAATTATCACTTCTGTCGTTAACTTTGATTAAATTTATAAGTTTCATTTAAAATTTATTATAACAATAGCGGGAATAGTTCTAGCAAAACTTTCAATTCTTGGTTTGCCCGTGACGTCATCAAATTCGCAATGTATCTGAGTTTATATGTCCACCAGGTTAAAGATGACTTAAAAATATATCTTTTTACAAGTTTCCAGACAGGTAGCGTCTTTCGCTTCGAAAATACAGCATTTTGAATTTCTGACCTTTCACCCTACGTGAGAGCAACATAGCGTCCGTGCAAGAGAAAATAATTGGACAATTATAATCTCTTGGTCCGTGACAAAGCTTTATCCTATGAAAGAAAGGCCTTTCCTCGTGATTTTTAGCACTTAATTTGGGTAGTGCACAGATCTGAAACTTGGGGAAGTTGTTTATTTGTTAGTCTTTTATAACATTACAAATTATTGGCTTCTTTCACTAAACGGTTTCAATTTGAAAAATTTATTGCGCCCGATTGCGTGACGATGCAAACCTGAAAGATTCGTGGCTTCGAAAGGGCCACTTTGTGGCTACATCTGCATTCACTTCAAAAGTGTCGAAAACACAGACCAGCTAGTTACAAGATTTAGCTAAAACCAATAACAACCATCGGGAAACTCTGATACACGGCCTTTTTTTCAGCGGTAAAGTACAAAGTAGGCATTGATTTGTATTTTTTATACGTACCGGTACTCTGGTACTCTATTCTATTGACACAGTGAACATGCTATTTTATAACGCGCTTCTTTGTCAGACTGCTCACACTATACCAATACTCCCTATCATCAAACTGTGAACTCGGCGTGCATGCAGATTCCCAAGACATTTATTTTCCAATATGCTTAATGCGTACAACGACGCCCAAGTATACGCTCCCACAGCGTCTTGTCTACTTCTGAAAACACAGCAAAATACACGCTAGCGATTTACGAATGATATAAATTTCAAAGCAAAGCCATTTCCCTTAAATGATCATGACTTCCTCCTAGACGTCTCCTAAAACGAAGAAAATTGCGGAAAACATATGGTTGTATTTTGAAATAATCACAGAAAACGGCTAACCTTGCAGAATTGTCAAAGTGAAGCGATCGCCCCAGTCCGCGCTTGGCTCGCTTCGCTCGCCGATTTTAACCTAACCAAATTCCCCCAAAAGAAGCCTGTTCACAGGCTATGAATGTCACAGCAGCTGCAACAAACTCACAAATTCAACAGCCGAGTCTTGTTACAGTATCATTTTGTTTTACAACAGCAAACGCGGATGATATCGTTTGCTTTTATAACGATCGAAGAAAGTAAGCAATTCTTGAACCATGACGAATAAAGGTTACAAATTTGGTTAAATGAGGTAAACAATATACTTATGTATGGTGGCTCATAAGGGCCATAGAATTTTTTATATCTTTCCTAGTTTTTTCTCAGTTTTATTTCATTTTTTTCCTGTTTTTTTTTTCTTTTATTTTTCCGTTTATTCTTCTTTTTTAATTTTATTTTTATTTTATCTGTTTAGTTTTATTTTCTAACTGTTATTATTTTGGGAAAAAAAATAAAAATAATATAATATAAAATAAAAAGTAAAAAAAAAAATAAAAATAAAGTAAAAATAAGCCGATTTTTTATTTTATTTAGAAAAAAAAATGCACGTGGCCCATGAGGGCCATAGACCCACAGAAGCCATAGCCCATCAGGCATTTCGACTTTAGATATGCCACAATGCACTTTGGTATAGTGATTGTGTTTTAGGCATGTCCCAAACATTATCGGTGATTTTACAAAATGTCCAAGCGGGAAAAGCAGGATTGGGATGCGTTTAGAGCGAGAGTAGGCAAGAAAAGAACAGGGAACAACAACGCAGAGTCAAATGGATTGGAATTTCTAACAGTGAACGCCTTTTCTCATCTGTTGAAGGCAAGTGCCAAAAATATTCACGTATCCGTCCACTGACCATGGTTTCCCTCAATTGCGAAGCCACGCTCCAAAATATTAAAGAAGCATGCAAAAAAACACTTCCAGCTCACCGATATGGAGTGTGATTTGCTTGCTGGTGAGAGGGGACCATCCTACACCGAGACAAGCCAAATAAAGAATTGGAAAGTGCTTCACATCAGATTTATCAAACCTGGTACTGCACTAATGATATATACCTCTTAGGGCAGTCATTGGATATTTACGTTTGAAAGGGGCAGGATAAAGGGGTATCAGTTTTTAGATTCTTTGTTCTAGACTAAGTAGGTTTTAAATTAAACTAATTTCCCTAAGCTCTTTAAGTCCAGTAATCTGTAACTGTACTTTGACCATGATTCGTCATTTTGGACCTATTGTCCGATCTTTGGGAAGACTTCTCGGCTCATGTCTGACATAAGATAACTTTGATTAACCTCCCTATGGTACGGGGGATTTAGCATGTCTTGCTTGGGTTAAAACGCTTATAAAGGAACTAAACTCGGATCTTCAAACTTAAAAAAAAAGTTGTGGTTTGCTTACGTTTGATGTAAACGCATTCTTTCTCTGTGGCCTTTTAGGTTTTCCGACACATCCTCTTTCTTCGAGTCCTTGTTGGTTCACCTCTGTCATCATGGCATATACTACAATCGTTATCAAAAACCTTCGACCACTTGACTAAATTTGGATTAATTTTGTAGTGCATTAACCCCCTCCTCCCTTCCCACCCCCTATATCAATGTTGGGTGGTGATTGGAGATACCGGGGGCTTGCCAACCGCATGAAGATTGATTTGGGTTCCAAAGTTTAGATCCAACATTGATATAGGGGGCCCGGGGGAAGCGAACATCAGCAATGTAGACTGAAAATTGTTAAAAAGTCAATTAAAATATAGGGTGGTCGAAGGTATTTTGCAGACGATTGTAGATTTCTGGGCACACACAAGCCATGAAATTCACGAATTTTCTGATGCAAAGCTCTGTAGCCCAGTAGACTGCCGGGACCGTTCATCTCTTTCTCAACAGCTTCGCGTACCTCGTCAATATCCACGCTATAATCCGTAAACTGGATGCCGAAATATTGGAGTCGACGAGTGAGAGTACGAGGGCTCCATGCATACATAGGATACTTGATTTGAATTAAGTCTAAAATCTCCTTTCGGCGCAAATTTTGCCTCACATACTGGATCAAATCATCCCTCAAATTTTGGTCTTCTTGCCAATCGCTATTTCTGACTCTCGCGGCCATTTTGTCCTTCCCGCGCAATTTATTGTCTGTGCATTGTGGGATATCTAAAGTCGAAATGCCTGATGGGCTATGGCCTCTGTGGGCCTTTGGCCCTCATGGACCACGTGCATTTTTTTATTTATTTCTAAATAAAATAAAAATCGGCTTATTTTTTTAATTTTATTTTTTACTTTTTATTTTATTTTATTTTATTTGCAAAATAATAACAGTTAGAAAATAAAACTAAATAGATAAAATTAAAATAAAATTAAAAAAAGAGGAAAAAACGGGAAAATAAAAGACAAAAACAGAAAAAAATGAAACAAAACTAAGAAAAAGCTAGGAAAGATATAAAAATCTCTATGGCCCTAATGGGCCACCATTAGTCCAGGCATTTTGTAATCGGACCTGCTACTAATTGCGACAGAAGCTTTCTCGTCATAAACCAGTTAGAAATAACCTATTTATAAATATACTAAAAGTCTCTAAAGATTCAAGCGTAGGAACATCTCCAAATACGATCAACGTCAAACTCGCTCTCGGCTGCAGCATAAAAACGAGGCTATAAATCGAAAGTCGCTGTTTAGCGCTTTTTTATTGGTATAAATCGAGCCATTTTCTTCAAAACTAAGAACATACCCTTAATACAAGGATTCCAGGCCCTAATCTGGAAAAAGCTTTTCATAAAATAGTAACTTTGTAAAATATTGAGTTATTCAAAGTTTACATTGGCCGAGACATTACTGTTTAATAGTTACATTAACAAAACAACCCTATCTTCTCGCTAGAGTCATACTTGTATTTTAATAAACATATGAATACTATACAAGTCAGTCTTCCAAATCTTCACTTTCGTAGTCCAGAGCATTAGGATAATTAGTGCACGCAGACCCTTTCCACTGGCCGCAGGCTGGAGAACACTGCATACCATTCTTGCGACACATGCACCTCATAGTGCTAAAGTCAGCCAAACAGTTGCATCGGATTAACTGAAGAAGCGAGTCTGGGGCAGGTGGCAACCGTCGCAACAGGAAACAATTGATAACCAGTGACTTTCCATCCCCAGTCTTCTATCAACATTTCTGCATCTTCTCGCAGCCACTGCTTTACTTGTAGATAGACGCGCAGGCTGTGAAATTGGGCCGCTGCTGCACTCGGGGGGGGGGGGGGATTCTGCGGCTATATATGAGATGTCTTCGTTGCAAGTTTCTCGAAGTAACTCTGATTCCTGAGAGCGTCAAGACCAACGCAGGGCTTACCACCGAAAAGTGACACGAGTGCCTTTTCACCTGCAGCAACAACCTCAGATACGGCCGATTGACAGCTAAACACGTTAGCTTGCTCTCTGAAGTATGGTACATTCTCAAATGTCTTCAGTGTCGTTGCCTTGCCAACTCCATACAGGTGCGTAGGCATCTTCGGAAGCATAACAGAACAAGAGGACTAGCAAATCTGTGTCATCCCCTACAAGAAACGTGGTCTTCGTTCCGGCAGACTCTACAGCAGTTTTTACTATTAGTAGATCGGCTTCACCATCGGCGTGGTGTGTCATGCTGCCTGCATTCTGTAGAGCCTGACACAGCATTATCAGAAAGCGTTGCTTGTTCTTGGGGTTCGAAAGAAACCTATCTTTCTTCAGCGTGACAGACATGCGTGCCTCTGCTGCATCACAGCTTTGTTGACATTTCGTCGTACCCGTGAAACACCACTACCGCTCTTCCGTATTTCCTACGCATGTAACTGCAATACAAGTCACACAATTCCTTGTAAGTCGGAGAACCTCTCGGCCATGGGACACGGTGGAGAAGGGCACTTCCATCCAACACATATTGGACATTCTCTTCAGGCTGCATCTTGGCCACTGGTAAAAGCCATACAGTGCATCCGCTAGCGCTGGCATTTGCGGCTACCTTAGCGTAAATGGTGAGTCGAAGGGAGATGTGGGATGCAGAGCTCGTATTGAAATAATTTTTCAAGTTGGGAGTTATCACAGGCCATGATCAGTCGCTGAAATAAAAGTTGAGGGTCAACTTGTACGTTATCATTGTTAACTTTCGCAGAGGACTACGATGCCATAGTGACTGCCTGGGCACTTCGTGTAAATGAGTAATTTGTGGCGCACTTCCCATTCATCGACGTCAGGATCTTCTCCTGACGCTCTTGACTGCATCAGCGTTGATACTACTTTCGGCATTTACACCATTCATGATTTTCGTTAGGCTGTCACTGTCGTGGAAGAAAGGGTTATGTGCAACCAGAGTACTGAGGATGGTCACTGTGTCTTTCATGTCTCTTGCCTGTCTTGCCTTCTACATAGCTTAAGGCTTGGGCCCGCAGTAATTGGCTATGCTGTTGCGGATACCCTGCCTCTCTCATTTTGTTTTTGTATATATATGTACTTGACTTGGCGAAGCTAACAAATTAAATTAAAAATTGCTTTGATCTTTTCGCCCGAATTAAACTAAACTCCCGTCAGTTCTTGCATTCTTTGGTTGGCTTCGGCGCAGGCATGCGTAGATAACAGTCAGATAAGACTTTGTTGCTCCATTAGGCCCCTCCCTCTTGTGAAGCCTCCACTGGTCTTTAGACTTCTCATAAGAACCTGCTCGATGATTAGGTCTATCGATAATCCAGCCCAAAACCTATCACTCCTTTCTTGCCACGTGAAGACCGGACGCGAAGTTTTGGTAGACATCCGGATGGTCCGTTTGGAGGTAGCCTGTTCCAGGCGTTAAGTTTGTGGCGCGAGCCTGGAAGAGGCTAGTTTGGAGGTCCGTCATCGACTGTAAGTATGGTCGAGCGAACTGTACGTAGAATTTGTGGCCAGAAGCAGCGAGACAGACAGACAGACAGACACCTTTATTTAAAAATAAAATTCTATGTTCTCCCAGGGTAGTCCCTTCAGAGGGTTAAAATGGCAACATTCTGGTCAATACCTTGAGGTGAAGTTCCCAATTCGCTGTTTGCTCTGCTCTGATAAAGGAGCGCAATATGTACCATTTCTAGGTACTGAATCCACAGCGCTGCAGTGCGGCTTCTCTCGGCGAAGATATGATGTCTTTCTTTCCGCGCACGCATTCTTGAATGTTACTCAGAACATCGTAACTTTAAAAAAGCCTCGCATTTTTTGCTCATCTTGGGGACGACCTACTTTCCTCTTTTTGACAGCAGGTAGCTCATCCGCTTCATAAACTTTAAGTAATTGCCTCGTTCTTTGTGCGGAAGTTTACACTGCAGGTCTGGTGGTAAACCGCATCAGTAGCAGGCAAATGGTCTTGACCACTCGTCCTTTCTCTCTGAACAAATTTTCAATATTGTGTCTCTCGTTTCAATTGTTATAACACTGAATGCTTCCTCAGTCTTTTTCTCTGTTCTCCGAACTCAACGTTGGTGTCACAAAAGATATAGTCAGTCTTGAATGAGAAACATTGTTCTGCTTTGCGTTTAAGAGAGCGACGATTACTAGTTGTTCCAGACAAAACAACTTTGTTAGCTCGCTTGATGTTGCTGGGAAGGCAATACTCTCGCCGACAGTTCTGATGTACCTGCTGTCAAGGAACCGTAGTGATGGTATCATTCCGTTCTGTGCTCGCCCTATTTGTTCCCTCGCTTCCCTTTTCTCTTACAGTTACGACGTCTCACTCGTCATTAAGTTTTTTATTTACAAACAACACAGCTTACTGTTTCATCCACGGCTGAAAATCTTTTTTTCTGAAATTATAGGCAAATAGGTTAGTGTAAAAGACATTATTAAGACAATGATAGATTTGTTTCTGCTCAAAACAAATCTCAAATTCGTGATGCAATTTCTATATACAGCTATATGGTACTCGAGAACGTCTAGGTTGATTGCATAAATGTGACTTAAATGGGCTTTTTTTATTTCTTTTAAAAGTTTGGTTTTATTCTTGGCGAACTGATGTCTTCAGTGAGAATGAGGTTCAGACAAATTGTTTTGTGCTCAAAGCGCATTTATTGTTCGTATAAATTTTAATTTTAGAAAGGTTTCCATTCAGTGATTTCTAAGTTATGAGAAAAAGATAACACACGAAGCGCGAAGCGATGAGTACAATATCGGTTTTTTTTTTGCTGAGATGAAATTCATTTTGGGATTCACTGCTCAGGTCACAATGAATTTTTCTTGAATTGCATAACCTTAGAACATAACCGTACTGTTTCTTTTAGCATAAAAAACTTATTTTTCAACTTCTAACTTTGCTCGCGGGAGACAAAGTTCTACGCTAAATGCCTTAGCCAGATAGCCAACAGCGCAGATGCTTTCTGCAAGCTTTGCGTTTTTTTTTCTGATTTAAGAATCTTAAGTGAGCAATTATTTGACATAATCTGTATGTAAATGGACCTAACTAGAAAGAAAACACGAGAAACTCTTTCTCTCTCTGCTAGCCCATGCTGCACGTGGTAAAAACTCATACGACACAGCAGACAGTACATGCAGCCTGGTTTCCATGCTGCATTATATAGGGTTCTAATAAAACTCGTTTTTAGTCATCTACCCCCACTCAGATTTTCAGAGACTTTTGCTATGTTATAGAGGACATGTTCCTGGACCAAAAGGCGTTAAAAAACCTTCTGTTGCAATTAGTAACAGCTTGACCTATTTTTGGCGATAAAATGCCTGGACTACATACTTATGAACATGAGAAAATTACAACAATGACAATGAACTGATCAAAACTAACATCTGGTGTGTGACTCCGAGAAGCTCCGAGAATAACGCGAACAGAAAGGTAGAAATTGAAAATAACTTTAGTATCTGATGTGGTGAGATAATTGAGACTAAAAAAAGAAGGATTTTAAAATTGTACTTAAAGGGAAACTTAATACGCATTCCCCACATAGAGGAAATACGGGGATTCGGCAAAGGCAACAGAAGGGTAAAAAATATTGGATATAATGTAACGTAAGCGTGAAATGTCACAACCGGGACTGAAAGCGTTACAAGTTAAGCCTGGTTCACACTAGCGACATAACGGCGAGGTCACGTGAATGTAAAACACAACTTATATCATTGCTTTATGTCACCAGTGTGAACAGCACAACATAACCAATGTTCTTATGTCGTTATATCGCTAGTAAGAACCACGTTTTAAGACTTACATTACTAACGATCTTATCTTCGACTCCCAGTTTGTTCCTTCAGTGCTTGGAGAAGCAACCTGGTCACAAACGAGGTGCTGGTGCTTGGTGCTGCAAGAGTGTACGGTGTTATGCTTCCTGTAATTTCTGTACGTATAACGTAAGGGCTAGGATAATGTTTAATTAGAAATCATTTCACAAGATTGCATTTGATCTGTTTTTTTACTTGGAATTTATTCACGTATTTAAGTTGCTTTATCACGTATCTTATTGGTATTTTATGTTGTTCGAATCACCCAAATGTAGTAGAGAGATTTGATTTGATAGACTTTCGCTGACTACCTAAAGCGACAGGATTTTTCCAGTCGCAGAATCGGTGAATAGCGCTAACAGATAAATGCACTAACAACGCATTGTGTATATATTAAGTTGTAGTATTGATACGTTCCTTAGTTGGTGTGTGCCACATTTCCACTATTACGCGCCCTCTGTGCAATAAATAATGCCGTAATGTCATGAATCTGAAAATATATCTGAAATATTGTACCTCTTCTGAAATATTGTACCTCTTATTTGTAGTTAGGAAGTTAGGTAGTTAGCTGATTGTGATAATTTAAGCTGATGGAAATACCGTGTATAAATAAAGTTATCTATCTATCTATCTATCTATCTATCTATCTATCTATCTATCTATCTATCTATCTATCTATCTATCTATCTATCTATCTATTGGAATTCGTGGTCATGCTTTAGAATGGTTTAGATCATACTTATTAAATAGGTATCAATCCGTGTATATAAATGGGGTACTTTCAGAAAAAGCCACTTTGAAGTGTGAGGTTCCCCAGGGTTCGATACTTGGACCACTTTTATTTTTGATATACATAAATGATCTTTCCAATATAACTGACTATGCTACTACTAGAATGTACGCTGATGATACGAATATGACATTTACAGGCTGCAGCATCCTTGAACTCCAACATGATATAAATATTGATTTAGAGTATCTTCAAAATTGGCTAATCGCAAATAAACTTACCCTTAATGTTTTGAAAACTGAATACATGTTGGTTGGATCAAGGCAAAGAATAGCGACTCTTACACAA
Organism: Cladopsammia gracilis; assembly: GCA_022457155.1. Taxonomy (NCBI): domain Eukaryota; kingdom Metazoa; phylum Cnidaria; class Anthozoa; order Scleractinia; family Dendrophylliidae; genus Cladopsammia; species Cladopsammia gracilis. Next base: position 1,425,591 of record JAJGOT010000034.1, read on the forward strand.
GGACTTAATATCTCCATAAATGGAATTTCCTTAAAACAAGTTAGCAGCTGTAAGTGTCTTGGTATCGAAATTGATGAATTTTTAACATGGGATACCCATATCAACAGCGTTTCAAAAAAAGTATCATCTGGTATTGGAATCCTAAGAAGAATAAAACCTTTTGTACCCACCGCTAATTTGATTAACATCTATAGCTCAATTGTTGAGCCGTATTTTGATTATTGTAGTATTGTGTGGGACAACATTAGCGAGCACCTCACCAGTAGGTTGCAAAAACTACAAAATCGTGCTGCACGGGTTATATCCAGTGCCGAGTTCAGGACTTCAATAGATGTATTATTAAGTAGCTTAGGTTGGACTAGCCTTAAAGAAAGAAGAAATAAGCAAAAAGCGCTTATGATGTTTAAAATTATAAATGGCATGGCACCAGCCTATTTACAGAATATTTTTACGAATAACATCGGGCGTTCGACTTATAATCTAAGGACTTCTAGTTACAATCTAGCTTTACCGGTAGCTAAAACTGATTACTACCGAAAAAGCTTTGCATACACCGGAGCGAAAGTTTGGAATTTATTACCAGAAGAGATAAAATCTGAAAAGTCCGCGAGTGCATTCAAAAACAAACTAGCATCTCTCAATCTCCCTATTGAATTTTAGTATTTTTCCGAATTATTGCTCTGTTTTAACCGAAATACTTATTTTATTCATAGTTAATATACTGATGTAAAATATTGTAATTAGTATATGTAGTTATATATTTTCACGGCTTTTGTGAAAAACAAAAGTGCAATTATTTGTAATTTTTGACAAAGTCACCGTGGGTAAATAAAGTTTTTCTATTCTATTCTATTCTATTCTATCTATCTATCTATCTATCTATCTATCTATCTATCTATCTATCTATCTATCTATCTATCTATCTATCTATCTATCTATCTATCTATCTATCTATCTAAGGGACTGTGCAATTATTATCGGGGAGGGGGGGTTGGAAAACCAGAGGGGGGGGGGGGGCATAAAGTAAAATCAAAGCAAGGATAGGGGGGCTCATAGTAAAATAAGTCACTAAAGAGGAGGGGGGCTTAACATTCTATTTCAAGTGTTTATAGTTCTCAATGAGAGACTTGATGATCTGTTCTGTGGCTGAACTGCAATTTTAATCTGTTGTAATACGATTATCTATTCTTCTCTGTCTCTATAATATAGAGACGAATATTGTGATAAAGCGTTTCTGGCTTTTTAAATTTGAATAGCCCAATTTCGATATATTAAAAATCAACTTGAAACAAAAGACATCACTGCGAGGCTTAGGGGAATGACGGTAAGGATTTATATTCCCCTAAGCCTCGTATTGTTGTCTTTTGTTTCAAGTTGAATTTTAATAAATCAAAATTGGGCTATTGTCAACAACATTTGAACAGTAGAATATAGTTATACACCAGTGCAAATATTTTGCTCCAGTTCAAATATTTTGCACTGGTTCAAAATAAATTTGAACCAGTGCAGACAAAATTGCACCAAAATCATAATTTCACTACAACATAGATAATCGTATTGCAACAGATTGAAGATATACCTCAACCAGTATGGTCTTAAGGTGGTCAGACACGAGGGGTCACGTAGCAGGGACATGTCGCAGCGACAAAAATTTGTGTAGTACACACTGAAGGACATGTAGCAGGGAGTGTAGCGGGGACATGTAGCAGGGAAAAAATCATAGCGCTTGCACACCACATGAAAATGTCGCGGGGACATGTCTCAGGGACATGTTGCAGCGACACGTCCCGTAGTGTGAACTGATACTGTCATAATTGTGCAACACCAATCTTGGGGACATTTTTGTCCCCGCGACATGTTTCACGGAGTTCAACTTGTTGAACTTCATGGGACATGTCCCTCAGTGTGTACTACACAAACTTTTGTCGCTGCTACATGTCGCTGCGACATGTGCCTGCTACATGACCCCTCGTGTCTGACCACCTTGTTGAACTTCATGGGACACGTCGCGGGGACAAAATGTCCCCAAAATTGGTGTTGCACAATTATGATATTATCAGTTCATACGAGGGGACGTGTCGCTGCAACATGTCCCGCTGAGACATGTTCCCGCGACATTTTCATGTTGTGTGCAAGCGCTATGATTTTTTCCCTGCTACATGTTCCCGCTACACTATCTGCTACATGTCCCTCAGTGTGTACTACACAAATTTTTGTCGCTGCTAAATGTCGCTGCGACATGTCCCTGCTACATGACCCCTCGTGTCTGACCACCTTTAAGATCAGTGGAGGTAAAGTGGCCCTGGTTGCACGCGTTCTCCAGTACGCTCGTGGTGATCATTGTTGCATCCCACGAGAAACCCAAGAGAACGTTAACGTGGAAATGAGTTCCAGTGCAAGCATCTCGGATTCGCAATGAAGTGATTCAGAAGTGGAATCGGATGGCTTTGTTGAACACTGCTTCGAGGTCATGTTTGTTCCAGATATGGATGTCCAACAAGTAAACATGTAGTATTGCTGTATATCCACGTCTGGAACAAACATTACCTCGTAGCAATAACAGGTGGGTGTATATTAAGAAAATGCTGGGTATTTGCATATAAAAGGTGTGTGATGGGTGGGAGGGGGGGGGGGGTCATAAAACATTTCTGACTGATCAGAGGGGGGGGGGAGCAATAACTAAATTCAGTTCTTTAGAAGGTGGTATTACCTAATATTTTCCTACTTGAAGCCCATTGTCCAATTCCCCTCCTCCTGATAATTATTGCACAGTCCCTAAGCATCAACTTCCCTACTCCGCCGAAATCAGACAAGTGCAAAGAAAATGCACGAAGCTCAGAAAAGTTGGTCGTTAACTAATGCGGAGTATTGGCACATTGAAATTAAATGTCTTCACCTCGAGTTGGTTTATCGAGGTTGTAAAGAAAACACATGATTTTGAAATGAAAATTATGCATGCTTGTTTGAGGAAATATGGTATATTTTCATTATTAGTTTTTCATAATCTAAATGCAGCAAATTTTGATTTCCATGAGCATGCAGCAATTGTAAACGACACTACAGAAAACTCAATGTTGTAACCTTTTATGCAATTGACTATGTAGTAACTGAAATATACTGTTCACTGTTAACCACAGTCAACCCAACCAGTCCACAGTTTAGATATGTCAACATGCTTACGGCTAAATTGACTGGAGCAAAATGACAATTGTTATCATTTTTTTATCGCGAATTTATTGTAAAAGAGTGTCATAGGAAAAACCCCTAAAGGGAGTGTTAATAAAACTATTGTATTCTATAACTGTAATCAGTGTTTGGGCATTATTTTTCTCGCAGTCCGACGATGATAATCGCTTGCAGGTGTTACCGTTGTTAGAGTTTCTACTTTTGTTGATTGGTTACCCCTATTTAGACCGGGGGAAGGGGGTGGGGGAGGTTCGGAAAGTGTCCACACCTGCTTTAAACATTTATAACTTTAGCATTTACCCAATCTTTTCCCAATCCCAAACAAAACTTCCATTATTTGGTAGGAAATTATACCCAAATTTTGAATTTTCTGCTTTAAATAATTTAACGTCCTCTTAACATTGTTCTATTGATCTTGACTCAATTTGGGCGCTTTCTACCATGTTGGCAATCCACGATTAAGGCTATTCGGAATCATGTCGCAGCTGTAAAGTCGTCAGGTCTTGTGACCCATTTCACCATACACATTTTTACAATGGTCCGAGCCTAGCGAGGTTTATAAATTTGTCGCGCGAATTCGCGTGGGAATCGCGCGTGGATTGCTGTAGGGCAATGAAATCTCGAATGAATATGTTAAAAAAAATGTTATTAAAGCGCTTTTGAAACTAAAAGTTCAAACGTTTCGGGACTTCTGTCTCTTCCTCAGTGAGTAGTGGGCTACTGACTGAAGAAGGGACAGAAGTCCCGAAACGTCTGAACTTTTAGTTTCAAAAGCGCTTTTATTAATAACTTTTTTTTAAACATATTCATTTCGTACTATTGGCGCAACACAGTTCATCTCTATTATGATAACCGATCTCGGGTTGCCTTTATACATATCGCGATGGTGTCCTGCAGTTGCCTAGAAACAAAGGAATCGCGACTGCTGACAATGGCGCACTCTCTTTTTTTAGACTGCTTCTTCAGGTAAGCCTATTCTTTATTTTCACTTACGTCATATCAAAATTCTAAAGCATTAAGTAATAGTCAGATTTCGATTCCAAAATGTTAATAGGATTTTAAAGAGTTCAAAACCACATTTTAGTAAGAAATGTATGGGGCACAAACATCGCGGCCAAAAGTTCAAAGACTTAATTACACCAAAAATCAAATTAAAAAAATATTGTTTTTGCTATAAGCTCCATTAACTCGGCGTATACGCACTAATAATACAAAAAAAATAACTATCTGCTGATTGAATTTTGGTTATTTTCATGGCATATCTGAAATAGCATGAGAAATTGCGTGACACATTTAAAAGATATATAAATCGGAATCAAAACATCGTTTTAAAAACCTGAAACTTTTTATGAAAGATTATAACACTGGTAGAAACAGCTTTGTACAACGTATACTTTAGATTTTTCAATTTTTATGACGTCATGTCAAAACCAAGAATAGGAGGGTCGGCATTAAATAACATAGGGTGAAGGAGGTCGGACACCTTATTGATAATAATACAACGTAATGTCGACACTTCGAATTTTATTTTCAATAAATTTTTAAGTGTAAAAAAGAAAATCAAAAATCCCCACTCAGGATTGAACCTGTGACCTCAGCTAGGCTTACGCTTACATAGCCTACCGTACTATATAAACTGCTGACTCCAACCTCAACTGAAAGTTAACCAGTTAATCCGTTATATAAGTCTCAATAAGGTGTCCAATCTGGTCTCAGTCGATGTTATCGAACGTTGACCGAATAGGAGGAGCACGGTAAACAAAGATGGCGGACGATAAACGGAACGCGAACCATCGAAATGATCTACCAACGCTTTTGGTTTTAAAGAAGACAAAGTGGAACGGCGAAATGCCTCATACTCAAATCGAGTCGCCATCAAATTTACGACCGGCGGTGCACCCTCCCCCGAGCTTCGCGAGGTTCTGTGAGACACGTATGCGTATTATAGTATACTGCACTGCACTGCACTGCACTGCACTGCACTGCACTACACTACACTACACTACACTATACTATACTATGGAAACATTAATTCGCCTGACGAGTGAATTCCACGTCCTATTTACTCATGCGCGTAGCGGCATGAGTTATAAAATGCCCTCCGTTTTTCTTTTTTGTGTCACGATTTTGCATGCAAATGTATTCACGCATATTTTAAATTGTGCATTTCCGGTTCTTAGCTTTACACTTCCTGTTTGGTGACTTCCGGCTACTCTCACTTCCGGCAAAACATCGTTACTGAAGTGTCACGACAGCGTCCCCTACAACCCTACTCGAATTAGTAATGTTCACGTCAGGTATATATTAGTTTCACAAGAATGACTGGCTTCATTGTGGTACAGCCTTCATTTGTAAAACATTGAATAGTAACGTGGTTTGCAGTACAATGACTGAATGAAAGGAGTAACTCTTCTTTATGTCGGACGTCTTCTTATCTTGCTTAAATTATTAAAATATAAATTGCTTCTTTTCTTATGGTAAATTGAAATATAAGACAAATGCTTGATACGCATGCGCATGACAAACATTTTCCGTCATTTGGTCTTATTGGTGTATAAGTCAGTCCTGTATTTCTCCCATCGAGGTAAACGTTGCTTTTATACACAGCATACAACTTGAGGCCGAATTTGTCGCGATTCTGAAAAAACTAAGAGCTATTTTTAATCAGAGTTCTTCCGAGGCAAAAATGCCAAACATCGATCTCTCGCACTGATAAGCACATTGTCAATTTATTCCCTTTTTTACTGCCGATTCTTTACAATGTCTGGATCGGAGCAGTCCTCGCTGCCTGTGGTGAGTAATTTCAAGACTTTTTTCAAGAAAGAATAATAGAAAAACACGGCAAAACAGCGTCGTACTTCAGCCCATCAGATTTAATTAAAAATTTGGACTTCGGGACTGGACTTCTGTGGATTATGGACTGTGGAATGCGTGTCATATTAATGTCGATTTTTACTGACTTTATTGCTTTTTGTGGTTACTAGGTTACTAGTAACCACTATGTTGTCACCTGTGTAAGTAAGTCCGACCTTTCGAAGCGCGAAGTTGTGCGAGTTCACCCGATTGCTGTACGATGAGACAGTTCTGATAGCTTCGGATTAGACGACTCGATTGTCAACACAGACCCCAACACAGTTCTGTTTGTACGTGCCCGCTTTGGATCCGTGGGAAAGGTAAACGGAGCTTTCTCGTTCTTTTTACTGCTTTACCAAGCACAGCTTTCACCAAATGTGGCCAAGCATTGTTTTCAAAGATTATTTTAGGTGTTTTCGTGGTTTGGAAAAAGGTTTTAGTGAAAAATCGAGCTGTGAATCGAAGTGTTTGTTTGAAGACCATGAGCTATCCAAACTCATGATTCAAACGCCGCCAGCATTTCATTTCTGTACCTTTGACCATTCAGAACTGTTTTTTTCATTAGCGAAAGCATTACGCGAATCATTTTTCCGGATAAGATTGGCATTCCATTACACAGAAAAAGTCAGAAATTTTAGAAAGCATAATAAAAATAGGTTGCTGAATTGAATTATTTTGTGACGTTTATTATATTTTCGCAGACGCTAGTCGGTTCCGCGCAGTAATTAGGACACAATAAATCGCCAAGACTTCCAGAAGCAGAAAATCACTTAATTCTGAAAGGTGTTTGACTCTTTTAATCAAAGGAAAGACATTTTCATTCAAGGAAATATGAGTTTCATTCAAAAGTTTCGACCTTTTATAGAAAATATATTTTTTTATTCAGTGGTCATATAAAAACTATCAAATTACATTTGACATAAAAATTTGCATAAAGCAAAATTGTGTATTTGGGACACTTTGAACACTTTGAACACTTTGAAGAAACTGTGAAGTCTGGCAAAAACTTATTGTAGATGGCAAAATCAAAGCATTTTTTAAAGAACCAGCTTTAAGTTATGGAAACATTTCGGCATTTCGATTTGGTCTTAAATCACGGAGAGATTTTAGTGAATGCGTCACGCAACGTTTATTTACAAAATGTTTGACCAATTCATAGCAATTCTCACCAAAGATTTGAAAACTTTAAAAAAAAATCCCGGGTCTCCTGAATGTGATTTCCTGTTTATTTAGGGCCTACAAAAAGCTAATGGCAATCCGGGCAGGAGGGGGCATCTGGGTTAAAAGGGTTGGTCGGCCTGGCCGGGAAATACGGGCAGGGGAGGGGTAAAAAAATATTGCATCCGTCGGGGGGGGGGGGGGGGGGACCTTTTTCTGGAATAACCCATTTTACACCGGTTGCATGCGATTTAGTAACACAGGAAAACTAAGTCTTTATATTGATTATCAATTTTCTTTTTACAGCATGTCCTCGACTGCCTATTTTTTCAAGTATTCTTTTCAAATGTAACAGAAATAATTCACGACTTGGAAAGTAATAGACGAGTGTGGATTTGATCGGGAATCAATAAATTAAATATTAAAAGCGAGCACAAAAAAATTGGTAACTTAAATCAACGCGTCTTAGAGTCTCATGCGCATGAGTATAGGCTAAGTATAGCCTCTTGTTCACTTGAAAAACCGATATCGCCGCGGTTTTTCAAGTGACGTTTAAGGTGGAATTCACGAGTCTGACCTTATCCTGCGGTACATACCTATATAGCTAACATATGGGAGTAACCTCCCGGGTTTGTGAGTGCCCAGGATGTCGTCACTCCTAAGGTCAATCAAGGAGACATGTCACTGTAGTTCACTTCTAACTTTTGGGTCCCTGAAGGAAATCCTATGAGGTGACTCATTCAACTCAAACCTCTTTAATTTCGCAGTACTTTTGAACGATATGATTTGTTTGTCAATATTTTACAAAATGAAATTTAAGATTTTTTTTTTTTAATTTTAAATTTGATTTTTGCCACTCTTGGAATTGAAGGGTTAAAAAGCGTTATCATTTGTAGGCCATATCAATTACAGATGAAGACTCTTGTAAACTTACTTCTCAAGCAAAAATTAGCGGTCATTGAACGAAGCAGTATTTTGCAGGATTTTGTGTGCATCGACGACAGTTAATGGGCACTTTGAAGGCTATCATCAATAATGCTTTATACTGATGTATACTAGTATAATTTTGTATTCTGCTGTAGTTTGAAACTATTTTTGTGTTTCTCTGATGGGAAACAACATTGTTCGGGTCACATTTGCACTGTATTTGCACGCAAGGTTGAGGCTCCTAATTTGCATAATTCGTAAGTACCGTTATTTCAAAGCGTCCTTGTGGTCTTAAAACAACCTGGCCACACAATTTTTTTTCATGACATTTAAGACTAAGTCTTTATTGTTCTATGGCTGCAAGGAAATTGATGCACGACTCTCCACTTTTGGTTTAGATGAATTTTTGTGAACACATTTTTCCTTTTTCATCACAAGCTGTGAAGGTGGGTTGATAGAAGTTAATGTTTTACTACTTGGAACAACGATATGGAAACTTTTATAAGTTGTAATAATAACTAGACCTGTACCTGTCAAACAACAGTAGAATTCAGCTCTGCATCAAATTTTAAGTGTTGTGAGAAGTTGCCAAAGTTAGGGTAATTTTGCATTTTTCGTACTAAAAAAAATGTCAAATTTGGTCCCCGGGGGCCCCTGTAAATTGCTAAAGAAACCATTTTGAGGCAAAACGAAATGTATTTTCATAGTTACCAGACGAAGTGTAATTCACATGCAAGAACTGAAGAAAGTCTGTTTCATGACCAATTTTGATTATGAGGATCTTAGGGAGACAGCCACTTAATTCTCGTTAATGTTAAAAAAGGAAACATCGAGAGCCAAGAGGGCGGTCATGACTTTATCACGTGAAATATCATATCACAAACAAGTGTTCTAGAAATAACACTAGAAAATAAAGGGATGTTACATGGGGTGATTTTTATTTGAACAATTTGTTGCGGCAACATGTTGCAGGAGTTTGAACCGGCCCATCAAAAACTTACAACATGTTATCGCAACAAAATATTGCGTTAAAAATCGTCCGCGCGCTGTTACATGGTGTCAACTTTCAACGGAACGTTGCTTTAAGGTGTTTCCCTCCAGTTTCCATGTAGCCGCACCGACCATTTTTAAGCGGTCGTTTAACTAACTTTCCTTTATTGAATTAGTATGAAACTTACACAAAATATTGTGCTTAGTTTGAAGTTTATATGATTGTAACAATTTTGTAAATCAGATTTAAAATTGCGGAGATAAACGGGAAACATTGAAATCACTTGAGTCTAAATTCCGAGCGATTGCGATGGCATCTAGAAAAATGAAAACTGTTACGATAAACTATGACATATGGCAAACAAAATATCTAAAAATTAGAACTTTTGTCAAGCCGATTTTGAGTAAATCAGAAAAACATTTCGAACTTGTGATTTTGCATGTGTATGAGCACATCTACAAAATCCTCAATTAAGCTTATAAAAGTTTAATTTCTCAATCTCAAATTTACGTCAAAATGTGTGTTTATAGTATGAGATGAAACTATGAAAGTTTGAAAGCGTTTCTCGTTTTATTTTTGGAGATTCGATTTTCTATAGGAAACCATAGTTTTTTGACTGAGTCCTTGATATTGTAGTTTTAGCGCTTTTCTATATATTTCAAAAACCGCGAGATAGATTTTTTTCAAACTTTTATAGTCGTTTCTTTATAATATGAACAGCATTATCTCGAAGTTTCATCTTGATTGAAACATTGCAACATGGTCAAATAAAATAATAAAGTTCACCCAAAACGTGATTGAGACTTTGTGTTTTGATTGCACGGTTGAAGGCGCGCAAAGACGCTTTAATTAATTAATTCAGGTGAAGCGCAACGCATTTCTGCGTGACCGTCATGTTTTGCAGAGTAATGTTTAGGGGCTGTGTTCCACGTTATTTTTATCATTCCCACGCACAACTTCTCAATCGCGTTTTAGGTGAACTTTATTATTTTATTTGACCATGTTGCAATGTTTCAATCAAGATGAAACTTCGAGACAATGTTGTTCATATTATAAAGAAACGACTATAAAAGTTTAAAAAAAATCTATCTCGCGGTTTTTGAAATATGTAGAAATGTGCTAAAACTACAATATCTAGAACTCAGTCAAAAAAGTACGGTTTCCTTTAGAAAATCGAATCTCCAAAACTAAAACGAGAAACGCTTTCAAACTTTCATAGTTTCATCTCATACTATAAACACACATTTTGACGTAAATTTGAGATTGAGAAATTAAACTTTTATAAGCTTAATTGAGGATTTTGTAGATGTGCTCATACACATGCAAAATCACAAGTTCGAAATGTTTTTCTGATTTACTCAAAATCGGCTTGACAAAAGTTTCTAATTTTTAGATATTTTGTTTGCCATATGTCATAGTTTATCGTAATAGTTTTGATTTTTCTAGATGCCATCGCAATCGCTGGGAATTTAGACTCAAGTGATTTCAATGTTTCTCGTTTATCTCCGCAATTTTAAATCCGATTTGCAAAATTGTTACACTATTATAAACTTCAAACTTTGTACAATACTTTGTGTAAGTTTCATACTAATTCAATAAAGGAAAGTTAGTTAAACGGCCGATTAAAAATGGTCGGTGCGGCTGCACGGAAACTGGAGGGAAACACCTTAAGAGTCGTCCCGTGTAAAATCACTTGAAAACCAAAATATTATCGCTAGAGATTTTCATTCTCGTGAAAGTAAAATAAGCAAAAAAAAAAGGAAACACGCTGGGAGCCTAGAAGGCAGTCGTAACATCAGGAAAAATATCACGTGAACACAAGAGTTCTAGAAATAACGCTGGAGAATGAAACCAAAAGATTATCTTTAGGTGAGATTTAAATCTCGTGAAAAAACATAGGCAAATAAAGAAACAATGTAAGCCTAGAAGGGAGCCGTAATTTTACTTTACACACAAATGCTCTAGAAATAACGCTGTAGAATGAAACCAAACGATTATGGCAGTGTAGTAGAGATTAATTCTCATGAAAGTGAAATAAGCAAAGAAGGAAACACATAAGCCAAAAAGTGCGTCATGACTTTGTAACGTGAACTATTACAGTGTTCTATTTATAAAAAGTGCGCTTATGCTTAATAAAAGGACTGAGCACAAACATTGTGCAATAGTATGTAATTCTTCTGTTGGTTTGAATACAAGGCTTTTTGCAATTCATTTTATTTGAAGGACTTTTGTTTGATCCCGCTTTATTTTGCGTGAAGAAACTACCCAAGAGTCATCAAAGGTGCGTACTTTTACAGTAATCCAGCGACGTACCAGTAATCGTTGTAGTAGTTTATTTATTCTATTAGTAGTAGTTTATTTATTCTCCAAAAATTATCAATTTTACAGGAATGAATAATTAAGTAATAAAGAGAAAAGGGGCAAAAAATAGTTAAACTAATACCTTGCCCTCAAAGTTGGAAATGTAATCGTTGTAATACGTTAATACATATTACTTTTAATTACTATCACTTACATAGTTTTTTTTTTAGCGACTAGAGTGATTTCAGAATACTCTTAAAACAAAATGAAACGATCATTGTTAAATAGACAGCAACAGCAAACGAAAGAAAACGATGAATTTAGTGTCTAATAGTGTAGGGGTCGAATTTCTATTTCAAGGGTTATATGAAATCACTTCATTAGACAGGGCGTATATACATGTATATGTATTACGCATTTCCTTGTGAATACGCGAAGCGTTGAACGATATGTAGCAGACGGGAGCAATTTTAACTCGAGCTTTCGCTCGATCAGCTGTAGACCTTTCTTAGTAATACCGCTGTTGGGTGCATAATGCTCCGGGCTGTTTTGTTTTCAAGACTTTGAAAAAGGCTATAGTACGGCAAATGTTGTTGTTAAATGTGTGTAGGTTCGCTGCCATTCACGGTAAAAGTTCAAATAAACTAAATTGTGTTCCGATGAATTAAAAAGATATCTTAGCGTGACACAAACACGCATTGTTTGAAATAAGAGAGAGAGAACTAGGTGATGAATTTTTTTTGTTAAAGTTAACTCAAGCGAGGACAAATTTGTTTATAAGGTCGGAATAGTGGATATTGGACTCTTGATGTTGAAAAATGGTGCGGGAACAAAGATTAAGCCTTGGACGGGGTGGGGGGGGGGGGGGTGGGGGGGAGGGGCGGTGCCACCTCCGTTAAGGTTTTTCTCCGATATTTTCAAGACCATTTACGATTAGCCCATGCCGTTTTCAGAAGCTGTTCATTTCTCCTTGAGACACACTTTGGTTAAGTTTAGCGGTACCTGGTTGCTATGCTAATGAGATATGACGTCATAAGTAACATGAGGTCAACCCATTTCTTGAATAAAAAGTGCGTGTTTTTCACCTTTTTTCAGTGCAAAAACATAAAATGCTACCAAAAGCACCAAAATAGTTAACTGTATGTTACTTTGCAACTCTAGCAAGCTCTAGCCCATGCCGTTTTCAGAAGCTGTTCATTTCTCCTTGAGACACACTTTGGTTAAGTTTAGCGGTACCTGGTTGCTATGCTAATGAGATATGACGTCATAAGTAACATGAGGTCAACCCATTTCTTGAATAAAAAGTGCGTGTTTTTCACCTTTTTTCAGTGCAAAAACATAAAATGCTACCAAAAGCACCAAAATAGTTAACTGTATGTTACTTTGCAACTCTAGCAAACAATATTTGCAATTTCTGCATTTTCCCGATAAATTTGAATATTTAGTTAGATCCAAGATGGCGGCCATCTTGGCGGCCATTTTGGATAACGTGACGGACCCCCAACAGCGCTACAACCCATTATCTTGTAGAGCACATCGCGGGCTATCTATTAGATGTAAAATATTTCCGAAATATTGCAACATTTGCGTGTACGTCCCAGAGTTAAGTGACGCAGTGTTTTGGGTCAGCGGAAATTTCTATAAGTTAAGAACACATTGAGCGGCCATGCTAGTTTTAGTTCGTTCTGTTTCTTGTGGCAGTTACGCAGTTTGCGGTCAATAAAACAGTTACTTGACAACTTGAGCATCACTTAAAAATAGTCCTTTGAGAACAAATATTTGGAAAGGCATTTTGCACGTCACAGAAAGCCATTTGTTTTTATTCCGCTATCGTCTAAGTGACTTGATTGGAGTGTATTACTTTCTTATTAAAGTTGTGCCCTTTCTTGTTGTTTACAATAATGCGAAGCTGTTTCTGGAGGGGGCATTGGGGTTTTCGGTTTTTCAGATTTTTCACACAAAATGTTGGGTTTTTGGTTGTGGTTCCGTTGCAATTTTCTTTCTTTCTTTTTTTTTAACAGCCTATGGAATTTTTGTGCAGTTTCTAATATAGGCCCCAATGCTCCCCTCCTGTTGGCTTTGTTAGGTACCTGGAATTTGTTGTCAAGTACAAGCTAGTACATGGTTCTTCTAGATGAATTCGTAATCACGAACCCTGTTTTCGTGTTCGATGGATTGCCGCCCTCCGGCAAAATACACTAACAACGAGCCACGAAAAAGGCAAGCATTCAACATTGTTGATATGCATAACTTAAGTCACGGCTATCTTGCGTTTTGAACGGGCTTGAGAATAAAAAAGAAAAAGTCAAGGCAAGTCGTGTTTTTCTCGTTCAAAAACTGTCGAAATTTCGATCAGTGCGCACGCCCGAACTCAAATACTCAAATACTTCTTCAAATGGCAGGAGGGTTTAGTTTGCCTACCTGTAAACGATGTTATTGACTGTTCGGCCTCAATTTGGCTAGATAATGGCCATAAAATGGCATTTGTAGCCTGAAAAAGCGTTTTTTGGTGTAAATTTGGGAGTCAAAGGGTAATATATTTTGCCACTTAGCGGTCTGATCGTGAGCCCCGGTTACCTGAAGTCACCGGGGCTGACAAGACTATTTAGACTACATAACGATATGTATTCCTGTCTTCCCGTTTTGATAATTTCCAGGTAGGTGTTCTGTATGTGTACTTTTTTTTTTATCATGCGTTGTACATTTTTCATCAATTTTCCTAAATATATTTTCGAAAATAGGGAATAAATTGCGTGCGTACGATGGTAGACGTCATCTATTTATCGTATATTTTCCAATACGGTATGATGCGAAAAAAGAAAAACGGCGTGCTATTAATTTGTAGTTCATTCTTGGAAATCACATTGCTATTTTGTTCACGAAGTTGCTTCTATTTTCACACCAGGCTTTGAATGGTATTAATGACTTTCACTGAATCAAAGTTTAGTTTCCTCTTCTTCACAGCTGTTACATTATTTTGCTTTTCAGTACTCTGAGAACTAGAGGCCGTTATTGCTATACAATAAGGCCCTTCTACCGCCGAGCAGGGAAACTGCAGGATAAACGAGAATAAATTTCATCTACTGTAACATAAACTCACCAGAAACAAATAACTTAACCCTAGTATTCCTTCTGTTTCAAAGCCCGAGTTATGTTAACGAAATTTGAGCAGTTTATTAAATATAGAGCATAGAAATACTGGCGCTGTTTTGCTGAATGTTTGTGTATGGCCATGTTGTAACGGATTAAATTTAAATCAGTGGTACTGTGACGTTGAATTTAATTCACTTTATGTTAAATGAAATAAAGGGTATTAAAAAATAACAAACTTCCCCACCCAACTTACTTATGTTTATTCTCTCTCTACGTACTGTAGAAATGACTGTCATGGACAAGATCGACGAAATTCTACAAGTCGTACATGTTGCAATGCTTGTTGTCATTTTCCTTTTCAACACCAATCGTGTTAAAAAGAGCATCGAGTTATGCAAAGAATGCTTAATTTTGCTGAACAGCAAAAGTCTGGAAAAAGAAAACGCATTCGTCAGGGTAATCTATACATTCGTATATTCTCACATGTTTAAAGGGTGTCTTCTAATCAAAGATTGCCCAAGTGCGATAAAATGTGGCAAAAAGCTTATGGTTTTACTTCGCGAAAGTGGGGAAAATGTCGCTGAAGGGATAGTAGCCTTTAGAATGGCGCAGCTGCATCAAGGTCAACGCGAATATAAACAAGCACAGGCACTTTACAAGGAAGCACTTAGTATCATGATGGAAACTGGACATAGGCAAGAATTGGGAATCTGTTACGGCACCCTCGGAACAATCTGTTTTTCTCTCGGTGACTATGCGAAGGCCAGAAAATATCACGAAAAATCACTTGCGATCAGAATAGAAATTGGCGACCTAAAAGGAGAAGCGAAAGATTACAGAAACCTGGGAATTGTGTTCAAGTCTCTCGGTGACTATACCAAGGCCAAAGAATATCTCGAAAAAGCACTTGCGATTAGAATAAAAATTGGCGACCTAGGCGGAGAAGCGTCAGATTACGGAAACCTGGGAACTGTGTTCATTTCTCTCGGTGACTATGCCAAGGCCAAAGAATATCTCGAAAAAGCACTTGCGCTTAAAATAAAAATTGGCGACCTAAAGGGACAGGCGTCAAGTTACGGAAACCTAGGAAGTGTGTTCTATTCTCTCGGTGACTATGCAAAGGCCAAAGAATATCTCGAAAAAGCACTTGCGATTACAACAAAAATTGGCGACCTAAAGGGAGAAGCGTCAAGTTACGGAAACCTAGGAACTGTGTTCAATTCTCTCGGTGACTATGCCAAGGCCAAAGAATATCTCGAAAAAGCACTTGCGATTAGAATAAAAATTGGCGACCTAGACGGAGAAGCGGCAGATTACGGAAATCTGGGAACTGTGTTCATTTCTCTCGGTGACTATGCCAAGGCCAAAGAATATCTCGAAAAAGCACTTGCGATTAGAATAAAAATTGGCGACCTAGACGGAGAAGCGGCAGATTACGGAAATCTAGGAAGTGTGTTCAATTCTCTCGGTGACTATGCCAAGGCCAAAGAATATCTCGAAAAAGCACTTGCGCTTAAAATAAAAATTGGCGACCTAATGGGACAAGCGTCGAGTTACGGAAACCTAGGAAGTGTGTTCAATTCTCTCGGTGACTATGCCAAGGCCAAAGAATATCTCGAAAAAGCACTTGCGATTAGAATAAAAATTGGCGCCCTAGACGGAGAAGCGGCAGATTACGGAAACTTAGGAAGTGTGTTCAATTCTCTCGGTGACTATGCCAATGCCAAAGAATATTTTGAAAAAGCAGTCGCGTTGAGTAAAGACACGGGTGCTATTGAAATTGAGATAAAAAGCCGTGCTAACCTTTCACTTGTAATGCTACAGGAAGGAAACATGCATGAAGCTAAACGCCATCTCTTTGCGAGCATTGATAAGTCGGAGGAAATGCGAAGTCTCCTGAAAGATGATGATGAATTAAAGTTATCTCTTTTTGACGAGTATGTTAATTCCTACCAGTTGCTCAGTACACTGTTGTGTGCTATTGAAACTCCTGATAAGGCTCTTTCCGTTTTAGAGCTTGGACGGGCAAGAGCCTTGGCAGACTTAATGTCGCTTCAGTACTCCGTGGAAAAACAAACATCAGTCAATGCACAGACATTGGTTGGTATTGAAAAGGTGATGAAAAGTGAACGTAACTGTGTTTGTCTATACATTTCCTATTATGGAAAAATGATATATTTGTGGATCCTTAATGCAAACAAAGCAACACGTTTGCGAACAATTGACGTCAATAACTGTTTCTTTAACAACGCATCGGTAAGAACTGTGCACGAAGTTTTTGGTAGCGAAAACTTTAGAAAGTTGCACGTCTTAGCTCAAGAGCAATGCGAAGATCGATCCTGGTTTCCTTTAAACGCTAAACGCACAACGCCTAAATCATTTCAGGAAGATAGCCTTGCAGCTCTACGCCTTATAGAAGAGGACAATGACGAGAGCCAACAACCCGACCCGACTCTTAATGATTGCTACAACACGATCATTGCTCCTGTGTCTGACCTATTGGATGAGCCTGAACTCATCATTGTTCCTGATCGTTCCCTGTTCAAAGTTCCATTTGCAGCGTTACAGGATAAAAGTGAAACGTATCTCTCCGAGAGGTTTAGAATCCGCATCGTTCCTTCTTTGACGACTCTCAAGCTCATTCAAGACTGTCCAGCAAACTATCACATTCAGACTGGTACACTAATAGTGGGTGATCCTGTTGTCGGTCGCGTTCTTTATAAGGGACGTCTTGAGAAGATAAAAGAATTGCCATTTGCAAGAGAGGAAGCAGAAGTGGTTGGACGACTGCTCGGAGGTCAGCCTTTGTTGGGAGAGCAAGCAACTAAGCAGGAGGTTCTTCAAAGCATTAACTCAGTGAGTCTGATACATTTTGCTGCTCATGGTGATGCCGAAAGAGGAGAAATTGTTCTTGCCCCTCCACCTCTCATTAGCAGGACTCCAGAAGAAGAAGACTATCTATTGACAATGGCTGACATTTCACAGGTTCAACTGCGAGCCAAACTGGTAGTCCTCAGCTGTTGTCACAGCGCACATGGACAGATAAGAGCGGAGGGAGTTGTTGGAATTGCTCGAGCGTTCTTAGGATCCGGTGCACGCTCCGTGTTGGTGGCCCTGTGGGCCATAGAAGACGAAGCAACAAAGCAGTTCATGAGTAGTTTCTACGAGCATATTGTTCGTGGGAAAAGTGCCAGTGAATCCCTTCACCAGGCCATGAAGTGGATGAGAGAAAATGGATTTTCGAAAGTGGGGCAGTGGGCGCCTTTTATGCTGATTGGAGATAACGTGACATTTGATTTTGGAAAGTAAAGGTTAGTGTTATGTAATTTCTAATGTTACGACTCGAAAAGGAAATCAAAACAAGAAGCTGTATACAGCTGGAACTCGTGGCGCCTTTAACTCATTGCAGCATTGATTCCCGAGTGTTTTGGTTGCTTTTACGGAGAAACATAAGGCTAAGAGCCAACCCGTGAAAAAGAATGTAATGCGTAACGCAATATTGCCGAAAGCTAATGTTTTCACACTGACACGGTTCGATATTTTTTTAAGAATTAAACGTGAGGATTTTTGACGAACGAGAAGAAAAAACAGTACATCACTTTTATAATGTCCAGTTCGAAGAAAGGGGAAAAAAAGGAAAGGAAAAAGAAAAAGAAAGGAAAAAAAAAGACTTAAGAGAGACTCGAACTTTGGCTTTCCGGGTCTAAGCCACAACCTCGATCCACTATGCTATCGCGGAACACAATCTCAATAGGGATTACATTTTATTATTTTAAGGTAGATACGCATCAAAACGCGTGTTTCGGTTGCAAAATCCTTTTAGATCGATTTTAATGTAGGTTGCACTAAAAGCTCCAAATGCGAAACATCTCTAAGCTTATTGTTGTCTATATTCGTTTACATCAAATTAAATTGTTATCGCTAGATTCACGTTGTTCTTGTTACGAAACGTATTCGTAACAAAACATTTACTCACTAAGTTTACATCTGATGGAAGGAGCGAGTGGGTGAATTTTATTTAAACACCGTTACCAATAACCCGTTCATTACGCTTGTGTTTTTAAATCACGTATACACGGGTTTAAAAGTAAGACTACACCACATTCGTTACATTCATTAGCCGACACTTAAGCTCGATCGCTAATTAAATAGCAAGTTATATAAAACACAAAACTTTCCGGAGCAAAAATCCCACAGGAATAAGCAGCGAACACAATATCAAACAGTCCTATTCATCCATGAACGCCTTGAATTGTCTTGAAAAAGTGCAATTGTACGCTGTAGTTCTTTATTTTGCTTCTCATGTCAACACACGGAGAGATTTTGCGGTATGTATTTCATGGCTGAAAACCATATAGTCGTCCACATAAACTTACATATACGTGCATAAATTTGCATGATCTAATGTGACACGGAAAAGAGAAGAAAAGTCAGAGCCGGATTTACAACTTGTGTGCTCTGCCACGAGTAATTCATGGGCTTACAAGTTTAAAAAGTGCTTTGGGTGCTGAATCGAGCTCGGTTTGATGGAATGGGCACAGCAACCCTGTTTGGCACAAATTTGCCACGACTGTGGCCTTTATTCAAATACTGTAAACCTTCGAAAATAAGCCCTGGGCTTATATTTGCCTAATGTCCCTAAGGGCACCAACATGGAGACCAAAAATTCAATACCAAAAATCTCATCACAAAATATTGGATTCACTATAAGTGCCATTAAATCGGCTAATCGTATCAATAACAAAATTCTCCATTGTGATTGGTCATCCACGCGCCTAGACAGTATTCTACAGAATTTCGTAAAATTCATAGGTAAAGTCGCACACGAGCTATAGGTGACTCACACAACAGCAACTTAACCCGGTTTATGTAGCATGAAGCAATTAGGAATATTGCTACTCCCCCCTAGATGGGATGCTAGTCCTTTAGCATTTTGTCTCCGGTACCCATTTATACACTTGGGTGGAGAGAGACAATGTGGAGTAGAGTATACTGTCTAAAGAAACAACACGACGGCCGAGACCAGCCTCGAACCACCGACCATCGGATCTGAGGTCCAACGCGGTAACCACTACACCCCCCCTCCATTTATACACCTGGGTGGAGAGAGACAATGTGGAGTACAGTATACTGTCTAAAGAAACAACACGACGGCCGAGACCATTCTCGAACCACCGACCATCGGATCTGATGTCCAACGCGGTAACCACTACACCCCCCCCCCCCCATTTATACACCTGGGTGGAGAGAGACATTGTGGGGTAAAGTATACTGTCTAAAGAAACATCACGACGGAGGAGACCAGCCTTGAACCACCGACCATCGGATCTGAGGTCCAACCACTACACCACCGCACCTCCACTAAATTCGATCAATTCATAACAAAAACAAAATATCCGTCGTTTCTTTTTTTAAGATCTATCATTCACGATTTTTATTCGGAACACGACGTTTACTTGAAAAAAATATTGTCAGGTGTTCATTGTCACGCATTCATCCACATAATCTGCCTCTGAGTTTAGAAATGCTTATCTAAATACGGTCACGAAGACAGTTGTTTTAAACATATGTTTTAAACAGAAAAATGTTTGTTATATATGGGGATAAAAAAATTAAACTACTACTACTGGTGCTTTTTTATGTTATTTTTTATTTTTTTTATATTATTTTTATTTGTGGTATTTATTTGTTCATTTTCTGGAATGTTGTGGAATGTTCCACATTCCCAGTTTCTCTACACCCTTGCTGAAAGCACTTAATTAGTTGTTCCTGTTCCTAACATCTCCTTAGCCTTCCTACAGATTAGGAAAAGTATCCCAATCTTATTTTCCAATCAGATCAGTAAACTAAACGAAAACTGGAATATAGAATCACCGATGTTGCGTTCCCAGCCTGGTGTGGGTCGCTTAGTGCTCAACCATAAAGAACCACGCAGTGAATTTCGTTTTCCATAACATTTGTTCTTTCACATGATTCAATCGGTGAAAACTAAAGACAGAATAAAGGTTACAAATTTGGTTAAATGAGGTAAACAATATACTTATGAACACGAGAAAATTACAATGACAATGAACCGATCAAAACTAACATCTGCTGTGTGACTCCGAGAAGCTCCGAGAATAACGCGAACAGAAAGGTAGAAAATGAGAATAACTTTAGTATCTGATTTGGTGAGATATTTGAGACTAAGGGACTGTGCAATAATTATCGGGGAGGGGGGGTTGGAAAACCAGAGGGGGGGGGGGGGCATGAAGTAAAATCAAAGCAAGGATGGGGGGGGGGCTCAAAGTAAAATAAGTCACTTAAGAGGAGGGGGGCTTAACATTTTATTTCAAGTGTTTATAGTTCTCACTGAAAGACATGATGATCTGTTCTGTGGCTGAACTGCAATTTCAATCTGTTGCAATACGATTATCTATTCTTCTCTATCTCTATAATATAGAGACGAATATTGTGATAAAACGTTTCTGGCTTTTTAAATTTGAATAGCCCAATTTCGATATATTAAAATTCAACTTGAAACAAGACCACTGCGAGGCTTAGGGGAATGATAGTAAGGATTTATATGGTTTATTTCCCTAAGCCTCGTAGTGTTGTCTTTTGTTTCAAGTTGAATTTTAATACATCGAAATTGTGCTATTGTCAACAACATTTGAACAGTAGAATATAGTTATATACCAGTGCAAATATTTTGCCCTGGTGAAAATATTTTGCTCCAGTTCAAATATTTTGCACTGGTTCAAAATAAATTTGAACCAGTGCAGACAAAATTGTACCAAAACCATAATTTCACTACAACATAGATAATTGTATTGCAACAGATTGAAGATGTACCTCAACCAGCATGGTCTAAAGGTGGTCAGACATGAGGGGTCATGTAGCAGGGACATGTCGCAGTGACATGTAGCAGCGACAAAAATTTGTGTAGTACACATTGAGGGACATGTAGCAGGGAGTGTAGCGGAGACATGTAACAGGGAAAAATTCATAGCGCTTGCACACCACATGAAAATGTCGCGGGGACATGTCTCAGGGACATGTTGCAGCGACACGTCCCCTCGTTTGAACTGATGCTATCATAATTGTGCAACACCAATTTTGGGACATTTTGTTACCCGCGATGTGTCCCATGAAGTTCAACAAGTTGAACACCGTGAGACATGTCGGTGTGCAAGCGCTATCATTTTTTCCCTGCTACATGTCCCCGCTACACTCCCTGCTACATGTCCCTCAGTGTGTACTACACAAACTTTTGTCGCTGCTACATGTCGCTGCGGTGGGCGGCACGGTGGTCTAGTGGTTAGCGCGTCGGACTTTCAACCTGAAGGTCGGTGGTTCAAGCCTGGTCTCTGCCCTCGTGTTGTTTCCTTAGACAAGAAACTTTACTCCACACTGTCTCTCTCCACCCAGGTGTATAAATGGGTACCGGCGACAAAATGCTGGGGGTAACCCTGCGATGGACTAGCATCCCATCCAGGGGGGAGTAGCAATATTCCTAGTTGCTTCATGCTACGGAAACCGGGTTAAGCTCCGGCCGTGTGGGCCATCGTGGCCCGGCCGAGTGCGACTTTACCTACCTTTACCACCTACATGTCGCTGCGACATGTCCCTGCTACATGACCCCTCATGTCTGACCACCTTTAAGATCAGTGGAGGTAAAATAGCACTGGTTGCACGAGTTCTCCAGTACGCTCGTGGTGATCATTCTTGCATCCCACGAGAAACCCAAGAGCAGGTTAACGAGGAAATGAGTTCCAGTGCAAGCAACTCGGATTTGCAATGAAGTGATTCAGAAGTGGAATCAGATGGCTTTGTCGAACACTGCTTCGAGGTCATGTTTGTTCCAGATATGGATGTCCAACAAGTAAACATGTAGTATTGCTGTATATCCACGTCTGGAACAAACATTACCTCGTAGCAATAACAGGTTGGTGTATATTAAGAAAATGCTGGGTATTTGTATATAAAAGGTGTTTGAAAGGGGGGGTCATACAAAATTTCTGACTGATCATGGGGGGGGGGAGGCAATAACTAAATTCAGTTCTTTTGAATAGCGGTATTACCTAATATTTTCCTACTTGAAGCCCATTTCCCCCCCCCTCCTGATAATTATTGCACAGTCCCTAAAAAAGAAGGATTTTAAAAGTGTACTTAAAGGGAAACTTAATACGCATTCCCCACATAGAGGAAATACCGGGATTCGGCAAAGGCAACACAAAGGTAAAAAATATTGGACATAATGTAAAGTAAGCGTGAAATGTCACAACCGGGACTGAAAGCGTTACTAGTTAAGCCTGGTTCCGTAGCGACATAACGGCGAGGTCACGTGAATGTAAAACACAACTTGTATCATTGCTTTATGTCACTAGTGTGAACAGCACAACATAACCAATGTTCTTATGTCGTTATATCGCTAGTAAGAACCACCTTTTAAGACTTACATTACTAACGATCTTATCTTCGACCCCCAGTTTGTTCCTTCAGTGCTTGGAGAAGAAACCTGGTCACAAACGAGCTTGGTGCTGCAAGAGTGTACGGTGTTATGCTTCCTGTAATTTCTGTACGTTTAACGAAAGGGCTAGGATAATGTTTAATTAGAAATCATTTCACAAGATTGCATTTGATCTGTTTTTTTACTTGGAATTTATTCACGTATTTAAGTTGCTTTATCACGTATCTTATTGGTATTTTATGTTGTTCGAATCACCCAAATGTAGTAGAGAGATTTGATTTGATAGACTTTCGCTGACTACCTAAAGCGACAGGATTTTTCCAGTCGCAGAATCGGTGAATAGCGCTAACAGATAAATGCACTAATAACGCATTGTGTATATATTAAGTTGTAGTATTGATACGTTCCTTAGTTGGTGTGTGCCACATTTCCACTATTACGCGCCCTCTGTGCAATAAATAATGCCGTAATGTCATGAATCTGAAATAAGGGGCGGGGGCATAAAGCAAAATCAAAGAAAATCATAGCGCTTGCACACCACATGAAAATGTCGCGGGGACATGTCTCAGGGACATGTTGCAGCGACACGTCCCCTCGTGCGAACTGATACTATCATAATTGTGCAACACCAATCTTGGGTACATTTTGTCCCCGCGACATGTCTCACGGAGTTCAACTTGTTGAACTTCACGGGACATGTCCCTCAGTGTGTACTACACAAACTTTTGTCGCTGCTACATGTCGCTGCGACATGTCCCTGCCACATGACCCTCATCATCATCATCATAGCTTTATTTAAAAACACGGTATCCCATCATTAATTACAAAATGCTCTTCCAGAGAGCCGTGTATACTAAATATTCTCTATAAATACCTAAACATGTTAAAAATTTCTTTTTACCACAATTGCCGCTAAACTCGCAATCTGATTGGTCGACGTGAGTGGTAAATGAGAGTCCAGACAACGGTGCTGACGCTAACATCACGTGCGCTTGAAAACAACCAATCAGATTGCGAGAAAGTTATAGACAACGCTTGCTCTTTCTTTGCTGTCACGTTTTGTAACAAGACTTCGATTTTTCCTTGTATTTTTTTCTAAATATTGTTGTAAAAAACAAATTACACCGGTTTTCCGTGGTGTGGACTCTTATTTACCACGATTTACGTCATCACATGGTCAAAATTTGTTGCTGACTCACTCGGCTGCGCCTCGTGAGTCCACAACATTTTGACCATGTGATGACGTAAATCGTGGTAAATAAGAGTCCACACCACGGAAAACCGGTGTAAATTTGTTAAAATTACTTGGGCGTGGCGACCAAGTATAAAAATGCAGTTTGGTCATACACAAATGTGCAGTATTGCGCAACTCTGGCGACTGGCGGGAATTCAAACCTTCACCGCGGTCAAACGTCCGAGGCGTTTTTCGTTTTATTTAGTACGATTTCATTTGATATTAAGTGGAAACGTGGGCAAGGATGTATAAAATAATTAATTTATGTAACTTTCTTCAGTATCTTTCTCAAAATATCAGGGCTCAAAATTAACACTCGCAAACTCGCAAAATGCGAGTGGTTTTTGGAAGTTGCGAGTCTGAAAAATATCCTCTAGCAAACTTTTGCGAGTTAGCATTTCTCTACTAAAAGTTGGAGGAAAAAAGTGAACGTTCCTGGAGAATTTTGTGGCAAAAATTCAGACATCGAATGTCATCTACGGGAGAAAATAAGCGTGGTTTTACACAGAACCTGTGCACACTTTATCTACGCATTCACATTTTGTTGGAATCAGCAACGTGACAGAAGAGAATGAATTTCACGCTTCGTGAGCCACTTTTGAAGAGGCCCTCGACCTCTAAGACTACCGGTAACGTGACTGACGATGATAACGTCTTTGCCCGACAATCCCGAGCCGCCAAAGAAACAACAGGACAACGCCGGCAAAGAAGATTACGAAATTAACAGTATACTATTTAGAGTCATCAAAGGGAAAATGACTGGAAAAAATAGCTAGTGACCTTACTAGTTTTGCTAGTAGAACAAAATCTTACTAGCAAAACTTTGCGAGTGGACTAAAAATTTAAGTTCGACCCCTGAAATATTAAGCTTCCTTTCGTTGAAAAATGATCAACGCTTCGTGCCTGAGCAAAATTGTGCGGTTCATAGTTTTCAAACGCTTAGAACTTTTTTTTAATAAACTTTCAAAACGATTAGTGAATTGACAGTGTATTGTTAATATATCAAACTTTAAACAATGAAAATGACAACCTTAACTTTGAAGTATTTTGGTTAACTTTTGCAAGACCGCGGTTGAGTTCAAACCTGTTGTTTGTCGATGCGAGGTGAACATGACAAAGTGCGAGATGTGTTTTCTCTGTTGCATCTAACAGTTTCAAATTCAAAGTGGGTATAAAAGAAAATCAACCTCGTTCCCAGGGTCTCTCATCTTCCCGCCCCCTGGAGCGAGAGAAGAGAGACCCTGGTCAACACTGGTCACGTGCGTCCCAAAATCTGGGATGTAACAAGTAAAAGATTTGAGGGAGGGGCGGCAGAGTGTGAAATTTGTTCGCTCTAGCAGAGCATTGCAAATCAAAACAAATCCGAAAAGCGTTTGGCGGCTTCCGATAAATGTGAAGCGGCGATCATCCGCAGACTTCAAAACATATCCACATCGATTGGTTTTGAGAGTGCAAGTTGCTTTAGGATCTGTAAATTAACAGTTGGGGAATTGTCACGGCGCTTGAAGATTTGTCGGCAAGTATTAAAAGCTTTGGATTCACTACACAATAACAGTCCAATTTTATTACTGGACGCCGCCGCTAAGCTCGGTCTCGGCAGAAAATGCTTTTGATTTTATATGGCATTGTTCCGAACTGAGATGAATTATCGCTACATACTATTTAGCAGGCGATCTTCAAGCTTCATTCGACAGGCACATTAAATTGTCGCCGTCTGTTCTCGGACGATGGCGAAGTGGAAAAATATTTTGACATGCAGATCGACTCTACACTTTTATAACAGGAAACGAGGTAGAGAAGATAATGATAGCTTTTATTCTTCGTAGGTGGGGCATGTTGTTTTGTTCAACATTTACCAGTTCCAGTCGTTTAAATGTCTATACAAGATTTTTACATTTTATTGTTTCATTATACGCTTGTAAAATTATTGAACGATAACCATTTTAATCCTTGCGCATAATTCATTCGCTTTTGTTTGAATCGTTTGACTGAACCGTTTCCGGACATCAACAGACTCGCGTTGCCTAGTTCCTGTACGGCTTTCTCCCAGTCCTTCACGGTCAATTCGTTTCGGTGACGTATCCGAGACGAACTCTCATCGTCGCTAGCACCACGTGACCCGAAACGGATGGACCGAAACGGATCGACCGCGGCGAAATAAAGAGGCCTAGGAACTAGGCAAAGACTCGCGCACAGCACGAGCCACTGTGAAGAAAACGAGACAAAATTACAAACACCGTCGACCCCTCCTTAGGAATATTATTGTCCAAGAGGCACGTGACCAGAGTTGACCAGGGTCTCTCTTCTCTCGCTCCAGGGGGCGGGAAGATGAGAGACCCTGGGAACGAGGTTGAAAGAAAATTACTCAAGAAGACACTGCGAAAGTGTTTCACAATCTCTTGATTAATTCTACGATACCTTCGAATTCAGGACGGAAACCCGCTAAAACATCAGAAACATTATAAACGAACATGAATAAGACTTATTGACACATGAATAAGGCCCAGTTCAAACGTCGAACTTCACATGTGCCGAACCTAATGCAAATTAGCAAGAACAATAGATTTTGCTCATTTGCATTAGGTTCGGCACATGTGAACTGGGCCTAAGACGGAGACGAATACTGCGCCATAGCGGCCAGCATAGCGCTTGTTTAATAAGAAGTTAACAGTGGACAGCGAAGGAAGAAATATAAGCGTGGTAGAAATCCCAATTAATTTCGCTTCTTTCGTATTTTTGCCTTTCATGAATTTTTATTTCGTGAAGTTGAAGGAACAGAACAGCCAACTGAAACTTCGGGTGCAAAAATTCACCGCCGTCGGAGAAGATGTAAACAATGCACGTGTCTTGCGAGTTTCGCTGCCGCTAGTGAATGTTACTCGGGCGAAAATAACCTTAAAGCGATCACTTTTTCATTTAATTTTCTTTTCTGTTTTTCGGATACAGAGGAATACAAACTAGATATATTTGCGAGATGTTTTATGTAATGGCTGCGTCATGCGTTACTGGAAAGGTTTCAAATTACTTTTGACATTATGCAAATTGCACCATTTTTACCTCAACTTAAAAACTATATATTTCAAAGGGTTAAATTTGTTCCTCTTCTCCTAAATGAGTGTAACTTTTTGTCGCGGGTCGCGAGTCGCGACTCAAAGTCGCGAGTCGCGACTGAAAGTCGCGGGTGCGGGTAATAGGTGCGGGTGCGGGTAATAGGTGCGGGTGCGGGTAAAAGTCGCGGGTAACAAATTATCAAAAAATTAAAATTAAAATGCCCAATATAAAATAGCGAATTTTTATGTCTCACATAGTAACCTATTCTGCACCGCATCCATTGTCACATCGCATTGAGATTGGGGAATAAATTCGGCGACCTGACAATGGTCACAGTGCGATTCAGATTGGGAGGGTGGGAGGGCGCTTGACATACCCGTCCCTGTCCTACTGCCGTCCTAGGTCCGATGATGTTTGTCACATCGCTCCATTACAACACTCCCTCCGCTTCTGTAGTTGAGCAGCAATGGGGTAATTTATTCATGGTGGTAGATTTTATAGCGTTGTTCGTAATATATGCAGTGCGAATAGTAACCTATTCTGCACCGCATCCATTGTCACATCGCATTGAGATTGGGGAATAAATTCGGCTCCTGGCCTATATAGTCTTGTTACTATTATAAACTACAACCAACCGATGGCTTCCTCTCCCATACCTAAAGATATTCCGCCAAGGGAGCCATCGGTTGCAGCTCGGGCCAAATATAATCCCCTAGCGTCCTCCCAGGCTATTCCGCGGTATAAGCCCAGACGCCAATTCCCCCTTACTCCTCACAAAATCCCCCAAACCTAAATCGTGACTCACTCGTTAATTTAACCGTTACTGTAACAAGCCGCATCTTCCCGTCCCCTTTTATGTCCTTGGGCTTGCACCGGTGGAAAGGCGCAGACGAAACGTTTGAGTTCGTTGATATCCTGCCAGGCATTGACCGGCCCCTCGTGAGACCCTGAAGCGAGCCTCGCCGACGCTCCGGCGGGATTCAGGACCTTTGCCAGTTGCATATAGTAAAGCGCCGTGTGTCTGTTTGACCAGCCTACATGGTCCATGATTTCGGCGAGATCCGATCCAGTCAATGCGAGGGTGATTGCGCACCCCGCCCTGAAACCATGCAACGTTTCCCCGTCATCAGCTTTCATGTCCGTTAGGTAGACTTTTAAGCGCGCCTCAGCTGCGGACGAGGATAGGGGCCCATCTCGGACGCCAAGGTCAGGCGTGATAGGACGGAAGAGGTAGCCCCGCGTAAGGTCAATGCGTATCTCCCTAGCTATCTCCAGATAGCGCTCAATCCCCCTTATCGGACATATCTCCTTCTGTGGGTTCCGTCTGACTCCAAAAACGTTTTGATCGCCATCTCGAAGAGTCTTGCCCCAAATGTGATTGAATAAGAAGCCATCATTATTCGGGAACCGCAAAATTTCTGGGACCTTCACTTGCCCCAGATCTCCCGGTCTGTCCCCGCTAAAAAATGCCAGCTTGAAGTAAGCTTGATCGCGGGCTAGGACAAAGCGATCAATGACCCTCGCCCTGTCTGTCTCTTGTAGCTTCGTTTCCAAATACACAGACAGTTGTGCCAGTTTATCTACAAAAAATGGCGTCGCCTGCTTGGGGGTTATCCGTGCCTGCAGTTGTTCAGCGGAGACTAATTTCAAGTAATCTTTAACTGATTTGTCAGCCGCCGGATTACCTAAACATAAACGTTTGTCCCAATCCCCATCTCTTCCCATCGCGTGGAATATCGCCCTTAGTTTTCCTATATAGGAGTCCACCGTTTTGTAAGAAAGATGTGTCGGGCACCCACAGTGAAACCTCCCTCTTTTCCCCAGAAATTCACAAGCGTTGCGGTGCACCTGGGTCTTCCCATCCTTGTCTTTGTAGACAAGAAAGCGACATATATCCCGGGGTGTTACGGTTTCCAAGGTAACGTAGCCTGGGAGCGCCGACAGAAAAGCCTCTAATTCCTGTTTCAAAGAGTCCTTTTGCTTAGTATAACTCGTCGCACGGTCAAAATTCCATAATTGCTGCAACCTCTGTTCAATTCGTTCGAGATTTATATCCTTCTTCTTCGCCGCGCTAGGGAACCGAACTCGTCTATTGTAGCCACATCGCTGGCAATAACGAAAATCCTGATCATTGGCATGAGCGCATACTGGGCACCTAACGGAAGGGGTAAACAACTTGGCTATTATCGGTAGATCCTATGACACAAACAAAGAAACGGTTATCACAATTATATCAGGTTTTATTAGTAAGTAATTCAGTTCTGAGCACCTCCTATTCTATACGACATAGAAAATCATGTTTCTCGTATCGCCCGATGTCTCATAATCATTATATTACAGTTCTCTAAAATACCACGCGGAAGGCCCAAATGTCCCCTCGGGCCGACGTTCCAGGGAGCCAACCCTCCTTTGAGGGGTAGAGTAAAGTAGCTGCGTCGCTACGCCTCACAAGCCGGCTTCTCCTCTGTGCAGATCCCTCTAACAAAGGCCACCAGAATTGTCTGGGGTAGCTATCAATCACCACCATCGTGCAGGGCTGCCCACAGGACCTGAGATACCTCCAAACCGGGCCTACCAGTTCACTCGGGGGAAACACGTACGGGTTCTGCATCACCGACGGAAACCGCGTAAGATCTTGTGCAAACACATTAACACCCAATGATCCTGGAGAAGGGTATGGCGTGAAGTGTGGCAAAGGCGTGCCTGTCTTGTCAGTCATGGCATTGGAATCTAGGGCCATGAGATCGCAGGAGTGGCCATCGGGACCTCCAAATTGCTGTTGTACCATGCGCCATACCCGGGGAGCTAGTTTCACATCAAGGTGCGATAATCTTCGCGAGGGGGAGTCAGCTGGATTCAAATGGGTGGAAACATACGACAAACGCAGTAATATATTCAGTTCTGTTGTAGTAAAGAACAGTTTTTTAATTGCCTTGTTTAATGAAAGACTGCGACCCCCTTGGTGATTCCAAACATGTACTACGGCTTGGTTGTCAACCATTATGTCAACTCGCGCATTAGTTACATGATTAGTAAATGCGCGCAGCACATGGTCAACTGCTAGGGCCTCCTTAGTCGAGGTATCCAGACCCACCTCCTCTTCTGTCCAATAGTCAGACGCTTCTTGTGTAAACGGTGATAGGATGACCCCACCCCAACCAGACTGAGAGGCATCTGATGCGAGCTTCACTTGTAAATGCCTCTCCTCTCGCCACCCTATGGGTTGATCCCACTGTTCAAGGAATAACCAGTGCGCAATCTCCTCCCGGAGTGCGCCTTGAACGTGCACTGGTTTCATTTTACGCAGACCAATCGAAATTGCCGCATTCATTTCCCTTGTGAACAGCCTTGCTCCGGGCACCACCAGTGAAAACGAGACGCATTTTCCCGTTATCCGCTGCAGAGTCTTAACCAGGACCCAGCGACTTGCCAAAATAGCTTTTATCAATTCAACAAACTTCCTCTGTTTGTCTGCCTTCAAATGGAATACTTCTCTACTAGAGTCCACGAGAAAACCCAGGTATGAGACGATCTTTTGGGGAATCAACGTGGACTTTGCCAGACCTAAAAAATAGCCTAGCCGAACCAGATAAAAGGCCACTAGAAAGATTGCTGACTTGGCCGCGGCGAAATGCCTCTGTTCAGAACTTTCCAGGCCCGCGTACGCGCCACCGTCTAATGGTACTTGGAGCTCACCATTATGCCGGTCGTCAATATAAAGGGAACATGGTATTCCGAGGGACCGAAAGTAGTTAGACGCCATTAAGCCCGTGGAATGATAAATATAAGGAGAAATTTTCCACCCAAATGGAAGTGTGTTATAAACAAAATACCATCCGCCCCACTGAATGCCAAAATAAGTGCGACTATCTTCAGTTAGGAGGAGATGATCGTAGCCGGATTTGTCGTCCAGCACAGTCTGGAAGGAGTCCTTCGGAACGTACCGGGGCAGATCCGTGATTTTATCCAAAGAGAAAGGTTTGTCTTGCATCCACAAATTCAAGTATCGCGCGTCCTGACACAGTCGAGGCTTTGTGGGCTCGACGGTCAGCGGTAGCACGATATGCGGGGCCTCTGTTTGCCCAACTTTCCCCAGTAACGATATGGCCCCAGTCTTTAGACGAGCCAGGAGAGTTTTCCGAATAAACTCACCAAATGATTTGCACGAGACATTATTGCGAAATGACCTACTAGGTGGGTAGTCCGAATCATAGTTCTCTCCTTTGAAAGTTCCTTTAAAGTGTTGAAAAAAGGAGAAAATCGATACCCTTCTCTCGATCCATTCTAATACCTCGACACGGTTTTCGGTCGGCGCTGTTGCAGCAATATTCGCCCATTGTGCCGCATGTTCGTGTAATTTGCCCGCGACAAAGCTATTGGGGTCTCTGAAGACCAATTGGTCCACTTCTCCTATTAGTTCCCCTTTTCCCACTAAAAGGGCCGTTTTCTCCAGCTCCCTTTTTACCACCGTCTCTCCACTGGTTGGCACGGGATCTCCCATGAAATTCACCCAACGTATGTCATTTCTCTTGGTTCCCTCGTTTATGACAACCATATCGAAATCCTTATCCTTTTCCCAACACCAGTATATTGCCTACAATAAACGATAGCAATAGAACGAAGATGAATAATTTAACGAGAAACAAAGAAGTCCCGTGCAAACCAGCGGAGAGACGGCAGTTCCGACCCAGTATGACCGGGAGGCTGTTTTGAAGCCAGTTTTCAAAACTCCCATCTCCCCGTGGCTGCGCAGAGCGTTATTATGTGAAGCTCATAAATTAATGAACAAAACCGAAATTATTTATTGCCATGACAACGTACCAGGCAATCTAGAGAGCTCCTCGAGCCTCTTTCCCCCTGATTCCCATGACAAGTAAAGCGTGGGGGTAAAATCATACAAAATACAACATATATCAGTTTGCACAATCACTGAGGGCTTCCTCCTTTATTAGATCCACACATGCTATTATCACACAGGAGTATTCAGTCGGTCCTAGATTATTTAATTCTCTTAAATATGTTACGGCACTACATGATCGTCTAAACATTATTATCATTTAGAAATAGACGCTATGTCCCAATCCCATCGTTGTGCGCTCCCTATTGGTCTTTTGGAGCCTCATTTTTCGTCGGCTGGTACCGGCGATAAGGGCCCGGGCGCTGATCTCTCCTCTTATTAAAGCAATTAGCCGCGATGTGGCCCACCCTATCACAGTAGTAACACCTGGGGCCCGGTCCATTCCTCCTGGGCCACCCGCCGTAGGATGTACTCATGCGGTCGCCGGAGCCTCGCCATTGCCCACCGGGGCCTCGCCATTGCTCGCCGGAACCTCGCCATTTGGCCATGGATTTCTCCACCTTCGCGACCGCCTCAAATACCGTCTGGTGATCCTTGTCCCCCAGGAGGCGTGACAAAAGGGACCTGAAATGTTCCTTGGGGTAATCAATCTTTATTCTCGCCGTCTGGCAGGCGACACGGTAGTACTCTGCCTTCTCATCCCGGCTGTCTCTTGCCCCATGTTCCAAATTTTCCAGCATCTCCAGGGCTTCAAATTTATTGAAATCAGTCAGCGGCCTGTGCGTGTAATCCATAGCCTTCTTCCTTAGCGTCGCCACCGTAGGTTTTGTCATATCCTCCATACTCTTTTTCAAAGTTTGGAGCTCTCTCTTCAGGTTCTACAAAACACAAAATGCGCACTAAGACACTTGCCATACAGTTCTCTCAGTCCACTCGGGCCCTGTCAATTGTTCGTGGTCGACCCCGACCACACTTTTACTGGTCGACCGCGACGACACTTTTATTGGTCGACCGCGACCACACTTAATGTATTAGTCGACCGCGACCACACTTACATTCGGTCGACCGCGACCATACTTACATTCGATCGACAGCGACCACATTTGATGTCAGTAGTCGACCACGACCACACTTAATTTATTGGTCGACCGCGACCATACTTAATTTATTGGTCGACCGCGACCCCAATTACATTCGGTCGACAGCGACCAGACTTTATTGGTCGACCGCGACCACACTTAATCCATTGGTCGACCGCGACCACACTTAATCTACTGGTCGACCGCGACCACACTTAATTTATTGGTCGACCGCGACCACACTCAATTTATTGGTCGACCGCGACCACACTTAATTTATTGGTCGACCGCGACCACCCTTACATTCAGTCGACAGCGACGACACTTAACGTATTAGTCGACCGCGACCACACTTAATTTATTAGTCGAGCGCGACCACACTCAAGTTATTAGTCGACCGCGACAACACTTAATTTATCGATCGACCGCGACCACGCTTAATCATTGGTCGACCGCGACCACACTTAATTTATTGGTCGACCGCGACCACACTTAACTTATTGGTCGACCGCGACCACACTTAATTTATCGGAATAAATACTGAGTGGGCTAAACGCCTACTCGAATCTAAATGAAACCACAGGAATATAAATAAATACCACTACGCCGACCTTTAAAACTACTGAATACAACCTGGAGAATATTCCATAATTATAAATGTATTAACATAATGTATCGACGATAACGAACGAGGAGACAAAACTTATACGAGGATAAAGTTAACGAAACAACCGCGAAGGATAAGAATACAACATTTTAACTCTCCAAACAATGACTGAATGCAGCACAGCAAACCAGGACTAAACAAGCGCAGTGAAACGAGTTCTTCTCGGTCAGAAACACGAATTTTAACGACTATGTAAACAACTAACAGAATGAGAAAATGTAAATTCCACGTGTCTTAAATTACCTCTAGTTCGACGTTTCCCTCTCTTTCCCCTTCTACTCGTCCTGCAGGCTGAGGTTGCTCCTGTCGCTCAGCCGGAGGCGGCTGGTTTGGCGCTACTACCAGCGGCGCTGGTTCGGCTTGAGGTTCGACTGCCTGAGGATATTGCACATCTCGCGGTCGTTGCTCTGCGGCCATTTCAGAACCTTTCACTCGACGTATCTTCTTAAGTAGAACTGTGGTTATAATCTCGCGTACTGTTCAACGTCGTATACCGCTTCTGTAGTTGAGCAGCAATGGGGTAATTTATTCATGGTGGTAGATTTTATAGCGTTGTTCGTAATATATGCAGTGCGAATAGTAGGTTTATAATTTTTTGTCTGACCTTTTCACGCAGCGGCTATTTTGCATTACAGTGAACCCATTAAACCGTGAACGCCTAAAATTATTTCTGGAATGTTTATTGTTCTGCGACCAATCAGATTCGAGAGGTAACTACAACAAACCACAAGAGTAATTAGCTGAAAGGTTTCGATCACGAAACGAGTCGGTGGCTTTTGCCGATCCACGATAAATCCTCAGTTTCACCGCCGATTTACAAACACTCTGAAATTGTTTTTTTTTTTCTATTTCAGAGTTTATGCATAAGCAAAGAATAACTATAAACGATATTTTACTGAAAAGAGATATTAAAATAATCGAACAGACACGGCTGGACAGCGCGTCTGGAAGCAGAATAATGGTATTCAGTTTCCGATTTTTTAAAAAACGGCCTCTCTGGTGTTGTCAGTTATAATCACTTGTAGGTTTCAGCCTTTTCCCTGTTTGACCAAAACAGTTTACTGAATAAAGTTTGCAAGAGTTTCCCTTACCTTACTCTGGTGCGGGGGGGGGGGGGGGGGGATTTTTCTGGAATAACCCATTTTACACCGGTTGCATGCGATTTAGTAACACAGAAAAACTAAGTCCTTATATTGATTATCAATTTTCTTTTTACAGCATGTCCTCGACTGCGTATTTTTTCAAGTATTCTTTTCAAATGTAACAGAAATAATTCACGACTTGGAAAGTAATAGACGAGTGTGGATTTGATCGGGAATCAATGAATTAAGTATTAAAAGCGAGCACAAAAAAATTGGTAACTTCAATCAACGCGTCTTATAGTCTCATGCGCATGAGTATAGGCTAAGTATAGCCTCTTGTTGAAAATTGAATGGAGTTTTCAAGTTTACGCGTCGGTTTTGTAAATTCATTCCGAGATTCGGAATTCCCGTGAGAATTTTACCGCATTTTCGGAAACAAAGAGCAACAAAATATCATTTTACTTTAAATGTTACATATCCGAACAATATGAGGCTTTTTATGCGTGTAGCGAAGTTATTTTTCCGTTAACTTGTGACTTTCAAAGTGTTTTCCAGCGAGATCTTCAAGGTTTCATTCAAATCTCGGACATTACAAAGAAATATTCAAATGTCAATTTCAGTCTCGTGGATACTGGTCACGCGTGACGGAGCATGGCTGTAATGGGTTCACTGTAATGCAAAATAGCCGCTGCGTGAAAAAGGTCAGACAAAAAATTATAAACCTACTATGTGAGACATAAAAATTCGCTATTTTATATTAACCTTCATTGGGTATTTTAATTTTAATTTTTTGATAATTTGTTACCCGCGACTTTTACCCGCACCCGCACCTATTACCCGCACCCGCACCTATTACCCGCACCCGCGACTTTCAGTCGCGACTCGCGACTTTGAGTCGCGACTCGCGACCCGCGACAAAAAGTTACACTCCTCTTAAATTATCACTTCTGACGTTAACTTTGATTATTTATCATTCAAAATTTATTATAACAATAGCGGGAATTATTATAACGGGAATTATTATAACGGGAATAGCGGGAATTATTATAACGGGAATTTATTATAACAATAGCCCTGGCCCTGAGGAAGACTAGTACAATTAGTCGAAATATTGGCCATTAATAAATCTGCCCTTTGCCGTAGTGCCAGCCTTGCATTCAGTTTTGTATTTTCACATTCAAGTGACGCCTGGCACGAGATCTTTCACAAGGAAGATCCGGCAACTACCAGTAAGTTTAATTTCTGCGTCGTGTGGACCTCTGCATTCAAAGGTTTTTCTAATAGCGGGAACTTTCAATTCTTGGTTTGACCGTGACGTCATCAAACTCGAAAATCATGAATCGCAATGTATTCCGAGTTTATATGTCCACCAGGTTGAAGATGACTTAAAAATATATCTTTTTACAAGTTTTCAGACCGGTAGCGTCTTTCGCTTCGAAAAAACAGCATTTGAATTTCTGACCTTTCACCTTACATGAGAGCAACATGGCGTCCGTGACAAAGCTTTTTATCCTATGCAAGAAAGGCCTTTCCTCGTGATTTTTAGCACTTTTGGTAGTACACAGATCTGAGACTTGGGGAAGTTGTTTATTTGTTAGTCTTTTATAACATTACAAATTATTGGCTTCTTTCACTAAACGGTTTCGATTTGAAAAATTTAGTGCGCCGATTGCGTGACGATGCAAATTTTGACCCGGGTCCGGACCAGGCAAAATATACTGAAAGATGGGCCACTTTGTGGCTACATCTGCATTCAATTAAAAAAGTGTCGGAAACACAGACCAGCTATTTACAAGATTTAGCTAAAACCAATAACAACCATCGGGAAACTCTGATACACGGTCTTTTTTTTTTCAACGGTTAGTACAAAGTAGGCATTGATTTGTATTTTTACGTACTTTGGTACTCTAGTCTTTTGACACAGTGGACACGCTATTTTATAATTTCCGTGCGATCTCGCACGCTAAGTGTGCTGTGTCTCCTTGTTTTACTGAGAAGGTTAACGCGCTTCTTTGTCAGACTGCTCACACTGTCCCTGACGGGCTTCGTTCGCGTGTGGTTTATAAGTTTGTATGTGCGGGCTGTAATGCCTGTTATGTCGGCGAAACAACCCGGCATTTTTCCACACGCGTGCGTGAGCACTTAGTCAATGACAGGACCTCGCACATTTTCAAACATCTACTGAATTCTGAACATTGCCGTACCTTGTGTTCACAAGATTGCTTTCATATTTTAGATCACGCTTCTACGAGTTTCCAACTTAAGATAAAAGAGGCTTTTCATATTCATAGAGAAAAACCGTCTTTGAATCAACAATTACATCATGTAAATTTGAAACTATCCTTATAATTCTCACATTGTCACGCTTTTATTTACATTGTTGTTACTAGCATAATTAACATTTGTTTCCACTTATATATTCACTGTCAACGCTTTGTACACTATTAATTAACTGAAGATGACAGAAGTTGCTGTCGAAACATGTTTTTCAAACTAAAACGTTTTGTCGTTTTTCTTAAAATTACTGCTCACACTATACCAATACTCCCTATCATCAAACCGTGAACTCGGCGTGCATGCAGATTCTCAAGACATTTATTTTCCAATATGCTTAATGCGTACAACGACGCCCAAGTATACGCTCCCACAGCGTCTTGTTGGTATTTATTTTAGGCCGGTTAGGCTCCAAATAGATAGTAGCCTATAAAGCCTTTTTTAAAAAACATAACTAAAATTTCAAAATGACTGATCACGTTTCATACCTACGGATTCTTATTCCAACAAAGCTACTCTAATCACCCATATTATAAACACTCAGTCCTGAAATAAATATTTTTCAAAGTATCCTACTTAATTGATACGTACGTTCATGTGTATAATTTTACCATAATTTTTATGTATGCATATACAATAAACCTTTACAGAACGGACGTTTTTGCCTAGTTTTTGTCTTTCCATCACTTTGGAGCAGGGTTCCGTTTCTCGAAAATCCCGATAGTTTTTCGAGCACGGAGCCATATCATGATTAAAATCACAATCTATAGATGTAGTTTTTTAGCCCGCAAACCAGCGCGACTTGTTTCGTAAACCTAGAATTTTAATGCTTAGCTTTCAAAACCAACAAAATTCCGGACTTTTGAGAAACGGTCCCCAGGTCCGTGGAGGCACAACAGTGCCAGGTCATCATTACACTGTTCTCTCAGTTTATTGTTTAGACGTTCATCAGGGTTCTCACAGTAATTAAGCCCCATTCACACCAACAGTTAAACATGTTTAAATGTTTAGTTTAACTACGTTTCTAGCCTCTATCTTGAACGTTTTTAAATGTATATGACTCAAACTACCTGAAATGGTAATAAAAGTCAAAAAAGTTTGTTTTAGTAAAGATTTCACTCCAAATATTACGGAAGGTTAGGAGGTATGTTTCTAAACCTGTTTTAAACTAAACAACATTTAAACATGTTTAAGCGCTGGTGTGATGCTTGACACAAAGTTTCCTAATTTGTTTTCCACCAGCTGAAAACAACTTTTGTAAAAATTTGAAATTCATGGATGACTCTTCCATGACCAAAACACATCTTTCTAAATTCCATGACTTTTCCAGGCCTGGAATTCAATTTTCAAATTCCATGACTATGTGAACCCTGTTCATTTTGAATGGCGATGCACTGCATTGGAGAAAAGTCGTCTGTTCCCTTAGCTTATAGGACCTCCAGACTTGAGTAGGAGTACAAGATTGGGTTTCAGTAAGAATTTCGAATTTCAAACCAATCGGGTCCGCAGATGATTAGCTAGGTTTTCATTTAAGTGTCGTAAAACCGTAAAGTAATCATTCTGGCCAATCACAATAGAGGCAGTCATTCCATTGAACCAACCAGAACTCGAAGCAAAAACATGCAGCCACCGCCAAGCGCGGGAAAATGCGATGCGAGCAAATCATGATTGGTTTTGATTTTACTTCTGATTGGTTGAGACAGTGGCGCGAGATGTTTTAGCCAATCACAAAGCGTAGTATCAAAGTTGTACTCGTAGTCAGGTCTGAAGACCTCCAATACGTAACTGAAGGGTTCCGGGCAATTGATCCATCTTATAGATGCCAAATTAGCCAGAGTTTAGTTTCTGCACATAGCCCTTCAATTAAATAATAGGACTACAATACTGAAATGCTACCAAAAGCTGAGAAATTTAAATTATTGATATATCTCATAATTGCCCACATTCTGTAATTTTTTTCTTTTATAACATTATTACAATCAAATAAAATCAACTTTTGATAATCACGATGAATGTATACCATAGGACAAAATTAATCAACATAAAAATTTTATAAAACTATTTTGTG
Source organism: Cladopsammia gracilis (assembly GCA_022457155.1). Lineage (NCBI taxonomy): Eukaryota > Metazoa > Cnidaria > Anthozoa > Scleractinia > Dendrophylliidae > Cladopsammia > Cladopsammia gracilis. The sequence goes on from JAJGOT010000034.1 coordinate 1,464,805, forward strand.
AAGAATTTTTCACCATAAAATACTAAATATAAATGTGGATTTTTCTGTTCATGTAGCCTTTTAAAAAATGTAATTCAACTGTAATTTTAACACGTTAATCATGTTGATGAGTGGTTTTAGTTTCGACTTCTATTTTATCAATAGAAAGTGCACTGGTGTGTTTTCTAAACACTCAGTCCTTTATGTAATAACAATGATTGTTGTTATTCAATCTCAGGACAACAATCTCACCTGGATTACACCTCATTGTATGTAATAAATTAAGTGACACTATATGTGTAGCCTGCGAATACAGCCCCCTCTCATCTCATCGCTCCCGGCCACTAGGCAAGACTCCCTAACATCTTAAAAGCTAACATCAAAATGCCAAATGCTGGATGACGAACATAGTAATATTAGGGTTAAACGCTCCTCAGCGTTACTTAAGTTCAAGCACTGATTCTATAGACAGCGTACTTGTGTACAGTGCGACACGCCTTACCATGAGCACCCCAAAAACTTTTTTTAAAAGTTTTGTTTACAAGTTTTGTAACTAATTATACACTCCTGTGATAAAAACCAAGCGACAAGATTACATGTGATCATTGGTCGCTTCATGTTTTACAAAACACAGGAGTACAAAGTTAGTTGCAAAACTTGTAAACAAAACTTGTAAAAAAGTCTGTTGAGTGCTCACGGTGAGGCGCATCGCATTGTAATTATTACAAATATAATTATGACAGACAATGGTGGTAACTGTCTGACTAGCTGTATGAGGTAGCCATTTGATTAGAGCATGACAAGAAAGGGGTAGTTCTCACTCCTAAATAGTAATGTCCCCTGAGGTTTGTCAGAAGTGGAAGGTAACCATGGCAACATTATGGTGGTTTGTCTGATCCCACATATCAAAAGATTTTATTTCCCTTCTTTGGGTTGAAGCCATTTTTCCCTGTCGTCTTGTTGTTGAACAAGTCGCGAATGAGTGCAGACTTCTCGTTTTCCAGCTGAGCGATTTTGCCGCCCTTGTCAGAAACCTCCTGATAAACAATCACAAAGAACATTGATTGATTAATAAATGCTCAAGTTTTTAGGAAGAAAAGACTTTTCAACTTCAATGGAACCCCTGCCACCATTACGACTACCCCATTTACTATGGCCAAACCAATGCAATAATAAACAGGCTTTTTTTACTTGCACCAATACAAGAATATTCCCTCTGTTGACTACATAGTGTTGTACATGTATTTATTCTGCACCACACCCATTAACCAAAAGGATTTTTTCTTTGTTTAAAGCTTGAAATTCAGACATGCACACATAATGTTACTTTTGTCTGCTTAAGTATTAACTAATGGGTTTGGGAATTTTTTTAACAGACCTTTCTTAGACGTTCAACTTCCTCTTGTAGCCGTCTTCTTTCCTCGTCAGCTTCTGAAGTTGCATTTGAGGATGCCTAAACAGAGAAATTAATATACTTATATAATAAACATACAGAACTGCTGGTGTTTCTAGCATGGTTGGTTCTTCATAAAGGGCAGATAGGTGGGTTGTCCTTCAGGCTTTCTACACTCTTCACAGGTTCCCAGCCCTTCTTTTGTAGACCCCACCTCTTTCTGCATTTGCTGTTGTTACTCATGCGCATAGCGGCATGAGTTATAAAATGGCCTCCGCTTTTCTTCTTCTTATTTTTCTTTTTTTTGTGTCATGATTTTGCATGCAAATTTATGCACGCATATTTAAATTGTGCTCTTCTGGTTCATAGCTTTGCCATTTACACTTCCTGTTTAGTGACTTCCGGCTACTTTCACTTCCGGTAAAACAGCGTTACTGAAGTGTCATGACAGCGTCTCCTACAACCCTACTTACATAACTAATGTTCACGTTAGGTATATATAAGACTTAGAAGAATCACTGGCTTCATTGTGGTACAGCCTTCATTTACAAAACATTCAATAGTAAACAATGTGGTTTGTAGGAGCGATGACTGAATGAAAGGATAAACTCTTCTCCATGTCGGATATCTTCTTATCATGTTTAATATATATATATATATATATATATATATATATATATATATATATATATATATATATATATATAATATATATATATATATATAATATATATAATATATATAATATGGTAATAACCGGGAGGGCACATTGTATACATAATTGTATATATATATATATATATATATATATATATATATATATATATATCATAAAACTTTCTTACGCATGCACATGAGTATAGGCTGCTTGCTTATAAATATTGTAAAATACATAATTATTTGAATTTGTTATATAGTTTTAGATGTACATATATATATATATATATATATATATATATATATATATATATATATATATATATATTAAGTGTCCCCTAATTAGTAAGGGATATTCCCTAGCTATAATGGTATGACACGTTAATAAAGTTTTGTTGTTGTTGTTGTTCTTGTTAGCCATTATTTGCAATTATCATTATTGTGATTTTTTTCTCATTTCTCCTGCTTCTTAGCTCCCAAACGACAGCATCTATTGTGGTCTCCACATCCTCACTTCCAGTTATGCTTTAATTTACAATCCATCCTTCAGCTTCCAAGTAACATCCTTTGATTTATTACCCAGAGTTTTAAAAATAGATCTCATGAAAAAGTAGAAACTGGGTTAAACTCTGGCCGTGTGCCCCATCCGTGGCTTGTGTGCGACTTTATCTTTGTTACCTCATGAAAAAGTAAAGCGTAGTGTGTACAAAGTACCTTTGCTGGTGATTTTCCTTCTATGATTCTTGCCAGACACTCATTGATCCCTTCAATGTGGTGCCTGTGTTCCTTAAAAGATCCATCATCCAAACCAAGCTCTTTTCTTCTTGTTTTGTGAAGCAAAAGCTCATACTGGAACTAGAACAGACAAACAATGTCAGCATATAGCAAACTCTGATTGGCTACTCAACCCCACTAGGAGGATAGGGCCTTTGGCCCTATTAAATTGGTGGACACCCACTACTGAAATCCTGGCTAAAAGCCTGAAACCCAATCTATGGAGATAAGGGACTCCTTCCCTGTGATGACAGTTACCTGTTCCAAAGAATACTGCTCTTCATTTTGGAGATGCAACTTCTCTTCCTGAATGGCAGTGATCCTTTTAAAATACCATTTTCTGGCTCTTTCAATGACCTGAAGACCACTTTGTAAAAGATTGTGTTCTTCATTCAGCTCTTGTAACCGCGCTTCCTGTAATAAAATAGACAATAAATTAATAGTAGATTGAGGAGTGTAAGACTTAAAAATAAATGCAAATATTGAAGGAGAACATGCATGTAGTCTAGAATATAGGAAATAATTAATGCAAAAGACTCTGGGGGTGACGGTTATAGTACACACTGTGAAATGTACTAAGGAAAGAAAACCCTTCTTTCAGTAGGTACAGCTAAGGACATGATTCAGAATTTGAGACAAAATGAAAGGAATTAATGTTGTGGAAATTAACGTTTCATTAATTAAGATCACAGATCAAAGGCTCGTAAGAGCCAACCCATGAATAAGAAATACTAACAGTTAATGCAATATTGCGGTAAGTTTATATTTTTAAACTGACATGGTTTGATAGTTTTTTAAAATTAAACTTTTGACGAAAACAAAAAAAAAAAAAAACCCAGTACATCACTTTCATAATGTCCAGTTCAGGAAGAAAAAAAACCCAGTACATCACTATCATGATGTACAGTTCGGGAAGAAAAGGAAAAAAAGCACCCGGCAAGATTTGAACCTTAGGTCCCTCGTCGCCCATTGAAACGAAAAAGGAATTGTTAAACCACTTGACCATCCTGGAATACATACTTAATTAAGATCAAATTTTAGTAATTCAAAGTTGATACGTATCAAAACGCGTGCCTCTGTTGAAAAATCCATTTGGATTGATTTTAATGTAGCATTAAAGACTCCAAATGTGAAACATCTTTAAGCTTATTATTTTTTATATTCGTTTACAACAAATTAGTAATTGTTTTATCTCTGGATTCGCCTTGTTCTTGTTATGAAACACATTCGTAACAAAGCATTGTCACTAAGTTTACAGCTGAGTGATGGAGCAAGCGAGCGAGTAAGTGAATTTGCCGCCATCTCCAATAACCCCGTTCATTATGCTTGCGTATATTCACGGGTTAAAAATATCACTCCTAGAGATGTGACTTAAATTAATGCAAATTTTTGAAATGCGTGTTAATTTAATATCATGGAGCATTAGTTTTCTGTAAAAAGGCAATGATTAAAGAGACAATTTCTTGTTATATCTTTCAGGGGATCACCTAGTGTATTTGCTCTCCCTCTCAAATATCCATAGAGGGACTGCTAGCAGTCTATTAACAGGGTTGCAGAGTCACTCCTTGAAAAACACTGGCAAGGCCTGTACTTTTGAATGTCTTCCTTCTTTGTATTTGCACATAATGTAGTTCCATATGCTTAGTATATTATATTTCCCTAAAATTATACCAACAACAGTTTCATTTTATACCATTAAAAGAATACGGAAATTCCAGTGATTTTATATATGTGTAAATGGCCATCCTAATATTTTACAGAAGATTTAATTTGGCATACACTTCCTGTGAGTTTTTAAAAATCATTATGGGCCTCTAATATTAAAAGCCTATAACAATATCAAAACTCAAATGTTTGTGGTTATTGACATCCAAATAGTAGCATGTAAACTATGTTAATTCATTTTAAAACAACAAGAAATATTTCATTCAATATATATTAATCTAGACACATGTCTGGACTTCTGACTACCAAAACAATATTATATAATGGTTGGTTCCAGAAAACACAAATATAATCACAGTATTTACAAATGTAATAAACGAGAATAACAGATGAACAATCAACTTTTCAGTCTTATTTTGGTTATCATCATTGGCAGTAATCAGTAACTAATTATTGATAACCGTTCAAGACTACATGTACATGTACGTATGTACAAACACATATGAATCAATCATAATTTACAAAAAAATTGCATGATGGCTTGAAAGTAGAATTTTGTGGTTTATAAAAGCAAAGCTGATGCAATACTTATTTGACGCAAACAGCCATACAGAAGACCACTCACCATTTGGATGTTCTACATAATTCTACTGATTCAGAAATGACAATATCAATACTATTAACTGTTCTGGAGTTTGTTCAGTTGAAAGTGGTGTTTTCATAGGGATTTCTATATTTGAATCAAAAACATGCAAACAGCCTGATTACAGTTTATACATTTCCTCCACTGATTTGATGTTCAGGGGAATAGTTTTGTATTTAATATGCATCGAGTATTGAGTATTTGATGACAAGTTGAGTACGGGTGAAGCTCTTATAAGTGCACACCTTCGGGGAGCAGAAAAAGTGTCTGTAACTGGAGCTGGCTGCCTACGGGTTAGCTCAGTTGATAGAGCACCGGTCTGCAGAGCAGGAGGTCTCGGGTTCGAACCCCGGCCAGACCAACACTCAGGGTCTTAAAATAACTGAGGATGAAGGTGCTGTCTTTGCTATGACATCTGCAAATGGTTAGACCTTCACATGGCTTGGATGACCATGTAGAAATGGCGGTCCCGTCTCCCATGGGGAGGTAAAAGAACCACTGAGGATGCAACAAACCCTGGCTGTGACCACCCTCAGTGTCACTTGTTCATGGGTGGGGTGGGTCTGATTGATTGTGAAGTGCATTTGAATATGTATATAGAATTTGCGCTATACAAATGCATAAATTTATTTTTATTTTATTTTTATTCTTGTGAGAGTACAATGTAGAGCTGTTCACTTATCCGAGTGAGAGAGAACTTTGACTGTATTTATGTGCTGCCACACAACAGGAATGTTATTTAAAAAAAAACATAGAAAAGAAAACAGAAAAGTCATAATAAACAATTAATGAGTATTTATCATTTGAATAATCTGTTAGTAATTAATGGTATCCAAGGATAATCCATGTACCATAAAATGTTATCATTGATTAACCAAAAATCATCAATTATGTTTTGGTTTTAATCAATGGTGTAACTCCAATTTGTATTAAATTTCACATATTAGACTTACATTTAGCATGAACTGATATATTATATGAGAAGCAAAAACACATACACGAACAAACAAGAAGAAATTTACCAGTACTTATTTAATATTTAAAATTACATGTAAGAGCATAATGTGCAGTTCCAGAAAATATCCATACTCCCCCCACGGAAGGTTTTTTGTTTAGCACCCCCCCCGTCCCCCCAGGAAATTCCAGTTTAGCTTCATACTTTGCTTCTAAAATGTTGGCTGTTAAGACCCCCTCCCCATAGGAATTTCCAATGACCTTCCATGGGGTGGGTATGGATTTTTTCTGGAACTACACAATACTGCTCGACAAGTCATTTTTCTGTAGATTTATATTAGGCTTATATTTGCTTGTTTTCATTCTTCAAACTTTATATATAATTTAAAAAATCACACCAGTATTGTTTCAGCTTATAAATTTATCTGATACAGTTATATGGGCATAAATTTCAAGATAACATTTGAACACAACACAGAATGATTCACAGATTAAAACTACAATACTTCAATTTTAACCATTCATTACCTTGCTAAACTTGGAAGTATCCAAAGTACTATGAGAAGGTCTGACGTGTCCATTTGTCTGCGCAATTGGACTTTCTTCCTTACCCACAAAGTAGACTTTGGTAGTCGAATTTGATTTTCTTATTGGGCTTCCACTTGTGGATGAAGGACCTAACAATAATTGACATCAATACAAACAGTAATGGGTGATGGATATTGCATATTATATTAGTGCTTTTATAAACTGTTGACCATTATATACATGAAGGTATATTGCATGCTCTGAATGATTGTAAAGTAAAGTAAAGTCGCACACGAGCCAGATGGCCCACACGGCCGGAGCTTAACCCGGTTTCTGTAGCATGAAGCGACTAGGAATATTGCTACTCCCCCCTGGATGGGATGCTAGTCCATCGCAGGGTTACCCCCAGCATTTTGTCGCCGGTACCCAATGATTGCATTAACATATTAGATCAGCTTGACTGCATGTGTACACACATGTATATGATTTAATTTAGGTTTTCACAACAAACGCAGCATTGCATTTTACATGTGCATGTTCGTGTAATTGCCCCTTCCTCCAGTCATGAACACACTGCAAAGCTAGGGTCTTATATATTTACATGTCTCTAGGGAAGGGGGAGGGAGGGATGGTTTACATTGATAGTGAGTGAATGAATTAAGGATTTTATAGAGTCTGATGGTAAAAAAAATTGTGAGAATTCTTTGATGAGGCAAGGAATACTCGTACCGCAGGTTTAAAATTAAATGCAGCTTCCCTGGGTGTATACAGTTGCGTTTTCCACATTTCCAGTGTTTATGCAAACAGTCTGGTGTTTAGAATGTATGTTAAGTAATATTATTGTTATTGCATGCTTACAGTTAGTGTTCAGGTAAATTTAGCTGAACAATTTGCCATCTTTGTACACCAGTGCATCAAAATACTATGAAAATGTTATTCAAACTTTTTCATGGAATTTGTTATGTTAACTATAAATAAATTATAGAGATTTTAATTTCTTCACAAGTTTGTTTTAGTCTGCCTATAATATTTATCATTGGTTTCTGAACAGGACAGCAATGGAAACCTTGGGTTGCCTCATAAAATATTGTGTTGACCAAAGTATGTTGCATGGTGGTGGAGATGAATGTTTTTGTTAAAGTCTTGCCTCCAAGTCACTTACTGAATTCCAGTAAACTACAATGTACTGTACACGAGGGGCATATATGTATATGATAATAAAAATGGACTAAGAAATATGGAGGTTATGAGGCTATGAATGATGATAAATAAATACCCTAATGCTAAATAAATGTCCAGTCCCCTAAACATCCCAGGCCCAAAGAAATGAGAGGAGAGTTTTACATAGATGGTGCAAGCTGTGTTTACATAAATAAATATAATCCAGAAGCACTTAGTGATAAAATATAATGAATCTTCTAGACTGTGTAAAGACAGGACTGTTAAGTGTGTTTGTCCTTTCAGTGTACGTATGTAGGAGGATATTATTTTTCCTACACACACTCAAGATACATGTAACTGTCCCACACCAGCTAAAAGAGTGCCATCTTTTACCAGAAGTTATTACAACTGCAGAGGCATACGCAGGATTTTGCAGAGGGGGGTTACATCATAAGGCATGTCCCATCTACCCACGCCAAATAGCCAGGTGGCGAGGAAAGGGGATAAAAAAAACAAAGATTTAATGGAGCATTTAACGGCGAGAGGGGGTTCGTCCGAACCTCCTCGAACCCCCCCTGCGTACGCCCCTGCAACTGTATACCGACCTCCTTAATATGAATACCAAAGGGGCAGACCCATAAATATCTACATCAACAAGGTGTCTATATATTGAGTTTATTGACTGTATATAAAGGTAGTGTTTATATGAATTTTGGTCTTGGGGGAACATGTGAGACCAAGGAAACTGATAGTGCTGTCTGTATTTAGAAACCGTATGCCAGGCCGGGAGAGGTTTCACAGGATGAATTTTAAGACCTTACAATGTGTAGCACAATAGATGGATCTGCAAAGAACTCAACATTCCTAATATAAACACTAATTTAATTTTTTGCCAAAACAATCTGTCAACCTTGATGGTTGTTTATCACCAAAAAATGTAATTGACATTCAGGGTTAATTTTAAGGCCTAACATTAGGCATCCTTAGCTTCTTATAATATATGAGAGCTGTGGAATAAAAACTTCTGTTGATAATGATATGTTATTTTGATGTAAAAATAAACTGACGGTGTTCCAGATATACAAAATTAAACAAACGTCTACTAGCTTGATTAACGTACAGTGCAACTCTAAACATGTTTGACGTAAAGTCTGTAAAAAGAATAACATGATAAGCTTCACTGCAGACCACCTGGAATTTTCTAATCCCCTGTTGTGCTGTTTAATAAAACAGTGACAGGAGACACGTTCGAATTTCATTGTAAGATTTAAGATTTAGAATTTTTTAAACATTCCCGAGGGCTAATCTTTCGCAAAACGAATAAGAAATCTTCCTAAATAAGCTTATTTATTTTCAGAAAACAAAAACTAAGCTTTTTTTAATACTTGAGGCGAAGAGAGCTGATTTTTCTCCAAGATGAAAACAGACGAATAAATGGATGTCATGTGGTTTGATGAGTGATCGTACAGCTGGAATCGACTAAATTCTAAACATGTTTGGCGACCTTTGATACACAGTAGACAGGCAAACATATCGTCAAATTACCTGCTGTTTTTATAATCCGTGTTTTATTTATTAAATGACACATTCGATTTTCAATTAACACGAGTTCGTTTATGAAATAAACCGTCTCACGATCAATTCAAAACAACGAATTTCGTTGGTTTGTAGAGCACGGGTTTAATTAGAAAAACGCGACCACAAACGAAAATGCATATGTTAATTTTAGTTGCCAAGCAAAACATAATTTATAAGGGTAAGAATAATAAAAGACACTCACTGCTACTTCCGGAGCTGTCGTTACCGCAAATGCTATTTCTCGTAGTAAAGGTTTGAGAATGACGTTTTTCTTGGCTTTCATCTTTCCAATCTCTTAACTGTCTGACTATTTTAACTTGTTCTCTCCTTTCACTTCCCGCAAATGAGTCCTCGCTGGAATCGGATGTCCAATCTTTTGTTGTTGTGTCCAGCTGGGGAAACGAATTCGATCGTTTGGTCGAGTGATCGTGGGAAAACCCATTCGCGCTTCCATTCTGAGACGGTGGTTGAGTTTTCAAAGCGAGTTTCATACCCGTACAAAGCCTTTCAAAGCTCAGTAGTCCATTTTTCGGTGTCACTTTACGTAAGCTTTCAATAACTCTTTCATTATTGAGTCCATTCGATCCTTTCGTTTTCCAACGCGATTCAATGTCACCAAGTCTGACAAAACCAGTGCCTTTTTCGTCGAGAATATCGAACAACGTTCTCAGATAGCGAAGAAATTCCCTAGGCAAATCCTGTGTTATATCCACGGGCTTAGCAATAATAGTAGGAGAATTTTCATGCCCGTTTGGCTTTGAAAAAAGAAAAACATGTCTTCCAACTTGCCTTGTGTCCATTGGTGATACGACCGACATCTTTACACGACGAAAAAATTCATAATACTGTACACGCGCAAGCGAGGCACGGTCTTTTGAATGTTGTCATTGAAGTGTGACAAAAGGCGTGCTTGATTAGTGGCTAATTTTTAATAATTACCCCATGAAAAAACAAACAATGCTTGTGGTTTTCTTTGAAAGGCGCGATAAAAGGAAGTTTTCCAACTTTGAAGAGTGTCACGTATTATATCTGCAAGGGTGAAGGAGATAAATATTACACGCCGTAACATAGGTCCGTGTCACGTGCTAAGAGGTTCTTGCCCAAAAGTTGAACTTTTCTCTGTGCATATTTACCATATCCATACAAGGAATGAAGGCTTTTTGATTTGCCGTGTTCAGTACGTGTAGTTATGACACCTTTTCTATTCGTTTTGTAATTACAAGGCCGAAAGGCCATGTCAACAGAAAAACAATCAAACACTAATTAAAAACGTGTTCAAAGTATGCCACAGGATTCGAAACTATTTCATTTGGACAAGCAATGACATAATCTTCCCTTGACTTCCTTATGGGAAAGCCGTAAAAAAACAACTTGTTCCTTCATTCAAGCGCGTGACTCAGTAAGAGATACAAAACAGTACAAAGCAACAACCTGAATACCGACGTATTTCAGTGTCTAGTGACAGAGATGTTTTAGTGGTCTGTGATGAATAAAAACACTTAGAAAAGTTTTTTGTTGTTTATATTGTCCAAAACGCAATGACTGGTAGCTAATACGACTAATAGTGACTAAAAATGACAAAATCATTGCAAACTATTAGCACTTGTCGGTGCTCACGTGGGCGTGATATCGTGTTCACAGCAAAACCACCTATCCTTTAGGCTATTTTTTAATTGGTGATTCCACTGAGCTATTCAAGGATTCTTTTGTGACCATCTCAATGATACTTGAATAAATACAAATGATATCATACCGCAAAATTTAATGCATCCGTTGTTACCGAATATATCCTGAGTTTTTATAATTCTTCCCTTGGAAAACTGGGGAAATAAATACACTTTTTAACGCGTGACTGAGTGAGAGCAAAAATACAATACAAAACAAGTTGAATGCCGATGTATTTCAATATCTAGTGACAGAAATGTTATATAGTAGTCCATAATCAATAGGAACACTTGGAAAAGTTTTTATTTATTGTTTATATTGTCCAAAACGCAACTGACTTATTTCATCTGGCCACTGTTATGGTTTTAGACGTTTTATCAAACGTGTTATGGCTGCAGCAAAATGAAAGATGAAGAAAAGGAAGTTCTTTTACTTTTGGGCGTAACTGTGACAACGCGTTGTTCCGTTCCCATGCCAGAAGTTCTATAAAAAGCTGAAGTTTTCCGTTAATAGCCAGGTGTATATAGCGAGGCAAGCCCGCGGCAAACGTACATCGGAAAGATGAGTGGAAAAATATTTACGCTTTAGCACCTGCGACGCATTTCAGTCCAGTGCTCTCAAAAAGAACATTTCAAATAAGTTTGTTTTTGAAGAAAACAATTATTTGTTTACATTCTTTACCATAAAGCTTTATTAAATATATCCTTTTCTATGTGTTCATGGTCGGATGTGACAAACCCTCGTACCGGAGTAGTAGTAATGGACTATAAATATGGCAATTTCCTGTCTTAAAAAGATCGGATACTAGTTTGTGCGGCATTTGAAAACGACCGATACATTAAATTTGCGGTAAGACATCATGCCGTGACAATTCTAATGATACGTTTGTGTTTTATAAGGTTCATTTAATGCGAAAAGCAATTTAATAGAGTAATTAAGGTCGCAAAAAATAGACACTAATTTGAATGATCGAGAATGAACTATCATTACTTTGCCGCCTCTCTGTGGGAACTGAACACGCAATGAGCGCGAGGGTGCCAAGCAAAGCGCGCGAAACAGAGAAAACCTGAAGTTAAGGTGCTGTTAGACGTGACAATCCTTTCTTGTAATTTTTAAACAATGCATCGCTGTAACGAGAGAATTGAGATACAAGTTGCAAAATATACAATACATATTATACACGCTGCAAATGTATCTTGAAACCTGCGAAAAGTAGACGATGAGTCCACTTGCTAACCCGACGACTTATTAGCTCCAATTTTTTTATTAGTATATAATGCCTTTCTTATCACATATATTTTTTTACAGAGTTAAGTTGTTTTTGCCATTTTTTTAAAAAAATTAGAACAATTTCATTTTTATGCAAAACTTAAAAAAAGTGTATTAATTATAGATAGATGATTTGTTTATTCAGAGCCCCTTGCAGCTAAGAGCTGCAGCTAAGAGCTCCAGACGGTTTAGTTTCCCAAGGAAAGAACTACAAAAACCTCGGGATATATTCGGTAACAACGGATACATTAAACTTTGCGGTAGGATATCATTTGTATTTATTCAAGTATCAGTGAGATGATCACAAAAATCGATCCTGAATAGCTCAATAAAATCACCATTTACAAAATAGCCTGAAGGGTAGGTGGTTTTGCTGTGAACACGATATCACGCGCGCGTGACCACCGACAAAAGCCCATAGTTTGCCACGATTATGCGTTTGCTGAACTGAGAAATCATATATTGTGCTGATTTTTCAAACAATTAGGGCTAAAAACAAAACAAAGATTGGTTTGGGCGCAAGTTTAGAGACTTTTGGAGCCAATACTATTTTTTTTTGCTTCAAGTTTTGTCGTTTGTTTGCCCCCTTGTTTGTCACGATAGGCGCGACTTGGATTTAAGAGATTTAAGGTTTGATTTTGCGACGGTTTGAGGTCATTGAAAACGGCTTTTATTAAAAATTTCAACCCTTTTACTCACACAGTCAATTATAAAGACCTAACTTTTGAGTCTGTGAACGAAATCCTATGGTATGACCATTCAAACGAAACCTCTTCGACAGTACTTTTGCATGGTACCATTTGTTTTCATGTTCAATATATTTGGGATTTTTTTTTAATTTGATTTTTGGCCCTCTTGCAGGTTGAGAAAGGGTCAAGTACTTCGCTGCGCCGGTCGGCTAAAGCGTTTATCAGCAATTCGATACTTCGGATTTTTAACTTATCTACAGAGATCTTAAAAATCTTAAGAAGGGCTTACTTGGCTATTAAGACTCTATTAAGCTTCCAAGTTCCCTTATTTTGTGCAAAATCCGCTTTTAGGAAATGAATGCCAAACTACGAGGTAATTGCACAGAAACGTTGGTCATGTTGATATGAAAATCACAGCTTGTTTCGAAACTTGTTACCCGTATGCATTTTATACACCAAAATATTTTCAGTGATTTCTTCCTGTTCTCACTTAATCGGCTTTGTCAGGAGCGGCACAAGTAAAAAACATTGTAAAGTCCGAAATCGACTTTAAATTCTTTAAAGTTTGACAACAGGACGTTAAGATTAAAATGTTTTCAACAAAAATTCTTACATGGTGGTTAAATGTTCGCTTTCAGTAGAAAAAAGTGAATGATTGTCCCGCAGGACTAGAAGAAAAGAAGGGAAGAACGAAATGATACCTAAGCCGAGAGCATTTCTACCGTGGCCGAGAAGGGCCATTTCCGACTTCTGAGTTCTGACTTCCGACTTCCGACTTCAGAGTTTCCGTTTTTAGCTGCTGATCTCGTAATGTGGCTGGCTGTTGAATTTTGATGCCCTTGCAATTAATATTTTCTTGTAACCAATTGCTTCTCGACTTCTGAACTTCTTAACTTCTTGCTTCTCGTTTCTGGACTTCCGACTTCCGACTTCCGACTTCAGACTTCAGACTTCAGACTTCCGACTTCCGACTTCCGACTTCCGACTTCCGACTTCCGACTTCCGACTTCCGACTTCCGACTTCCGACTACCGACTTTCAACTTGTCACGCTATATCTTCGCTGCGTCCTCCTCCTCCTTTTGGTACTGAAGATTTAAAGAGGCGGAATGGAAGGAAATTCATCACTGTTGAAGAGGTAATCGTCCGTGTTGTCAACATGTAAAGTTGAACATTTCCTAACATCGGCCTTATTTTTTTAACCAGCGTAATTATTTAGACTAAAATGGATTTATTGTCTACAAACTTTGTGTTTTAATGTCTGATTAGATGTTAGATATTCCAGGACTTCTAGCAGAAATACTCTAATTTCTTTCAGAGCTGGAATGATTATTTTCAACATCTGTGCATTATGTCAAGTTTGCGGCTGCGTTCTCCCACGTTATACCCCAGCTTTAATTACTGGAGTCAATGGTGGTGACCTACATCAAATTTTACGCGATTACTTTATGCAAGGTTACAGTAATTTCGAGATTTTGGCTTTCCTTGCAATCATTCATGGTGTTCCCAGGGGAATACGAACTCTTAAACGTTGGCTAAATAGATTGGGTTTGAAAAGAGCGAACCGTGGGAATGAGTCATCCCTTCGAGACATTGTATCTGCTATTCTTGATGAAATGGATGGATCAGTTGGATCTTTTGTAGGTTATCGTGAAATGACAAGACGTTTAAGGTTAAGGCATAACATGGTTGTTAGACGTGATACTGTTATGAGAGCTTTGCAAGTTATCGACCCGGACGGGGTCATAAATCGACGTGCGCATCGACTTCAACGCCGAAAATATAGAACCCCAGGCCCAAATTTCCTTTGGCATCTGGACGGCTGGGATAAACTAAAACCGTACGGATTCTGTGTGCATGGTTGCGTAGATGGTTTTTCCCGACGTATACTTTGGCTAGAAGTAGGCTCAACTAACAACAATCCAAATGTTGTTGTGGACTTTTTCCTCAGCACCGTTTAGCAACTCGGTGGTGTATCAAGAATGATGCGCACCGACAAGGGAACAGAAAATGTGTGGGTTTCGATTATGCAAAGGTTACTTAGAGGAAACCACAACGATGATTTAGCAGGCGATAAAAGTGTTATTCAAGGCAAAAGTAGCGCTAACCAAAGGATAGAGGCTTGTTGGTCCAAGCTAAGGCGAGGTGGAGGAGGATGGTGGATGAACTTTTTTAAAGATTTAAGAGATTCTGGTGTCTACGCAGATGTTGATCCGTTACATAAGGAATGTTTAAAGTTCTGTTTCATGCCCGTTTTACGAAGAGAGCTCCATTCTGTTGCGCAGTTGTGGAATATCAAGGACCTACGCGTTGACAGAAACGCAGATGCCCTTGGGGGAAAGCCAGACGTTATGTTTTTTCTACCTGAAGTTTATTCCACCCAAAGTTACCTCGTTGATGTCGTCCAAGAGGATGTGGGTGCTTGCAGAACTATGTACGGTACACAATGCAGAGATTACTCGTTGGAATTCGAGGAGCTCGTGGAGTATATTGTTCCCAACAACAATACACCACAGAACACCGAAGAAGGATTACAACTTTTCATAGAAATCACAGATAATTTGAAACAGTTGGGTTTTTGAGTTCGGATATTTTTATATCGGTCTTTCCCCGCCTCGTCGCTTCGTGATTAAGTTGGCGAGCCATTCTGAAAGAAACATAGTCAACATAGGCGACATGTAGAATGCGAAACAGGTTATTCATTGAATCCTTCGACTTTTACAGCGTTATCATTTTATTTCGTGTTGAGCTTTTGCCATATCTATTGAAAATGTAACCCCATTACAGTCAATCCAGTCGTAAAAATGCGACCCCATCCAGCGGCACATCCCCATTAGCTCATTACTAGGAAGTACCCCTCCCCCCCGGAGAATGCCCAGCCGTATTTCATACACAATTTTCCACTGAATAAATTGTTTAATATACCACATTATTCTGTCTTGAAATCTAAGTATTTTACAATTTTTTCCGTAGCGCGCGGTTAGGGAACTAAAGCGAGTGTATCGAGAGTAGGCCTAGCTATAAATATCACGTATAATCGCCTAAATATCGTTCCGGAAATTCCCGATATCTTTCCTAAATATCTCGCTTTTCCCCCAAATATTTTGAAAACATTCTACATATCCCAAATATTTTCTTAACAATTTTCTATAAATATCGCAATAACGACGTTATAAAATCAAAAACATCATTTATTGGCACTAGACGGGGATGCGGCAGAGTCTATACAAAGTGACTACCAGATGTGCTAAGTAAGACTCGTGGCAGATAATTTTCTTGCGGAAAACCGCTGAACAGGACCACTTCTGACACTTAATTGAGCCGCAAAGTAGATTCCATCTCAAGTTTCAAAGAAAGAACATGCGTGAACTCATAAAAGTAATAAAACCAAAGCAAAATCCCAAATGTGACCTTTTTTTTCTAAATAGCTCTGAATTTTCCAAACATGATCGCAGGACCTTCTAAATATCTAAAAAAATATCCGGATATTTGTAGCTAGGCCTAATCGAGAGAGTGTAATACGGTCTCATATTTGCACTCGGTTTGTTTCGTATGCACATTCTAAAATGCTTTGTCGTATAATGAATCGCTTTACACAAGGGAAATAACGAATTGTTGGCTCCTTGCCTCCCAGAAAATTTAAATTTGTAAAACGCGTTAAAAAAACAATTCCCTTCTTTCAACAACGTACAAATCGGCGCGGAGCAGAGGATGAAACGCTTTCAAGCCGATTTCAGGATGACGCCCATTAATCGTCTCTACTGACAAAAGAGACAACAACCGCTTAAAAACAGCGAAATTATAGTTTATTTAAAACTACATCATGTTATCTTCTTACACATACAATCGCGAGTGTCTTGTATGCTACAGCTAACCATTACATTTCACAAAACAGAACTCAAGAATGATCCTTTTTATCTAGTGGCTTTAATGCTTTTTTACAAACTAAAAAAAGTACTTTAACATATATCTCACTTCTAAAACATTAAGCATTAGACCGTATTGCCGTATATATTCCTGTGGATATAACTTTGTCATTCATCCCCTTATATCTTTAAAAACTGAAACTTTATAAACCTTATATCTTTATAAACTGAAACTTTATAAACCTTATACAATGTATCTATATAAAATGAAACTTTAACAATAACTTTTCTTAAACATCAGGTTATAATGTTATTGGATAATACTTTGTCTCTGAATGATTCTATTATGGTTTTAGCGTCCTCAATAAAGCAAAACTTGAACAATAAACATTCTTCTTAAACATTATTTGGAGGACTATTTTGTCACTAATCACTCATGGCTTAATTGCCATTGGATCACCAGAAAACCGATCTACTCAAATGTTAAAGTTTATAATATACTCGCCACAGGATATTGCAGTTTTCGCCAATCTGCTTATTTCTTTTCTCGATGGTTATGAGGCAATGGCCGTTTTTATGCTAGAGACGTTAAAGTCGTCCAGACGCAATTAATGTTCCAGACTTTAAATGCGTCTTGTATAAAAACGGGGCGCATTAAAGTACGATGGCGACAAAGAAAAAACACATGATTTTCCACTAAACCTATTCTCGGAAGTGACTGGGCACGACTAAAGGCGTTCCCAAATGAATTTTTAGAGCACCAATATACAAATAGGGCTAAATTCGTCCTCGTTAAGGCTGTCCCGTTTATATACTAGACGTATTTAACGTCGGGGACGTTACCGTCGTCTGTTAAGTGCGTCTGCGTCTGCGCACTTAAAAGAAGACGTTCAAGTCGTCGGACGTTAAATACGTCTGGCTTTATATTTTCCGTTTTTAGACTAGACGTTAAAGTGGTCTCGAGACGACAGAAAAGGAAAAATTAACACTCTTACCACTGACATTCTAACAAAGCTTCAGCTGTCGGTCGCAAAACTTTGTTGTAACTAAGGCACCGCTCTATGTTGTTCTTGTGGTATGTGGATAACAAAGAGAGGAGAGAAACGGGGTAGGAGTGACGCCTTCTGGGCATTAACCATTTTCAACAGCTCCCCTTCCCCCTCGACCTCAACTCCTTCCAATACCTTCTCCCAGGCATCCTCCATTGTAAGAAACTCTAACAAGGTGATGCCAAGTGACCATATATCACTTTTAGTCGAGACCCGGTGCTTGTGCACTAAACACTCCGGGGCCATGTAAGATGGAGTGCCCTCAAGGAAAGTGTCGCCAAGAGAAAGGCTAGCAACAGATAACGAGGCGTGCTGTCGTAAGCGGCCGAGGCCAAAATCGCATAATTTCGCATTTTCTAGTGAAGCTGTTACCAATATGTTTCCTGGTTTAACATCACCGTGGACAACGCCGACTTCGTGCAGGTAGGCCATACCTTTCAATATGTCCCTGATGATTCTCGTTTTCACCGACTCTGCAATGGCTGTTTCCTCGTCGATGTGGTGCTGCAAAGAGGAACCATTGACAAACTCCGTTACAAGGAGGATGTCTTTTTTTCTTGTTGAGATCCCCATGAAGGTCACAACGTTAGGATGGTGCACACTGCTATGGATCTTAGCCTCGCGTAGGACGGATTCTTTCACACTAGCAGCACGGCGGACTTGCTTGACTGCGACGTCAGTGCCGAGCCAAGTCCCCTTGAAAACTTTTCCGAACGTTCCAGCCCCAACAGTTTCGCTCCAGTTGACATTTAGTTTCTCAGTGGGTATCTCCAACAGTGGACCTGTTTGCGTAGACCCAGATCTAAAGAAAAGATGTCAAGGTAAGGAACACCTTAACTAAGCAAGCGCACAACCCTATTGTTATCATTATTTTGTCGTTCTGTCATACACTTCTGTGTATTTGGCGTGAGAAAGACACCGCGCACTATTGCGGAGATCTTATAAAGCTTCACTTGTGTCATTTTATTGCAAAGGAAATCCCAATGGCTATTTACATTTTAAGCCCCATTGGCTATTTCCATCATAACAAAGCTGTTGTTATAAGAAAAGAAAGAAGTAATTGTAATGGGGCTCATGTTACCGTCAGTGAACCATGCTATCCAGCGTAGTTAAATATAGTGAATTCGCCTCACCATGCGAGTAGGAACACTGATGAGCCGGCATAACATATTAAAAAACACGGCCGTTATACAGTTATCGTGATTCCTTTCTGATTTCATTTTTTTTTTCCTTATGTTTAATCCCAGTGGGGATTGAATTAAAGTTTACTGAATTAACACCGAGTGCAACCGCAGCCATTATCCACTATACTGTACCTGACACATTTTTCGTGCTCCGCCGAGAGAGAACGAGGTGTTGACAGCACTTCACTTGAGCGTTTTACGCCCCCCGACAACTGCAGGAGTTTCTTCTCTTGTACTACCGCTTTCGTTGAGACCAGGGGCAAGGATCCGTAGAAAATTCGGCAGAAATAAGTGCCAGGCTCGTCAACTTTTATCAGGGCATGCGTAGCTCCTCGAAGGAGGACGTTATCATTTAAATACCACTCATAGGTCACGCCAATTTCATTATGAAAATTTGTCAGCACGCCAATGAAAAGTTCGTTACCCGCGTATCCGTAAAGCTCGTCAGGGCCATGAAGTATCGCAGCATTCTCTGGGGTCGGGTCTGCCATTGGGTAGACAAAGCTCTTGATGACAATTGAGTCGCTGTCATCGACAACGGGTTCCAGGTATACTCGATCTTCGATTAGCACAGATGTTATCGTGAAGGAATCATCACAGGGATGATATTTAGCCTCGTCGTCATCAAGGAAACCTTCTGATCTGTGGTGGAAACACTCTTCCCATCCACTATGAACAACGGCACTAAATTGACCCGCCGTAGTCTGAAGTGATGATGCGGGTAAATTCAGCGCATAACTTTCTTCTGCTGTCATCAATAAAGAGAACTTGATCTTCTTTCCTGGACAGTTTCATGGCACACTGTGACGAGTCACCAGTAGATGGGGGGCTATGACCGTCGGGTTCGCTGTCTAGCGTTCCATGGTTACTCTTCTTTGTTGTCAAAAGGTAGAACCTGACCCGTGACGCATAAAGGCCATTACTGGACAGGTATTCAGATAAGGAGAACTGCTCTTCATGATATTGGCTTTGTTCCCCAGCAAAGTTGCCCAACTCGGCACTGCAAGACGTAAGCTCTCCTGCTTTAGGAAATGGGCTTTTCCCATTTGGGAAAAAAATTTCGATGGCTCGTTTGAGCAACTCCGATTTACCATAGTCACGATAGCTGATTCTCCGAAGTCCACCTCCGTTTGCAATACCCCTCACTTGAACGTAAGGCGAAAACTGATCCTTTCGGTGTTTCCAACCCAAGTAAATAAATTCTCCACGTCTCTTCTGAAACAACACAATATCGAGGACGTTACAATAAGTCCAAGACAGTCTAATTTTCTTTTATTTAATTTTATTTCACGTATGAAAACTTTGGTAAATTGGCATGATAGTAACATGAACATCTGAGGTTTGCGTGACTCTCGAAGCCAACGCAACATCTGTGAAGTTTCACTATTTTGCAACAAGGATGTTACCTGCATTAGCGTTTGCTTTCCAAATATTACATGAACATTTTCTAACTAATTCATGTAATAAGCTCAATAGTTCGGCTCGTAAAGCCTAGGAAAAGTAGCTCTTTCAATCTTAGTTTTAGTAGTAAACTTCATTTAAAAAGGGAGACACTCATTATTGAAAAACCAACTTGTAGCCTTCGAATTGACACATGTCGACCACATTTACAATATGATATAAAAGCAAGGCTGATTAAACGGTACGGATATTGTATTTGAATCCAATATTTTGAAAGGCACAGCCTTTCTTCTTGTCTTACAGGCTTTGACTCTATAGGCAAAAAACGTTGCAATTTAAACGCGGAGTTGCAATAACATACTATAATAATAAGAAGAAGCCTACTTGAAACGTAAAAACGTTAGGAAATAATAAGACACGTTAAATACAATTTCCGTACCGTTTAATCAGCCTTGCTTTTATATCATACTGTTTCATTTTTACGCTGATTAGATCCTTTACTACAGGATCCGGTGCTTCTATTGTGTTACGGTGGTCCTTGCAAACACAGTCACATTTACAATATATTAAACAACAACACTAACTAGTTAATTACAAATGCATAGATAAAATTCTTAAAATCTAAAACCTACTTGGATAAAATTTTAAAAGACTAAAGATGAAATTTCTGAAAAAGGATTACAGTCAACTCTCTCTAAGACGGACACCGTCGGGACCGGCTCAAACTGTCCGTCTTAGACAGGTGTTTGGGTTAGAAAGAGTCGAGGTAATGTGACACCAGTAATTCAGACATAATAAACCTGAACCTATGCACAATGAAACACGTCTGTTTGAAGTCGTTCACTTAAGCACAACCTACAAACTAAAACAAGAACAAAATTCGAAAAGTGGACTCGTTTGTTCATTACAATCAATAGTTTACCGCTTCTGGTTATGCAAAACGAATTTTGCTTGCCCAACAATAGTAATTTGCTGTCATCTTCAGCACCTTTATTTTCGTTTTGAATTATTTTTAACTAAAAAAAAACACTTCTCAAGTGTCCGTGAGGACGGTTTCAAAGTGTCCGTTGTCTGTCTTAGAGAGGTGTCCGTCTTATAGAGAGTTTAGTTACAGTAAAGTGACCGAAAAACGACAGCGACCAACACCAGGTGTCTGTCTAATAGAGGTGTCCGTTAAGAGAGAGTTGACTGTAAAATGCTATAACAGTTTCTACCCGTTAAGAGTTTCCTTCAAGAAAGATATTTTCGAAAAGATTTGGTAGACGTTGATGTTTTAGTTTTGCTGGGAAGTACATTGCACAGCTGGCACGTAACTGATGACATGTTTGACGGTGGAAAGACACGTTAAACATAAGGTTAAAATTGTGCAACGGCTTCTCAATTTCCTCTTGATATACGCACCCTCCCTCTATTTCTCTCCCTCTCTCTAGGTTTTGGTTTTAGGGAAAACCAAGTGATAGAACCGGCGGGACTTTTGTTGGAGAGCTAGCGCTATTGTTATACCTCGTAAAATACTGACAAGAGGTCATTATTAAACAAAGGCGCTTACCTCAGAAGCTTTTCTTTTACTCTTGCCTTCTTTCTGTGGAGCAGATTCTGTTCTCTTTTTCTCGTCTCTGGATCTTATAGTGCTTACTAGACTTTGAATTCTCTCGTTCCTTTCATTGTTTGCCATGTTTGTTTTTTTGTTCCTTTCATTGTTTGCCATGGCCACTACATTAACACTGCATTACAAAGTGATAATGTAACAAAGTGATGATGTGACAGGACATAGCGTGACAAATCGAAAGTCGGAAGTCGGAAGTCGGAAGTCGGAAGTCGGAAGTCGGAAGTCGGAAGTCTGAAGTCGGAAGTCGGAAGTCGGAAGTCGGAAGTCGGAAGTCGGAAGTCCAGAAACGAGAAGCAAGAAGTTAAGAAGTTCAGAAGTCGAGAAGCAATTGGTTACAAGAAAATATTAATTGCAAGGGCATCAAAATTCAACAGCCAGCCACATTACGAGATCAGCAGCTAAAAACGGAAACTCTGAAGTCGGAAGTCGGAAGTCAGAACTCAGAAGTCGGAAATGGCCCTTCTCGGCCACGGTACATTTCACTTGAAAGACGAATACACGCAAAACTAACTTGTATGTATGCACACTGGCACGGAAATTGCGGGATTAAAGAGGAAATTTATGTTGGTGAATGGTTTCTTTTTTCGCATAATCACTTCGATATGTTTTCAGTCCGTATTTACCTCTGCAATATTTATTTTCGGAAAGGTAATGTCTGCAGCTTTTTCACGTTGTCTTCTAAACAGGGACAAGGGAGGACGCAATTTCGAGGGCGCGCGCGAGGTGCGTGTCCCTCGCGCGCGTGTATCCGAAATCGCGAGATAGCGCTTGAAACGGCCAAGAAAAAACTGTCGAGCGCACGAAGAACAGACTATTCCCGTGAAAAGTTGTCACTATAATTTCTTTGCTCAAAATTTAGACTACAAGGCAACATGCAGTCTAGAGTAGCAAATATAAACATATTTTTTATTTTTAACAATAAAATATCAAATAAATATAAAATTTCTCTTTTTCTTTAAATGTCAGTGTATCTCCTATCCTCTTCGGCTGATCCGTTAATTTATCGTGTCAGATCTCTCTGACGTCATAACCACCCGTAAAATCCAAGAACCAAATCCGCTCGATTCTTCCTCACAACATATTTCCTTTGAATATGTACTTCACGTGAAACTCACGTGCCTACGGTGCATCAGGCAGGGTGATGTCACGTGTTTTGTTTTTGTCGTTTCCAGAAGCGTTTTACATCATCATGACCAGAGCGACTGACCACAATAACTCTCTTTGATGAGTTGGCCCACATTAGGACACCAAGATCCTGAAAAAAGAAACAGGCAAATGTGAATCCTCACATTAAAGTAGTGTAGCTAACCTACAGCTTGATTTACCCGTGAAATCACTTCCAGAGACAAGCCTTCAGTTGTAAAGGTGGTCCTAACTTTTGAGTTTGTGGATGAAATCCTAAAGCCCGGTTTCCATATAATCGCAACGATCGCAGCGATCGTTACGATCGACGATCGTAACGATCGCTGCGATCGTTGCGATTATATGGAAACCAGGCTTAAAGCGTGACCATTGAAATGAAAGCTATTGAGCAGTACTTTCCTGTGGTGCTGTTTATTATGCTGTACAAGATGGTTCTAACTTTTGAGTTTGTGTATGAAATCCTAAGTGTGACCATTCAAATAAAAGCTACTGAGCAGTACTTTCCTGTGGTGCTGTTTATTATGCTGTACAAGATGGTTCTAACTTTTGAGTTTGTGTAACATTAAAATCGATCTAAAAGGATCCGAGACACGCGTTTCGATGCGTATCTACCTTAAAATAATAAGCATGTGTTCCTCGGTGGTCACGCAGTTTAGTGTCGGGAATTGGAGTCGGGAGGCGCGAGTTCAAGTCCAGTTCAGGACCTCCTTTTCCTTTTGCTTTCTTCTTCGGACTGGACATCATGAAAGTGATGTACTGTTTTCTTTTGCGTTCGTCAAAAATCCTAACGTTTAATTATATAAAAATATCGAACCGTGTCAGTGTGAAAACATAAGCTTACCGCAATATTGCGTTTCGCGTTAGCAATTCTTAATCACGGGTTGGCTCTTAGGAGCCCTTGATTTTATTTAAAAATTGTAACGGGGCAGAGGGGAGTGGGAAATGAAAACAGCTAGTGTGCGAGTCTCTCATTCACACAAAACATGGGTTCTGCGTTAAACAGGCGGGACTGTTCTGTAAGTAAACTCTTGTTTATGCTGGGTATACTGTGCGGGCAGTCGACAATGCCATAAGTAACATTACCTCGGCATACTTCCTTAGGGTCTCAAAATCAGATTGCGATAGAAACTGGTTGTACAGCACACCTATGAGATAAAATCAGTGTTAACTGAGTTGTCAACATTATGTTATATTACGTAGTTTAAGTTACAACTACAATAACTCAAACGCACCTGTAAGAAATAGATTTTACTATAAAACGGAGTGGGTTTGAGAAAATTATTCTTCTGTCACGCGTGTTCCAAGACAAAACTTCTTCATTGTTTAATCTGTTCTTTACTGTCTGATCTAACTCACCCTCACAGCTTACAACATAGTTTGAGATCTCTTTAGTTGACATTTCTTACACTTACAATTTGATCCTCAATCTGTTAAACTAAGAAAACAAATTGATCGCTGAAATCGATCGGTTTGAATGAGCAAGGAAGAGTATACATACTTACATAGAACAAAGGGCAAACAACATACCATACGTGTAGAAGTACAACATAGATTATATACAGAGCAAATGAAAAGAAATAATTTTTTATAACCAATTCAGCAGAACAGAAATGCAAAGAGTGCATAGCAAACCTTCAGTAAACTTCATCCTGCTCCTCTCCAGTTCCCACAGTCGGATCTGGTCGCTTATTGTTGGTGGTATGATGGGAGTCTGGGGAGATAACAGGTTGGAGACTGTAAGGTCGTAGGCTATATTAGTTCTTTACATTGACCAGTATGGTTAAAATCAGTCTAATTTAAAACCTGTTACTTGGATTGTCAGGGAACGCTTAACTCCCAGAGTCAACTATGGAGACATTTAGTATAGTTCTAACTTTTGAGTCTGTGGACGAAATCCTACGGTGTGACCATTCAAATGAAACCTCTTCAGCAATGCTTTTGCATGGTACCATTTGTTTTTCAATATTTTACAAAATGAAATTTGGGAATTTTCTTGAATTTTGATATTTGGCACTCTTGGGAGTTAAACTAAGGGTTAATTGAATAACGAACAAGATAATGCCTGTTAAGACTACCCGTGAAATTGGAGTCAACAAATAACTCTTAATCAACCGACCTTTTTCAGCATCTCTGGGTGTGCCCTGGTCCTTAAGAAGTGAAGGATCTGTAATAATAAGTTTTTCAAGTAAATAGCAGTTGTAGGGCGACAGTTTTACATTTCTCTCGGCAGTTAAAAGTGTACATATCGGATCATAAATAACGTCTCATGGCACGAAAAGGCCGATTTAGACGGTACAAACTTTGTCGCATACGCTATGCTCACGACAAAACGACGACATGAATCGTATCGTGTAAATCAACCTATAGTTCTATTACGAAAAAGTCGAATAATTTAAAAACATGTTTTAAAGCCCTTTTCAATTTAGTGTCGTAAAAGCAAAGCCAATCACAACAGGGGAAGACAATACAATGAACCAACCACAACAGGGGAAGACAATCCAATGAACCAATCACAACAGGGGAAGACAATCCAATGAACCAATCACAAGAGGGGAAGACAATCCAATGAACCAATCAGAACTCGAAACAAATATGTGCAGCCGGCGCCAAGCGCGGGAAAATGCGTGCAAGTAAACACAATTGATTTTGGTTTTACTTCTGATTGGTTGATAAAGTGGCGCGAGATTTTTTAGCCAATCACAAAGCGTAGCAATGCAAAACCAAAGCAACTGTGAAATTACTTTCGACACCACATCGTCACATGATGTTACACGAGCGGTGTGTTATAACATAAGTCGCACGAATCAGTCGTAAGCAAGAGTTGTACCGTCTAAATCGGCTTTAACAAACAACTATAAAGACACATCAGGCAAACACTCACTCCACCCATAACTGTGAATGATTTTTTTTGTGGTTGCAGACGGGTCCCCTTGTTTTCCGGGTTTTTTTTGTTTTGACCTACCTAAAGTGAGTGTCATAGCGAAGTGAGCGGAATGTGGACCCACTGGAGGACAACTAGCCTTTGACTCGTTGAATACAACGAGTCGAACCGTTATTTTGAAAACACCGCTATCGCGAACCTCAAATCGCCAAAATAAACACAGAAAAACAACGTTAAACAACATGGCAGTGATTTCGAGAGTTTTATTTCATTTTCATCAGTTTTAGGTGCCCAAAAATTTCGCCATTTTACATGGCTAGTAAGTAGTTGATAAACCGATACGGCTATTCAAGATGCACAGTACACCACACAAACAGAGGATGGTAATCCTGTGGTGTGAGTGAGTTCACTTTACTGCAGGAGAGTTTTTTGTTTTTGTGGATGGGTGATAAGTGTATCAATGAATGGCAATGGTCCTACCAGCCACAATAACCAAGTTCATTTTGATCCATCGTACCTGTTCAGCAGATATTCCACTTGCCAATGCCTGCAGGAAATAGAATACAGGAGAATATATTCAGTCTGTTCCAAGTTGCATTTAAAAATAACCAGATAGGCTGGCTACTTGCTCACTGGGGCCGTAAAGCAGTTGAACTCTGTTTTATAGACACCCTCTTACTGTAAACAAGGACACCTCTTGTTACAGACAGTTTCCTTGTTCTAAAACTGCCCCACTTAATACAGATGCTCTGTTGTGGTCCTGACTTGGTTCTAGTGTATTAGAGTAAATAACTTACCTGTTGTACACTATCCCTGGTTAGCACAGCCACACACAGATTAGGAAACCTACAACAGAACAACAAAGATAAGGAAAATGGTAAATACTATGGTATTCGAATAGAACTCACTGCTCCACAAAAAGATGGCGATCTCTTTATGCATTGGTGGATCTAGGGGAGTGGCCCTCCCCCCCCATCTTACAAACCCTTTCACTCTCTACGTTATGGAGCCACTGTTATGTGCCCCCCGCCCCCTACCTACACACAGACCCTATCAGGAACTGAAAAAAAAAAAGACTCGCACCTCTCTATCCGTTTTACTAACAATACAAGCTTTATGTCATGATACTGAATATAATAGCCCCATCTGAAATTTTCATGCCAACAGGTTTTGTCCATTAGGCTCATCAGATACTTAGTGTCTTGCATAGCCCCTTACCCCTACATAACTTGGGTTCTCTTTGAGTATTGTTGCTATTATCACCCCTATGTACTGTATATATATAAAATCTGGCACCTGCTACGCACCTAGTGCTTACTATGCAATATCTAAAGCTACATTTGTGCAGTTTCTATTATTGCTAAGAATTTAGTACTTTTTTTGAGTCACATACCTACAGAGTATTTCAGAAAACAATCCTACAAGAGCTACTTGCAGAGATGACCCTGTGTAGAGATAAAACAAAAAAGTGTTTCTAGTTATGTTCTAAAATCTACATACTATAAATAAATTTCCGGTAATTACCGGCCAGGAAAGCTGTTTTATTTTCATTGAAGATCGAGGTTTCAAAAGTTTTGTAGATAATACGATAAATCTATCAGTTAGCAAAACAACATGGACTGGTTTGTTCGCTACGATCTGTGCTTTTAATTTTTAGATTTTGATTTCAATATTTGGCTTCGGGCCCGAAAGGAGTTTCGAGTTTCGAGAAACGGGCCCCTGCTTTCTCAAAAACCGGCTACGTCCCTGATATTATATGTACAGTGTATATTATTACATACCTGTGTAAGCATAAAGACGATAGTTTGTCTCCACAACAATGAACCCTTTCTGATCTGTATTAGTGATAGCCGTGCTTCCTGAAACACATTTGAAACATCACTTAGCACTCATTGTAGTGAACTATAGCCAAAAGTAAAAAGAATCCAATTTGTTGTTCGCGAAGGTCAAACACATTTCTCCAAGGGTGTCTTTTTGGGCCACACTTTGGCTAACCTGCAATCAGGATCTACATTTTCATTTTGCTTGGTACATCATTTCCCATGGGAAATGTGAAACAAAAACATAGATTACATAACAGGAAATAAGAGTTCTACTAAAATTGGGCCAGATCACAGCTTACACTTTCTCCATTCCAAAAACAGAATACTACAGAATATGAAGAAGTACTCTTGCTGGCCAATGCTATTGCACAACTTTAAGAGTGGCTGTGACTTTTTCACTGGATAAAGGAATTTGAAAATGCCCAATTTCTCCTACACTTGTTCCTCTGTTGTCTGTCTGTTTGCCAATTCAAAGCAGACTTTTACCTATTTCCGCTGATGCCAAATTGATTGCTAGTCTTGTAGGATAATACCTTCTTGATTTACGCTGCAAGGCAATTAATAAGGTCAGTCATACTTAAAGAACCTTAAGTCTTAAGTTTATTACTTCCTGATAATGAGAACTCTAATACTGAAGATGTACTGGTGGACAATCCAGAACTAAGGGCGCTAACCATTATTTTGTCAAAACTGGCCGGCTGAGCCGGCCACACCGGCAGTCAATTCTTAAACAGTATGCCATCGCTTCTTCAAATAGACTCTTCAGACCGATCAATTCATAGATGACATGCATCATTTTAAAGGACTTGTAGGAACAGGCCTTGAAAAGGGTGCATTATTTTTATGAATTGACCAGTCTGGACAGCCAGTTTTGACAAATTGCAAGTGTCCTAAGGCAAAATAACATTAATGTAATATTAAATAGGTGCAACTAGCAATAAACACTATAATTACACTAATTAAAAGGTAAACAAGAGGAGAAAAATTCTGCAAAATAGCTGAAAGCCAACTAAAATGTATGTAAATTTTGTGACAACATAGACTGAACAGAAAGGCAGTTCCACCCATGCACTGATCTTAGAGCGGTTTTCAGTTGCTCTTGAGTGTCATAAAAGTTAAACCAAAGTAATTACTCAGGCCAATCACAACAGAAACGGACAATACAAAGAACCGAACAGAACTCAAAGCAAATACATGCAGCTAGTGATAAGCATGGGAAAATGTGTACAGTTAAACCTCTCTAATATGGACACCGAAGGGCCAGAGCAAAGTGTCCGTATTAGAGAGGTGTCCGTATTATAGAGGTCACCACGATGATGTCACTTTTAAGACTCCAATGACAGTTTTAAGTGTTCAGTAACGAAAAACAGGCCCACACTCGTCTTTTAATTTGATTAATCAGATACAGCATTGAGACACTGTCTATCAGAAGCGTACTACATTGTACATCTCGGCTACATACTGTATATGAATCACTGTTTTGAAACGAAACAAACTACAAGGCAATGCTGCTGCATGTAAAAAAGTAATATAAAGTACAATTCTGAAAATGTCTTTCGATATTTGTTTGTAACCACAAACAGGAAATTGTATTACATACACAAAGTATCATCACCTGATCACCGGAGTGGCTGTAATAAAGAGGTTAAGCTTATATGAATTTGCTCTCTGTGGCCGAGATTTAGTGTCCGTTGTCCGTATTAGAGAGGGTCCGTATTATAGAGGTTATTTTTAAAGAAAATATGTGAGAATTTTGTCGGGACATAGGAAATTGTCCGTAAGGAGAGGTTCGACTGTATGAACAAATCACATTGGTTTTGCTGTTGATTTTGTTGGGAAAGTCAGGCACAGTATTTTTCAGCGAATTAAAAAGCATAGCAATGCAAGACTAAAGAATTTGCAAAATTGCTTTTGACACTCAATCGAAAACTGCTCTATCAGATGAATAACCATTACAAATTGTGCACATATGTACCTTTTAATTTCTACCTACTAAGTTGAAAATCAATTAATTGATAAGTAAGGAAAAGGAAAAGGAAATACAATGTAACAGCATGCTACAGACAGCAACTTACCTTTCTTTGAAACACAAGACCAAACTCCCTCAGATGTTGAAGAAACTTGTACTGTGACTCACTCATTCCATCAGTAGAATAGTCCTTCAAAAAAAAATTTAACTTTCAGGCCACTACATACAAGGACTTACAAATTATGTTCACAAGTGCCAGTATGTTCATCTAACACAACAAAAGTGTTTAACAGGTTATCATATCATTTTGATACAGTACATTTAACTCAGTGCCTTGACTTGTAAATAACAGCACTGGCCAGCAAGCCATTATTTTGTTTCATAATTCGGTTTTAAGGGAAAGGGGGCTGAGGAAAGCGTAGGGGGCTGAGATGAGGGTAGGGGGCTGAGGAGAGGGTAGGGGGAGGGGGAAGGGGGAAGGGGGGAGGGGGGAGGAGGAAGGGGGGAGGGGGTGGTGGACTGGGCAGTCTGAACTTTTTATGCTCTTTACATACTACGGTCCTTCACCACACAGGTTTCGACAGTCATGTTTGTTAATGGGTTAAAAGGTTTCAACCCTCACCCCCCCCCCCCCCCCCCCCCCACAAAAAAATTAAAAAATAAAGTGCAACACATACATATCTACATTTTGTGACATAGAGGAAAAGTATAATTAAATAACCTTTCCAAGGGAAGCAAAGCTGATCTGGAACAGAAATGAAAGACACTCCACAAGATCCATGCCCCGACCCTTAAAATAGATCAATCAAGAAGCAGCAATGAATTAAAGAACAGTAAAATTTTACTGTCAATAATAAGAATAATAAGAAAAAAACTCAAAACTCTCTACTCCTGAGGATAAACGACAGCGACATCACAGTGCATAAATATACTTCCTTGTCTGTCTTTGTGCTTAGTGATGATTTTGACAAACAAATGGAACAAAATACTAAATAGTTGCCCAGTACAATGTACAGTGTATAATGTACAGTATATGTATCAATGCCTACGGGTTTGTTTTTGTGTTTTCACTCAACATTCATCCATTTTCACAAGAGTGCTAAATTCTAAAAAATCTCCACACCAATCAAAATAGTTGTGTAAAGACAAGCCTCTGGGTTGAGCATCCACAGAATTCCAGAATTTTGCACCATGTCCACTTGAGAACCACAGGAAGTTCTCTTTTTCTTTAAAGGGAACCTCCATTGTTATAACAAATTGACGTTAAATTGTTGGAAATAAAGTCTTAATGAAAAATTTTTAAAAAGTAGATGCAAATATAATTTTAGTGTACAAAAAAATGGATATGAATATCGCCTATGTTCGCTTTCAAATTTCCCATGCGCTGCCATTTTGAATATTTATGATGTGTTACGGTTGTCTCATTGTTGCATACAAAAGAACTTCGATTCTTAACAATAGCGGCAACCGTAACACGTCACAAATATTCAAAATGGCGGCACGCGGGAAATTTGAAAGCGAAAACAGGCGATATATTTATATCCATTTTATTTGTACACTAAAATTATATTTGTACCTGCTTTTTAAAAATTTTAAATTTCGACTTTACTTCCAACAATTTAACGTCAATTTGTTCTGACAATGGAGGTTTCCTTTAATAACTAGAAAATGTATCATGTTAAAACTTGTACCTCAACTGTCTCAAGGTATTGTAGCATGAAGTACCAGATTTGTGAAGCAGTGTCCATCAACAGAAACTGAAATCCTGCTGGGCTTATGACCGGCCTACTGCCAGGTGTTTCACTGAAACGAAAAAGTAATAAGCAAACAGGGAAAAGTTGCAGGTCATTGTCCAACGTGGTAAGGCACAATAATAATAAAAGTTTATTATGTTGTTTGTAACTTGGGATGTGGATAGCGTTCCACCCAGATTCTAAAAATAGAATTGGCGCGCAGCATCATGGGATTGAAATACGTACAAACATTCCATAACTATGCAGGTAGCTATGAAAAAACAGGTGCTACGAAGCACTGTTCCTGGGTACAACTTGACAATTATCCACAACATGTACAGGAACCGCAAAAACTGGTGTTTCCTAGGCAGCCATTTTGAAATATTTGTCCGCATTTCGATCCCACAATGCAATGCTGCCAAATATGACATCATCTGGGCGGAACGCTATTGAGATTTTTCGACAACCTCTTCCCGCCCCCCTGGAGCATCTCTCTCTCTCTCGCTCCAGGGGGCAAGGAGAAAAGGGAGCTTGGATTTTTTTGACTGCTTAGTGCTGGTCTCCATCAGGTGATGAGATTGACTGATTACCTGCTACCATTGGGTTTTAAAACTCTCTGAGTGAGCATGACCCCAGACACCCCAAGAAGCTTGCAAATTTGTCAGTTAGTTTAAAGCATCTACATGTATTTAAAATAAACATCTTGCAGTCTAGGGACTAAATTAAACATGATTAAAAGCTGTCTGCAAAGATTATTATGAAACTAAGCTATACGATGATAAAAATAGGTATTTGATTGTTTTTAATATTATGGTAAGAAATTTCAAATGAGTAAATCTGTTTGTTTTAATATCCAGAAGGCTGCATCTACTTGGAATATGCTCTTTATCTTCTGATGAGCACATTGTAAGGCTTAAGAAATGAATTCAAGGTTTATTGAATTATTTGAGGATCGACCTTATGCATGGACAATATAAAAGAATTAATTATTAAAAACCAGTGTTTATTTGAGTTGCCTTGGCAAGTAGAGAAACTTTGAGGCTTGCAAAAAGTCAGGTGTGAATCAGCTTGAAATGAAACTGGGTCTGCTCTCAAATACTAGCCAGATCCCTGAATAAATACCAACCACTTCATGAGTCCTGATAAAACCAACACCTTGACAACATCCTGACTGACTGCGGCACTTTCGTCTGTTGCTGTGCAACCAGTCATAAAATGAAGAACAGCCTGGAGAGAGAGAAATTAACACACATTTATTATAAATACTAAATTTGTGGTATACAGTCAGGTAAATATTTAACCCATTTTGCTTTTCATGTGAACAAAAAAATATTGTACATGAATGATGATACATTTGGCATTACATTGTATAAACCCTTTACAGAATGTAACCTAAATACATGTACCTTAACACCTTACATCCATATTTTATATACTTTTTTACATCCACACTTATATACTTAAAAAAACAACTTTTTTCTTTATTTCTTAAAATGCCGCCTAGTATTTAAAATTAATTGCCTGTGGGGGGAAATCTCTATTCCTCATAAGCTCGGCTTCTTGGAGATTTCCCCGCCACAGTCACTCCTCCCAAGTTATGTATAAATTTTAAATTTAATGTTAATTAACCTATTTATTAACATTTTTTTCTCCTTGTAATTCTTTGTGTGTGGCAAAATAAATAAAATAAAAAATAAAATAAATACTGTATCGATATTGTGCAGTTCTGTTTTCTATTTCCTTCATTGCTAGGTAACACTCGGTACATGCGCAGTAGTGATGAGTTGTCGAACCATGCGCTCTTGCCAAATGGCTGACTTTGCACTTTGTGGTTGGGTTAGTTATTAAATAAACTTAGTTGAGATTTCAAGGTCTACATGTACCATTTTTTTCTAATAAGTGTCCCATCTCTAATAGAAGCCCGCCCCCTCTCTAAAAATCCCCTATAAATAGAGCACCTACCCCCAAATCCTGCTTGGGAAATATGAGCAATACAATGCATAAATGAAACTGGTTTTGCAATTTATGGATGTAGTAAGTTGTGTTCAAACCAGACGTCTTGAAATAAACAAAAATGAAATGATAATGAAATAAACGCCCCCTGAAAATGGGAACATTTAATAAACACCCCGGCATTATAATAAATACAGTATGAATATTTACAAGCATACACCTTTGTATCCTCCCTCCCACTCCCAAGTTTGTGATTGTCCATTAACTTTATACCCCACAATAAGCATATTCACAAGAATTATCTCACAGAATCATCTCCTGACAAAAATAGAGTGACATACCTCCCACCTCTCCATGCTGTACTTATCAAGGAATGGAATGTCACGAGCATGCTTGTCTCGTTCTGGCTGATCACCTGATCCTATCCATGGATTTCCACTAAAATCAAAGATAATATTGTATTAGAGTGGATTTCAGTTGAGCGTCGTTAAACCAAAACCAAAGTAATTACGCTGGCTAATCACAAGAGATGCAGACAATCCAAGAGCAGGAAAACGATTGGTTTGGTTTTTCATGTCATTGGTTGAGAAAGTGTCGCAAGATTTTTTAGTTATATAATCACAAAGCATCCTGTAGCAATGTCAAACCAAAGCAATTGCAAAATTATTTTTGACACTTAATTGAAAGCTACTCTTCCACAAACTACTGGTTTGTGTCCTACAGGATTGTTCTGCTCGTGGTGTTGACGTTACTCGGTTTATGGTTTGGTGTAATCTGTAATATTTATTACTTGTGGGGGGAGGTTGGTGTGGTTTGATAATTATAAAAGCTTGTCTACCACCACCTTGGGATCAGAAAAGGTGGACACATACAGGAGATGACTGCTTACAAGAGTACTACATGTATATATGTTGCAGGTAAAATCCGTTCTCAGGTTGAATCAGTATTCAATCTACCGGTAGGTTAAATGTGTACCTAGTATTCTATCTAGGTAAGCTAACCCTAACTAACCCTAGTTAACTCTAACACAAGGCTAACCATCACCACTATATGTATAGCCAATAGTGTGATGGTTAGCTTTGTGTTAGAGTTAACTAGGGTTAGTTAGGGTTAGCTTACCTAGATAGAATACTGCGTACACATTTAACCTACTGGTAGATTGAATACTGATTCAACCTGAGAACGGATTTTACCTGCAACATATAATTTATACAAAACTAGCTCCAGACCATGCTCATTTGTTCTTAAGATGAGAATATAATAGAAGGTGTACGCAGATTAAGACCCTA
Organism: Cladopsammia gracilis; assembly: GCA_022457155.1. Lineage (NCBI taxonomy): Eukaryota > Metazoa > Cnidaria > Anthozoa > Scleractinia > Dendrophylliidae > Cladopsammia > Cladopsammia gracilis. Next base: position 1,499,658 of record JAJGOT010000034.1, read on the forward strand.
AGTGACTTTTGATGTAACATCAAATTCTCCCTGCATTTCACAACGGAATACATGGCAACTTGGAATGAGAATCTAACAGTTTATCATAAGTCACTTAGGGCTTGTAATTTATATAAAAGAAACATGATATAACAGTACTGCATGATTGCTGTACAGGCCAACACATGGCTGTTGTACATAAACAGCAAAGGTTGCCCAGGAAAGCTAGAGGGAGTGACCCCCTACCAATATTGTCATCTCCCGTCCACAATGCTAGAGAACATTTTGGGTGCAGCTTAACCTCTCCCTCTGCGTACCGTGAATGAAGCCTGATCCTCTCAATCATAAGATGACCGAGAACATTTTCACTGTGTCATGATGAACAAAGAACAACACTGTACAGTTACTATTATTAACATGAAAGTCATGTTAAGTGATGTTAGGTGTTCGTGGGAGTGAAAAAGTCATTTACTTATTTTAGTTGATTTGTTGTTGCATTAATACAAAGATCACCACAATTCATGGAACCTACCCTCCACAAAGGGCGATCTTAAGGTTACTGCGGAAAATTGCATTCATCTCAAGTCTGTTTGGAACTCCACCACTCGATTCTCTCCATATTCTGAGAGCTTTGAGTCTGTTTACAGATCCAATATAATGCCTGTAAAAAGGAAATGGAAAACAAATGAATGCATGAGTGGTAAAACTACAATATTGCTCAAAATTGCTGTTGGGTTCGCTATTTTTTTTTTTGCAGATCAAGGTGTAATGCTGTTGCCAGGGTAGCTTTAGTAATAGTAGGATAAAAGTGGAAGGCCCCACCCCGTTTATCTGAGGAATTTTACTTTGGATTTAGTTGCTGAGCAATACCATATGAAAAGGTATGACATTCTTTCCGCATGTGGGTATTTTTAAGGGTTACATTTTAACCTTTTTTTTTGGTGGGGGTGGGGAGGAGTGGGTGGGATAGATTTTGGGTTTGAAATTTGAAACTAGTATTTTTTGGTATAATTAATCACCACATCATCACCTTTACATTTAACCCTGTAACTCCCAAGAGTGCCAGGAATCCAAAACTCAAGAAAAATGCCAAATTTCATTTTGTACAATATTAAAAAACTATCAGCACCATGCAAAACTACTGCCAAAGAGGTTTCATTTGAATGGTCATACCATAAGATTTCATAGACAGACTCAAAAGTTAGAACTACACTACATGTCTCCATTATTGATTCTGGGAGTGAAAGGGTTATTACACCCCAACTCACTCTGGGTTATAGTTTTCTTTTTATATCAGACTTGCATACTTTGTTCAGTCTATCAGAATGGATTACAATATTACAATAAAATAAAATGACAGAAAAATAAAAGGCGCTTGTAAGAGGGACACTGTCGGGACTGGCCCAACTGTCCGTCTTAGGGAGCTGTCTGGCTTATAGAGAGTGGAGGTAACATGACACCAGAAGTTTTGAGATAATAAAGCTGAACCTATATGTACATATATGCACAATGAATACATGTCTGGAACAAAAATAATAGTAGTACAAACCTATATGTACAAAAATAATAGTAGAAAAGTGGACTTCTTTGTTCATATTCAGCACCTACATTTCTGTTTTAAAGCATTTCACACTAAAAAAGCACTTCTCAAGTGTCTGTTGATGGTTTCAAAGTGTCCATTGTCCATCTTAGAGAGGTGTCCATCTATTAGAGAGTTCAGTTACAATAAAATGACTGAAAAATGGTAGGGACTAACACCAGGGTCCAGTTGTTTAAAAAGTGGATAACGCTATCCACCGGATAAATCACTATCCAGTGGATAAACGTTAACAAAACCAATCGGGCTATCCAACGGATAGTGATTTATCCGGTGGATAGCACTATCCACGTTTTTGAACAACTGGGCCCAGGTGGCCGTCTTATTGAGGTGTCTGTCTTATAGAAGTGTCCGTTAAGAGAGAGTTGACTGTATATCTTACTTCTGATGATCAGTTTTGACCCAAGCAGCTACTAAAGTTTCAGGAACTGGTTGGTCAGCAAACAGTGTCCTCATCACAAACTGTTTGGCAAGCTCTGGCAACTCCCTAAGATTAGAACATGACCATGATGTTAGTCATAACAACAGACCTCCCTATAAAATGATCCCAGGGAAAGGTTGCCATTTTGGTACAATTGTTTATGTTGTATTTCCATAATTTCAATATAATTTATATCATTGTGGTATTTCAGTTTCAACCATCCTTTGGAAAGATAATGGTTTGCTAGTGTTTTGGTCAGATGGTAAAGTACTGCATTTTATTTTCAAACTTTTCATGATGTTGCAGTTTAGGGCATCCCATAATGTACCTTTTCTAGGATACTACATGTAGATGTTATGGTTCAAAATTTTCTTTGGTTTAAAATTTTTCAAACCAGTTTGATTTTTGCTTCCCTTTGTTTCAGAATACGATAATGAATCTGAGACAAAAGAAAATAAAAATTAAACTGGTTTGAAAATTTTTAAACCAAAGAAAAATTTGAACCACAACATATACATGTATGTAGCCCAAGAAAGGAAAGTGGTACAGGGGAGGGGGGGGGGGGGGAGGGGAGGGGGTAACTTGAAACCTGTCCCTACAAATTCAGCTCCTAGACAATTCAGTTGCATTAGACACATTAAACAAATCGGAACAATTGTATAGTAGTTACAAAATGCAGGTCAAATTATTTGTTTTTTTTGGTTGCCATTGAGGTTTCTTAAGCACCCTATTGTATTGGGAATAAAAGGAGAAGGGTTTGAATTGGCCAGAATGTTCCTGACAGAGCCCTTTCAAAAGATTTGACCTGTAAGATGGCTGGTAGCACTTGAGGTGTACAAAACAAACACTTTTTGTGTGTTTTTGGCATCACATTGTTGTTAAGCAAGGTTTCACCAGGGATAGGGGTAATATAATGGTAGGGTTTTGTTGAAAAATGATAACTTTGGGAATGAGGAATTTTAACTGTTGCCTGTTTAGCTCAGTTGTCAAAGTGCCAGTCTGCAGAGCGGCAGGTCACAGTTAAGTTAGTTACATGTAGACCTTCACATGGCTGGGATAAAATCTTAGAAATGGCAGTCCAGTGTGTGGGGACAATGGATGGATAGCAGCTGCCAAAGGCATCTTCAGAAGCCGACGTCTGATCTCATTCTCTTAAATGCATGCTAATCGCAATGAGACATATGTGATATGACTGTGTGCAAAATAAGTCATTAATTTCATTTCATTTGTTGATATTAAGTCTTCCATTTTATTTGTTTATATAATGGTACAAATACCCAGGGGCTCCACATGGTCATCCCCCTCCCCCTCTGGAATGGGCATTGATAAGAACATCAAGCAAGTCACTTTATAAATGAGTGATTTTGCTATTATATGCTTAAATTGAATACATCAGTTGTATACCAATTGCGCACACAATTTTCCTTAAGTTGCTTGGCTTATTTAGTTAACATGTGTGCTTAGTTCGTTATCTAACGTACTACATTTATTTTGCATTATTTTCCTTACTAATATTTCTTGTCAGTAACTGTGCTCACACTGTGGGTGGCTCCTCCTAAAATGTTCTGCAATTGGTATAGGATTTAATGGAACCAAAACCAATTGTGGAATTGCACACATTTTGGGCATTCTACTGATGAACAGTTACGAAATTCAGATATGTTTAGTAGCCACATTTATTTGAAGTTTGTCCCTTTGAATGAAATACAAAGATGTCACCACTTTCCACAATATCGCCTGCACATTGACGTCTCATTTTTCTTCCTGTCGCAGGAAGGAAATGAAAGACGTCAACGCGCAAGCATATCCGTAATCCGCGTTCCACTTGGTTCCACTCAAGAAGATCCGAGGTGAACCAAGTAGAACCGGGTCCAATACGTAGAACATGTGGTCAAAAGAACGTGGCATTGGTCGTGAAAATTCCTACAATATACAAACTCATATGCCTTAAATACCTGAACACTGCCAAGCAAATTGCTGGGTGATTATACAACCTATCCAATATTCCTGAGGGTAAACTTCCAAGGTATTGGTGCAGATCTCTGCACTGTAAATGGCGAAAAAATGAGGACCCAGAAAGATCAGCCGCCATGTTTGTTATCCGGTGGCCTGGACCCGAGCACCAAATATGGAGCTCATCTCCAGTCCCCCTCAATGACACATGATCCTTTCTTTCACTTCTTCCACTCTTCAAAGATCACTTTTACCGGCTGCGAAATTTTTTTTTTAATCCTTTTATTTAGCAGTTTGCACCACTGGACGAGTACTACCACCAGTTCTATAGATCGTGGGCAATAGACTGCCTCATAAAATGAATTTGAAGCGAGTTTGAAGCGATATTAAACGCTTCGCTGCATACCAGCCAATTTTTTGTTTATTTACATCTTCGTGCACGCATGTTACGCGTTGAATAATCTTGTTGCTTTATTGTGACCCTTTGGCACGATCGGCTCTTCAACCAGCCATGGGATTTGGACGGCAACTCATGCTGTTGTTGTGGAAGAATTATACCTTAAAGAAGCGAGCGCCGGTAAGTGTTTTGAAGCTAGATTTTGGTGGTCCAGCTGTACTGTTATTGTTGTGAGCATTTTGAGGGAATCGTCGGCTCGTCTAGCTACATGTACAAAGCACAAGCTAATGTTTTTATATTCCAGTCACACAGAAAAGCGTAGAAGTATTTTTTTCTTTGACACTTCTCTCTATTTTGCAGTTTACTGTCCTTATAGAAGTTCTGAAGCCGCTAGTTTTATTTCTTATTTTGATGGGCATTCGATTTAGGCGAGAACCGGACTTCGTCCCCGAAGGTAAGCTGACGATTCAGATAAGGTGCTTGTATGCAAACTTCTAGCAAAAATTTTTAAATAAAACTTATTACTTTTTCGCGAGACCTACGAAAAGAGCTGTAGCTCCCGAGAAATGGAAAGAACTTGAAATAGAACTACTGTACGTGCAGAAAAAAACGTGAATTTGTTCACCAATTTAATTCACAGTCGTGAATTTGACGTCATGTTGATATTACCCTTGTTAATTTCGCGATTGCAGAAATAGTAACTGTTGGTCATCATTAATAGTAAATGTACAACGTCGTGTTTTCCAATTTATTGCACTGATTATTCAGAAAGTGAGACATATAAGAGAGAATAAAAGTTTCATCGAATAGCGAAATTCACCATCCATTATTGATATAGCCACTGTAGCCTATACTAGTGATTACTACTTTTTTTTTGCAGCAGTAGTCACAAATTATGGAGAATATACGAAATGACCATTAATGGGGTGTGATGTTGATCCTATAGTGTAATATTGGACATTTAAGCAATAGATCACACATTTCTATCTCTTTTTTTTGGCTCAATAAACAACGCAGGAAGTCGAAAGAACACAGTAGGAGATATTGCAAGTCATGAGCCAAAGGCGAGTGACTTACAAGCTTTTTGAGTGTGTTATTCCAATATCCCAAGTGGTGTATTGCAACGAGGAACCATATAAAAGTGTGGTATATTGCTTTCATATTAATAATAACTACATAATAACTACATGTGGTTTACTAGGCTATGGACCAATCAGAGTGCACACACTATTCCAATATCATAGACCTTTTTACAGATATAGCATCCATATAAGAGGGGGGTAAATAAGGGTTATCCAAATCCCCGGCGCGAAAGTTGCGCTGGTGTCATGTAAACACCCCCTTATTTGCGAACTTCTGAATCCTTGCAAATGACATGAGTAACGAGTGCACTTACATGAAGTATGTAGCTTTCCCCGCCAGTTGGTGTTTATGTGACAAGTCCTTGTGTTGGGGGCCTATGTTTGTATATCAAGCAGTTCTGTTCTTGGTTTAATACAGTTGATGTTTTGGTATCTGAGTGCCTGTTTACTTATTGTTGCATGGTGTCAGAAGTATGGGATTATGTTTTAGAAAAAAAGTCTTCAGTTTTCTCATGACTGAATGAGTGAATGTTGATGAAATATTTAAGCAACAGCACAGGTTGACTGCAAGTGATCTCAGTTGTGATGAAAACAAAAGAACGATAGGCCTGGAATGGAGAAAGATCCAAGACCCAAAATATATAAGAAGCGCAAGTCAAATATGGGTCCAAAAAATGGCGCAAATCCATAATCTGCTGCATTGTAGGATCCACAAATTGGTAAAATTTTTCTTAGAACCCAAAATCTGGGCTATTTACAAATCTGGGGTATTTACAAAATCCACCAATCCCTAGACTTTATCTCCCTCATATTCATTTTGCCCCCTGGGCATTCCATAATTAGCATTTAAATTGATTTTTTTTCCCTTGTTAACAACTAATGTCCAGGGTCATTACTGGATGTCCTGGGGGCTAATTAAAGTGGATGCCACAATTATATGTAAAAAACTTGCAGCAATCAAAATATTAGCATCCGCTGGCACACCAGTAATTTAAAAAATGAATTTTCTGGTGTTTTTCATTTTTTTTTTTCATTTTGCATAGTTAAAAAGCAATATATATTTAAATGCCTTAGTCCACAAGGTACATGTACCTTTTATTTTCACAAGTTCAAAAAAGAATGGTGTGACATGCACATGTGCACATGTGCATGTAAAGAAAATTGGACATAGGCTGTTTATGCTCCCAACCCTTCTATTTAAGTCAGCTTATGTAAACATGGGTATGTTGGATATCACACTACATTAAAATAAATTATATAAAATTTCTACTTTGTGCTTATAAATAACATGATGCAATAGGCCCTTTGCATAATGTCACAAATATGTCAAAACAATGAGTGACTGGATGGCATGGAGAATAGTGGGATTTTGGAAAACAATGAATAAATAATGGTACATTCCGATCACTGAACCGTGACTGGATGGCACTATTGTTATGCAAGTCATGTTATGACGTTATGCAAAGGGCCTATTCTTGAGAGAGGAATGGTTTGAATATACTGTACTTTCAAATTCTCCCAAGGGAATCTGTTTCTTTTTTTAGCAAAAGGCCATAATTTGGCAGTAATTATTATTGCTAATAGTTGCTAAATTATACATGGTTTGTTAATGTAATGTATTGTAAAGAAAAAATCTTTGCTAGGCAGGTGATAGTTTGTATATATTATTGGTATTATAGCTATGCTATTTTCCATTTTTTAAAGGGACACTGTCCCGGCTGAAATATCGTGTTTTCATGATTATGGTGGGGCAGTACACAGCTCTTACAAGGTCTTCTCTGATTTGCTGAGAAAACAATAGAACAAACAACACAACAATGGACCCAAGCCCTGAAAACAATAGAGCTGCGTGATACCCACGTCCAACAAAATTAGAGGTTGTTAAGAGCTGCATGGTATCTGTTTATGGCCAGGAGCTTGCTTTAAACTTAATTAATTTTTTATTGTCTTGAAATTGTAATAAACCATCGCCAAAAGGGATGCAAGAAAAGAAATATTAACTAAATAAACAAAAATTAACAACAGCTAGTAAGAAAAGTCAAAATTTCACAAGAATGGCAAGTTTGATTTCTTGACTGCCTGTCAATAAATCAAAATTCATGAACTGTAATAATCCACTGTGATCCTTGCATCCTATCCTGTTTTCATGATTATGGCGGGGCAGTACACAGCGCTTACAAGGTCTTCTCTGATTTCCTGAGAAAACAATAGAACAAACAATGAACCCAAGCCCTGAAAACAATAGAGCTGCGCGATACCCACGTCCAGCAAAATTAGAGGTTGTTAAGAGCTGTGTGGTATCTGATGTTGGCCAGGAGCTTGCTTTAAACTTAATTTATTATCTTGAAATTGTAACAAACCATGGCCAAAAGGGATGGAAGCAAAGATATATTAACTAAATAGACAAACTAACAACTAGAAAAGTCACAAATTCACAAAAATGGCAAGTTTGAGTTCTTGACTGCCTGTCAATAAATCAAATTTCATGAACTGTAATCCACTTCCATCCTTGCAATCCTGCACTTTTTCTCCAAACTACTGCTTCTGTTTTGCTCTATAGAATCTTTTTATCCAACTAAGTTGTATATTTGGTGACATTTAGTGATATAACATGAAAATAAGCTAAGTGAAAATTTTATTATTATTTTTGGCAGGACAGTGACCCTTTAAATACAATGTATATGAACTGTAACTATGATTATGAAATGAGATTAGTACTAATCATAGTTAACTGGGAGAGGAATTGTTAGCCAGCGGTCTTTGCCCAGCGACTCAAGCTCCGGTCAGCTGTCATGCAAACATGCTTGTTTGCTTTGCCTCGTGGTCCGCCATTACTCAGCTTGCTTGCCTTCCACTTGCCTGCTCAATTGCCCCACTCCTCCCACCTCTGACTTGGGGGCTCTGGATCATCGTCTGTATTTATTTTCCACTGCGATAGCAGTGTGACAGGTGCTGGGGGTAGACCCGTGGCTTGGTTACCATGGTTACCTCTTTAGCTGCATGTTGCTTGCCCTAGCTGGTTCATTGCATTACCTTTGCAAATATGGCACCTACCCTCCATTCAATGGATAGACTAGTTAATAATTTATTATGTCAGTTTGATTTTAAGAAGCTGATATAATTATGTATTTTTTTTTCTACACAGAGGTATTTCCAGTGCGGGCACTGCCTTCATCAGGAATCATCCCTCTGCTTCAACAGTTCTGTAATAACAAAGACAAAGATGAGCATGGTTTCCCAGTACATCCGAATGCAAGGTACTGGTCAGGAGTTTTCTTGAATTTTTGTGTCTACCCTGGGAACCAGAGAGACACTAAGCTATAACCTGAATCCACTATATGCATCATATCAGATGAGTTTTCAGGTTGCTTGGAAGGTTTCTCTGAAAGGTTTACAATTATGTATTGTACTACATGAATTACATTGTGGAAGTTAAGCTTGAATGTCAATTATCCATCAAGGAGGTTCGCACCTCCATATCAACCTGTACAACCTGAAATTTTTTCAGTGCACAAAGTATCTGTTGGCACAAAATACTGTTAGTGTATCACGTACATGCAGATGTTCTGCAAGGGTCAAAATTTGATGTGAATATTAATCCTATTAATATGAATCCAGACTTTGAACTGACCGGTCACATTGGGAGCAGGCAAACTGCATCCTTCCATGTGGCGGGAAGGGCGTAGCTTATCGCAAAGACAGCTGCCAAGGAATATAAGCCACATAAATTAGATTTTATTCGCATTGTCTTATACTCAGCTACAGCAACGCAGTGCTTTTATTCATTTACTGTGTTCAAGCTATTTTCTTAAATTTTGCTTTCCCGACCCACCCTTTTTTCTTAGTATTGTTTATCATGCTTTCATTTGTTGGTTTACTTTCAGTATTGGTGCTGCTTTGGATCACATTGCAGACATTCTCTCATCACCTGGTCTGTCTGCTGCTGATGATTTGAAAACACTTCCTGAGGATTATAAAGACTTTGAGAGAAACTTTAACAAGTTTGTGTCAAATGCTCAGAATGTCGACAGTAAGTCCACTGTATTGAATTGGTACATGTAGCTATAAGATGAAGAAACCATTCATTCAATACATTATAAGTTAAATTACATGTTAATTGATTTTTTTAAGACACAAGTCAACTCCACATTTTCCAAATTGGATCCAAGAATTGTGAATCAGTAGCCAGTGCATTTATTTATTGGGTGAAATTACAAGGATGCGTATGCCTCCTTAAAATTTCGCCCTATAATAAACCGGCACCTGCTATTCAGGCGAGTGAATTAGTAGTCTAAATGACTTTTCTTGTTGGTGTAAATTTGCAAAACGTGATTAATTATTTTGTAGTCCAGTCTTAGCAATTCATTGTCATCCTTGTTGTTTTCATTCATTGTTATCCCTCTGACTTTGTTCCTTCCCCTATGACTTCCATGTAATTGTCGTCATTGTTGCCATCATCATCTTCAGTAGAGTGGTGTTCACTTGTGTATCGTGAAACCAAAACCAGAGTAATACAAGTCATGTAACAATCTAATGAACCAATCAGAGTTTCAAGCAAAACCAAGTTGCCAGTGCCAAGAGTAGGAAAACAGGTTTTACTTCTGATTGGTTCATTTAAGTGGTGCAAGATTTTTTAGCCTAATATAGAGGCCCTGCCAGGGTAAATTCCGACCGGCAACATGACGCAAAAAGTAGCGACAGCACGTAAAATGAAATTGAGACAAAAGACAATCTTTCTCGGCACAATTACGACAGCGACATGAAAGCCGAGAATGAGCAACAAAGAACGGTGGTTTGGCATATTTTTTCACCAATTTGAGGTCCTTGAGGACCCTCGAGATTCCCTTGAGGGTCTCTTGAGCATCACGTTATACATCATTTATGCAACTCCACAACTCCCTGGGAGACCTGGGACCCTGGGAATGAGGTCGTCAGTCAAGCGAACGAAGTGTAACGAAGTGCCCCATGTAACTGCACCTACGTATTGTAGTGGTCAGTGATGTTGTCTTCAACCCTCTCATCAAGAGTTTCATTGTAAGGAATAGTCATTCAAACTTTTGTTGGCTTATATGTTAACTTATGGAACCTTGGATTTTTCTCTTTGTAGATTTCACAATTAGGGAAATATTATCTGACCCTGATGAACTGCAGCTGTTCATGCAGAACTTGTCCATTTCACCATCAGTTTCTGAGGGGCTCCTGAATACAACAGTTAACACAAAAGAGGTAAAGCAGTAATTGAATGGCAGATCCAGACTTGCTCATAAGAGGGGAGGGGGCTTTATTTCATTTGAAAACAAGGAGGCCTGTAGGCATAAAAAACAAGAAGCCTCATAGGCTTTTCAACAGGGCCATTTGGCCTAATCCCCATTGATTCAAGATCACACACAAACTGGCATGATTAAATGTTTAAATCTGGTATCTCAGGATAACTCTTACATGCTTTTTAACTAGTGAATATGCAAAGCATAAGCAGTGGGACTGAATTCCACTCGACCGTTCGATCACTCAGCTTTTAATTTTTCTTGGTAATTCCGCTGACCAGTGGATAAGGTTTCAAGCTCTAGAAAACTTCAAATGGATTTTTCAAGAAATACATGTATGTCTAACTGTAAATGGAATATATTTTTCATTAGTTATTTTGTTTTTCATTTTCCAGCTCTCAAAATTTGTCAGTGCCCATGGTAGGGATCTCTTGAAGCAGCATCCTTTCGGAAAGCAATCAATGGGTGACAACCAGGGAAACCCACCTGGATTCCCACCGCTTGCTGCATCACCTGGAACTGGCCTGCTGGGGCTGTTACTCTTTAGTGCTATGAGTCGGCTGATCAGTACTACCCCATCTCCGCCACCAACTCCACAAGCAACAATCAACTTCACCATTAAACCGGTTTGTTACTCAATCATAAAATTATACATGTAGATCTACAATCATAGATACAAAGACTTTATTTTAAAGTGCGTGAAGCGGGCTGATTTTCAAACCATTTCAAAGGACGACTAAGAAACCAATAGTAATGAAAATACACTTAAAAGACTCAAAATTGCCCCTATAATCTATGACATTTAGTGATGATTGCAAATTAATAAAGTTGTGTATTATTGTGTTATCAAATGGCTGAAAACATTGTAAACTGTTCGACATGTTCTGTAGTTGTCCAGTCGGCAGTTTCAGGATTAAGCTGCTAGATACTAAGAAAGCTGTGAACGGTTTGGGAGTTGAGTCAAATCTCGGAATAGACACTTGTCTAAGACAGACACCTCACTAAAAAGGTCCCTGCCACACTTCAGTCATTTATTTTATTGTAATTATAAACTCTCAATGAGATGGACACCTATATGTTACAGTGTAGATGGAGAGTTTAACTTGATAACTTTTAAATTTATTGTTATATTTAAACATATGGTAGGTACAGTCAACTCTCTCTTAAGCAACCACCCTTGGTGCACGACAAAGTGGTCGCTTATGGGAGGTGGTCACTTATGGGAAAAGTCAACAAAATAAGCTCAAACTGAATTATGAAGACAATGACATTTCTGTTCCATGGCTTAGGGAAAGATTGAAAGCGCTGGCATATGTATTTCATATTGAATAACGCTTGGGAAATCTTATCCTACTACGTACGTGCTGTTGAAACCTTGTACGTAACATTTTGCAACAGATCACTGTAACAATCCACTTATTTATCTACAGATCATATTACAGTCATCTTTTTTGTAAGTGAACTGTTATTATCTGTCAGCACTCTGGGTCAGCACTATTAAAAACTGAACTTTTGTGACATTTGAGTAATACTTTTCTTACAATCATACGTGATCATGCCAGGTGGTCGCTTACCGGAAACAGAAAACAAAAGAATATGTGACTCAAATTTCTGGCCTAAAAAGTGGTCGCGGTCGCTTAAGAAATTTGAGTAGTGGTCGTTTACGAGAGAGTTTTTGAAACAGTATTTGACCAGGAAACAAAATAGTTATTTACAAAGTGGCCGCTTACAGGAGGTTGTCGCTTATGACTGGTTGCTAGGAGAGAGTTGACTGCATACACAAATTTTGTCGCTGTAGGAATGGGGTCCTGGACTTCTTTACATATATTTATCACCCTTATGGCTTATCTTTTATTTATCTATTTTATCTTTGCCATTAAATCATAATAAACATTGAATCTAACACTAATTACTACATTGTACATTATAGCTACAGTACACTGTATAATTTTACAAATTAATTGTATCCTTTTAGTTTTTGTCCAGACAGTGTCCATCTTAGAGAACGTTGACTCTGTGACAAAATTATTGATACTGAGCGGTCCTCTGCACACCTATTTGTTATATTATTGAAGTGGGATCTTGTGGGTTTATTTTACAACGGTTCTGATTTTAGCTTTTTGCAGTTGTGTTGCTGTAATTGTGCGACTATCACTTTATTTTTTCAATCTAGCTAGAACGCGAGTTTCGTGTGTTTTTTTTTACTTTTCCAGTCTATGGACACTCCTTATGTGCCATCAAATGTTTCTTCATGTAACACTACAGAGTTAGAGAAGATTTTGGTGTTCAAAAGTTCAAATCAAAAGGTAATGATGCTTTCTCCTATTTACATTGTCCCCAGTTAAATGCTAAATAAAGTGATTTTATTTGTATTTGTTTATTTATTTACGTACAGTGATTATGTAGTACACAGTGCTCGACCTTAAGGTCGAGCACTGCAGTAGATGTATTGAAATAATTATCAGTAAAAGTGCTACAATAATCAAAATTTGACATTTTGTATGGGGAAAGATGCATTCCTTACAGCTTACTACAGGTACATTACCTATCTGGGCCACTGAAATGAAGTTTGGGCTCTGCAAAGAAAAATATCAAGCTTGGAAAAGTAGTGTTTTCTGAGTCTGCCATTATAGATTTATGTTCCAGCGAGCCTATTGTTCAGCACTGTGACATCATTTTCTCCCTGATTTCTCACTTCAGTTTACAAGTGAAAGCTCATAGCACCAATGCAAAACACACTTCAAAAACAAAACAAAGATTCAAAACCATTCTCTAGTTTCTCATTTTTGTAGATTCATAGCACTTGTGTGGATGTTTGGATTGGAAATCACCTGCAGTTGGTAACCAGGCTGCAGAAACATGGCGGTTGAAAATTGTACAGAATTTGAGCGCAAAAAAAAAAAAAAAAAAAACTTTCCTTCATCATATCAAAGTAAACTTTAGATAACCTGTCCTTTAGAAATAACTGATTCACCGAAAATGAAACAGACTCAAGGATGTGATCATAGTATCCCTTTAATAAGGGAAATTATGATTTTGTGTCTTTATGGAAGAGGTAGTAGTACTTATTAAGGTACTACTGGCCGAGAAATGCTAGATAAATGAGCTTTTAAGTTTCTTACTAAATATTACAGTGAATGACAAAATGCTGTATTTGTACATACCACTAGAGTGTAAAATGGTTATACAAAAACTTGCTTTGTATTCAGTTAATAAAATGGTAATAAACTGGTGGCAACTCTCTGAGCTTGTTCACCGATTGACTGTACTTCTGTTTCTTTGTTTGTAGGAGACGCTTCGTCATTTATGTGATTTAACACCTCAGCAAGCTCAGATGTTAGCTAGTTTTGTTCAACAGCATATAGATCACACGGCTGCCATGCAAAAGGTTGGTGAAACTCACATTTGGTTTTATTTCTGCTTATTAACGTGTTGTTTTCCATTATCTCTTTTTAAAGTTTCTTTATGTGTTCATTTGTTCATGTAAGTCTATAGGACTAAATTACAGCATTTGCTATTTTTGTAATTCTATTCCGCAACTTCCATTTGAAGTGAAATGTTACAATCAAGCCAAGTATTAGTTTGAACATCAAGGGAACAACACAAAGCCTTGACAAGGGTGAGGACAAAGAAAACATCTGAGTGCCATTGGAAACCCATGCCTTGTGATAACCAGTTGGACACGTCGCTCAATCCGTTTAGCCCATGATGACTCACATAACTAGGTTCAATATGACAAGCATCCTGCATACCCAGGGGGTACTCCCATATGTACACTGTATGCTATATACTGTATGTCAATGAAAAAAATCTGAGTCCTTGTCCCTGTGTGTTTCCTACAGTGTATTCTTGGACCTCATGAATTTTCCTCAACAGTGAGGTGTCCTGTATAATTAGCTATCTCTTATTTATTTTTTAGCTAAATGTCACCCGTGAGGATTTGGCTGCTTACAATAGGTCATATGAAAAACTCAGAGGAGATGTAAGTGCCTGATAATGTAAAGAAACTGTTCTGTATTCATGGTTAATTTTGGATTGATTATGTTGTTGTGGTTAAAGAGACGCTGTCCTGCCAGAATAACAAAATGTCACTTGCCTTATATCCATGTTACTTTGCCTAATGCAACCAAATATACGGTACAACTTAATTGGATAAAAGATTTTACAGAGCAATAGGCTTGGGGGAAAGTGCAGGATTACAAGGATGGAAGTGGATTACAGTTCATCAAACATTGTTACTTTGGCTCTTTAGTAAGTTTAAATTAGTTCAAATTGAAGCGACTGGTCGCGGCAATCTCATGTCTACTGCTCATACAACTTTAGTCGCTGCTTGTCACTGCAACCAGTCTCTTTGTGTAAACAACTCCAGGTATGGCACTGTTCGTTTTCTTGTCAGTGTTACAAAACACCGGGGCATATAATGGTTAAAGAAACACATAACAAGTAATAAGTGAGATTCATTCCGGGATAAATTCATAAAAGATGTAATGTCCAGGCTGCTGAGTGGGAGGTCGCGTGTTCAAATCCCAACACTCAGGGTTCTAAACAAACGAGGACGAAGGTGCTGCCTTTGCTACGACATGTGCAAATGGTTAGAGCCTCATGTGGCTCGGATGACCATGTAGAAATGGCGGTCCCGTCTCCAATTGGGACGTAAAGTAACTACTGAGGATGTAACAAAACCCTGGCTGTGACCACGCTCAGTGCCATACATTGTTCATGGGTGGGGTGGGGGAGATAAGATCAACAATGGACCGTTAGCGGTTGCCAGGAGTGCCTTCATGAGCTGACGTCCCATGTCATTCTTATAAGTGTATATAAAGCACCACGAGACGCAAGTGATATGTGCACTATTTAAGCAAGAGATATTCATTAATTAATTATGTTCCAATTTTCAGCTGAAGAATTTGACCCAATTTGTCCACTTGGTACAAGAAGGAATGGAACTTGCACAGTTACTGCGGGTCAACCTGTCATTTACAGAAAGACTTCAGAATAAGTCCGCGCGGGAAAGAAACAAAATTTATCTGCATGAGATGTGGAAGAACCTCGGCCCAATCATATGCGGACCAGATCCTGAGGCACAACCATCAAAAAAGTTGGTAGATCATATGTATGATTATCGCTGCCGTACAGATGCTTGTAAAACACGGGCCATGCGACTTATGCTGTATCTTCTGCTTCACAATCCTACGATTGTTTACTCTCCGAATGGGACTGCCGCTGATGATGTCATAAAAAAGGTGATTGAATGTAACTGTGCTTTGATGATGGCAAATGTTAATCCCAAGTTTTTTGTAAGGGACATTGTCATTGGATTTGGTGTCACTTCAGAAACGTAAAAAAATGTTTTTGTATTAACAGAAGCCAAACATAGAGCAGCTTTCAATTGAGTGTGGTAGAACCAAAACCAAAGTAATTACTCTGACCAATCACAGCAGTCATAAACAATCCAATGAACCAATCAGAGCTTGAAGCAATTACATGTCGGCGGCGCCAAGCGCGGGAAAACGCGTGCGAGCAAGTCACGATTGGTTTTGGTTTTACTTCTGATTGGTCGAGAAAGTGGCGCGAGATTTTTTATCCAATCACAAAGCGTAGCAATGCAAAACCAAAGCAATTGTGTAATTACTTTCGACACTCAATTGAAAACTGCTAAAATGGCCCAGTTTTACGATAAATTAACACGTAGTGTACCTAACTGTTGATGAGTGTCTCTAGTCAGACAGATTGGATCTGAATAAATTGCAACTTGAAGAAAAATTAGCCTAATTTTTTTCAGCTCACGTTTTTCAAGTTCTCACATTTTCGTTTCCAAAATGAGCTGGATTTGTTGTTCTTTCAAAAATTGGTTGAATTTTTTCTCATGGTGTTAGTATTATTTTTTAAATAAGTAAAGATGTTGTAGCATGGTTTTGTGACACTGCTCCTTTTAGACAAGGTTGCTTGTATCCCTTTGATTCAAGATGATAAGGTCCCGCACAAATTGTTAGAGTCCTGTATAAAGGTTTAGGGCTCCTATGTACAGCAAATTAGGATGCCGTAGTGCCTTCTTATTCCTTCTGTCTTTTCAATGCCATATTTTTCTTTTTACTTTTTTTTTTTGCTTTTGGAGAAGTCCAAGAAGAACTAACATTCTTTTCAGACCTTCTTCCCTCTTTCACACATTCTTTTTCCAGCCTTTTTTATTCAGGGCATTTTGATATCTTACACAATAACAGACAGAGTAGTTTGAATGGTTATTGTTATACTTGTAATGAAGTACGAGGGATTAGGTTAGGCTGGTAACCTTGGCATACTTAGAGGACCAAGAGTACATAAGAATATTTTCTTTGTTAAAATAATAGATACCGTAAATCCTCGAATTAACACCTTCCATCGAATAAGCGCCCCTAGTATCAGCCAAATTTCGAAATAAGCCCCCCCTTCTTCAAGAGAGAGAAGAATTCTTTTGAGGGACTGACGCAGTCTGACAAAGAGGATGCCGCTGAGGATATTCATATCATTGACATGGATGGATCCTTTCCGTAAGGATGAAATCAAAATTGATGCCTAATACGTTACGTTTGCCGAACTACAGTTAACTATCATAATTATAGTGGTACGAACAGATTTGCCAGTTAGTACGTTTCAGTTTGTGAACTATTATATGAACAACTTTGTATTTTAACACTCAGGTTATGTTGTTGTTTCCGCACAAATGATATGCAAATTTTCACTCGAACGATTGGCAGTAAACATTGAGCCCGCGATATGTAATGGTCACCTGCCTTACCCATGGGGATGGTGTGGGAGGGAGGGGAGGGTGGAGTGTTGGATGCAGGGGGGGGGGGGTGCAGTAGAGCAAAACGCCTTGGAGAAGGGAGGGTCCAAAGGTTGTTTCATAGTCACGAGTTGGCTCACAGGACTCTTTGATTTCCTCTCAACAGGCAAACAGAACGTTTTCAGACATAGCCAAACTTCAGCATCTCGCGGAAGATTGGTTGAACACGTCACAGAGGATCAGAAGTGTGTTACAGCAGAATGAATCTCAGCATTACCTTGGACTTGTGTTGAACAGTAAACATAAATGCCTTCATCGTTATGATGATTTGGCGTACAATACCACTGGATACAGACCCGTAAATAAAATAAGGTAATTATTGCCATGTTTTTTTAGTGTGCGAGCTGTAGGAACCTTTTTCTTTCCTTTCCAACTCACTCCACTTTTGCGAGTGTTTGATAATTTTACTTATCAACTTATCATGCAAATGTTTTCCTCAGGGGTCAAGTAGCAATACTTCTATTGTCTTCGTGCAATGAAGTGATGAACCACCATTGTTAAGAAATATATCAAACACGAGGAAGAGTGTTTCATCAGGATTTCCAAACACCGAGAAGTGGGTTGAAAAACAAGGGGGGGGGGGGGAGTAATATATCAAACACGAGGAGGAGTGTTTCATCAGGATTTTCAAACACCGAGAAGTGGGTTGAAAAACAAGGGGGGGAGTAATATATCAAACACGAGGAAGAGTGTTTCATCAGGATATCCAAACACCGAGAAGTGGGTTGAAAAACAAGGGGGGGGGGGGGTAATATATCAAACACGAGGAAGAGTGTTTCATCAGGATATCCAAACACCGAGAAGTGGGTTGAAAAACAAGGGGGGAGGGGAGGGGAGTAATATATCAAACACGAGGAAGAGTATTTCATCAGGATATCCAAACACCGAGAAGTGGGTTGAAAAACAAGGGGGGAGGGGAGGGGAGTAATATATCAAACACGAGGAAGAGTATTTCATCAGGATTTCCAAACACCGAGAAGTGGGTTGAAAAACAAGGGGGGAGGGGAGGGGAGTAATATATCAAACACGAGGAAGAGTATTTCATCAGGATTTCCAAACACCGAGAAGTGGGTTGAAAAACAAGGGGGGAGGGGAGGGGAGTAATATATCAAACACGAGGAAGAGTGTTTCATCAGGATTTCCAAACACCGAGAAGTGGGTTGAAAAACAAGGGGGGAGGGGAGGGGAGTAATATATCAAACACGAGGAAGAGTGTTTCATCAGGATATCCAAACACCGAGAAGTGGGTTGAAAAACAAGGGGTGAGGGGAGGGGAGTAATATATCAAACACGAGGAAGATTGTTTCATCAGGATTTCCAAACACCGAGAAGTGGGTTGAAAAACAAGGGGGGAGGGGAGGGGAGTAATATATCAAACACGAGGAAGAGTATTTCATCAGGATTTCCAAACACCGAGAAGTGGGTTGAAAAACAAGGGGGGAGGGGAGGGGAGTAATATATCAAACACGAGGAAGAGTATTTCATCAGGATTTCCAAACACCGAGAAGTGGGTTGAAAAACAAGGGGGGAGGGGAGGGGAGTAATATATCAAACACGAGGAAGAGTATTTCATCAGGATATCCAAACACCGAGAAGTGGGTTGAAAAACAAGGGGGGAGGGGAGGGGAGTAATATATCAAACACGAGGAAGAGTGTTTCATCAGGATTTCCAAACACCGAGAAGTGGGTTGAAAAACAAGGGGGGAGGGGAGGGGAGTAATATATCAAACACGAGGAAGAGTGTTTCATCAGGATTTCCAAACACCGAGAAGTGGGTTAAAAAACAAGGGGGGAGGGGAGGGGAGTAATATATCAAACACGAGGAAGAGTGTTTCATCAGGATTTCCAAACACCAAGAAGTGGGTTGAAAAACAAGGGGGGAGGGGAGGGGAGTAATATATCAAACACGAGGAAGAGTATTTCATCAGGATTTCCAAACACCGAGAAGTGGGTTGAAAAACAAGGGGGGAGGGGAGGGGAGTAATATATCAAACACGAGGAAGAGTATTTCATCAGGATATCCAAACACCGAGAAGTGGGTTGAAAAACAAGGGGGGAGGGGAGGGGAGTAATATATCAAACAGGAGGAAGAGTATTTCATCAGGATTTCCAAACACCGAGAAGTGGGTTGAAAAACAAGGGGGGAAGGGAGGGGAGTAATATATCGAACACGAGGAAGAGTATTTCATCAGGATTTCCAAACACCGAGAAGTGGGTTGAAAAACAAAGGGGGAGGGGAGGGGAGTAATATATCAAACACGAGGAAGAGTATTTCATCAGGATTTCCAAACACCGAGAAGTGGGTTGAAAAACAAGGGGGGAAGGGAGGGGAGTAATATATCAAACACGAGGAAGAGTATTTCATCAGGATATCCAAACACCGAGAAGTGGGTTGAAAAACAAGGGGGGAGGGGAGTAATATATCAAACACGAGGAAGATTGTTTCATCAGGATATCCAAACACCGAGAAGTGGGTTGAAAAACAAGGGGGGAGGGGAGGGGAGTAATATATCAAACACGAGGAAGAGTATTTCATCAGGATTTCCAAACACCGAGAAGTGGGTTGAAAAACAAGGGGGGAGGGGAGGGGAGTAATATATCAAACACGAGGAAGAGTGTTTCATAAGGATATTTAAACACCGAGAAGTGGGTTGAAAAACAAGGGGGGAGGGGAGGGGAGGGGAGGGGAGTAATATATCAAACACGAGGAAGAGTGTTTCATCAGGATATCCAAACACCGAGAAGTGGGTTGAAAAACAAGGGGGGAGGGAGGGGAGTAATATATCAAACACGAGGAAGAGTATTTCATCAGGATTTCCAAACACCGAGAAGTGGGTTGAAAAACAAGGGGGGAGGGGAGGGGAGTAATATATCAAACACGAGGAAGAGTGTTTCATAAGGATATTTAAACACCGAGAAGTGGGTTGAAAAACAAGGGGGGAGGGGAGGGGAGGGGAGGGGAGTAATATATCAAACACGAGGAAGAGTGTTTCATCAGGATTTCCAAACACCGAGAAGTGGGTTGGAAAAACGAGGCGCAGCCGAGTTTGTTTTTAAGCGACTTCGAGGTGTTTTGATATCTCACGAAACACTCTTTTCATCTACTGATGAAAACACTTGCAGGACAAGTTTTTAAGAAATATATCAAACACTCGCAGGATTGTTCCATTAAAGTGCCTATCACCCCTAGAAAGATATTTTCAGAATCAACTCCTATGTACATTGAATAGTTGAATGGTAAAATATTTCTGGTTTTGAACTTCGCGTTTGTGAGTTACAGAGATTTTAATTTACAAAATGCTAATTAGATGACGTCAACCCGGGAATCATTTATTATACAACTACTTGTTTTCACCTCCAAGTAATATTTTTTATGAATCAATTGACTATCCACAGTTTATTTTTAGTATTTATCAAATTAATTATCCTCAAGCTGAAAACTGCGCATTGTAAATTGGCGTAGAAATAATGGCAAATTCCCAGGTTGACTTCATCTAATTGGCAATTTGTAAATTCAAATCTCTATAACTCACAAATGCGACGTTCAAAACCAGAAATATTTTGCCATTCAACTATTCAATGAACATAGAGTTGATTCTGAAAGTAACTTTCTAGGGGTGATAGGCACTTTAAGATATCAAAACACAGAGAACCGGGTTAAAAAAAATGAGACAGAGCCGAGTATTTTTAACCGACGTCAAAAGGTGTTTGGACACCTGATGAAACACTCTTTCAAGTGTTTGATATGGCTTCTCAAACTGATCATTAAATACAGGGAAAACGAAGGAATAAAATCATCAAAATCTATGCGAATTTAGATCGGGTTTTCGGCAAACCACCATCGCGCTTATTATTTTCTTTAATTAAAATTGATGAATTATTAATGAGCTTAAGAATGAAATGATGAACCACCGTTATTAATTTTTAGGGAACACCAAAGCGCAGGTCTTGATGAGTTACTGACCAGGAGTTGTGATAACACGAATCCATTGATAAAGCAGCTGGATGCTATTGACAGTGTGGCGCGCCTGTGGCTGGAGATGGCGTCACATCTTGATCTTAATATCTTCAGAGGCTTCAAGGATGAGAAATCTTTGGTGGATTTTGCACTGAACATTAACAACTCAAAGGCAGGAGACACTTCTAAAGTGGTAGCAGGTTAGTCAGGGACATCAAGGGATAAGTCGAACTTAGACCGTGGTCTAAGACAATTGATGCACCTCCACGTATGTTTCCTAATTGATCATTTTCAGTAGATTAATGTATTTCTGGTCTGTGCCATATGCCCTCTTCACAGCAAACAACGTTTAAATATTAACATTGGCAAAATTGAAACTGGTTTCGACCGCGGTTTTGTTAAACACCGTCTAAACTTTGCTTAAATAACCAGCTCCAAGAGTCTGCATGCCGTCAGTCGCCCAGGCGAATGGGCTGTAAATATATGTTCCGTGTCTTTTAAGCCAGCATTTTGGATTTTGAAAACTGAGGAGGATCTGGAGCGGGGAGGAGAGGAGAGGAGGAGGAGGAGGAGGAGAAACAAATAAACTTTCCTTTCGTGTTTTGCAAAATTATCTTGGATGGTGACTAAACACGATAGGGTCGACAATCGACATAAAATCAAAGGAAAGTTGAGTTCGATTGGCCATCGATCAAATTGATTGATTGTTTGATTGCTATCGATTATTATTAGAAATAGTAGACTTATAAAAACGTTGATACAATTTGTTAACGAATTATTCGCGACTAAAAATAAAACTGACAAACAAAACTAATTATACCACTCGTTCCCTGCAGGTATCGTGTTCCTGAATATCCATGCGAATGCTAGCCTACCACCGCACGTCAAATACAAAATTCGAATGAATGCGTCATATATCACACCCGCAACGGATGCCATCCGTGATCGTTACTGGATGCCGGGTCCTCAGAGTTGGAATCAGCTCTATTATGACTTGGGATTCACGTGGCTTCAAGATCAGATTGAGAGAGCCATTGTTGATTTGCATGCTGGACGAGATGTTATCAAACCTGCAGTATACTTACATGAGATGCCCTATCCGTGCTACGTTAGAGACAAGTAAGGCCTGCTTGTCAAGCCTTTGAGCAAACTCTCTTGGGATGGGGGGGGGGGGGAGGGGGGTTTGCCCTCCTCTCCCCCACCCCCCAAGAGAGCTTGGTCGCAGGTTACTTTGTTCATTATGTTTAGCGGTGGTTATGAAAGCAATCGAGCCGTATCTTCCTTTGGTATTGTTTATTATGTTGAATAGCGATCTTTGGATACAATTCTAATGAAGCATTAGCTCAGTATAGAACATTATTACCTGTTGTGCCGATGTTTATTGCGCTGTACTAGATGGTTCTAACTTGTGTCTAGGGATGAAATCCTTAAGTGTGATCATTCAAATGAAAATTCATGAGCGGTACTTTCCTGTAAATCTGCTTAGTAAGCTGTATAATGTATTGTAACTTTTGAGTCCACGAGTGTTTACCATTTACAAAAAAACGTACGGAAATTTCGGTTGGAATGTAAATGGAAGGCTATTTTAGTTTACCTGATCGAAAAATTTTCAAAATAAACGGAACGAATTGAGAGGCAGTCCAAAATTACCAATCAGGATATCTGAACAGAGATATGTGTACCATTTGCTTTTATCTACCAGTTCCAGGCCCTGCACCAGTTTTGATCCATGAGTGTTTACCATTTACAATCAGAGCTCAGAGTCCCCAGATCGGTTTTAATTTTTCATACTGAGTTTGAAGTCAAAGAATTGAAGTGTAAAAGAGATTTAAAACGACCAAAACATCTTAGGTCTCAGCGTGACGTAATTGCATTGTGTGAAACGAGACTTTCTAGACAACTGGATGACGTAACTACACTGGGGAATTTAAAAAGGTTTACTACAGCAATCATATTTTAACACGTAATACACTGAAGAGTTTACAGTAATGGAACAAGTGAAAATTTGCATATCTGTTCCCGTATACTATATCTCTATCGGGTGTCAGTAAAACGCGGGGGTCGGGGCCGGGGTTGGGGTGGGATTAGGTCTAGGATTAGGTATGGGATTAGGCATAGTGTTAGGATTAGGTAAAGGGATTACCGATACCTAATCCTAGACCTAATCCCACCCCGACCCTGGCCCCGACCCCGCGTTTTACTGACACCCATCTCTATCAACGCTTCGCGTGTTCACGAGATAAAAACAATCACAATCATCAAATTGTACCCGCCAATCTCGAACGGAATTCATTTTTCACATTCTAGAGTTTTACTTACCATTTACACAAACCGTGGACCAACCGGTTTTTTGATGAAATGGTTAACACCCTATGGATTTTCTCTTGGTTTTAACTGAAATTTTCCGGGGATTTTCCAAACGCTGATCTGTTGTCCTTGTGCTATAGTTTTATGTTCATTATTGAACACATGATGCCTCTGTGTATGACTGTATCATGGATCTACACAGTAGCACTCGCGGTCCAAGCTATCGTCTATGAGAAAGAACAGCGTCTGAAGGAGGTCATGAAGATGAT
The DNA here is from genome assembly GCA_022457155.1 of Cladopsammia gracilis. Taxonomy (NCBI): domain Eukaryota; kingdom Metazoa; phylum Cnidaria; class Anthozoa; order Scleractinia; family Dendrophylliidae; genus Cladopsammia; species Cladopsammia gracilis. Next base: position 1,523,708 of record JAJGOT010000034.1, read on the forward strand.
GGGTCTGTCTAACGCCGTGCACTGGGTGGCCTGGTTCATAACCTCACTCGTGGTTATGTCCATCACTGTAACACTCCTGGTTGTCATTCTGAAGGTAAGTAGCATGGCCAATGGTCAAGCCCAAATCATACCGTCCAGAAGGACGTCGGACACCTTATTGAGCCTTATATAACAGAGTAACTGGTTAGCTTTCAGTTGAGGTTGGGGATAGCAGTTTATATAGTTAAATTTAGGACTAAGCAACCCGAGAAGCTAGGTGGTACAGTGGTACGGTAGGCTATGTAAGCCTAAGCCTAGCTGAGGTCACAGGTTCAATCCTCAGTGGGGATTTTAGATTTTCTTTTTTACACTTAAACAGTTATTGAAAATAAAATTCTAAGTGTCGACATTACATTATATAAGTCTCAATACGGTGTCCGACGTCCTTCTGGACGGTATGATTTAGGCACAACCGTGGCCAATCTCGTCCAGCCTCCGCGTTCAAAATGGCGGACCAGTCGTAGAAACTTCTGGACAAGGCCGCTGAAATACTCCAAAATCCTGTAGTGTGTTGTCACGTTTGTTCAACGGAAGACAAAACCTCATCCATTGAAAGCAATAGTGAATACGATTACATATAAAACGGCCACATCCCTGTAAATGTTGCCTCAAGCCAGCGACAAACTTGGCGATTTTATCCGCCGATCGCGCCATTGGCGAAAATCACCAGGTGTGCCCGATATCGCGACGGCGATTTTCGATACCTGGCATGTTAGATATCGGCGATAAAAGTCCTAGGTACTTGGTGTATCCCTGATCATAATGTATGGTACTTCATGTATCTCTTATTGTAATGTATTTAGATATACTGCAGTGTAATTTAGGGTCGGATTACAGTATCTAGGGTTGAAGCACTAATTTTAGTATTTAGGTTTAAGCACTGATTCCAGTATTTCCAGTGTATCCAAAGGGTTAGTTCTTATATAGGGTTTGGGCTAGCAGCATATTATCTTATATCCCTTAAAAATTACAGTTTCCGGCAGCTAGTCCTGGGTGGTGTAGTGGATAGTGTGCATGGAGCAGATCTTACGGCCCGGGTTCGATTCCCTATTCTGCTGTTTTTATCTTCTTTTTCTACTGAAATAAAAACTAGGTGTTTAAATACAAAATAATAAGGGATACACCAAGTACATACCATAAAAGTAGCCTAGTGTGCCTGTTCCAGCGGTCGTCGCAGCGCGTAATTCAACCAATCGGATTGTGCGATTTTTTGAGCTATTTTGAAAAAAATAGCTCATTAGCAGGCGCAAAGGTTGGTTTGCGATGTTTGTTTGTTAGTATGTATGTATGTATGGATGGATGTATGTCTTGGGTTATGTCACACCAATCAGATTGTCTCTAGTATGTACACCGTGTACTATGTCAGCCAATCAAATTCTCGCTTCTAAAATTGTATTATTGAAGGTCAGAGAAGGGCACTTGGCATGAATTGAAAATAAGCCATCTTGGATGTTCGCGATTGTTGCCTCAAACACTAAAAGTGTAAAGTTTTGAAGATTTGTTGGTTGGGAATTGTGCAGTAATCCCGACTGGCTTGCTAACATGGCAATATCAAGGGCATTTATTCGGAAATACTGCCTAAAATGTGCTCTATGCATGAATTGTACAATTAATGGTCTGCGAGGGATGAGACGTCCAAAAAATGTGGACTGCGGTTACGTTTATAGGTGAGCTTGTACTGAAATAAGAAAGTATAGCTTTATTGCAAAAACGGCAAGCGGATTTCAAATAATGTGATGTGGAACATGAATTGGATGTTTCAAACCTGGGTTTCAAGCGATTACTATTTGAAATGGTATCTTTTTTGTCAGTCACGTTGTCTGCCCGTGAAAATGTTGAACTTTGTCCTTATAGAAACTTGTCCGGGATGCATGGAGTTCAACAGAGAAAACTTAATGCAATTAATATACAATTTACAGTATTTAAAACGTTTATCTTTCTGTGAATTAATGTGAGCAGATGTGTAGGTTATTAATTGTATGCCCCAAGCGATTACTACAAGCGAGTAGCGACTGTATTTTGTATGAGCAGTCACGTTGTGTGCACGTGCAAATGTTGAACTTTGTCCTTATAGAAACTGGTACGTGATGGAATTCAACATGTTTTCGAGAAAACGTTAATTCTTATGGTGCGTTAAAAAACGCCTGTTCAAAAAACTATTAATTGCAAAATTCATTTTGGATGCGCTAAGTTTCTGATTTAAGACTTTTCTGGTCGACATTACAGGAAAAGATGTTTGGTTCCAAATGTTAACCTCAAGGTAGTGGTTTTGAGTTGAAAACAATTTAATCTAATTAGTTTCTGTTTCTATTTGCACGACTTTTTTGTGGAGAATAAAAACAGTTGTTTGAATACTATTAGTTGCAATTTACAAGGAGGCTACCAATATTCATTTTACATGCGTTTAGTTTCTGTTAAAGACTTTTCTGGTTGACATTACAGAAACAGGTGGTTCAAAGAATTTTTGTCACTAATTTAATTAGCTTGTGGTTTGGAGTTAAAACTATTTAATTTAATTAGTTTGCGGCCAAAGGGAACCATTTCCACGTTTCTTTTGTGAATAATAAAAGCAACGTTTAAAAAAGACTAGAATTTTCAGAAAATAATAATCCTTCAATTTGGATGCATCAAATTTCTGTGCAGGACTCTTCTGGTTGACATGTAATACACTGATTACAGAGACCAGTTGCTCATTTCACTGGGGCCGTAGTATCGTCATAAAATAACTCCGAAGATCCCGTGAAAAAGCTAGCCAAAACTTCCCACCTATTTTCATACCCTAACCCTTTAGGCTAGAATACAAAAGCAAACTTTGCATTTTTCCACCTAAATAGAGTTTTGGTCCCAGTGGGCCCGTTTCTCGAAAGTCCCGGCAACTTTTCGGGCCCGCAACTCATATTCAAATCAGAATCTATAAAATGGTGATGCATTTTTAGCCCTCAAACCAGCTCGACTTGTTTTGTCAATTTAGAATTTTATTGCTTAGCTTTCAAAATCAACAAAATTTTAATCTTTAATGAATACATTGCGTGCATAAGATAGCTTTCCAGGCCCGAAACGTTATCGGGACGTTCGAGAAACGGGACGCAGTTCGTGATCTTGGTAGTTTTTGGGGGTAGGGGGCGGGCCGGAGGATTTGAAAAACGTATATCTGCAGGCGGTTATTTGTGCTAGTTTTCTTCCACTGTTTTGTTGCTTTCACCATTTCATATCATTTAGGGAATTTTCAAAATAGCTCATGCACGCAATGCGTGCCTATGTTATATAAAAGCCTTGTGCATACTTACGTGATGACAGAAGCTATCATTTTGGACGCATAGAAAGCCCTGAAAACGAACGTGGAGGGGGAATTGCCAGAAAAATCGCCAAGAGTGTCCGAAGTAGGTAGCGACGAAATTCGTTTGCGGTAAAGTTGGCGATCAAAATTGCCGCAATCGGCTTTAGATAGATGCAAGTACTGGCATACACAATAGCGTTAGGTTGGTTTAGTGGTCGATAGTCGCCTCGCATTTATGCGCCAGTCGCAAGTCATTAATTAAGATGGTTTTGTATATAAATGGATACTAATTGACCTTCTCTTTTTGCTGTCCGCAGTATGGCATGGTGTTGTATTACAGTGATCCGCTGGTTGTGTGGGTGTTCCTTATGGTTTTTGCCGTTGTGACTATTGTCTTTTGTTTCCTCATCTCCGTGTTTTTCTCCAAGGCCAAGCTGGCCTCGGCGTGTGGTGGGATCATCTACTTCCTGACCTACCTTCCATACGTGTTTATCTCCATCCGAGAGGAGGCTGGGTTCGTGAATGTGTCAGGCAAAGAAAAGATGGCCGCCAGTCTCCTCTCCACGTCTGCGTTTGGACTGGGAGCGAGGTATTTTGCGATCTACGAAGAAGAGGGAGTCGGAGTGCAGTGGTCCAACCTTGGCAAGAGTCCCGTATGTATTTATGTTATATACAGGGGATGATTGTATAATTGTCATCTGTACTGTCCTATCTGTCTGTATTTGTTAGTATTTTTGTTCACGTGATACATTGTAACCTATCGTAAGCAACCACCCAAAATGCAAAGCGACGGTGGTCGCTTACAGGAGGTGGTCGCTTACATGAAGTCAGACCACAGGGAGACCACCCACACTGCAAAGTTAAGGTGGTCGCTTACATGAAGTCAGACCACAGGGTTACCACTCACACTGCAAAGCCAAGGTGGTCGCTTACAAGAGGTCAGACCACAGGAAGACCACCCAAAATGCAAAGCCAAGGCGCTTACATGAAGTCAGAACACGGAGGGTCTTTTCTGTGAATCATATGAACCTGTAGTTACTTCAATGTACAAAGCACCTATCAGAACACAGAGGATCTTTACTGTGAATCATATGAACCTGTAGTAATTTCAATGTACAAAGCACCTATCAGACCACAGGGGTCTTAACTTTGAATCATATGAACCTGAAGTAATTTCAATGTACAAAGCACCAATCAGACCACAGGGGTCTTAACTTTGAATCATATGAACCTGCAGTAATTTCAATGTACAAAGCACCTATCAGACCACAGGGGTCTTAACTTTGAATTATATGAACCTGTAGTAATTTCAATGTACAAAGCACCTATCAGCACAAAATATTGTATCAATATGAAGTTTTGATGCAAAGGAAAAAATTTTCGTTATTTTGGAGTTGTACTGTAACACATAATTCAATTTGCGTCTGCAGCGGCATCGAAATATGTGCGAGTGGTCGCTTACCAGAGGTTAAAAACAATAGAAAAATTCAAATCACCAGCGTCGAAAGTGGTCGCGGTCACTTAGGAGAGGTGGTCACTTACGAGAGATTTGGACTATAGTGATTTGACTGGAAGTAATGTGGTATTTTGGACAAGTGGTCACTTGGAAGAGGTGCTCGCTTAGAAGAGGTGTGGTCGACACAAATTATAGAACAGCATTCACAATAGACGGATCAACTAATTAATTCACCTTTTTAAGACGTGACTCCAGAGTGGTTTTTTAAAATTGAGCATTGGAAAACCCAAATGAAAGTAATCACTCTGAGCAAAGGATTCGGACAATCCAATGCACCAATCAGAACTCGAAGCAAATACGTGCTGCCGGCGTCAAGCGCGGAAAAAAGGCGCACGAACAAGTCACGATTGGTTTTGGTTTTACTTCTGTCTAGTGGAGAAATTGGCGCAAATGTTCTTTTTTTTACCAATCACAAACCGCCGTAATACAGTACCAAAGCAAATGCAAATTAATGGCAAATCAGTTTACAAACAAAGACTTAACACTGTTAGTTGATGACACACCTTTCATTTGGTAATAAAGCGGCTTTTTATTGAGTGTCGAAAGTAATTTAGCGATTGCTTTTGGCGTTGCATTGCTGCGCTAAAAAAATCTCGCGCTACTTTCTCAACCAATTAGAAGTAAAACCAGAACCAATCGAGACTTGCCTGCAGGCATTTTCCCGCGCATGGCGCCGGCTACATATATTTGCTACGAGTTCTGATTGGTTCATTAGATTGTCTGCGTCTGTTGTGATTGGTCAGAGTAATTGCTTTGGTTTTGGTTTTATGACACTCGATTGAAAACCGCTATAAAATAAGCACATTGTCAAAGTTTCGCTTCTCTCCAGGTCAAAGGCGATGATTTCAATCTCCTGACAGTCTTGTACTGTATGATGATGGACACAGTAATCTACGCCATTCTAGTGTGGTACATAGAGGCTGTTCATCCGGGATCATACGGTCTGCCTCGCCCGTGGTACTTTGTCTGTCAGCCGTCATACTGGTTTGGCCATAACACGCAGGCGTGCCCTAAGATGAGCCGCAGTACATTCCAGATGATGACAGCGGACGAGTTGGAGGATGCGCCTCAGGCGCAAGGACTGCTGGCCTATGAGCGGGAACCGTTTCACATGACCCTGGGTGTTACCATAGAGAATCTTGTAAAGGTACACAACGTTTAATGCTCCGTACTAGCCAATCAGAGAACGCTAGGGACATGTTCCGAAGTTTTATAACAATCTTTTATTGGCAACAACATTTTTATTAGTCTTGTGGAGACACGGTGGTCTAGTGGTTAGCGCGTCGGACTTTCAACCTGAAGGTCGGTGGTTCGAAACCTGGTCTCTGCCGTCGTGTTGTTTCCTTAGACAAGAAACTTTACTCCACATTGTCTCTCTCCACCCAGGTGTATAAATGGGTACCGGCGACAAAATGCTGGGGGTAACCCTGCGATGGACTAGCATCCCATCCAGGGGGAGTAGCAATATTCCTAGTCGCTTCATGCTACAGAAACCGGGTTTAAGCTCCGGCCGTGTGGGCCATCTGGCTCGTGTGCGACTTTACTTACTTTACTTACTTTTATTGGGAAACCAACGTCACCGTAAGGTGATTTATATAAGGGTTCTAAAACATTATAAAATACAATGAAAAACTAAATTTTCAACATGGCTACGCGGAAAACGAACGCGCTGGGAATCATTACACTCAATAACACAATATTTCTCGTATCTTTTGTAAGGCAGTGCTCGAATAAAGGGCAGTTAGTATTGTGCACTGACAAACTTCAATTAAGATACAAGATAGCGGGCTGTTGCAGGTCTAGAAGACCTCTGTTCGCCATTAACTAATACGTGTTCCCCGACTGAATAGAAGGTTGAGAAAGATGTTACGTTCATCATGTTACGAGCGTGGAACAAAGATTGGGATCGAACATATGACCTTCCGTACACCGGTTGGATGCTCTAACCACTGAGCTACGAGAGAATCATGGCGGGCTGCGCCATATACTAGGTTCATGACACTGTCACCTATTTTTAGTATCACTTTGAAAAGCGAAAAAAACACATTTGATTTAATGGAAACCTTAAAATAATGGCCCAGTTTTGTTAACAAATACTCTACCAGTGCACAGAAACTAGTATTCGTTATCTTTGGCTGCGGATGGCCAGGATGGAAATGGATTGCAACTTGAAAAAAAGTTCCTCCTAAGAGTCGTGGAAAAATCGCAGAAAATTTATTATGGTTTGTTCTTCCTTGAAGAAATCACTTGATATTATCTTCTTGGTGTTCTAAAAGCAATTTTATGTTTGAGCAAAGGTACTTTGTCATATATTTAGTGTATTTTGACCAAAACACAGCAAAATCTGCGTGACAATGCCCCTTTAAAAGCGAGCTGTGAGCAACACAGAAATTGCCTGTTCTATTGATCTCTATTGACCTCTATTGACCTCTATTGACTTCTATTGTACCTCTATTGACCTCTATTCTACCTCTATTGACCTCTGTTCTACCTCTATTGACCTCTATTGCACCTCTATTGTACCTCTATTGTACCTCTATTGACCTCTATTGACCTCTATTGTACCTCTATTGACAGGTATACAAGGAAGGAAAGAAACTGGCGGTGGATGGATTAACACTGAACCTATATGAAGGACAGATCACCTCATTTCTTGGTCACAACGGAGCCGGCAAGACGACCACCATGTCCATTCTAACAGGCTTGTTTCCACCCACTGCGGGTACTGCTTATATCTACGGCTGTGATATCCGTATGGACATGGATAAGATTCGGCGCAGTCTGGGAATGTGCCCACAACACAACGTGTTATTTGACAGGTAAGGTATTGAAGGTTTTGAATTTGGCGAATATGCCATTTCCGAGTTGCTTTATGCCTCGTAATCAAAGCGAGGCTTCATGCACAGGCTTTCATATAATCAAAGGGCTCTAATAGGCATCTCGTCAATACGAAACAACATAAGGCTAAGTCCACAGATCGGTTTTAATTTCCATACTGAGTTTGAAGTCAAAGAATTGAAGAGTAAAACAGATTTAAAACGACCAAAACATCTTAGCGTGACATAAATATGTATTGTGTGAAAAACCGATCTGTGGACTTATTCATGAGTTGGCTCTTTGAGAGCCCTTTGATTTCATTACTGTTATCGTTTAAAGTCGCATTAGAGAGTTAACACGCTACGCGTGTTTACATCAAATTATATTGCTTTGTTGCTCTTGCAAAAGTGAAGTGCTCATTAATGCCACAAAGTTTTAAATCACTAGAATTCGATGTAAACGCCATTGTTAACTTTCGAATGCGACCGCAGCCATTGTTGTTGCAATAACACTCTCTTTGCTCTGTTCAGAAAATTTTATATGATACTTAATGACTTTAATCTTGATTTTCTTAATTGCAAATTATCGATGGCCCTTTTACTGGCTGATATGAGTCGGCCGATTTCTTATCTTACCGAGAAAGATATTTTATTTTTGAAATAAATAATATGATAATCGTTTCTTGTTTTGGTGTCATTAGAATGACCGTAGATGAACATTTGTGGTTTTATGCGCGAATGAAAGGAATGCCTGGAAATGAAGTCAAGAGAGAGATGGACCAGTAAGTATCTTTATTCTTATCAACAATTGTATGCAACGTGTAAACTCCGAGTTACAGCAGCAAATAATAGATTCACTTAAAGCTGAATTACAGTCCGTACTGCGCAATCTCGGGGTTTGTTTTCATTTTTTGTTTTGAATTTGTTGATATGTTACACTTCGGTAATAGCATACATGGAGTAAATGGGAGTAAACCGGCCGTCGTGTTTATGAATGCTCGATGAGCTGAAACGTCGGTTTAAGAAAACTTTGGGGTTCTTTTACTTGTTATTATTGTTTGGCAAAGATATCTAACGTTAATAATAAAGGAAAAGGTAAGTTTGTCCCGTAATTTTCATTTTCGGTCGCAAGTAAACGTTCCTTGTTTGTGTCTCTCACAAACATTGCCGAGCTGAGATTGTGCAGTACGGACTGTAATTCATCTTTAACAGGTCTAAGGACACCACAATGTTCAATGTTACATCATGTGCCAGCGTGCGGACGATTTTTGATGCAAAATTTGTATTTCTATTTTTGTTGCGTGTTGCGGCCATATGCTTCACGTGTTTGACCTTTTTTCAAAAAGTTTCAACATGTTGCCACAAAAACATTGCTTTTAAAAATGTGTTTTAAAATTGTCTTGTGTGACATGACCTTTGTGCTCTCTTGTACGGGTAAAGTTAAAGCTATCGTACTTTTGTTTCAAGTTCTTTAGCTTGAGAAAAGACTTAAAATATTATTACAAATTTCGGAAACAGAATAGGTTCTAACAAAAAACGATTACATTCTCATTTGTTTGGGGAGAACACCCGAAAAACTGATGTCCATGATTGTACGTAAGTATTGTTTAACAAACACTTCATTTTTGACAAAGTCTGTGTGTGTTGTGGTGAACGTTTATAGATGACACTTTGTGATGCCTATCATGACGTAGCGTTGCCCCCTCAGCGAGCAATCAAAGAACACGCTTTATTTTCTATTGATATAAAATCCCTTTGTTGTAAAGGCTTGTAACGGACGTAGGACTGCCCACTAAACGCCACTGTGCTGTGGAGACTTTGAGCGGAGGCATGAAAAGAAAGCTCTCTGTGGCGATGGCCTTTGCTGCTGGATCAAGAACTGTTATCTTGGATGAGCCCACTGCTGGTGTGGACCCTTATGCCAGGAGAGCCATATGGGACCTTCTGATCAAGTATAAGAAAGGTAAGTGAACAAACACTTGCTGGCATTGCAAAGAGGAGGTTTTAGTGAGGCGACACTATTGCTTCAGCCTCGCCTCAGTGTGACGTCACATTCCAAACTCGTTGCTGATCAACAATGGCTCATGCAAAAGTTGGTTAACGCAGAAAGAAACTTTGAAAGTTTGATGACCAAGAATACATCATCATAGGTTAGCAGTTTTTAACATTATTTTCTTTCTCTCCCCTCCCCCTTTTACAATTTTGCGTATAACGGGACATTTTTAATGCGTAATTGTTCGCTGAGATCCCAACATTTAAAACGGAGGGATGGGTGTGGGGGGACTCAGAAGACTAACAAATGACTCTTATTTGATATTAATAGAACACTGATGTAATTCAGTACTGATGCTGTTCATTTTTACAACCTTCCCAACTACTTCTGGTTGCAATTGTAGGCCTGTTTTCGCGCCGTCATTGCATGGGTTTTGCACTCATTGTCAACAAACACCCCACTTTCAATGTCGCTGTGAAAACTGTCTTTGTACATGTAGTCCTTCGAAAAGTAAATCGATTGTTTCACTGCAGGTCGAACTATTTTGCTCTCCACACACTTCATGGACGAGGCGGATTTGCTAGGAGATCGTATTGCTATTGTTTCCAACGGAAAGCTCCGTTGCGTGGGTTCACCACTCTTCTTGAAAAGCCACTTTGGAGATGGCTACCACCTCACCCTGGTGAAAAAACGTGAAAGAACCCCCCAGGGGTCCATGGTGAGTGTCCACATGTCACCAGCGCAATCCAGTCAGCGCCTAGAGACTACTGTGACGTCAGCGAGTGACAATACTCTTCAACCTGGTGAGTGAAAAATTAATATGGGCGATTCAGGGTTTTGTTAAGGTCTCAGTGTACTGGATGGTCCCCTGTAAAAGTCCAGATTCGATATTCAGGTTCAAAGCATCTCTCATTATTCGAGTACCATTAGTTATCGCCTTATTCTCAGACAGTTCGAGGTCGCTTGCACTAACTCCCTCCTCTCCCCGCCTGATGTCCTTTGACTCCCTTCTCTCCCCATCTGATGTCCTTTGACTCCCTCCTCTCCCCATCTGATGTAATTGACTCCCTCGTTTCTCCATCTGATGTCCTTTGTTTGAGAGCTTGTTCTTGATGTCATCTGACCGTTGGATATCTTGAAATTCCTAATGGAGGAAAAAAAGGTCTAACACCCACAACGATCAGATGACGTCAAGAACAAGTTGTTTGAGGACATCGGACAAGGAGAGCAAGGAGTGATTGCGAGCGACCGTGGACCGTCTGAGAATGAGACAACGTTAGCTAGAACTTATTGGAGAGTTCAGGGGTTAACCCCGTGAAGAAATAGTCAAAACACAAATTCTCCTTACTGCTCCTCATACAATTTTAAAGTGCGTATCACCCCTAGAAAGTTATTTTCAGAATCAACTCTATGTACATTGAATAGTTTTGAGATTTTAATTTACAAAATGCTAATTAGATGACGTCAACCCGGGACTTTGCCATAATTTCTACGCCAATTTACAATGCGCAGTTTACAGCTTGAGGATAATCAATGTGATAAATACTAAAAATATACTGTGGATAGTCAATTAATTCGTAAAAAAATATTACTTGGAGGTGAAAACAAGTTGTTGTATAATAAATGATAATAAATGGTTGACGTCATCTAATTAGCATTTTGTAAATTCAAATCTCTATAACTCACTAACACGACGTTCAAAACAAGAAATATTTTACCATTCAACTATTCAATGTACAAAGAGTTGATTCTGAAAATAACTTTGTAGGGGTGATAGGCACTTTAACACAAATTAAGAGACGATAATTAACCCTTTCATTCCCAGAGTGAATTATGGAGACATGTAGTGTGGTTTGTAACTTTTGAGTCTGTCGACGAAATCCTATGGTGTGACCATTCAAATGAAACCTCTTTAGCAGTACTTTTGCATGGTACCATTTTTTCTAACTTTTGAGTCTGTAGATGAAATCCTATGGTGTGACCATTCAAATGAAACCTCTTCAGCAGTACTTTTGCATGGTACCATTTGTTCTAACTTTTGAGTCTGTTGATGAAATCCTGTGGTGTGACCATTCAAGTGAAACCTCTTCAGAAGTACTTTTGCATGGTACCATTTGTTCTAACTTTTGAGTCTGTGGACGAAATCCTATGGTGTGACCATTCAAATGAAACCTCTTCAGTAGTACTTTTTCACGGTACCATTTGTTTTTCAATATTTTATAACAAGAAATTTGGGATTTTTCCTGAAAATGATTTTTGGCACTCTTGGAAGGCAAAGGATTTAGATCAGGTTTCCAAACCACCGTCTCTGTTATGAATTTCTTTGTTCAAACGTGATGAATTATGAATGAGTTTGAGAAGATTCAATCATAACTTTCCATAACCCACAGATCAACAAAACAGCAGTGAAGACCATGTTAAGCAGGTGACAAACTTCATCAGGTCTCACGTACCGGCCGCCAAGCTGGAGCAGAACACACTGCAGGAGCTTACGTTTGTTCTTCCAGATAATTCCGTCAAGCGAGGCGGATTTGAAATCTTCTTTAGTGATTTGGAGAAGAAGCAAAGTGAACTGGGAATTGATAGTTTTGGGCTGGCAGATACTGCTCTAGAGGAGGTAAGTTTGAGAAGATTTAAAATGTCAACGTGGAACCGTTTATGGACAATTTTAGAACAAAATCCCCAAAATGGACACGGAAATAAAAGATAATACGTTTGTGCTCGGAGATATGAAATTTCTCTTCGAGTTAAACACGAGAAGAGAAATTTCTCATCTTCAAGCAGCCATGTTTTATTTTGTTTATTTTAGAAACGACTGTAATACCGAGGATTGTCCAGAAATTTCCTAAAATGTTCAAAAATTCTCCGACTTCTGACCGAAGGTTGTACAAACGTTTCCGATTATTTTCCGAAAGTTTCCGAAGATTTCCGAGGAAGATCCAAAGATGTTAGCTTGTTTGACATTAACAAGGGCAAACATAGGTAGCTAATGTGAAGATATTCACTCTTCACGTGTCTTTTTTCCCCGGTAGGAGAAATCCTTGTATTTTACTGAAGTTTATATAATAATGTAAGTTTTAATGTAGCAACATTGATCGTCTTACTCTAGGATGTTATGTTGTCCTAGTTTACTCATTGTCATTTCCATGTTTTGCTTTAGGTTTTCCTCAAAGTAACTGACGTTAGCTCTCGAGAGGAGTCGGGTAAGATACGCTCTGCAAAACTTGTTTGACCTGTTTTTGTTTTTTACAGCTATTTCAAATAACGTTGTCGGATGAAAGCTCAAAGCTACAAGCCAAGATAGTTGGGAGCGGCGCAAAAGAAACGTTTTTCCCGCTCGCCGCATCGCTCATTCGCGCCGTTTCTTTTCGTTTCGCCGCTCCCAACTATCTGCATGCCTGGAACAGGTGCTCGGTTTACTCGTTCGGTCTTGACTTGTAGGCTTCTGAGCTTTGAGCTTTGAGCTTTCACCCGACAACGTTAATTGAAATAGCTGTATACAGGGGAAACCAGAAACCCATAAGTGGGTTGAAACGTGCAACTGTCTCTTGTACGCTTCAAAATAAGCTTGCGATTATTCAATTTGTTAAGAAGTTGTTACAGCCATATTTGGAAAATCAAGATGAAAACATTAACCAATCAATTCGCTAGAACAACTTGCTTCCAATCTCGAGGGACCGAGGGGTTTCCAAATATGGTACTAAGCAAAAGCTAAATATTCGGAAGCTGTGAACGCGCGTTACACGTTTCAACCCACTTATGGGTTTCTGGGGAAACCTAATAAGTCTACTGTGGCAATGTTGTTGCACGTTCCATATTTTGCTCTACCCCAGATCCGAAGGTCGGTGTTTGGGTGCGGCCTGGTCTCTGCCGTCGTGTTGTTTTCTCAGACAAGAAACTTTGCTCCACATTGTCTCTCTCCACCCAGGTGTATAAATGGGTTCCGGCGACAAAATGCTGAGGGTAACCTGTGATGGACTAGCATCCCATCCAGGGGGGAGTAGCAATACTCCTAGTTGCTTCATGCTACGGACATCAGGTTAAGCTCCGGCCGTGTGGGCACCCTGTGGCCCGTGTGGGCCACCTGTGGTTCGTGTGCGACTTTAAGGTCAAATGAGCCAAAAAATTGACATATTTTCTTTTAGTCCAATATTAGTGCAGTGTGTTGAAAGAGGACCAAATAAACATATTGTGAAGTTTAAAGCTAATTAGACTTGGCATCGCAGAGATATTGGAAGTTGAAAAATGAAACTTTTTGGCCTTCATTATCGTAAAGCGATCGGAAAATTGTCGGAAACTAAAAGTGACGTCACTAATGACGACCTGAAAACAGTCAAGGATGAAGTTGAAAGTCGGTGACTAAGCGGAAAACTATGGTGTTTTGTTCTGCGATAAACGGCAGCAACAATTGTCCATTTTCAATACGAAAACAGTGAAAATCTTACTTGTCATGATCCTTACCAATCCTACCACTTGAAGCGCGCGGCCATTTCAAAAACGTTTTCGTGAAGTCTTCGGAAATCTTCGTACTTTTAGCTATGTGACTTACTTAAATGCTCAGGATGGCAAATTGTTGCATAAGTATGCTTTATTTAACGTTTAAATGGCTTTAAATGGATAAAGAAAAAAATTCAAATTTTTGGTTCATTTGACCTTTAACCATGTTCTGTGTCACATATTGAAAATTGTAGTCTTATTGTTTTCGAACAAGTTGTTTTCTTAATGTTATGTTTTTTTTGTATGACACACCTAAAAAATCTGACTGATCTCTTCGTTAGCAATTCGTGAATAAACATTTTACCATTACGGCAGCCATGGATCCCATAATGACCATTAAAATAAGTAAAGTTGTTTTAAGGGGCATTGTCACGCAGATTTTGCCGAGTTTTGGACAAAATACACCAAATAGTTGACAAAGTACCTTTGCTCAAACATAAAATTGTTCTTAGAACACCAAGAAGATAATATCAAGTGATTTCTTCAAGTAAGAACAAACCATAATAAGTTTTTCTGCGATTCTTCCACGACACTTGAGAGGAACTTGAAAAAATTGGCCAATACTAGTTTCTGTATCCTTGAAAAGTATTTGTTAACAAAACTGAACCATTATTTGTAGGTTTCCATTGAAATAAATATGTTTTTTGGCTTTTCAAAGTGATACTAAAAATAGGTGACATACCCTTAATAAAGGAATATGTTAATTTCAATGGGGTTCCCAGGGAACAAAATCAATTTGGCTGCCGTATCGGTAAAATGTTATATAAATCTGTTCAAAATTTCCTCCGTTCCTTGTACATTGTAAAAATGCTGACTTCACTTTTGTTTTCCACACCTCCAACAGAAGACATCAATTCATCTAACTGTGATAACTCTTCTAACCCTGGCGAGTCCGCAAGCACTGGAATCAGCGGTGACCATGCAGGGTTTGGTGACGAGTGGGACTCGGATTTACCGGGCGGAGGAGAACTGGAACTAGGCGACATGTCAGGAATTCGGTATGACGCAAGAGAACAGCTGTTGAGTCCGGAGATACAAGAAGAGGCCGGCTGTCATTATGGTCAGTGAAGATAAAACTTCGTTAGTAACTGCATTCATTGAACCAACTCGACCTGTGATTCCTTGATAATTACATAGAGCGGTTATTTCGCAAATGCTCTGGTTTTGCATTGCTACGCTTTGTACTAGCTAAAAAATCTCACATCACCTCAACCAATCACAAGTAAAATATATTAATATATAGTAATATATCAATCACGAGGAAGAGTGTTTCATCAGAATTTCCAAACACCGAAAAGTGGGTTGAAAAAACGAGGCGCAGCCGAGTGTTTTTAACCAACTTCGAGGTGTTTGGACACCTGATGAAAAACTCTTTCAAGTGTTTGATATAGCTTCTCAAACTGATCATTAAATGCGGAGGAAACGAAGGAATTAAATCTTCAAAATCCATGCTAATTAACCCTTTCACTCCCAGAGTCAATTATGAAGACGTGTGGTGTAGTTCTAACTTTTGAGTCTGTTGACGAAACCCTGTGGTGTGACCATTCAAATAAAACCTCTTCAGCAGTACTTTTGCATGGTACCATTTGTTCTAACTTTTGAGTCTGTTGATGAAATCCTATGGTGTGACCATTCAAATGAAACCTCTTCAGCAGTACTTTTGCATGGTACCATTTGTTCTAACTTTTGAGTTTGTTGATGAAATCCTATGGTGTGACCATTCAAAGAAAACCTCTTCAGCAGTACATTTGCATGGTACCATTTGTTCTAACTTTTGAGTCTGTGTACGAAATCCTATGGTGTGACCATTCAAATAAAACCTCTTCACCAGTACTTTTGCATGGTACCATTTGTTCTAACTTTTGAGTCTGTGTACGAAATCCTATGGTGTGACCATTCAAATGAAACCTCTTTGGCAATACTTTTGCATGGTACCATTTGTTTTTCAATGTTTTACAAAATGGATTTTTCTTTCCTTTTAGACGATCAGACGCCACTGAACACAGCATTCCAAGGTGTTGGTACTCGTACATTGACCGGCTGTAGTCTGAAATTGCAGCAGTTCTACGCTCTAATAATCAAACGATTCCACTACGCGCGTCGGAACTTTAAATCGGTCATATCTCAGATTCTTCTTCCCGCCATATTCATCACCATTGCCATGACTATGGCTCTCTCGTTTCCAAAATCACCGGATCAACCTCCTCTGGAACTAACTCCGTCCATGTTCCCGCGGCCAAACTACATTCCGTTTGCAAACGAGGCCAAAGGCGTCAACCAGTTGGCGTCACGACTGGACAAAACATTGACTCTCCTGTCTGGTGTCGGGGCGACGTGTTGTGTCAAATCAATTAATTTGACTGTGAAAGAAAGCTTGGGGAAGAGACCTTCGAAGGAACAACTGGCGCAGATGTTCAACCGATCATGCTCCGTTTCCATAGACGAAGTGTCAGAAGATTATTTCAAACCGTCAAATATGAACTTAAAGTATATTTATTCCAATGGATCAAATACGTCTCAATCAGTGACTCACAAGGATACTGGCATAGGATGCCGGTGTTCCCAGAACAAGACAGCGTATGTATGTGACAGGGGCGCAGCCGGATCGCACCCTCCGGAACTCGTCACTATCACCTTGGACACTCTACAGAACATAACTGGCAGGAATATTTCAAAGTATTTATTGTTTACAACAGAGTGGTTTAAGCTTCACAGGTAGGCGTCTGTAGTTTTAACTTACCATACCTTTCAAAAGATGATCCGAAAATTAACTGGGCGCACTCAGGTCTGGAATATGGTTGATTTGCTTACTACTAGCCCAATTTCGATATATTAAATTCAACTTGAAACAAAACACATCACTGCGCTTCTAACCTCTTTTCCACGCTTTCAACCTCTTTTCCACGCTTCCAACCTCTTTTTCACGCTTTCCAAACTTTCCGTGCTTCTAACCTCTTTTTCACGCTTTCAACCTCTTTTCCACGCTTTCCACGCTCTCCATGCTTCTAACCTCTTTTCCATGCTTTCCACGCACTCCACGCTTCCAACCTCTTCCTTCTGGGAACCCTTAGGCTACGTTTACACGGTACCGGAGGAATGTTCGACCGGTTGAAATTTAGTGCGGTTAGGTGTTCCGTTCACACGGAACCACGCTAACCGTACGAAAATTTAGACGCCTAGCCGTTCGAAAATTTGAACGCCAAAATCGGTGACGAATTTTTAGCTGGTACGGTCAATAATTTAACCGGCGCGGTGTGAACACCTTGACCGTCTAAATTTTTGTACGGCGAAGGCGTGGTTGCATGGATGCGTGGTAACTCAGCTAGAAGAAGAGAGAAAGAAAGTCTATACTACGAAGATGGAATGTGCTCGCAAATATTACAGAATTAATGCAAAATATCATCTTGCAAATGCCTATGACATGCGGAGCTTTACATCTACATCTACATTTATACTTGGCAAGGGTTGCCCATCGCGCCAAGGTAAATAAATAAATAATAATCACGCACGAAGGCGACGGTGTGCTGGAATCCTGTTAATATCAAAAAACCGAGTTCAAAACAGTCGCATATCTATCCGTAAGTCGAAGATGAAGCACAGGCAAAAACACTAGTCACACTAGGTGAGACCGGGGAGGACGTCTCTTTGGTGGGACAATTTTGTCAATAATATCGTTATCGTCGTCATCGCCCATTGTTGACCTTTCTCTTTCTAGACGCCATTTTGGACTTGGTTAAGTAGCGTTCCGCGCATGGGCAGATGGTAAAACAACTGACAAAGGTTAAAATTCAACCGGTTAGTCAGTTCTGTGTGAACAGAAGGAAAATATTGCACGGTTCCGTGTGAACAAAATGTCCGGCCAAATTTTTCAACCGGTTGAAAATTCGTCTGGTACCGTGTAAACGTAGCCTTAAGGTCCTGTTACACGAGGTAATTTTTTCCTGCAACTTGCAACGCAACGCTGACGAGAGCCGTTGCGACATGTTGCGAGACAAGTTGCTGATTACATGTTACACGTTTGCAACTTGTCTCGCAACATTGCAAAAAGTAGATAAGTGGTCAACTTTTTCACAGAGGTGTTAAACGCGCAATTTCATCCGCAACTTGTCTCGCAACGGATCGCGTCAGCGTTGCGTTGCAATTTGCAGGAAAAAATTGCGCCGTGTAACAGCACCTTTACTAGGATTGTCACACAACACTCCTGGCGTCGCCTGATTATTCTACTTAAAAAACAGATTCCACAACAAAACTACATTTTGCTTCGGTTTCGTGTTTTTTTTAAATGTCAATAGCTTCTGCTAAACATTTTTTCGATGCCATCTCTTGCCCTTTGCAGCATCACTTGCCCCCTTCCCCATCTGTTTCAGAAAATTGTGACACCCTTGCGCCCTACCCTATTTGTGACTATCCAAACACAGTTGCTTAGGCGATTTTCCACGACGTTCGATCCTCGCATACACACGTAAATAAAACGTCCGTAGGAAGAAAAACAGTTCCCTTTTCGATCAGAATTCTCGGCGGGCACTACCCAGCTGTTTTGCAAGGATGGTGCAGTGGTAAGAGCACTCCCACAGCATTGTGGCCCCGGTTCGATCCCCGGAGGCGACGCCATATGTGGGTTGAGTTTGTTGTTAGTTCTCATCCTTGCTCCTAGGGTTTTCCTTCGGGTACTCCTGTTTTCCTTCCAATTCGATCTGGAAACAGTGAAAGTAAGAGCCACCTCGTGGATTCCACTGAAATTCCTTTTTATTTTATTTATTATTTAATGTATGCTGTATCTCACGATTGTAACGCCTGTTCTGTAGATACGGCGCTCTGTCATTCGGCGAGGTGGTTGGATGGGTACCTCAGAAGCTAGACAAAGTTAAAATAGCTTCTGTGAGAAGACTGGCCATTAGAGAAGCTGCTAAGGTATGTTCAATTATCAGTTATGTTGGTGTACACTTCATTCTTGCCTCACACTGTGATTTCCAGGAGATACACGTCAGTGGTATCTGATGATTTGGGTACATTCCTTCCAACTCGTGAATTCGCAAAGCGTTGAACAAGTCAGTGGGGGAAAATATGCAAATGTTCACTCCTTCGATCGATCGATCACGGTTAACATTGAGCCCACGATATGTACTGGTCACCTGCTTTGCCAATAAAGACGGCGTTGGAGGGAGGGGAAGGTGGAGAGTTGGACGCAAGAGGTGGGAGGGGGGGGGGAGGGGGGGGGTCAGGTCAGGTCGGTGAATATTGAGCCAGGGATATGTAATGGTAACCTTAGAGGGAGGGGAGGGTGGGGAGTTAGACGCAGGGGGTGGGGGTCGGTGGAGCAAAACGCCTAGGAGAAGGGAGGGTCCGAACGTTACGTATTCACGAGTTGGCTCATAGGAGGCTTTGATTTCATATGTGGGAAGCGCTACGACATTAATGTGAAATTCCACGGCTCGTTGCTCACACATTGTTATCGCGAAAGTAACATCAAAATCAATGTCAACCCTTTTTTTTTGGGGAGGGGTGGGGGTTGCATTTCAATAACATTTTTATAACAGAAAACGTGAAAAGTGTTCTTAGATGTTTGGCCAAGATTTTGATGGCTGTCCATGTGTTTGTCTAGACCTTCATACAGAGCGATTTTCACTGGAGCGTTGTTAGCCAGAACCAAAGTAATTACTCTGGCCAATCACAACAAATACTGACAATCCAATGAACCAATCAGAGTTCAAAGTAATAAAAGCATGCAGCCTGCGCCAAGTGCGGAAAAATCCGTGCGTGAAAGTCCTGATTGGTTTTTGTTTGCTTCTGAGTGGTTAAGAAAGTGGTGCAAGATTTTTTAGCCAATCAAAAAGCGTAACAATGCAATACCAAAGCAATCGCTAAATTACCTACGACACTCAAACGAAAAGCGCTCTAATACTTTCACTAATATCTATCCCCGACTGTAGGCTTGGTACAACAACAAAGGTTACCATGCTCTACCCACCTACTTAAACGTGATGAACAATGCGATACTACGAGCCTCTCTGTCCAAAGAAAAAGGAAATCCTGCAGCCTATGGTATGTCTGTACAAACATTTTACATGTGGTTTGGCTTGTTTGTAAGTTGGTCGTATTACTTGCATATTTTCTTTATATATGTTGTATTTAGTATTGAAGTAGAAATGGAGGAATGTGAACGTGTTACTTCCGTATAAACCAAGCTACACATTCATGGAATATTTTACTTGTTTACTTTATTTTACTTGTTAATTGTGTAACATTATTTAGGTGTTATGTTTTGCTCCGCTTAAGTGAAAAGCGTTCTAATAGCTATTGTGGTTTCTTTGGCAGGTATAACGGTGTTTAACCATCCGTTCAACAAGACTGACTCAAATCAAGTCTCGGCCCGATACATGTAAGTATTAAAACAACACATTTTCTGTGATGAAACGTTGGTCGTTTCGTTATCTCGTGAATACGCGAAGCGTTGAACGAGATATAGTATACAGGGACAGATATGCAAATTTTTTATCTCGTGAATACACGAAGCGTTGAACGAGATATAGTATACAGGGACAGATATGCAAATTTTTTATCTCGTGAATACGCGAAACGTTGAACGAGATATAGTATACAGGGACAGATATGCAATTTTTTTATCTCGTGAATACGCGAAGCGTTGAACGAGATATAGTATACAGGACAGATATGCAAATTTTTTATCTCGTGAATACACGAAGCGTTGAACGAGATATAGTATACAGGGACAGATATGCAATTTTTTTATCTCGTGAATACACGAAGCGTTGAACGAGATATAGTATACATGAACAGATATGCAAATTTTTTATCTCGTGAATACGCGAAGCGTTGAACGAGATATAGTATACAGGGACAGATATGCAAAGTTTTTATCTCGTGAATACACGGAGCGTTGAACGAGATATAGTATACAGGGACAGATATGCAAAGTTTTTATCTCGTGAATACACGAAGCGTTGAACGAGATATAGTATACAGGGACAGATATGCAAATTTTTTATCTCGTGAATACACGATTTGTTGAACGAGATATAGTATAAAGGGACAGATATGCAAATTTTTTATCTCGTGAATACACGAAGCGTTGAACGAGATATAGTATACAGGGACGGATATGCAAATTTTTTATCTCGTGAATACACGATATGTTGAACGAGATATAGTATAAAGGGACAGATATGCAAATTTTTTATCTCGTGAATACACGAAGCGTTGAACGAGATATAGTATACGGTGGCAAATGTGCAAATTTCATTCGATTAAGCACTGAGATGTAAACTTTTTTTAATTTCCCAGTGTATTATGCCATCTGTCACTCCTCTTTCCACCGCCTGCCTCGCAGGCTACATATAATTGACCATCTCATGTTTTCTTTTCTCTTTCAGGCGTCAAGGCACAGATCTTGTGATTGCCATCTTTGTCATTATCGCTATGTCCTTTGTACCGGCCAGTTTTGTCGTGTTTCTTGTAACTGAGCGAGCCTCCAAAGCTAAACATCTTCAGTTTGTTAGCGGTGTTGATCCTGTTATCTACTGGCTTTCCAACTACCTCTGGGATGTGGTAAGTGCAGTGTCCAATTTTAGTATCTAACTGCATTGATAAGAGTTCAGATCAAGTCGCCTGCGAACTTGAATAGCACAATGAATCACACAATGAATCAATCAGAATTCGAAGCAAATACAAGCAGCTGATACCAAGCGCGGGAAAACGCGTGTTGGTTTTGGTATTACTTCTGGTTATTTAAGAAAGTGGCGCGAGTTTTTCAACCAGTCACACAGCAAAGTAACGAAAACCAAAGATAATGCGAATAGGCCAATTTCGATATATTAAAATTCTTACTTGGCTCCGAGGCTTAGAGGAATAAAGCAAAAGAAATCACACTGAGGCTCAGAGATGGATACTTAATTTCTTTTGTTTTATTCCTTTAAGCCTCAGGGTCAAGTTAGAATAGAGCGCTGAGTGTGGGGGTTGGGGGGGGGGGGGGGGGGTTGGGGGATTGGGGGGTTGGGGGGTTTGAAAGGGGGACTAATCGCCCATTCCCGTAGGGCACGGTGATGATGATGATTAAAGTCTTTCTTTTGTTCTTTTCAGTGTAACTACTTGATCCCTGCTTGTGCCTGTATTACCCTGCTGCGTGCGTTTAATGTACCTGCCTATTCCTCTGACACCAACTTCCCAGCTGTAGTCTGCCTCTTCCTGTTATACGGGTGAGTTGTCAAATGGCTACGAACTGTGTTGCCGCTTCTTAAAGTGACACTGTCCCGGCTGAAGTATCTGTTTTGAGTTTACTTTATTATCACGACATTGGAAGAAACCATCGCCAAAACTGACAAACGCAAAGAAATATGAACTAAACAGACAAAATAACGGCTACAAAGGTCAACATTCCACAAGAATGGCAATTTTGATTTCTTGACCGACTGTCAATAAATCAAATTTGATGAACTGTAATCCACTTCCATCCTTGCAATACTGCACTTTACCTCCAAACTACTGCTTTTGTTTTGCTCTATAGAATCTTTTTATCCAATTAAGTTGTATATTTGGTGACATTTGACAATATAACGTGGAAATTAGTTAAGCGAAATTTTGCTATTTCGGCGAGACAGTGTCCCTTAACCCTTTTACTGGAGTCAAACCCCCGCTTAAAGCTTGGTTGTTAATACTTCATGGCTAAAAGCCATATAGACGTCGCCATAAACTCAAGGGACCTTCAAGGCAACGAGAACGTTGACTTCCGGGAAGTCACAAGTATCAACCGGAAGTCGGATGTTTCATGTCACATCACGCTTCTACTTATCACCAGTAATAGAAAAGCTCTTGTTATGACGTCACTCTGTGGCTTGACGTCAAAGTCTGCGTACACACGAAGAGAAAGCAATTCGACTTCCGACATCTTTGACGTCCGGGACATCAACGTCAACGTTCTCATTGGTTTAGGTCCCAAATCCCTCTCACCGAGTACTATGGCGAGTAACACAAACATAGCAATAGGAGAACTGGGAACAGGAATGCTGAAGTGATAATGTGGCTTGGGTTGGAATCCCCCCTGCCCCCTTTGTGGGTTAAGTTTGTTATTACCGCGTTCTCTCCTTGTTGCGAGAGGTTTTTCTTCAGATACCCCTGTTTTTCCCTCAACTAAAAAAAAAACACTTTTAAATTCCGATTATATCTGGATAGTTTTACGTCGCGTCATTTCGCGTCGCGTTGTCTTTGCTAAATCTGTCTAGTGTTCCCAATTACAACTACGTGCTAATTTTTTTTTTTCAAAATGTTTACTAACTGTAAATCGTTGTCTCATTACAGATGGTCCATTACTCCCATCATGTATCCAGGCGCGTTCTACTTCAGTGAAGCTAGTTCAGCTTACGTGTTCATGATTGTGGTCAACATGTTTTTTGGAGTAACCGCCACTGTCACTACTTTCATTCTACAGCTCTTCCCGGATGATTTGGTAGGATAGCTTATTAGTTCTTGTTCACGGAATTAACATTCTCTTCTCTAACCTTGACTGAGGAGCAATTAGCTCGTGAACACGCGAAGCATGAAACGAGTTATATTATACGGGAAGTTATTTCACTCGGTCGATCCACTGTAAACATCCAGCCCACGATATGTATAGTCACCAGCCTTACCCGTAGGAACAGCGTTTCAGGGAGGGGAGGGTGGCGAGTTGGACGCAGGGGGTGTGGGTCGGTGGGGAGTAAAAGGAGATTGAGAAGGTCCGAAGGTTGTTTCGTATTCACGAGTTAGCTTATGGAAGCCTTTGGTTTTTGTTTCGGGTAGGGGAGGGTGGCGAGTTGGACGTAGGGTCTGGGGGTCGGTGGGGAGGAGAAGGAGATTGAGAAGGTCCGAAGGTTGTTACGTATTCACGAGTTGGCTTATAGAAGCCTTTGGTTTTTTTTCCCGCGATTTTTGTAACACAAGTTACATGACGTACTTGCTCACGTGACCACTTCGGAAGCACTCGCTAGTGGTTGTCAGTTCTGTTTTTGATCATTTTACGATTTTCCTGAGAAAGCATATCATTTCTCGGCTGTATTTCTACATAAAACATTTTGTTTCTTTTGTCAGTGGTGTCTTGCCGAGAATGTAGAAAGAATGTACGTTTATAAAAGGCAAATACCTATGTGAAATTCATAAGAAGAGTTTGAGGTCATCTTTTGTGTTTTGGTTTTAAGGGTTAAACGAGGTAGTGCGATGTTGTGTTATGTAAGATTAACTTACAAATGTAAAGGTTTGACATGCTCGAGTAGCTAACAATAGTGTACTAAAAACATCTTACGTTCTACAGCTATTTCTAGTTTGCCGTATAGTTGCAGTTCTTTACGCGAAGTTTTATTTTCCTCCTCACAGGTGTTAACCAAAATATACAACGCCCTGAGAATTATGAACCTTGGGTTTCCAAATTACTGCCTGGGACACGGCCTTATGGACCTGGCTTACAACCAGTATCTTACAGAATACTACACTCAGATAGGTGCTTATCAGCGTTTACTCCATTAAATTAAGTGCTGCTTATCAGCGTTTATTGAATGACCGCAGTTTAGAATTTCATCCGCAGATTCGAAAGTTTGAAGTACCTCGTACATTGTAAAAGACAGCGCGACAGAAAAGTACTGCCCAGCTGCTTTCATTTGAATTACCACAGTTCAGGATTTTATCCGCAGACTTTAAAGTTGTAATCACCTCGTCTAGCATAATAAACAGTATCACGGGGAAGTACTGCTCAATAGCTGTCATTTGAATGGATACACTGTATAGTAGGATTTCAATCACAGACTCAAAAGCTAGAACCACCTTGTGCGGCATAATAAATAGCACCACGGCACAGGAACGTAGTGCTCAATAGCTGTCATTTGAATGGTCACACTTAGGTATTCCGTCCGCAGACCCAAAAGTGCACAGACTCAAAAATTAGAGTCGTATCGTTAATTGGTCTCTGGGAATCACAATCTTTCCCTGGCGAACTATACAGACCTTGCCAAAGGCAGTTAGGGGAGCACCGATCTGAGAAATTAAAACGTTTTTCATTTATTCTCTGTTAGGTGAATACGACAAGATCCGTGATCCGTTTGAATGGTTGCTGACGACTCGTAACTTGGTGTGCATGGCGGTGGAGGGAGTTGTGTTCTTTCTTTTCACTGTCTTGATGGAATTCAGATTCTTTGTAAAGCCGAGGTAAGGGGCTGTTTACATGATACCGGTTTGAGTTTCATACCGGTATGAAGTCATACCGCGTCAGTTTAATACATAAAGGGACTGTGAAGGGACACTTCATTCCGATCGACATACCGTATTGACTAAATAAACAAAACAGATATGGCGACTCACGCGACGCCATATTGGATCAGTGGATAACGACTATAATTCATGCATTACCCGTTTTAGTCTGCCAAGGAAGTGATTGCATACCGATACGCGCTTAAGGCCTCTAATTAGGGTAAAACGAACCTCCTACTTTAGCCCGGGCCCACTATCGCATTGGTGTGAATGTCACGCTACTGCATTGGTGTGACTGTTACGCCACCGCAGTGGTGTGACATTCACACCACCGCAGTGGTGCGACAGTCACGTCACCGCAGTGCTGTGCACGTCACACCACCGCAGTGGTTTGAATGTCACGCCACTGCAGTCGTGTTACTGTCACGCCACATATGTCACGAACCTGTTTCTTTGCTAGGCGCACGCATGTGTCCCAGGACCCGATTGAAGCAGAGGATGAAGATGTGGCAGCTGAAAAAGAAAGGGTTCTTAGCGGAGGTGCCAGGGGGGAGCTGATTCAAATTGAGAACTTAACAAAGGTGAGCCTATACATAGTCAGAGGAGTTTAGGGAACAGTGAATGTCTAAACAGACTGACCGTTTTTAGTATGTTTTGTATTCATTTTCTCGAATGGACACCTCGTTTAATTTTAACGCCCAGCTTGAATTAAGCCTGAGCGTCCCCGAAAAGATATAATACGAATTTTATTTTAATTTAAAATTTGCTTGGTGGCGCTTAATATTTAAGCCAAGTTATTTTCATAAAAGAACGCCATCAGGAGATTAGCGAGGTATTGATTTGCGGCTTTTTTCATTTTTTCCGGTAGGTTTACTATTCAAGAAAGAGAGGCAAGCATCTTGCCGTGGATAGACTGTGTTTAGGTGTTCCAAAGGGAGAGGTGAGCTGTGCGCTTCTGTATTGCTTTTTATGTTTTGTTATTTACTTGAAACGATTCTCAGAAAAGCAGCACTTGTTACAGTTTCAAATCAGAGTATTTCACTAGTAAAGAAGTATTTTTCGTTTGTCTCACGATGTAGTCACTTCCGATGTGGATCGCGACGTTTCGACTGCATACTGCTAGTCTTCTTCAGGCGATGGGGTCGACTGGTTACGCGTCACCTTATGAAGCACGATGCTCTGCTGTGATTGGTTGGTTTTCAACAGCTGTGACTGGTGCATTTTGATCCTCGTTGTTTCGACGAATTGTTCCCTGGGCGGTCCGTAGTCGTACGGCTCTCCTGTTGTTGTGTTTCTTGATCGTGGGCATCCATGCTTCTGGAATTTCTATTCCACTGTCCCTGTTGATGTTGTTAGGGTTAAGTCTTATGTGGATCGCCTCTTTGACCCTGCTTGTGTACCAATGAGGATCACGATCAATAAACTTTACTTCATTCCAAAGCGGGTGGTGTCCGGTGTTGTTGGCGTGCTCTGAAACGGCGGAGGTCTGGGTACGGGCGAATCGGATGTCTCGGTCATGCTCTTTTATTCTGTCTTGCATAGGTCTTCCAGTCTCGCCGATATAAACTTTACCGCATTCACAGGGAATTCTGTAAACCACGCCATCTTGTTTAGTCGGGTCAACAGCGTCTTTAGGCCGTACTAGGTGTGATCTAAGTGTAGTCTCCGACTTGAAAACAGCGCGTACGCCTTTTTGTTGTAGGCAGCGGCGAAGTTGTTCGGACAGACCTTTGACATAAGGCAAAACCGCAGTAGATTTGAACTCGGTCGTGGGCTCAGCACTGGTGTTGGGTTTTCTGGTCTTGGTAAGTTTACATCGTGAGACAAACGAAAAATACTTCTTTACTAGTGTGTTCACCACGATGAACAACAACAACCCTTATAACGAGAGTATTTCACTGTTGTACTGCCTTAGATTTCAACCAACTGTGGATCAAAAAAGTAGTCACGCGTAAAGTTTGAATTTCAGTTGACTACTAGCAGTCTCTTTCTAGATAGTTAAATGGGCGAGCTCATCATGCGCGCCAAAATGCGAGGAAACGACGATATGAACGACCTAGGGAGCTAAAGAAAAGCTCGCTCTGTCATTATCCAGAAAGGACTGATGTCAGCCTAGACGTTCAGCCTCTTCCAGTCGAGGTGTCTTAAGGTAGTAAAGAGAGAAGGCCAGGGTATCGGGTGTGCCACAGCATGAGTAAAGTCACTCTATTCTGGCTTGTTAGAAGAAACAACATCATTGACAGGTGATTGAAGGAGAAAGACTAAGGAATGCCTTTTCCCTTCCTAGAGAAATACGACGCTGTCTCTGTTATTTGGGCTTTTACATTTTGTACAAGGTCTATATCTTGTGTTATTGTTTTTGCTGCAGTGTTTTGGCCTGCTGGGTGTTAACGGAGCAGGAAAAACGAGTACGTTTAAGATGCTGACAGGAGACACATCAATGACTGCGGGAAATGCTTTCCTTAACTCGCACAGGTGCGTGGACAGAAATTTTTTTTCTCATTGTCCTTTGACTTGAACGACTTCAGAGAACTCAAGAAATATTAATTTAAATAAATTTAAGGTTGTTGAGCAAAGATTTCATTCAACTAAATTGTGAAAATCTATTTGGATAATTCTCATCTTTCACACAGTTTAGTGTGGTAGACTAAAACCAAAACCAAAGTAATTACTCTGACCAATCAAAGCAGTCGTAAACAATCCAATGAACCAATCAGAGCTCAAAGCAAATACATGTCGGCGGCGCCAAGCGCGGGAAAATGCGTGCGAGCAAGTCACGATTGGTTTTGGTTTTACTTCTGATTGGTCAAGAAAGTGGCGCGAGATTTTTAGCCAATCACAAAGCCTAGCAATGCAAACCAAAGCAATTGTGTAATTACTTTCGACACTCAATTGAAAACTGCTCTATTTTGTTCAATTGATCGCTTTTGTAATCGACTGACACATTAGAGCCAGCAGACATTATTACGAGACTTTTGGTGTAAGTGTGGTTTAGATACTGGTCTAATTCGTTGCTATTTTGTGTGACCGCAGTATTGTATCTGAGATGCAGAAGGTGCACAAGTGTATGGGTTACTGCCCTCAGTTTGATGCTCTTGTCGATGAACTGACTGGCGCTGAACAACTCACACTGTACGCGAGACTTAGAGGAGTCCCTGAAAACGAAGTACAAAAAGTAAGTGAATGGAGCTCTGTATCTACGCCAATATCATGACAAGCTCTGCTTATCATTATAGAGTTTCCATGAACATCCAGTTGTTTTTGTCATATAAATAATCACTGATTGCGGTGATGAGCGCAACTAATGCAACTGTGAAGAAAGCCTGAAGAAAAAACTCAAGACTATGTACGGAATTTGAAGTCGTGACCTTCACATTACTAGCATACCTTATCTTACAAAGTGACATTTTATTTCTGCGACTTGATTGTCTTACAGGCGATATTACTGCGGTGTACACACTAGAACATTGGACAAAACAATTGAGGACTGGATTAAAAGTTAAAAGCTCTTAAATGCTTTACCCAAATTCCATTAAAAGCGGCAACATAAGAGATGAGAAAATTTCACATATTTGCCTACGAAATGAGTAGACAGAGTAAGTACTAAACTGCGATCGATGAAGAAAAAGAATATTTGCGAAGTTTATTTTCGGATCGGATCGCGGGCGAATTATGTTGGACAAATTCGATCATGTTTGAAATACGCGGCCTACACACTACAGTGACTGAAATCGGCTGCAAGTCATTTCCTTGTTCTTATTACTTAAGCAATGTCCACTAACCTCTTTAACAGGTTGCGCCATTATTTAAATCTATTTGCTCAGTTGAGAAAACTTTTAGTCTTAAAATTCCCTTATTTTTTTTTTATCATTAGGTTGTATCGTGGGCGATCAAGAAGCTTGCGTTAACTCGCTATGCCAACAAACCCAGTAAAACATACAGCGGTGGAAACAAACGGAAACTCTCCACCGCCATGGCACTGATTGGCAACCCGCCAATCATATTCCTGGTAAGAAATCGTCCCCCTATGTTTGGTACTCTGATGCTGATTAACAGTATCGGGAATGGTGAATGATTGTGGTAAATATTAAATGAATAACAATAGTAAATGAATGCGAATTTAACGTGGACGAGGGGAAATTGTTTTGAACAACCATTTGTAGAGGTATAAAGAATATGCTTAAAAAGTCTTCAAGTCTTAAGTGTTTTGAAGAAATAAATGATGAAAGTCAGAGAAATAAAATATTTTTACAAGATATTGCCATGTAACGCTGTTAAAAATATCATGGTTACTTATGGAAAGTTGAAATATCTTAAAGCGTTTGTGCTTCAACTGTTATTGTTCACAACAGATGTTTGTGTTAGCTGTGTATGTATGTATGCATGAATGAATGCGTGAATGCATGTATGCAAGGATGCATGAATGTAACGGAAGTGCTCATTTGTCTGTTTAGGATGAGCCAACTACAGGAATGGACCCTCATGCCCGGCGCTTCTTGTGGAATCTAATTCTTGATATCATCAAGGATGGTCGCTCGGTTATCCTGACTTCACACAGGTCAGTCTTGTGCAAAATCAGTTTAAATCTCTCACAAGGCTTAAAAAGTAGTTTTTTTTTAGCATCTCAAAGATAACATGCTTGTTTCACTTATTACAAAGCGTTAATAGTCTTATTTAAGATTGGGATGTCCTCTTAAAAACAGAAAACGTAAAAAACGCGTGCATTCAATAGACTGCTAGCAGTCCTTGTCTGGATAGTCGAGCGGGCGAGCAAATACGCGATCGACGATCGACCAAGCGAGCGAGCGAAATTCCCTCGGCTCGTTCGCTTGCTCCAGTCTCGCCGAGCTTGATTTAGTGATCAGCTCAGCAATCTTTGCATTCAGCGAATCACTAATGTCTCTTGAGTTCAACTTTTTGGCTCAAAAGTATATAAAGATTTCAAGTGTTTACCCACAATTAAATTTTGGGCTCTTGCTGATAAAACTTTCGTATTTACAGCATGGAGGAATGTGAGGCGTTGTGTACACGCTTGGCGATTATGGTCAATGGTCGATTCAAGTGCCTGGGAAGCTGCCAACACCTGAAAAACAGGTTAGTCTGGTATTATTTCTTCAGCAAGCCGTCAAGACTTGCCACAAGTCGACCTTCGCGTTTTCAGTCGAGTTTTATTCCATAAATTTGTGCGCGGAATTAAGTTAAGTCGCGAAGAACCTAACTTAGCGAAAATGAGTATTGGAAGGGACTTGTGGCAAGTCTACAAGCCGTCTTGTGTTGTCCTAATACGCAGAACTGTGTGAATGCCATTTCCTTACAAAGAATCCAGGCAACCTCGTGCCCAGGGCCTTCTCCTCGTTCGGACATTTTATCACGTGCAAGTGAAGTGTCTTCGTTCCCCTTGAACTGCGGTTCCAGGATGCAAGAAAACGTCCGAAGCGTTTTTCGTTTTATTTAGTGGGATTTAATAATAAATGGAAATATGGGCAAGGATGTATAAAAAAAATTAGTTGACGTTACTATCTTTTAATTTTTCCCAAAATGATGAGCTTTTTTCCGTTAAAAACTGACCAAAACTCTATTTGTCACATGACAAAGTACTACTCTATTCTTGGAGTATTTCAACAGTCTTGTCCCGGTGTTTCTTCGCCCACCATTTTGAACGACGAAAATTTTTTTTTAGTGTTATCTAAATATGCTGTTACAAAGAAGCCTAGTATTATAGATTTAGCGTTGTGGTTTCTCTTTGGGCTTCCTGGTCACTTTCAGTTTTAAGCGGTTTCGTTTTATGTGCGGTGAATTACAGATCCTTATCATAAATGGCTTTAGCTTAGCAACTGTTAGAACGACCCTGTAGAATTGTTTGTGTCTGACGCATGTTCACCTTTCTGCAGGTTCGGAGAAGGTTACATTATCACAGTCCGTATCCAGGGTGACTTGCCCGACTTGGGGCCTCTGTACCAGTTCTTCTCGGAAAAGTTTCCACGTGCTACGCTTAAGGTAGGACTGGGTTGATTGTACTCTTTTCTCTTTTTAACTTTGCTTTCTCTATTCTCGCGGATATAGCTACCTATGTTCTGTTAGTTCTGCATGGTTACACTCAACAGGAATTTGATCCAATTCTTATTTATATGGACCACCACTTTGTACAGTTTAGCAAAATGTAGCTCAGCAGCTTCCATTTGAACGGTCACACTATGATTTCATCCATCGTCTTACACGTGAGCCACCTTTTACAGCCTAACAGAGCGGTTTTCAGTTGAGTGTGGTAAAACCAAAACCAAAGCAATTACTCTGACCAATCACAACAGGCGCAGACAATCCGATGAACCAATCAGAACTCAAAGCAAATACATGTAACCGGCGCCAAGCGCGGGAAATAAAAAACGCGCGCGAGCAAGTCACGATTGGTTTTAGTTTTGCTTCTGATTGGTCGAGAAACTGGCGTGAGATTTTTTAGCCAATCACAAAGCGTAGCAATGCAAAACCAAAGCAATCGCGAAATTGCTTTCGACACAATTGAAAATTGCTCAAAACAGCACGACTGAAATATTGCTCAATAGCTTACAATTGAATGTTCACACTTAGGAATTTATTGGCAGACTCGAAAGTTAGATCTTTTTGACAGACTCGAAGGGTAGAACCACATTACTTACATGAACGGAGGTTTATTTAACTCTGGGAATGAAGGGGCAAACCAGCAGACATAAAAAGTGACGTCACAACATTCTTTTTTTCAGGAACATCATCACAACATGGTTCAGTACCAGCTCCCCTCGGGCGTCATGGATCTGTCTGAGGTGTTTGGTCACATCGAGTCGTCTTATGAAGCTTTGCAGATTGAGGACTATTCCGTCAGCCAGACTACTTTAGATAATGTAAGAGTTATCTCTTTATATTTTCAGAGTGAAATGGTAGCTGTAGCGTTGTATTCATGCATCTTGGTGAGCGAGACTTTAATATCCGGATGCGCTGAAAGTGTTGAAGAATTTAATTGGGGGTTTGTACATGACGTGATAAAAAATAAAAAATCTAAACTATACATCATACAAAGCTTTTTCTAACATGGTATGTGGATACCAGTGTTACAATCCTTCACAAAAAGTTTCAGGTTTTAGCGATGTTTTGCTTCCGAATTTTAAAGATTTTAAATTTATCATGCAATTCGTCACGCTATTTCAGATAAGCCGTGAAACTAAACAAAATTGAACCAGTTGAAAGTTATTTTTGCATTATAGATGCTTATAAGACGATTTGATGGAACTTATAGTGAATCCAACATTTTGCGATGAGATTTTTCGTGTAATTAAGACTTTGGAAGTTTTGGCCGCCATGTTGGTGCCCCTTAGTGGGGCACCAAGATGGCCGCTCCATACATTTCTTACTAAAAATGTCTAATACTCGTTCGCCTATAACTCGTGAACGAGATGCTCTTGCGCTTTAAAATTTGGCCCCGATTTGTAGTTTTAAACTCTTTGCAATTCTATAAACATTTTGGAATCAAAATCTGCTTTTTAATGCTTCTGAGTTTTCAAATGACTAAGTGAAAACACCTAATAGCGTAGTTATAGCAGATCCGAGCAGGCTAACTTTTAATGAGTCTCTTTAATGCCATATGGAAATCAAGACTCAAATCAGACGCGTAACAGGTGTGAAGCGCGGAAAAAGTTGACTTGACCCTGTGTTGTAGTCTTCATTAGGGAAAAAAATCAACGGCACCAAAGCAGAGTACTGTTCAATATCCTTTGTCTGACTGGTCACACCTTGGATTTCATTTACAGATTATAGAAAAGAACTCCTCAATAACTTTCATTTAAACTGTTCATCTACATGTACAAATTTTAGAACAACTTTGGGTGGCTGAAGGTTTGGTAGGTGTTAGTGCTATATGCACCAAACAAATACACGATTAGTGTTGCAAATCATTTCGTAAAGGTTGAAGAGTAAAGTATGTTTTCTGTTTTAATATTTTTAGGTGTTTATCAACTTTGCCCGCCAACAGACGGACGAAATCGACTTTGAAGACAAGACTCCATCCTCACGAAGGACTGGTCCTAGGCACCGAGTGCGCAGGCGCGCCGAGAGGTTACGAGCTATATGGTCTGATGACGTCAGGTTCAGTGCATTGGAAGAAGAGCCTGGGAACGAGGACGATGATGACTGGCAAGTTTCCTTCTCAGACCGGGTAAGTAATGCTGGCGACGCGCATTTCCCTTTCGTAAACGGTCGATGCCATTTTAGCGACACTTAGAAAAATTTTCACCAATTTTAGAATTATTTTTTCTATCAGAAAAAGAAAAATGGAATATAATTACCTCGAATCGAACCCGGAACCTCTGCATGCTAACATCTCTCTTTTACCTCTAGACCACTGGGTTGATCCGGCAAACCCAAGAAAAATTTGATTATAAAAGGTGCTTTTCTTAATATATATCAGTAACGGGTCATCCTAACCCTAAATCTAGCTTAGATCTAATAATCGCTTTACCTTGGCCCAATTTTATGTAATAATGTTAGCCTACTTTCGTCCCAATCCAGGCATAAACTAGAGAGAAATGGCATCGGCCATTACAAAAGGCTTGGTTACTAATGAATGCTAATGATGGCATCGACCGTTGAAAGTGGCATCGACCGTTTACGAAAGGGAAATCAGCGCTGGCGACCCGTCACCTCAACCCTCGGATCTCATTTTATACCCAACATGAAATCTAGATACCGGACGTCGTTTCCATTGGAATTTAGCCAGTTTTAGGTTCATAATGTTTGCTCGCCTATAGATGGTTTTCACTCACGTGACCCTCAGTCCTGTGGGACTCAAATGACAAAGGTTATGGTGGCCATGTTGGTGCACATAACAAAAGAAGTTCATTAAAATTCTTTTGTAGGTGTACACCAACATGGCTGCCGTGACGTAACGTGAAAACCACCTTTTAGCTCCAAAGACTGCAGAAGTCAAGTTGGACAGATTTTCGAAACAATTTACTTGATGATTGTTAAAGGTTGGCTGATCTTGTCTGTTTTCGGTACTTTTTGCTAAAAAAAAAAAGCTTCAAGTTGGTCTTTCGCAGGTGCAGGAATGTTTTACCCAGCAAGTTGGCTTGCAGGATATTTTTTTCAAACTCAAGCAACCCCTCCCCAGCAGTAAAATTCCTCCAGTAGGAAATCATTAAAGGAGTTTGATTATATCCTATTTTTTTTTTCCAGGCTCGTCTCAGTTTTGTTACTTCAGAAGATTTATAAATTAGAGACATCTTTCGTCTCGGAGATGGACGCAGGAGAGCTAAATAACCTTATTTATGTTATAAATATAACTGTACAAACTGATGTTTTTGTGCTTTTGTGTTGATTGCAGTTACGTTAGTTCATGGCGGTTTTTAGGCAGCTATACCTATAGGAATAATTTAAGTTTTTTATCAACTGTAGCTGTGTTTAAGGCCCCGTCCACACGTATCCGGCGAATTCGGGCAAATACGATTTATTTTCTAATCCGTAACAAAAAAAGTTGCAGATTCAAAAATATCCGGATACGTGTGGACAGGGCCTTAATGCTGCGATCTGTCTCTTCTCGTTTAAGATTGTCTTTGTGGGGCGAAATGAGCAAAAGAACAGTTACTTTACTCTTACAGTTATCAAGCGAAACGACGACAAGCAACTACTGGCAACCGATTTCCAATAAATAGGTAGTGAAACAAATTGTGAATCAAAGATAAAAGTGTGAATAATTTTTTTGGGGGTTTCTTGTGAACCTCCTGCCTTAAAGAAAGAAACAAAAACAAAGAAACGACAAATTGCTCTTATTGTCAAGGTAAAGGGTAGTAATAAATAGTATTTTAATTAAGACTATTCATATGAATATATTTATTACGTCGAAGGTCTTAATTTATTTGTATCCTTGGTGTAAATTAAGGGAAATTGGATAATAAACGCGTATGGTATATTTTTGCCTTTCTTTACTCTCGTGGGCTGTAAAAAATAAAGTCCAACCAAGGTTGCATTTTGTGATTTTTTTTCCACTTCCGAAAAGAGATATGTCTTCATATTTTAAAAAGCAGTTAAAAAGGCGTCGAGAATTTGCAATAGCTATAGTCGGGGCTCGCTCACTCTCTCACTAAAAGCGAACTCGTGAATATGAAACGCTTCGGACCCTCCCCTCTCATAGGCGTTTTGCTTCATCGACCCCCACCTCCCCACCTTTCCCTCCATCCGACGCTGTCCCCATGGGTACGGCAGGTGACCATTACCTATCGCGGGCTCATTGTTTACAGCCGATCGAGCGAGCGATTGAGTGAAATTTCTACCCAAACAATGACCCCAGAACCCTGGGTAGCAAGAAGTGGAATTCTCTCGTTCAATTGAGTTGTCTTCCATTTGGTAAGAAAAAACAAAAGAACCATTTCAATCTTTATTGAATGCTAAAATTCTCGACTCTCGAGGATCTTACTTGCAAAATCCATTGAACAAGCTAGTTGACCTTCTGTACCGCGGTCATACACACAACTTGATATATTGAAACATTACGTTGAAACAAAAAATTAAATAAATGAGACAAATATTTTATCTTTGAAGTCCAGCTATAGAATTTCGGTTCGACAAACCACAAAAAAACTACTATCAACTAATTCTTGTTCCATATTAGGAAACGTTAGGTTCACAGGCATCCCACTTCTGACTCAACCACAGGTCACGGTTTATAGTGAGATAAAAAGACACAGCACTGGTACTGGACTGTGAAATTTATTATTGCATTCAATGACTATTGTGTTGTTATTACTTCTGAATTGCATCCATTATTCTGCCAATTTAAATGAAGCTAATGCCTTCTCGATCTTTCCAAGTTCTGTCTCCAACTGTTTGAGCTGAAAATGAAGGACAAAAGATATCATGAAAGAATATTTTAACCCCAGTAAGAAGCTACAAGCAATCACAACTTCCTTTTTGTCTGTAGCAATATTGTAAATGGTTTGAACCCAGGAGTATCAATAGCCTGTCGTTTGTGATCGTCTGGGTGAGTGCAGTTCTGAAAAGAACTGTTGTTGTTGTTGACAATGACTGAGGTTTCGACAACCTGAGCGGAAGTCATCTTCAGAGTCATGTGAATTGTAAACCGTCAGTTGATGGTATTTATGTCTGGTTGTTGCTGTCATTGGTCAGTTTAGCCGTGATGTAATTGGTTGTTGAGACTCGAGACGGTGATTGGTGCGTTTCGATCCGTGTATTGTTAGTGCAATTTCTGTTGGTGTATTGTTAGTCAAATTTGTAGGTGAGTTCATGGCTAAACAGTACCACAGGAAAGTACTGCTCAGTAGCTTTTATTTGAATGGTCACACTGTAGGATTTTATCACAGACTCAAAAGTTAGAACCACCTTGTACAGCATAATAAACAGTACCATAGGAAAGTACTGCTCAGTAGCTTTCATTTGAATGGTCCCACTTTAGGATTTCATCCACAGACTCAAAAGTTAGAACCACCTTGTACAGCATAATAAACAGTACCACAGGAAAGTACTGCTCAGTAGCTTTCAATTGAATGGTCACACTTTAGGATTTCATCCACAGACTCAAAAGTTAGAACCACCTTGTACAGCATAATAAACAGCACCACAGGAAAGTACTTCTCAATAGCTTTCATTTGAATGGTCACACTTAAGGATTTCATCCACGAACCCAAAAGTTAGAACCACATTGTACAGCATAAATACTCGTAAAAAAAACTTTACCACAGGAAAGTATTTCTCGAAAGCCTTCATTTGAATGGCGACGCTTTGATGTTTCAACGAGATTCAAAAGTTAGAACTACATCACACGACTCGCCATTTGACGACTCGCCTGTTTATTTCTAGTTTCGATGCAAGGGCTTTTGATGGTGAAAGGATCAAACCACACTGTGCCGCACTCTAGTAAACTCAGTTACTTAAGTAAACAGATCAAGTGCTAAAACAATTCAAATATGATTTCGAATAAGAAAACAAAAGATGGATACCTTCTCCGTGTTCTGCTGCTGAACGTTCTCTGGCACCTAAAAATACGAAAACACCCGCAAATATAAGAAACGTTGATCGTGTGCTTACAGAGACATCTTCTAGTTTCTCCTTGCATTATCACTGCACGAACAAACATACAGGTTGTTCAGTTTTTGTGAAGTTCGAACATCTCACTACCAGTACCACAGGAAATATTTGGAGACCAGCAAGGAGAATTTACATGTGCATCTAAGGATTACGAAAGGACAGTCTTGGATGTTCCATACGATGCCCACATGAGTCAGGGTAGACTCTTTACCATCCCCTATTTTTCGTGTCAATGAGGACTTCGCGCTTGTCAGGGCAAACATGTCGCCAAATACAGTGTTTGTCTCGGGAATCCAGTGTCAAATCATTTCGGTCTTTATAATTTTTCTTTGAACTTTTCTGTAAATTTTTGCGTGGACTTCGACTGGGTTTTATTGACAAGCGCAAAGCCCTCTAAGTGGAGTTGATATGACGAGCGAAACCTGGGGAGACTGATCAAACTACAGCTGGGGGGGGGGGGGGGGAGGGGGAGTTGTGAGGAACTCTGACAGTCAGTACAAAGATGGAAAGATGATGCACTGACAGTCTAACAAAGGACGAAAAAAAAACCCAGTGCTTTCACGTTCATTGTATTACTTGCTACATAGCTCTACTGTACCTTAGTACTATAGTCGGCTACTTCCATGGCTTCTCGTAGTTTGACCAGCTGGCTGTTCAGTTTCTCCTTCTTGCCATCCAACTTAGTGATTTCCTTAGCTACATCCACCAATCCCTGAAAATAACAACATGCGAGTCTTACTCCAGGTGCAAAATACAGCAATACTACAATTATTATGCTGTTAGTTTTTCAATATTTTCATGTTTTCTTCAAATTAAAACTTGGTAACTATTAGGAATCAAAGGGCGACATTCATTCTGCGTTACAAACATATATTGTGACGGAAAGGAATTTGAAAAAGGGAGTTGCAGTTAGGCGTACAATCAAATATATCACTTGGTTTTGCTAACGGTGCGCGTTTGCTTTGCATTGTACTGGAGGGATTTCCAATGGAGTGTCGTAAAACCAAAACTTAAGTAAGCTACATGTATTTGCTTCGAGTTCTGATTGGTTCATTGGATTCCTTGCCTCTGTTGCGATTGGACAAAGTTGGGTTCGGTTTTACGACAACGACAAACCGCTCTATTAGCCGACAAAAAAAGCGTTGCAATGAAAAACACTTTACTTCCAACACTCATTTGAAACCCGCTCTGCATAGCATTGCATAGCATAGCATAGCATTGCATAGCATTGCATTGCATGCAAAATATTGTATTGCATTGCACAGTATTTTTTAAAGTACCTTCAGAAGCACGTGCACTTCACACTTGTCTGACACAGTGGCCACAGCACATCCCTGGGGCGGCTTCTCTTCGCATACCACGTGGATCCTGTCAAGGTAGAGAATTAATAGCATTTGCTTCCACCAGACACTGTCGAGCTTGACAAGGAGGGGATGTTAAATAAAGTTGATTGTAAGAAGCCTGCGAACAAGTTTTGCACGACCGCGGTTCAATACCCTCCTGTGAGACCAAAATGAAGGCTGGCTTTCAGGCTAATTATCAGTGAACCGTAGCCGTCCGCATTTGCACCGCAATTGTACAGTATTCATGGTCGCATGTGAAGCCGAACCTGAAAAAAGACTGGACACAGTAGGAACGTTTGTACTGTGCCATCGAGGATTTCGATTCAGCTTACAACCATTGAACCATTGACTTGCAGACTGGATGCATAAGTAATTGCCGAGGAAGATTTTGTATTGTACACTTGTACAAGTTTGTGTAACACCTATGTATTAGTTGTAAAATACAAAACTAATGTTGAAGCTAGAACAATAGTCGTACAAATAACAAAAGAAGTTTACCTTTCGCTGGAGCTCAGAGTGCAGGCTGTGTCCGCAAATTTGTTGACGGTTTCCGCCAAGGACTGCTCAGAAAACACCACATAAACTGCAGAGAAACACAAAGACTAAGATTTGCCCTGCTGCAAAACAGTCTGCCTTAGTGGTGTACTATTTAACTTCCGATGTAAATAGTAGTGCGCTTTTCTAGATGACACAGATCACTTTTCGCATTTAACCCTTTCACTCACGGAATCAATTATGGAGACATGTACATGTCGTTCTAACTTTTGAGTCTGTGGACGAAATGCTTTGGTGTGACCATTCAAACGAAACCTCTTCGGCAGTACTTTTGCATGGTACCATTTGTTTTTCAGTATTTTACAAAATAAAATTTGGGATTATTCTTGATTTTTTATTTTTGGCACTCTTGGGAATTAAAGGGTTAAGAGTATAACCGCTTATCACCATCTTATTCGCCAAGAAGCAGTCGACACGTTGAGACTTTACATCTGATGTGACTACATCGTGAGACGAACGATGATACACTTATTAATGTGCCTTATACCACGATGCACAATAACCAAATTTCCACAATAAGAAAAAGGCAGAAATATAATGGTTGGCGTTTTCTACCACTCCCAGCAAACGATTCGAGTCAAGACCACAAACGACACCGGACTAACCATTCGAAAGGTGAACAGCAGAAAAGTCCGGGGGGGGGGGGGGGTACTTCCTAGTAATGGGCTAATGGCGATGTGCCGCTGGATGGGGTCGCATTTTCACGACTGGATTGACTATAATGGGGTTGCATTTTCAATAGAGTTACTAGAATGGGGTCGCAAATTGTCGGGATTTTTTGGGGTAAGATAATTCTGGCAAGTATTTTTTTGGTTAGTTTTAGCTTGTAAATATTTTTGGCTAACAAATGTACCAGAAGGTTTGTAGGTGAAGAGTAAAATCTCCTACATTTAATAAATGTGTCAATTCATTTAAGGATGACCTAGATAAAAGGGTTCCGAACTCAAGGTAGATGGCTAAACAGAAAGTGACTAAGTTGGGATTTACTCAAAAGTTACTAAGATGGGGTCTATAATTGGCCACAAAATAGACTATAATGGGGTAGGGGCTCTGAGAGGCCAGCAGCACATACCCAGCAAAAGTTGACCCAAGTACCCCCGCCCCGGGAGAAAAGTTCCTAATGATTGCGCGCTTACATAAATAGTTTACTGACTGATCGATGGATCCCTCAAGTTAACTAAGGCCCCGTCCACACGTATCCGGATATTTTTGAATCCGCAACTTTTTTGTTACGGATTAGAAAATATTCGCGTCCACACGTAGCGTATTCGAATCGTATTTGCCCGAATTCGCCGGATACGTGTGGACGGAAGGCCAATCCGCAACAAAAAGGTTGCGGATTCAAAAATATCCGGATACGTGTGGACGGGGCCTAACTAATTGCTTGCAAGTAAACAAAATCGATTTAATACCTTCCGGTTTGGCTTTTGTCAAGTTGTACTCCTGACGAATGGAACGGATTGTTTTCACAATACTCTGTACCAGGCTCATCTCTTCTTCAAGGTTACTGTCTCGCCAAGGAAGCTGTAAGTAAAGAATACATGTTTAAAACAGTCGACTCTCCTAGCAGCTTTCACTCTTTATATTTTAACTGTTAAGTCAAGTGTATTACAAGTATACCGATAGAGTGAACGCAGTGACAGATCTAGGGGAGGAGTGACTGCTGGCCGCCTTACAGGGGTGTGCGTATCTCTTTATCCTGCTGACAATACACTCAGGCAATTTAAGTGCTTGGGGAAAAAATCCATGGATTATATTTTAGCACCGAGTATGTAACAATCTTATCCGTTATCACTGTTCTGAAGAAACATCACTCATTTGGTAAAGATGCTCTTCTTAAAGTTTTACATATTCTCCCCTTCCCAAAGGCCTCCCTCTTCTCTGCCCATCCCTCATCTCAAGCCCCCTATCTTTCTTCCTCTCTCCCCTTTACACAGACCACTTACCTCATCCGGGTAGGGAGTGACGCATATACTTGGGGGTGCCTCCCCATGCCTGCGTGGTAGTCGTTGATAGAGCTCCTCTGTTACAAAAGGCATGAATGGACTAAGAAGAGTCAAACCGTTCTCTAAACAAGTGTAGCTTGCAAGTGTTAAGAAATATCACAGACTTTGTATCTCGTGTTACATGTAACTATCAAACAGATATATAGATGTGTTATAATAGTTTAAAATTGAGTGTCGAAAGTAATTTCGCGATTGCTTTGGTTGTGCATTGCTACGCTTTGTGATTGGCTAAAACATCTCGCGCCACTATCTCGACCAATCAGAAGTACAAGTAGAACCACAACCAATCGTGACTTGCCTGCACGCGATTTCCCGAGCGAATCCTGACGAAGCACTGGCGCTTGAAACGTCAGCTTTTGAATCTCTTTATGTATACGGTGGCCAATTTACCTTATCACCCCCTGTGGATACACTACATGAGTGAACTGCTACAGTTTATCAACTTGACTCGTAAGCAAGCTGAATTGACAGCTGGAGGAAGCACCCTTTGCTAAAATTTGAATACAGTACTAATTTTACAACACGACTTCATAAGCTTGGG
The DNA here is from genome assembly GCA_022457155.1 of Cladopsammia gracilis. Classification (NCBI taxonomy): domain Eukaryota; kingdom Metazoa; phylum Cnidaria; class Anthozoa; order Scleractinia; family Dendrophylliidae; genus Cladopsammia; species Cladopsammia gracilis. Next base: position 1,565,586 of record JAJGOT010000034.1, read on the forward strand.
TCTGTTATTAATTTAAACGGCGTTCACGGTTATCAATTTTAAGTAGAGCAGGCCGATTTGCCATATCTGCCAGACCTAACCTGCGACCACATCAGAGGAAATAAGAACACTGCTAAAGGTGGGTCTGATCGCAGGTTATACCAGACCATGTCCAGACGTGGTCTTCGTAATCTGTGGCTCGTTGAAAAGTTCTAATAACTTATTTTAGACTTACTTATTTGCAATTAATGGAGTCCCCAGCCTAGTTTTAACCTCGATTTACCCATAAACCAGTTGTAATTTATTCTTCGATTAAATAATCGGCCCTTAAAGTTTTATGTCTAAAAAACGATGAACAGGATACAGAGTGTTACGTGCCGTGTGGATTGTCTCTTTGTTCCCGTTTTGTAGAACTGGTTTGAGGTATTCCTGTAAGACAAAACAACAAAAAATATCTGATGACGATAATGCCGGAAACGACACGATCGTTTCACATGAAAAAAGGTTAAAACGAGAGGGAATCTTAATGGTAAACTGAATCTATGACAAAGACTGCAACCACCTATAAGACACGGAAACTATTTGAAGTCAACATGATTGAAGATATTTCCGGGAAATAGACTTTGTTGAAGCAGGTTTTACAAGTATATGAATAGCTGCAGGGTTAGCTCAGCTGGTAGAGAGCATGTCCCTTTAAATTAACTCTCATTTCCAGTCCTATACATTTCCTATACAAGTAGTGGGGAGAAATTGTTTGAATAGAACTCATCTTGTGTGATCATGTCCTTATTTCTCATGACCTTTTTGATTGATGATGCATTAATATTACAAGGAGAGATTTGATGCTGATCACTCTTAAGCCTGGTTCACACGTGCGACGCAAATGCAAACGCAAGTGCAAATGCAAACGCAAGGAATGGAAAAATTTTCATTTCCTTGCATTTGCATGTGCACTTGCGTTTGCGTTTCACACGTGTGAACCAGGCTCAACGCAAATGCAAGCGCAAACGCAAGGTGAAAAGCACTTGTTCACTTGCGTTTGCGCTTGTATTTGCATTTGCCTCGCACGTGTGAACCAGGCCTTAACCCTATTCGGCCTGGGCTTTTTTTGAGTTCCTGAGCCTGGGGGGGGGGGGGGCACATTGTGCCCCCCCTTCGTAACTTCAAGAACATTAAGGCTATGACAATGAAACCAAGAGGGTACATAGTATGTCCAAAACTGTCTCCTTTGCGGTCCGCACAATGGAGCGATGACGTCATATGACGTAGTTATTAGGTAATTAGTTATGCGGCCGCCATCTTGGATCCGCCATCTTGGATTTCTTAATTTTTTTAAAACCTCTTAAAAACCGTCCAAATTGACGCAAAATTAATCAAAACCAATAAATAAACGCTAAATGACGTAAAAATACGAAAGTTATACCAATAAACATTGTTTTTCTTCATTCAAAGGTATAAATATGCAAATTTCCAAAAACATGGCTGTCAAAATCTTGTTGCCATGGAAACGTCAAGTCACGTGATCAAAAAATTGTCATATGAAATTGTTGCCAGATAAATTTTAGGAAAAGTCACAGAGTTTGATGGCGTTTGAATACATATTAAAGAAGTTATGAATGTTGAAAGTTAGCGCGGGCACTTTGTGCCCCCCCCCCCCAGGCCGAATAGGGTTAAGGCTTAAAGGGTTAACTCCTAAGAGTGCTAAAGATAAAAATTCACATAAAACCCCAAATTTCATTTAGTAAAATATTGAAAAACAAATGGTACCGTGAAAAAGTACTGCTGAAGAGGTTTCATTTAAATGGTCACACCATAGGATTTTGTCAACAGACTCAAAAGTTAGAACTACACTAATTGACTCTGGGAATGAAAAGGTTGCAATAACTGAGGACGAAGGTGCTGCCTTTGCTATGACAACTGCAAACGGTTAGACCTTCACGTGGCTCGGATGACTACGTAGAAATAACGGGACAGTAGGGGACGTAAAAACAGTGTCGTTAATTACCACTTTTGTGCTAAGTACAGGTGTTTTTCAGTGTCTCTCCCTTATATCATTCATTGCATTTTTTTTCCTGTTTTGGCGTTTTTATAGCCTCACTTTTGTTGTCTTACCAAATAAACATCACACAGCTCGTACAACCAAAAGTTGTATATGGCCGTTGTGGCTGATGGGAAGTCATAATTCCTGAAGCCTTCGTTGGCTGTTTTCTCTGCGTCAGACAACCGGCTCAGAATCCAGCGGTCTTCCAGAGTCTCGTTGCCTATCAGCTATGTAAAGGAAAAACGACAAAGATTTGTAAAAGATGGCGAAAACTTTGTCAAACATTTCCTGCCCATTTTTCCTTTACTAACAAAAAGCAATTCATTACTCATATGGACATAAAAGATGTTATGGCTTTGATAGAAATGCACCGTAGAAATGAGTCTAAAACATAAAATTAAACATATTCAGAAATGCCCTTATTACACACATATTATATACACATAAGTATACACCCAAACTTAAGCTTTTTCGCAGCTCAAAGTGCATACGATAAGCCTTAAACCAGTCCTACATCAGAAACCCATAAGTGGGTTGAAACGCGTAACGCGCATTCACAGTTTCCGAATATTCATTTTTTGCTTAGTACCATTTTTGGAAACCTCTCTCACCTAACGATTTCCTGGCAATTGAATTATGTCAACTGTCATTGAATCAAATACCACGCAGCTCTTAACCACCTCTAATTTCATTGGACCTGGGTATCACGCAGCTCTATTGTTTTCAGGACTAGGGTCCATTGTTGTGTTGTTTGTTCTATTGTTTTCTCAGCAAATCAGAGAAGACCTTGTAAGAGCTGCCTACTGCCCCATTGAATACGTTCATCAATCAGAAACTGGCACGCGCTTTTACGCATGGCTGACTTTACGCGGGTATTTACTTTGTTTACCTCCCAGCGCGAATTAGCCAATCGGAATTTTGCGGCCGCCAGCGTCTGCAGAAATGAACAAAAGGGAGTCTTTCATGCAGGCGTCCTTTCCCCATCTCCCCAGCTCCTCTTTCGCAGGCGCCTGCCACGCAGGCTATCCAAAATGAGGCCGATAGGGCTAATTAACCTACTTATAAATAAACGTTTCTTCGTCATTTGCGGTTACCTACCTCTGGTTTGTCATTCGGTGTAAAGTCAGTTCCAAGGCCGCTGAGGGCAAACTTGGTAGCATTCCACAGTTTGTTGCAGAAATGACGATAACCTTGTACGCGAAGAACGTCAAGGTTGATGTCACGTCCTGCAAAGCAATTCAAGGGAATTAAAAGAACATTACAATTACAGAGGTCTGAGGTCCATGCAAATTTTCGAATTCTTCGGAACATCTTCGGACAACTTCAGAATTTTCGGAATAGATCGGGTTTTCTTCGGATTTGGTCGGGTCGCCTTCGGAAATCCTGACACTCCCACGAAAAAATTCTCACGCCTATCACTCGGAAAAAGTTGGCAGGTATGCAATCGCTGGAAATAACCTCCACAAAATCAACGCCATTTCATTGTGTCACGTGACAAAATACTCTTGAGGTATTTTGGATTCCATGTCCGCCCCGCCATTTTGAAAACGGAAAAGGAGACGAGATTGGTTGAGTATCCTATCCATTAGGCACTGCACGTGATTTTTAATAGCAATAAACAGACTGACCTTGTGCAGTGTAAGCACACAGTGCAAACCGCAGAGCATCAGTGCCGCACTCGGGAATTCCTTCAGGGTAATCTTCTTTCTGTAAAAGATAAAGGACATGAGCTGACCCACCCGGCCAACAGGATGGGTGTGTGCCGCGAAGATTCTTAAAACCTGACTCTATTTAAGGGTAGAAAATCGAAAATTGACATCCTATTTATGGGAAAAACAGAATAATTGTGTGAACAGGTCGTTTTTATTTTTTTTTCTGTACACGGAAAGTTTAATATCAGGCATAGAATACAAAACTGAGCCTAGTTTCGCCATCATAACCTTATCTTTTTCGTTTAGCTGGGTGTTTAGGAACTGTAATTTAGCTAATACAATCTAAAGGAACCCTAACCAAGGATCACAATACCAAAAAGGATACCCTATTTAAGTACTGAGAACCTTAAAAACCATACCCTATTCCGTGGCACATACCTATTATAGCTTATATATGGGAGTACCCTCCCCCCCCAACAACAACAACAAAAAAAAACCTTGGCACTGACCAAGATGATGGTAATTAACTTCAACTGTGGATTATTTACCTGTCCTTTTCTAGCGCGTTCAACCTCTTTTGGGTCCAGGTTACTGTTCTCAAGCTGGCGGTGAAGATCCTGAGAACGAAAGGACACCTTGATTACGGGAAAATCGTTTACTTAACAGACAATAACAGCTGTCAATCAATGGACAACGGCTAAACATGGTATCATCAGTGTAGCAGCTTCCAACCGGATTAAAAGGAAACGCTTTTTTCATCCTGTAAATACCAAAACAACCCGGTGCTAGAGAGAAAAGTCAATTACACCTTCCTCTTCATGAAATACTATATATATGCAAGTAAGCTAAATAAAAGTTTGCTTTGTCTGACTGATTTTAGCAACAAACTTAATCTTAAATACAAAGTGGAAAATCTGACACATTGACATCTGAACACAAACTAATACGCTCCTCTTCTATTTTGTAAAGCAGTATTGTTCTCCTTGTTTTTCCTTGTTTTCTCTATAGATCTTATGTTTTTGTTTAATAACGAACGTGTATCGTGTTGTATTGTACACCATTTGTAAACTATACTTGTAGGTTAGTAATGCTGCAGAGTAATGTAACGTGTAAGTTAGAGTAGTGTGATGATGTAACTTTTGTTATATGTTTTGGATGTTTTCAATAAAGTTTTAAATCTAAAAAAAAAAACATCAGTGTAGCATCTGTGATTATACCTACTATTTTGCCTTCACGACACAACCGAACACACTCAAAGGTTGAGGCATGGGCGCGTTGGTCAGCCAGGCCCACGATACATTTTATTATTGACAAAGGACTATCATATTACAATATTACTATAACGTACTATACTATAATATTACAATAACTCTAGGTTGGTCGGCCAGGCCCACGATACATTTTGTTATTGACAAAGAACTCTAAGCGCACCAGAGCCGGACACGTAAACCCCAAAAAACCAACTGTTGGAAAAACTAGGGACCGTGTACCCCCGACCTATGCAGTGGTGCTACCTTTGGGGTTTTAAGGTGTTTTTAACTAAGAAACAAACGACTAAAATCCTAAGGTATTACAATAAACAACTAAGACGAAAGTTAACTTGTTTGAACAGTACTAGAGGCCTCGAGGCTGACCGTACAATGACACAAATCTATCAACGAACACTTTTCAAACTCACGAACCGTGAGCCCCTGCGCACTACACTAGTACCCGGTTCTCTGCTCCGTGTCGGCAAAATATTAATTTATGTCAATACCGTTTATCACAAATTACATAATATGTGTGTACAAATTTGCCGTCTGATATGTCTTAACTAATGTAAAATGATAAACAGTATTCGGGTCACGGATCCGGTGGAGACACCGATTGGACTTTTAATATCTTGAAAACCTTTCAAGTTTTCCCTTCTTTTAACGTTTGGACAGACCAGAAACCCATAAGTGGGTTGAAACGTGCAACTGTCTTGTACACTTCAAAACAAGCTTCCGACTATTCAATTTGCTAAGAAGTTGTTACAGCCATATTTGCAAAATCAAGGTAAAAATATTAACCAATCAATTTGCTAGAACAACATGCTTCCAATCTCGAGGGACCGAGAGGTTTCCAAATATGGTGCTTAGCAAAAAATGAATATTCGGAAGCTGTGAACATATGGGTTTCTGTACAGACTTAATACAGACACTAAATCCACAATTTTTTATACCATAAAATGGTGGTTATAAGCCCCCCCTCCCCCCTCCCCCTCCCACCCCTAGCCCTTAGTTATAGACCCACCAGTTTAGCAAGAAAACATTATTCCGGTTATTAATTTGCATATCTGTCCCGTATACTATAACTTGTTAAACGCTTCGCGTATGCACGAGTTAAATGCCTACAGTATGTGACGAAAAACAACTTCCAATTTACAGTAATCCCTTCTAACTTTTTAAAGCTCAGCGATCAATTCCATTAGGATTACTCTCTTGTAACTTATCAAACAAAAAATCGTCCCTAAAATTTCTACCACTCACTTCTAGCGATACTCCCTTGATGACGTCAATGGGATCGATGACGTTGCCAAGAGACTTGCTCATTTTTCTGCCATGCGCATCTCGCACCATCGCGTGTAGGAACACCTCAGTGAATGGCAGCTGACCAGTAAGCTTGAGGCCCAGCTTCACCATCCGGGCAATCCAGAAAAACAGGATGTCGTGCCCAGTCTCTAACAGAGTGCCGGGGTAGAAAACTTTGTAATCTTCAGTCTGCAAGGAAAATAACTCCAATTAGCAATCACGCATAATTTAAGATGAAACGTGTCAAATACAGTCGAACCTCCTTGATAGGGACACCAAAGGAACAGAGCCAAGTGTCGACATTGTAGAGGTGTTCTATAGAGGTAGGATTTTTTTTTACTTTATTTACGTGTCAAAACCTTCTAGTTTGGGATAAAACCCATACTAATGTGGGACACAAGTAGACTACAACTAAAAAACATTTTCATGTTATTTACAGCCGTACTAGCTACTAATTACTAAAAGTTTACTAAGGTAAGAAATTAGGATTGGGAGAAAACCCAAACTAAGAAAATTGAGTTTTGTTTACAAAAGAGATTAAAAAATTTAAAAGTTTACGAAACTTTTGGTATCTTTGGGATCGAGTGTACTGTCCGTAATAGAGAGGTGTCCGAAAGGTTCGACTGTAGTGTACTTGAAAAATATTGAGGTTACTTGTTGAAAAGTGTGGACTTTCCGAAGTTTATTCACCAGTTGCGCAGTAAGAGAAAACCTCATAGGCTTCAACGAGCAAGTAAAAATTAGACAAAGCACTTCCCATGATGATGTTATTCGGTTATTTCATAGCAAATTAGTTTAACTGGCAGTTTCTATAGGATTGCCGAAGACCTTTTTATCACCGGCCTTAAAATCTGTGGTCGCACAATCGTTGTGATCGATGGAGATTGAGTACGAGTACGACTTTTTAAACCTAGTTCGCGTGCTCTAGATAATCATTTATCAACACCATTTTATACCTAGAGTCTCATTATCTTCTGGTCAGCAACAGGAAGAACCACAGCTCTGGGCATGTCACTGGCTTTAAATTCAAAAGTCGTACTCAATCTCGTACTTGTACTTTAAAAATCTAAAAATCTTTCAGTCCAGCACATTTGAGGGTTGGAAAAAGTCCAAGGGTACTGCATCCGGGATTTTTGCCTGTTGTATTACGCCAACAGTATAACATGACAGAATAAACTCCCGGATGTACTCACAGGCTAAGGAAAAAGGGACTCCTTAAAAACGTTACATAAAGCAAACAAACAACTAACCTCATCTGGCCAACCAAATATGGAGAAAGGGAACAGGCCAGAGGAGAACCACGTGTCCAACACATCCTCATCTGTAACATAACATTCATAACTTAAAAACACGTTTCGGGGATGTCAAACAAAGAAAAGCTGTTTACATGCTTTTAAATCCCTACTGGATTAACGAGCTGCAGAACTAAATGATGAACAATTTTACCGGCTGAGGGTGCTTAGCATTTCTCAGAACTGGCCGGTCAGTACAGTCAGTTGGTAAACGGAATGCGTCTTTTCCAAGACCTGTTCCTGCAAGTCCATCAAAATGATGCATGCTATGTACGGATGGAACAGTCTGGACGCCCCATTCCAAAAAATAAGGGCATACCATTTACCAATTGACTGGGCTGGCCGGCCAGTTCTGAAAATTGGTAAGCGCCCTAAGAAAAAGCAAAAGTTTTATTTGCAAATTATCACGTACAGTAGCATTTACATGTTTTACTTTGAACGGGCTTTGAAATAAAGTTTTATGAAGTTTTACCTTTTAGCAGGAAAAACTGTCGATCTTTTGGCTCCGTTGCCATGAATGGAATTTAAGAATTTTAACGACTTCTCTTTGATTGATGCCCATCGACTTTATCCGCCTTGAATAAAACGTAGGTTGGCCACAAATTGAAAACTGAAATGAATGGTGCCTTAGACGTCTTATGCTGTAAATCGACTACTGGCTTTTTTGAAAGCCCTCCTCAACTATGAAACTTTTTACGTTTTGCTGTTGTTAATCTACGTATGCCTTCCTATATTGTACCTTGTTTCAAGGTGATTTTCTCTGGCGCCACATTGAACCTTTCTGCTGCCTTCTTTAACACCTCCTCTTCTGTCCGACCACTGCAATAAAATCAAACAAATCAGTTCCCAACTCAACCATCAGTTTTTAACTCGTGAATATGCGCAGCGTTGCAAACGAGTTACAGCATACAGGGAAAATATGCAAATTTTCACTCGGTCGATTGGCTGTAAACAGTGAGCCCGCGAAATGTAGTGGTCACCTGCCTTACCCATTGGTACGGTGTTGGAGGGAGGGGTGGGTGGGGAGTTGGACTCAGGGGGTGGGGGGTCAGTGGAGCAAATCGCCTAGGAGAGGGGAGGGTCGGGAGTTGGACTCAGGGGGTGGGGGTCGGTGAAGCAAATCGCCTAGGAGAGGTAGGGTCCGAAGGTTGTTTCGTATTCACGAGTCGGCTCATAGGATCCTTTGATTCAATTGAGAAAATGCATCATTTTGTTTATTGTCAACAAGGAGTGATAAAGATCATCCTAGAGCTACATAATAAGCATAACTTCGTACCTGATCCAGTATTTGCCATCCGTGTCCTGGAAAAGAGATTCATAAAATATGGTAAGAGTCATGTTTTTTTATTCTGAATTAGTCAGAGTCAATAGTAAAAGACTTTGATGCTCAGTATAGATTAACTATGAAATGGTAAAATATGCCAATTATGGAAGTCACAAGTATACACATACCGTATGTACTCGAATTAGCGAGCACCCCTCAATAACAACACGGCACTTATTCGTAGAATGTAAAAGAATGTTTCACTTTAAACCAACTGCGAAAATGTACTGTCATGAATAACAATCTTTTTAATTTCCAAATGCTTAAACGTGTATTTAATCGTTCTTTCTTTAGCTCTCTTTCTAAAAGTTAGTAGTTAGTAGTTCCAATGTAAACGCCAAACAAAACTGAGTTCGCCGGCACAGCAAGCTCAATTAACTTTTCGCTTTCACTTTCCAGTGACATTAATTTGCGCACAAAAAGTCATTTTGTTTTAAGTGGCTGCCTCTATAAAATTAATAACTTTTTATAACGCCACGTCAAAAAGTTGAAAAACATTTTGTGGTTTTTCGACTACATACAGTAATAATTAAAACGTAAAAGTATAAACCCATAAACGATAAAACCCAATATTTTTCTGGGTGGTAGGAAATTACAATGTCTTGCTTTTTACAGACAATAATCTTCCAAAACAAAATTAATATTATATGAATAACACAAAGAAATCTTCTCACCTCTCCTGGAGGGACACTGGGATCGTCAACAGTCACAAAGAATGCTGGGATACGGTGACCCCACCAAAGCTGTCTGGAGATACACCAATCCCTGAACAACATAAAACAGTAACAGTTAGATGAACATTGGTGAAACCATGTGTTATATACACCAGTCACATTCCAACTGCAAGAGTGTCTACAGAGAGCTTCGACTGAAAAGTAAAGCATACAATGAAGCTAAGTCCTCAATACTAACCTACAGTTTTCAAGCCAGCTGTACCAAATCTTCTCATGCATGCTGGGGATGATCTTTAGATCCCCACTTCGAACTGACTGCAGGTAGAATTGAATGAGGTTTAGCACCTACAGCTTTATGAATTGAAAAAATATATGTCCACAAACAGTGCAAACAGATCTAACTTCGAGTATGAGATTGAGTACGAGTACGGCTTTTCACAAAGGAAGCTTAAAGCCAAAGACAGTAGGTGATTTCATCCGCCGATCGCGGCGATTGGCGAAAATTGCCAGGTGCGCCTGGTATTGGGACGATGATTTTCGGCATCACTGTCATGTGATCGGCATATCTGAAAATCACCGATTTCTGACATTTGCCTTGTGCGCCCGTTCCAGAGATTTTATACACTCGTCGTGGCGAAACGAAAAATAATGCAACCAATCAGACTGCACGATTTTACATAGCGCTAATTCTTTGGCGTAGAAGACGTGGTTGGTTAAGATTACTTGTCACACTAATCTCATTTCTAGAGTCTCCTTATCTACCGATAAGCATTTGGAAGGACCGAGAGTTCTGGAGACTTGACTGGCTTTAATTCCCAAGTCATACTCGTACTCAAATCTAAAGGTTCCTGTCGACATAGAAGTGATGAATAGTAACTGAATCAACACATCTTGGCAGAACATGAAGCAAATACATGTAGCCCACGCCAAGTGCGGGAACACGCGTGCGAGCAAGTCACGATTGGTTTTGGTTTTACTTCTGATTGGTTAATAAAGTGGCGCGAGATTTTTTAGCCAATCACAAAGCATTGCAATGCAAAACCAAAGCAACTGCGAAATTACTTTCGACACTCAATTGAACACCACTCTATAAAACAGAATAATGTTAAAATACTGTTACAATTTACCTTAACAGCCATGTCCGCCATTTCCTGACAGTCAACATACCACTGAGGCTTGATGAGGGGTTCAACAATGTCTTTAGATCGACTAGGAGAAAATTCATGGATGTAAATAAAACAACTCTGCTAATGGAATCAGATTTAGGTCAAGTGGTTTACCTGCAGATGGGAACTACCATCTGATTGTCTTCTTTCTTTATAAACAGGCCTTTCTTGGTGAGAGCCTCAAGCACCACTTTCCTGGCGTCAAACCTCTTCAAACCCTACGACAAGAACGCAGACAGACATTCGTTTATGCAGTTGTTCAATTGTTTGCCAATTCGTTTTACTTGTTCACTGTTCATTTGATTGTTAGTTCACTTCTCTTACTTGGTAATGATAAGTCTCTCGACCTCAGCCACCTTAAATGCCAACCTTAAATGCCACCTTAACGCTAATAAGGCTAAGGATCCCTTTTCACCCCCAATGTTGCCCCAGAAAAGACATCAGCTTTCTCTACCTCTAAGAAGGAGTGATGTAACTTTTGAGTCTGTGGATGAAATCCTAAAGTGTAACCATTCAAATGACAGCTCTTCAGCAGAACTTTCCTGTGGAATTGGATATTATGCTGCACAAGGTGGTTCTAACGTTTGATTCTGTGGGCGACATCCTACATTATAATTCAACACATTGATACACTGCCCAAGTATGGTCAAAAAGTTATCGATATACGCTGTCTACATGACGTATATCCAACGATGGATGTAAATTTCGCATTTTGACAAGAGAATGCAAAAAATTAATGACGGACTGGCCTCGACATTTTTTCTTCAAACTGTGCTTTGTTATCAATGTGTTGAATTATTATTATAGCGCTCAAGCTTGCGTGATATCGCCTAATTTTAGCCGACTCGGCCGCTAAGAATTAGGCGATATCACGCGCGCTTTCGCGCTATAATAGTTAATTGTGAGCATTCAGATGAAAGCTTTTGAAAAGTACTTTTCAACGGCGAAGTATGTTCCCGAATTTTACAAAATTTTAATATTGATCAGGTGGTAACTTACTACAAAGTGCTGGAACTCTGGATAGAAGTCTTTAACATCTTTGATGTTGCCATTGTCATCAATCATGGTTACAAATGGCAGGTCATGTCGCTGGCCGACTCCATAATCATTGTGGTCATGAGCTGGGGTTATCTTAACAGCACCTTAAACACAACAAAAGACTGCTATATACAGCGTTTGACTGAGAACTGATTCAGTACCCACAAACGACTCTTTGTTCATTTGATGAGCATTTAATCAACAGGGAGAGTTGTGATGAAGGGAGTATGATTAGTGGAGTATGGTTTAAGAGTTTTCAGGAGGAAATATTAAGTACTGTTGAAACATTTATGCAATCAGTACCATTGCACATTCCTTGTGGCCTCACTGCAATAAATACATGTTGTGGTTCAATTTTATCCTTGGTTCAAATTTTATTTTCCTTTGTTTAAAACTCATTATCATACATTACCATAGCCAAAAACAAAGGAAAATAAAATTTGAACCAAGGATAAAATTGAAACACAACATACATTTTTCTGAACAAGGCTGTATGTCATCACCAACAAGAATTAGGAATATTGCTTTTAACTTATTGCCTACCTGTTCCAAATTCGGGATCAACAACATCATCACAGATGATAGGCAATTTACGGTTACAGAAGGGATGGAGAACAAACTTGCCGTGGAGATGCTGGAATAAAGAAACACATAAAAATTGGTAAAAATAAAAACAAAAACAAAAAACTAAATGAAAATCATTAACCATTAATGCTTCATAGTGAATTTACTGTAGTTAAAACCAGAGTACATATTAATAATCATGTAAGACATTTGCCTTACTTTGTATCTAGCGTCATCTGGATGTACTGCAATTGCTGTGTCACCTAACATAGTCTCCACACGAGTAGTAGCAACTGTCAACTTCTCATCTGCAAAATAATATGTTTAAGGAATGGGAAGGAAATAATTATAAAGATCCTAGTACAAGAAATTACAACGCTGGATTTATCATCAATATGAACATTGTGAATGAGGAAAACTAAATTGAATATGTCGAAGCAAATAGGACTAGCTCATCATTGCTCTGTGGGTACAGCAGCATTTCTCCTAGGAAATTTTCAATTTGAGACTCTAGTCCCTGATAACTTTTATTTACTTAGTTTACTTCTCATTCAAAACGTTTTTCATTTACTTTTCATTTGTCTAATATTATGTACTTATTGATAAGTGGGAGGGCCAGATGGGAAAATATTTAGCATGACATCATCACTGAGAGCCAAACATTTTCCCATTCGGTCTGACCTAACTTAGTATTTTATCATAATTATGACAATTTTGTAGACAAAACTGCTTGAAATTTTAACATGCGAAGCAGTCTGCTTTTGTTGTAGAGACATATGACTTTTTCTGTCCCTACTCGCGCAAATGCGCACAGCCCTCATAAGGACTTTTATCAATGATTTTGCAAAGAAAAGGCTCATAAGGGTCCTACTGGTCATATGATAAATAACTTAACTTGTGTACAACTAATATTTATTTTCCAAGTGAAACTTAACAACTGTATGTTATGTTTGTCATCTGATCACAAATGAAAACTAACATTCCTACTTTAAGCTTTAACCTTTCTTTTGTTCCAAACACTTGCATCCATCACAAGACTATACCATAACTGATGGGTTTTCAATAAGTAGCTGCCTTCTTGATCAAACTCTTACCTGAATCTTCCACTGGGTAGGCAAAATGCACTAACACTCCAAATTCTATTTTGTGTTCATAACCTGGTACAGGCAACAATGTTCTCCCTGGTAAATCCTTCTTGTCAACCTATTTAAAACCACCTGGGGTCAAACTTTCTATTAAACTTAAATAGATTTCTTTTAGCTGACTGTCTTTTATAATGACTGAGACCTATACATGGAGCTGAAACACTATACAAATGTAAAACCTGTGTGAAATGAGCAGAACTGTTTTTAATCTGCTGTGGATCTGTAACCATGTCTGTAGAAGATCAGCAGATAGTCAACTATGTATCTACAGATTATCTGCAGAATGTCTGTAGAATATCTGTAAAATGTCTGTAAAATATCTGCAAAATTGATCTGCAATAGGTCTGTTGAACAGCAGATGTTTTGCAGATGAATGCCACATTGCAAATTTCAATTTTTTTCTTTGGTATCTCTTTTTGAACAAGAACCTTGGGCACTTATTTTACATTTTGTTTTTTTGCCTTTTTAAAGACAACAAACTGGCTTGAATTCTGGGCAGTTTGTTGTCCTTGGCAGTAGATGTGATAAAGCTCTTAACATCTCTTATCTCACATACTTTTTCTAACTCTGGGAGGGTGCTTTTTAGAGGGGGGGGGGGGGGGGGGGGGGGGGGGGGGGGGCACTTGTTCAAGGAAATACATTAACTGACATTGAATGGATAACTCTTTTAAGTTTCTGGAAATGATAACTATACTTGTTGTTAAAATACATAGTAAAATATAACATGATTCTATTTTTGAGATCAAAATGTATCTATACCTCAATGTCAGAGATGGCAGAGTTTAGTGTACATGACCAATTGACGAGTCGTCTACTTCTGTAGATGAGCCCTTCATCATGGAGTCTTACAAATGCTTCTTTCACAGCTCGGCTTAGTTTCTGTGATGAGTTCAGAATGAAAATAAGACTCTGCCTCTCAATATGTCAGTTATCTTAACCCATTCACTCCAAAAAGTGAAACTTTGAGGGTGTAGACAAAACGTAGACCCCCCATTTCTGGACTCCCTTCTGGACCCCTTTCTGGACCCCTATCTTTATGGCGCGTAAGATCAATGAACTTGTACGTGCGGATTCTTGACGTTTTCTTAACTTTTCCCATAAATATATCATGAAATTAACTAAGTAGTTGATTGCAAAGAAGGAGTTTCAGCTTCAACTGGGAATAACCTGTGGAATTTAGCCAGAAAATTGAACTCATCAATCGAAGAAATTTCAGGTGAGTTGCGTGCCCTGTTTATTTATTTACTTTAATTTTAATTTTATTTTATTTTACGGAAAAATTAAGCGGTCCAGAAAGGGGTCCAGAAAGGGGGGCTCCACGTTTTGTCTACACCCTAACTTTGAGGCATGTTGTGCAGTTCTAACTCACACGAATTTAAATGGGAGGCTTTTATTTGAGTAAATACAATATAAGTTTAATTAATTGCACAACACCAAGAGTATAGACACAATTAAGAATTTCATATTTATAATACATGAATAACAAGACGCTACCCGTAGCCTATACTTGTACCGGCAATGCACATTACTCGCGGGGAACACTTACGTAACACAACAACAGGCAAATAAAACCAAAATTAGTTTCGCTTCTGCTTGCATGCGTGCGTATTCTCGTACCCAGAAATGTCCCAGATCTAATGCGATGCACAAATAAGAGACAAAAACAAAAAGAATGAAATGAAAAACGGAGAGCAAACTTTACCTCGTTGCCGTATCCGTCACGAGTAAACAGCAACAAACAATAAAACCCAAATTTGTTTCGCTTTTGCTTGCAAAACGACGCCGATTACACCGAATCCCAAGTACCGTGGGCTCAAAATTTCTCGCAGTGCATGCGTGCGTATTCTCGTACCCAGATCTAACGCAATGCACAAAAGTAGATACGAAAACACGGCGGAAAACAAGGAGAAAAACGCAGGGCGATCCTTAGCTTGTTGCCATACCAGCACCAGTAATTAACTTACAGGATCCATGGTGAAGCAAGCTCTTTCCCAGTCCACTGATACACCCATCTTTCGTAACTGTTCATAGATCCTGTCACCTTTTCTATTAAGATAATGTGAAATATTAATTATATTTACTTATTATTGATTTGTAACAATATATTAATTTATGTGTGAATTGGTATGTAAGAAAATAATTCTATATTTAGTAATAAGTGCTAAGTTACACAATTTTTGCTAGTAATGACTTACTCATCCTTCCATTTCCATATTGCCTCTACAAACTTCTCTCTTCCTAAGTCATGCCGCGACAAACCTTTTTCACGCATAAGTTTTTTTTCAACAACAACCTAAACAAAATGTCAAATTACAGTGCTAATTGATTTTAAAATACAACCAGTTTTTATTATTTTGCCTATATAGCTAGGGAGCTGCATGTACAAAACGATTAAAAGTGAATTACCATGCAAGAGGAAATGCTTATTTTTTTGCAAAGTTGTTGTAAGTTGTATAAAAATTCCCTTATCATAAATTCTGGGAGAGAACAATCAGAATTTCAGATAAAGATATTATGCTTAATAGTTAATAATAATTATTTCTGATAAATATTGATAATTTAATTAATTACCATTGAAAAGTGATTATTCACAAGCTGCTGAACTACATGTAAATGATATACAGCAAAATAAAATGAAAATAAGGTAAAACTCAAGCCAAAGTTGGTCGGCCTGGCCAGCAATCTTAACCTACCGTAAATCCTCTATGTACTAAACCCCCTTTCTAGTAAGCCCTACCCCTGCCCTCTTTGGAGCAAGAAATTTATTAAGCCTTCGCAACCAAAACAATAAACGACAGACTATATTATAGGTAATTTTTTACTGTACCAATCTGGGCACTTATTCACATACAGTACTCACAAGCTTTGGGGGAAATATTACCAGTACTTGTACTAGACATAATCTTAATTACAGTAATCATGAATGCATAACACTTCACTGATCCATCAAAGCATGGTTTATCATTGGACATCTATTCATGTGCAGGAAGCTCGCATGACATCATGTTTCACTACATTATAACAGCCCCCCCCCCCCCCCCCTTCAAATGTGCTTGAAATAAATAAGCCTTTAAGTGGCTTAATAGAGGATTTATGGTAACATGCAGGACTAGTGAGCTGCTCTGGAGGCAGGAACAGGGCTCGCTCATGACTTTTGCTTCATTCTCTTGTGTAAGCTGATTATTGTGGACCAATTCTTTAAGAGCTATTTCTGCAGAATAATGGCAATCCAGAGTTGCCATGGATACCTCCACCCAATGCTCATGTTGGGATACCTGTTGGTGGTGAGTACACCACTTGAGATATCAGCTGTTATGATAAAATATTTTTACAGCAATATATTTTTTTTCATGACATTCAAAGACTCATAAATTTGGTTGCCCCCTGAAGAAAACTTATTTGAGACAAAGCTTAAGTCGACAAACCTGTGTGGCTATCCCAGCATGGTCACATCCTGGGTTCCATAATGCTGTCTTACCAATTTGTCGATTCCTAATACATGTAAATGAAAATAACTATTATTAATGCAGTTCAACCAGTATAATTAAGTCTACACCATCGGGACATGTTAAACTCAGGTAATCAAGAACCATAACTTGTATGTAATATTTGGTATCAAATGCCATAATAATAATAATAATAATAATAATAATAATAATAATAATAATAATAATAATAATAAAAACTTTATTTCTGTATCAAGAAAAAATATAGCAGTTTCCCACTAAGTAAGGATACCTATCTAAACTATCTAAAGAAATAATACAATCTAAATTACATAAATAAATGATAAATAAGTAGGATTTTGTATAAAACTCTATTACGTAAAATCTTATAAAATATCCATTCAAATGTAAAATATGTCTACATCCTAACAAATG
Organism: Cladopsammia gracilis; assembly: GCA_022457155.1. NCBI lineage: Eukaryota > Metazoa > Cnidaria > Anthozoa > Scleractinia > Dendrophylliidae > Cladopsammia > Cladopsammia gracilis. The sequence continues at coordinate 1,582,894 of JAJGOT010000034.1, forward strand.
TGCGACAATGTTGTCAACTTAAGCTTTAACAATTCATTTCTGCCCAGTGGTCTTTAGTACTGAAAGTGACAGATCAATCAAACTTTTACATAGTTACATGTACAAGATTATAATAATCCCATTATAGTTACTGTTATATATGTTACTGCAGTTCTTTAGTGCTGAATAATTAACTTTGTGGATCAATGACAAGAGATCTTCCTTTCCATATTTTTGCCCAAAAAACTGACTCTAGTCACTTGTCTCTTGATTTAGATCACAGATGTCTTTGCCCAAGTTCTTGAATCTTCTTCAACATACGCTTTTTTATGCTGATCATTACCAATTCATGTGAAAATATTAATTTGACAAAAAAAGTTCCCTGCTGTCTTCTTCAGCAGTGGTAGGATCAGAGGGTCATGCAACTATTCATTTTAGACAATGGCAAGAATCTAATAAAATTAGTACAGGGGGTTAATTATATTGGCACAGTATAATTTGTGCTCTATGAAATAACATCATGTACAAATGTCATTGTTTGCTGGGAGATCATATTTTGATGCTGTTGATTTGTGGATTAAATAATTCCTCGTGGATGTGGGGAAAGGGGCTTAAGGTTGTCTTTAAAAATCTGGGGATATGAGATCACAAGCCCAACCTTATGATAATATCACGACCCTGAGGTACATACATATGGGAATAACATTTGCATGTGTCTAAATGAATCACTTTTGTTTATTTCTTTTCTCTAAGGCATTCACTAAGTTAGACTTGATAATTAAAAAAAAATGATTTTGTTACATCTATTATATCTTATAAGAAATCATTTATTGAACACCGTTTACATTGCATCTTACATTAATTTGTTTGGCAAATTACAGGACAGGTTGCCTTTATCATCTTGAAAGTAACAATACTTTCAGGTATAATTCTTGTAGAGTTCACTTTTTGCTCAGTCAACCACTTTTGAAATTATTATGCAACAGCTTAATAACCTACATGTATATATGCCTCGATTATATCATAATATTGACTATGCAAGTAATATTATCCAACAAGGCTGGATAAAATATTAAATTTTTTCTACACACACATGCATGCCTACATTTTAAGAAATTTAAGCCTTTAAACTGATTATCACATAAATAATCTTTAAAAAATATGGGCTCCTTTTGCTTTAACCTTAATAACAACGGCACTACGTATACCTCCACACTTCAATGGCTTTCCTCATACTTTAGATAACATCCAAGTCCATGATTATAATACCAGAAAATCTAACACATTACACACAAACTCCCTAGCAGAACAAACAAAAGTATGTACGGGTACTCAACTAGAAATGGGGTAATATTTATTTTTGATACATGTATCTGGAATAGCATTAATGTCCTCTTCTCATCAAGTGTTCTGGATCTTATATTTTACTTTTAAAGAAGAAACAATATTTCTTTGATCCCGATAATCAATGTTAAATGCAAATTATTACTTTTACTCTGCTTGTCCCCAGACAAGTGGGCTCAGTTTTGTTTTGCTCTAGTGCAGTGTGAAGAATGATTTCGCTTTTTGCATCCTTCCCACAATAACTGATACTACCTGTTTCAACAACAACAACAACAACGATTTATTTACAAATAATAAAACAAATTATATTAGCAACCCGCAAATAACTAAAGTTAATCGTGGCGGGTTGCTGCACACTAAACAATTACAGGAGCTCACTATAAAATAATTGACAGATAACAATAAATATGAAAATAAGGAATGGATAATTTATGATTAGTTACTGTAACAACAACAAATAAATTAATTAATAATAGAAATAAAAATAGGTAATAAAATGCAGTTAAAAGTCAATTAAGTGTATGTTTTAAAATTACGAAGACTGGTACAAAGAAATTCGACATCAACATAGATATCCTCACTCTCCAAAACCTCTATTAGTAATCTGTTTAATTTGGACTTAAAGCATGTTTTGCTTTGGTTACGTAAATTAATAGGTACATTATTCCAAATTCTAGTTCCAGTTCTAGATACCCAGTGCCCGGGGATGAGGCAAATGTCTACCAATTTCTGTGAGTCTATTTTTATGTATTATATATGGTAGTTTTTAAACATATATTTCTAAATGCTTTTGTCACTTTTGGTGATTTCTTCATATTTTTGAGACAATAAAGCAAGCTTAAGGCAAGCTCCTGGCGATTAAATCATGAAAACACGATATTCCAGCCGGGACACGTACAGTGTCCCTTAAATTTAATTTCAAAACGGCAAAACAACGGAAAGAAACAAGCTCAATTATTCATGAAAATTTAATACACTGAAAAGGATCAATTCTCATTTAAAGATTTCTGCCAAAAGCAACTTGCTTTACTTTTGCTTTCTTTGTCCTTTGAAAATTGACACTATTTGTTTATTCTAAGCAGTCAGACAGTTATACAGGCTAACAAGCCAAGTCGCATGAACAGTTTTGACGGAACTGACAGTCTGGGATCTACATCAATATCCTCAAGGTTTGCTCCTTTCCAGTTTGTAAACTTATCCCTACAAAATATCTTTGCCAGCCCATTCACTGATGGCTAACTAAAAGTGTGCCCTTCCACAAAATGCAAATACTGATTTGAATTGGATGGTGATGAGTTCAGTGATGACGAATTTGAAGAAACACAATTAGACAAACAAAATGATCCCATTGAACTCATTTGAAATTTATGGGGAAATTTTCCAAGTTGTTTTGTTTTCGAAAACAATACTTTTGTAACATATTGCGGCAAGGTAAGAACTGAAAAATTAGGATGAAAGTGTACGACAAATTAATTTTTGCACAGTACATGTACATGAATTTCATTTTTCATTTTACTCATATTTGAAAAAAAAAACATGACAAAACTTCAACATTTTCTGTTTTGAAGTATCTGTGAATAGTTGCATTGTACAAATAATTTACAGTCAGAATACTCTGCACATTCCTCTCATCATTTGGGAATGACTTTCATTAATCAGGAATGGATTGCATTATAATTTGCATTAAAATTGATTATTAGGATCTTTCAACGGTAGATTCGTTTGAAATAACGAATGCTGATTGGTTTGTTATTGACATCAGGTGAATATTCATGCGCAAAGCTGGCGACCTATTTCTGTTCACTCAACAGAAATTCATCACTGAGTAATTTTGGACGTAAAGAAGCTCTGCATTTATAAAACGCTAAAAGAAGAATTCTTTAAATGCTAGTGTGCTGGCTCTGAAAGAGAAATTTTCACGGAAAGTGAAGAAAATTTCCTAATGAAGTCCACACATCTAAATTCAATGAAACTAACAGTGGCCAACAGTTGCATATTTCGCCCGTGAACTTTTGACTGATGTTTGTGATTACTTACACTGTAGTAAACCGATCAACATTCGTTATTTTGACTGTAAAGTGGGACTACTTAGCTTTCTATAATGTTTAGTACTGTTTACTTTCAAACAAAGACTTCAACTCTTCAAAGGTGAGATTTCGTGTGTTCTCCAAAAAATTCAGAGAAATGAATACAATGGACCTGACAACCACTTTACTAGCAGCCTCAACTCGCATGATTTTATCTTCTGGTGTGGCATTAATGCGAAACTCAGGAGCGTCGGGTTCCCCATCAATTGGATCACCTCTGTACACAGTGGGTTCGTGCTCAGTGTAAGCATTGGGCTCAACACAAGCCCTGATCAAGACGCACCACTGCTCGTTGCCTGAAAAAATTCGCTCAGAGTAGCAGACGTGGGAAGCATAGGAAATACTTGGCGAGAGAAATATGGCATTAGCCCAGTTAGCAATACCAAAGTGCGTTTCACCCAGCCTGTAATGATTGCTTGGTGGCTTAATTGTGGAACCACCTGGAAGGATGGATCCACTAGGTTTGAGGCCATGACGTAAGATGGATTCAAGATACTGGGCTTTTGTTCCGTGCCAAACGTTAATCCAGTTGGAGATTATCGAATCTAATGCGAGCCTCGTTCGATGGTCAATTGCATTACTGTGGCGTAAAACTTCTCTTCCAATAACCACGCCATTGCGTTTAATGAAGTGGACCCTATACGCGAGGTCTTTTCCAACCAGAGAAGATATAATTTGGGAGATGCGATCTTCCTTGTAAGAGAAGATCACTTGCTTTATTTCCGTGGTAGCGGCTTCGTCCGCTGGTGTGCTATGCCATTTGTTTTTAATCGTTGGATCTGCTCCGTATCGAAGCAAAAGCTCGATAATGGGACGTTGTCCATAGAAGGAAGCGGCATGGAGAGCTGTGCTGCCATCAACCTGCTTCGCGTTCACAGGAACACCGATCTTGAGCAGGGCTTCAGTTGTGTCATAGAAGCCAGAGCGAGCAGTTAGATACAGGAGAGTATGGTTGTGCTCGTCAGTGGATGTAGCCAGAGATTTATTTTTGGATATCTGGGCGAGTAGGCTGGCCGTGTCGCCAACAGCTGCGAGTACGATGACATCAGTACTCCTTATGATTTCATACGTGTCATTACTTTTCTTTTGACATCGCTGAACTGAAGACATGAGGATGTTGTAGGACAGAGATGCCATGACCCTATCCTGTCTTCGGCTGTGATTTGCGACTCTTTTGAAAGCTGCTTTGATGTCACCTTTGGATGCATGTTGGTTCACCTGAAGCACTTGATACGGCCTTACGATTCGAGGGACCTCTGCAGTTCCTCCACCTGGAGCAGTGTATCGAAATACCAGTTCTTTTTCAACTCGTGGTGGCTTTCTTGAGCGATCAACTGGTGCAACTCTTCTTGAGCGATCAACTGGTGGATCTCTTCTTGAGCGATCAACTGGTGGATCTCTTCTTGAGCGATCAACTGGTGGATCTCTTCTTGAGCGATCAACTGGTGGATCTCTTCTTGAGCGATCAACTGGTGGATCTCTTCTTGAGCGATCAACTGGTGGATCTCTTGAGAAAAAACGCCATAAAATCTGCTGCCACGACATCCTTTCTTTCCTCGAACTGAGCTTTGGTGATAAAAGCAAACCCGGAAGTTTCCCGGAAATGAAAAGCGAAAGATTCAGGTTAGTACCCAGGCTCTCTCTTTCCGCCGTCTTCCAACAACTCAAACATACACAATAGACAAATTCAAACCTTTTGGGATTAGAACTCTTTGTTCGTCATATTTCCATATCAATGAAGCATTGACATGGAAATTATATGGAAATATTGAAAACAAAGAATCTTATTCCCAGGAGGTTTGAATTGGGTACAACAATGTGTTAGCCGAATTTGTCTATACATACATAGTTTATTTGGTAAAGCAGGTTAAAAATAAGGCAGCTAAGCTGATGTGGACCTGCTATACTATCTAAAAATTCTACTAATTACAAAGTTATAAAATTGAATGCATACAATAAATGAGTCCATAAAAACATTAAAAATTAATAAAATTATGCTACTTAAAATACTAATAAACAATACTAATAAACTCGTAGCAACGTGAATCAATATGTACTTCATAGGCTCAGCTTCATAGGTATGTGCCGCTGTCAAGGGTATGGTTTTCAGGCAGTTTAGTCTGGGATAGGGTATAGTTATCAGAAATTTTTGGTCTAGAATAGGGTATCATTTTCCGCGAAACTGATCTGTTGAATTTAAAATCGGTACGGCGGGCAGTATGGCATTTTTACTGACCCCTGTTAATTAATAAGTACATGTAATAACTGTGATAGTGAACGAATTTCTGGAAAATAGCGAGTCTGGAATAGGTCTAGGATAGGGTAGGGTTTTTCGGTGTTTAGTCTAGAATATGGTTGCAAAATGCAGCTAAAATGGTCTAGTATGGGTTAAGGGTCTCAGTATCCCAGCAGCACACCCCCACCGAAAAATTTGCAGAGTACCCCTCCCCCTCCCGAAGAGTCAAACAGAGTATGGACAGCTTTCTTTCTGCTCGGCACAAGTAATGGAAGCCTACGCGCAAACGTCTCCTGTTTCCTTTGCTTCTCGTAACAGGAGAAGTCTGCACGCAGGCTAAGGAATGGAGACTTGTATGTGCTGACAAGTGGGAGAAAAATAAATGGAAGAAATCTAAACCCTCTGTTTCTCTCCGGAGGGTTAAATTTAATTTTCATTGCAGTGGCCCAGCTAGCCTGTTCCAGGCGTTCAGCTTTTCCTTGTGCCTTCCCCAACTATTCGTGCTTTCCCCACTATCTGAACGCCTGGAACAGGCTATGGCCTAGCATGACCTTGTATCGGTCATGTTAGTTATGTCCAAGAATCATAGAGTATCAAAATGATGACGCCACAAAAAGTAAATTTGTAAAATAAATATTATGGGATTTGATCAGATATTCGGAGAGGACATGACAAAAACGCCCGCTTGCCAAAAATCAGCATCCCAGTGAAATATGGGGTGAGATATTGGCACCGTTATGCTCTGATGACTCCATAGAAACCCTTTCAATTTTGCCTCTTCCAAACGTTTGGAACTCAATTTGTACGCTATTGTGCAACTTTACAAAGAATTAAAGTCACACAAACTTGTTTTTAGCTATTTTTTATTTGTTTGTTCACTTGGATACAAGTTGCAAAGATTATCGAAGGGGCCAGGACCCCCTTTTTGTTTAACAATCAGGCCCCAGTTGTTCAAAAAGTGGATAGCGCTATCCATCGGATAAATCACTATCCAGTGGATAAGCATTAACAAAACCAATTGTGTTATCCACTGGATAGTGATTTATCTGTGATTATCTGGTGGATATGCACCACTTTCATAATGGCGGCGATTTATTTTATTCTTTTATATGCATGTTAATTAGCCTTTCTGGCCTCGTTGGGGTGTGCAAATTCAAAAGAATTTTTACTCTAAAACGAGGCCAGTGAGGCTAATTAACATACATATAAAAGAATAAATAAATCGGCCGCCATTATGAAAGTGGTGTATAGCACAATCCATCCTTAAAACAATCGGGGCCTGAAAACAAGAGCTTTCACCCTCTCAATAACAAATTATTTCACTTCCCCTCTCTTACTTTGTGTCCCTATACCATTCTTCATGCTAAGCCACCTAATTTGACCAGAAATGACATTGACTGGACAGTGGTGGATCTGGAGGTGGGGTTCGGGTTCAGTTCTCAATAACAATTTCACTTCCTCTCTCTTACTTCAGTTGTACTCCCATACCATTCTTCATGCTAAGCCACCTAATTTGACCAGAAATGACATTGACTGCAGGACAGTGGTGGATCTGGAGGTGGGGTTCGGGTTCGGTCCTCAATAACAATTTCACTTCCCCTCTCTTACTTCAGTTGTACTCCCATACCATTCTTCATGCTAAGCCACCTAATTTGACCAGAAATGACAATGACTGCAGGACAGTGGTGGATCTGGAGTAGGGGTTCGGGTTCGGTTCTCAATAACAATTTCACTTCCCCTCTCTTACTTTGTGCCCCATACCATTCTTCACTCTAAGCCACCTTATTTGACCAGAAATGACATTGACTGGACAGTGGTGGATCTGGAGGTGAGGTTCGGGTTCGGGCTCCCCTCTATCTTGCAAACAAATAAGGCTTGCAGGGCCAAAAATTTGTTTCAGTCTCTAACATTAATTGCCACCCCCCAACCCCCCCCCCCCCCCCCCATCCCGACCACAAATAGCTTACCTATCTGCCACTGTCGCTGTCGCAAAGCATGTCGGGAAATTCTATGGCAAAACCAAAATAGAGTTTCCCACCTGAAAATGATATCAGGCATTTTGACTATGCCACAGGATGGCAATTAAATGGCCCACAACTCGCAATGCTGCCCGGTTTCTGATCCCAAGTGATTTCAGACGTTCCAGCCAGCTTGTCTTGTCCATCACAACCCTTTTTTACCTCGAGCACCGAATAGCAGTTTGGGCCAAGGTGCGGCAAGGACACAACTCAGTTCTTCGTGAGGTGCCAGGGACTTAAGGATTTCCGGACTTCATGATGTTTTTCCATCACCAGGCATAAACTGGCCGCTACACCAGTTGTTGCCTCAAGTTGTGAATTTGATTGATAGGAACTGCCTATATGACGGTATGTTCATTCAGGTCGTTGGAACAGGTCAGGAGTATTGCAGTCGCATATTCTCATGACCAAGTCTGCTTTGTAATGGCATCAAATTACACTCTCAATGTACAGTCAAAGCAATAGAGGGCCAGAACTCTCCCTTTTTTCAGGTGAAATTAGTCAAATTCCTTAGGGTTAGTGCAAATTCGACAGGGGTTTGTGATATTTTATTGTTGTACAATAAAATGAGGCAAATCTGAGCGAGAAAAATAATAAAAAAAAGCAACATAGGTTGGTTATGCCCCGAGCCCTTCAATTGAAAGTCAAAATTTAAAATCAATTATTGATGCTGAATGTAATTCTGAATAATTAATTTGTATCCTGTTGGCAAGCGACCACTCGCCGGCATTTAGATGTTTAGATTTAGATGATTAGATGTCAAGCCTAACCTGCTGTATATTACATAAAGCTTGAAGATTTACTGTCAACAATACATCAATACATAGGTTATTCAGTGTGAAGTGGTTTAATACATCACTTTTTACTTTTTCGAGCCTTATTTGCACTCTAGAATGTTATGTCAAATTATAACGCCATTTACTCACAAGACAAGAGGCTGCAAGCAGCCTATACTCATGCGCATGCGTACGAAAGTTTTATGATATATTTTAAACATAAGATGTCCGATATGAAGAAGAGTTACTCCTTGCATTCAGTCATCGTTCCTGCAAACCACGTTCTTTACTATTGAATGTTTTGTAAATGAAGGCTGTACCACAATGAAGCCAGTGATTGTTCTACGTCTTATATATACCTAATGTGAACATTAGTAATGTAAGTAGGGTTGTAGGAGATGCTGTCGTGACACTTCAGTAACGCTGTTTTACCGGAAGTGGGAGTAGCCGGAAGTCACTAAACAGGAAGTCTATGAACCGGAAGTGCCAATTTAAAATATGCGTGCATAAATTTGCATGCAAAATCGTGACACCAAAAAAATAAAATAAAATAATAATAATAAAAAAGAAACACAGAGCCCATTTTATAACTCATGCCGCTACGCGCATGAGTAATAACAAGTCTATCACAAGGATAGGCCCGATGTTCACACTACAATTTGTTTATCCAGATGAGGTTTTGAAGGGCAAGTTTTGATCTTTCTCCAGAAGCAGGTCAAATGGACTCAACATACTCCATGTAAACACTTTTACCTGTTTAGTTTTCATATTGGCTGCACCATTTTGCAAGCTTCATGTATTCTATCATATACATGAGCTAAAGCTCAGGGTTTCTTTCGAGAAATTATCTTAAGGTTTTGCTGGTTCGCCCTTTTTTCATCTCTTCAGGTTTTGGGCCAAAGCTTGACCCACAAGTCAAGAAACTTTTCCCCTTTGTACAAAATTAAAAAAAAAAGATTCACCACTTATTTGTTTCAATATCTATTATTTGGGTCATAAGCTATCTTTTCTATAAACTTTGTGTTGCATATAGAGTATCCCTTTAACTTTGACAGCACTCACCATTTGGGTGAGTGACTCATTTCAAAACTTCAGCAAGAACATGTACAATTTGTACTTGCCCAAGAAGATTTGACACTTGCCTGGGCGAGCGGGCAAGTGCTACTTTCCATCCCTGTAAATAAGCTAGTCATTGTGTTGACCTTATTGATGTGAAAGGTCAACAAAATCATAAGAACACAGCTGGGGATTACTCTACTTGCCTTTATTATAAGTTTAACTGGTTTATTACTGCTTGTGTCTTTTAATGGCAAGGTTTATGGGACAAAGAGACAAAAATTTAAGAGCTGATCTATGTCAAGTTAAAGTTTTCACTTCAAGAAGAAATGATAGTCCATTGTTGGTCAAAGTATGTTCTCATGAATAGATTTCTTTGAGAGCATTTTGATTTGTACAAGAGCAAAATTGGCAGACGTACACCAAACCAGCTGTTTTCACAAACACTGTATGAATGTAGTCTGTTGACCGTCATTTTACAGCCATGCTCAGTATCTTTAAAATTTGAATGGATTTTTCAAGTTTACACGTCGGTTTTGTAAATTCATTCCGAGATTCGGAATTCCCGTAAGAATTTTACCGCATTTTCGGAAACATTAAGAGCAACAAAGTATCATTTTATTTGAAATGTTACATATCCGAACAATATTTGTTTTTTTATGCGCGTAGCGAAGTTATTTTTCCGCTAACTCGTGACTTTCAAAGTGTTTTCCAGAGAGATCTTCAAGGTTTCATTCAAATCTCGGACGTTACAAAGAAATATTCAAATGTTCATTTCAGTCTTGTGATTACTGGTCACCCGTGACGGAGCATGGCTGTAATAGCAGAGAACTATTAATTAAAAATGACAGCAAAAACTTCTCTACACAACATCAAACTCCCCCAACCATTGATGTTTATGTTACATTACTGTTGCATGTACATGTATGTCAATGTAACATGTGCGTTTAACACTGTCTTTTCAACTCTTGGGAAAAAATGTTTGCTTCATTACTGATTGTTGTTCACTTTTAATTTATGAAGGGTTATGCTAACTTATACTCAGTTTGCAATATTGATGTTAGGATCAGGGTTAGGCTTGGGACATCATTGCAGACCATTTTCCCTCCCCAACAAACCAACAAACCAACAAAGCTAAAAGCTACTCTGTGTCCATACCCATAATGCCAGCTAGCCAGTATGACACCATCATAGGTAGTGAAGTCATAATGGGTTATACTGTCCCAAGATAACCGACTATACCATTTATGAGTAAAGGTTAACAAATTGACCACATTTTTCCATGATCTGTACTCTGACTATAGAATTGACATCATAAAATGTTAAAAACTAAAGTGGAACCATGAGCCATTAGGTGAGTGGTTTCCCTACCAAGTGAAAGAAGTTATTTGTCCTTTTTGCCCCACACTTAATTCAGGCAAGTTCAGCTGATTATAAACTAAATTTAACAGATGAGAGTGCATTCTTCTCATTGAATAATTCCAGTTTTAAGTGCATTTCACTGTTTGAAGAACCGGCAGTGGCAAAAGTTTTACAAAACTCACCGCATTGCATTACCTACTATGATGCCAACCACTGGAGATTAAAACTAGGGAGTTTTTTTTCTGGGGGTGAAAATCTCCCCCCCCCCTCTCCCAACCACCGAGGCTTGAATTGAGTGACATAGTCCCGAGCATCAGGGGGGGGGGGGGGGGGGGGTCCAGAAAATGTTTTTTGGGCCTTACCCTCTATAGGTGCCATTTCTGTATTCCCGAGACCCGAAATGTGTTTGTGAAGTTTAGAAAAGACCGCATATTTTTTTATTTTGGGAAAATTTGGGTTAAAATCTTAATTGCAGAGAAAAGATCCAAAGTCGCTTTTATCCAGGAGATTTGATGACCCGTACGGGAGGCCGGGAGGTTCGTTCTGTATCCCGGAGACTCCCGGATAATCTGGGAGAGTTGGCATAAGTGCTATGATGTCATTTTCAATGTCTGTACTCTTATTTACTGCAGAAATGAGCCAATCAGTGTGCGGGAATTCATACAATTATTGAAAAATACACTTTTATATCCACTTTTTACACTATGGAGGTGTCAGTGAGGAAGGTTTTCTTACTAGTGAATAAAGGAACACAAGGACGAAGATGCCACAGACCATCTATTTTACTGACTGACCAGTCTTGTGATGCATTATGCATGTTCATGAAAATTTCTAGTTGTGTTTGCTCATATAATATTTTCAGGAATTTCTCAAAAATGCTACAAATTTGTGGCTAAAATCCACCAAAATACACCATTCCAAGATTCAATTAAAAAAAACAAAGGCCCCTACAAGCCAACTCCCTTTCTCTCGAAATCCCTGGAACAAAATGGTGGTGAAGCACCTTATCTAATTAATATATATTAATTAATCAGACTGTATACATTCATTGATAACCAACATGTAAAAATTTTAAAATTTAGAAGATGCCTGTGGTGCACAATTCATTAAATTTTACTTAAACTTTCAATCTATTTTTAAGTTGATGCTTCATATAAATAATTTAAATAGATTATCTATTAAAGTAAGGCATCATTAGGTACATACAATTTCCTTTGTAAAAGTGTGATGCATCCACAGACTACATGTACTTAAAAAAAATACTGTGTGGGTGACCTCTCTAGTTAATTCAAAATTGATTTATTTAGTAATTTTTAAGTGGTCTCACCATCTAGTTATACAATCTTCCACAGCATTTGTCAGGGCGTGGCCAAGATGAAGCGAGCCTGTCACATTAGGTGGAGGAATACACATCATAAATAAACCATGTGGGTTAGGCTCTTGAAGGCTCTTGCGCTGTTTCAAATAACAAAACTGTTAATTCTACTTCTAAGAGAACATTGAATATTATCCTCTAAACAAATCTGACCAAATTTGAAATGTCTTACCCCATACTCTGGCTTGAAAAATCCCTACAAAGTAGAAAAGTAAGAGGGTGAATGTAAGACATGAAGTAGATATTAATGAAAGGCCATTATAAACACAACAAAAAATGGGAGACGTCAGCCTTGTATCCAGTGGTTCTCAGCGCATATAGAATGTGACGTCACCCATCAATTTGCCCAGGACACTATCACCATTGGCTCCAAGCCTCTGAGAGCTCTCTTTGCTTGGTAAGCATGTTGAGGCCTGGGAACAATGCTGGGGATAAGTGAAGAGTGATACATTCAGTCTGGCAGGGATTAACAGACTCTCAAAATGTCAAGGCTTCTCTGAGCTCTTAGCCAGAAGGGTGTCGGCCCACTTGGAAGAACATAGCTTAATATGCCCTGTTTTATTTATTGTCTATTATTTATTAATTATATAATTAATAGGCACTTGCTCTAGTACATGTAAATATATATTATACATGTATACCTCTTTTTCCCACCATGCATACCATGCTGCCTCCACATATGTGGGACTGTAGCTATCTGGCATCGCTCCACTCACATCTACCACAACAAGACAAAACAAAAATGATTACACACTGTTTATCTTTATGCGGTCCACATACCACAGTTACATGTTCACTGAACAGTAACATAACTACATGTACATGAGATAGATATGCATCCAGTAGGGGGACTTTCATATAAAATTAATGGGAGAGATTGTTGGAAGTTTTGAAAAGGAACCCCTAAAAGGTACCAGAAATCCATTTTGTGAGTGCGGCACTTATTAATTTTTACCCCTATTTAAAGAGATAACAAATTCTTTCTGAAATGTTATTGCTATCAGCCTATTTTTCATGGCTTTATTATCCATAACCCTTTAAGCCCTAAGAGTGATCAGCATCAAATTTCTCCTTGTAATATCAACGCCTTATCAATCAAAAAAGTCATGAGAATTAAGGACATGATCACCAAACAATATCCAAACTTTCTCCTTACTACTATAGGAAATGTATAGGGACAAGAAATGAGAATTTAAACTTTGATATTAGGGCTTAAAGGGTTTAAGGTATCAGAATAACTCCAACAGTGATCTTTGTTGTTCAATTCAAACACCCTTAGTGGTACTACCACAAATTTTAAAGGGGCCATGTTACCTATTTTTAGTATCACTTTGAAAAGCCAAAAAAAAACCACATTTGTTTCAATGGAAACCTAAAAATAATGGTCCAGTTTTGTAAACAAATACTCTACTAGTGCACAAAAACTAGTATTCGTTATCTTTGGCTGCGGATGGCCAGGATGGAAATGGATTGCAGCTCGAAAAAATTGGCCAAGTTCCTCCCAAGTTTCGTGAAGAAATCACAGCAAAACTGATTATGGTTTGTTTTTCCTTGAAGAAATCACTTGATATTTTTCCTTGGGTGTTCCAAGAGCATTTTTATGTTTCAGCAAAGGTATTTTGTCAACTACATGTGTTTGGTGTATTTTGACCAAAAGACAGCAAAATCTGCATAACAATGCCCTTTAAACCCCTAAAACATAAAAAGGTATCTAGTGACTATCACCCCTGTCACATTTATGGGAGCCCCCCTCTCCGGAATATGCCTTTCTATTAAGTAAACAACAACAACCACTTTCAGCCCTGGCATTTTTTTAACCTCTGGTAAATAACCACTTGCACATATTCAAAAGTATATTTCAGGTGAAAATTGCATAATTACGAGAGTTACAATCCTGATAAAATAAAAGCATTTGACAATTTTTTAACGCTCAAAAATAACCACATTGTCTGTATAAATAAGGTTGACTTTGTATGTGATTATTTTAGTCGGGACAGGAAAAAGTCTCTGTCGTCCGTATTAATGGATATCTGTGATATCGGCAAGCGGGCTACCGGTAGTTTTAGAGAAAATGTCAGTATGGGATTTCTGCCCGGACCAATACAGGGCTCAAAATTGCGCTTGTATCGGGCGCATTTGCGACTAAAGTTTGTCTAGTAGTCGCGATTTTGCGACTGTTTTACAGCCTAGCTAATAAAGCAATTATATTACTTGTAACTGGTATTTGTAATTTTATCCGAAAAATCCTCCTAAATTCACGTTGAATGTTGCGGGAGTTAATCATCGATTTCATGCTCCATTAATGCGGTTTCCAAGAAGTCACGGGTGCACTTTTTCAGACTTTCTCAGAAATTTCTTGTTTCTCATTTCGGGTTCTGGTTACCGTACATGTAGTATTATTTTTCTTTGTGACTAAAATTTTGGAACTTGCAACTAAATTTTAGGAATTACATGTACTCACAAATTGCGATTGAGAATTTTTTTTAATTTCGAGCCCTGCAATACTATCTATTGAGTGGGTTTCTTTAAAGCAGGGTTCTACTTGGGAATGTCTTTAAAACAACAATACATTGCAGGACTGTCACTAAGATTTCAAGTTGCTGGGTAAATGTAAATGGTAGGTGGGGAATCAAACAGCTGGGAAGTTCTTTTGGTTCTATTTTCCTTCCATTTTCCTATGAAGGTAGCTGGGGGTCATGCTTATAGTAGTCAGGGGAAATTCCTGGCCCCCGGCCCTTAGTGACAGCCCTACATTGTACATTCAATAAACAAATAACTTCTCTGAATTTTCAGATTGGCAGAGGTTTTTACTGGAGAAGAGTATAGTTACCTTTCTTTTCTCCTGGTGCTGTTGCCTTGTCGTACACAAAAACCTTCTTTGTTGTTTCTTTCTTCTTTTTGTTGTTCTTTTTCTATTTTAATGAAAAAAAGAAAACCCAACTCACATATTAAAAAACAATAAAACACTCTGTGTTATGGTAGCCTGCAAATAAGGTCAGGTCTCATGAGTACCCTGAGTGTGCCGGATCGAAGAGGTAGTTGCATTTGTAGGCTTGTGTTATGGTCGGGGATGTAGATAATAGCCGGGAGCCGGGGAAATTACCCGGCTGTGAACTTCATTTTTCCGGCTGTTAAAGCCTAGTGCAGCTTTAAAAGGACTACATTTTTCTATTTTTTACCCGTCTGTCAGTTCTATATTCCCTCCAGTTAAAAACTGAATCTACATCCCTGTATGGTAAACTTGAACAATTTCACTCGCGGAAATATAGGCCAAAAAATTAATGACTGATATGTGAGTTATACAGTACCATAGCTATTATTCACAAATCCAGGTCATATCAAAGAATTGAGAGAAACAAAATTATAATGATGATTGACAGAAGCAATAAAAAGCAATCAGGTGACATTTAATAGTGATTATTGAATGGTCATCGATTGGCTCAAAACAATCAATAGCAATTTTAACTAATGACAATGTTTATTGACCATTACATGTATCTATCAACAATTGGATTTCCAATGTTTAATTGTCATCAATATTTATTGATCATGCTGGGTCGGATAGCCATCACTGGCTGTTTTCACACCAGAGATAGAACATGTAAGTACAATGGATAAAATTAGGAAAGGTTATAATAATTATTCATCTCAAAGGAGTTGCTCATTTGGATAAATAATTTTAATATTGCCTTTTTCTATCAAACCAACAAATAGTGTTTTTTGTGCCTTGTGATTAGCTACTCAAACTCAGAATAGTATTTGTTATTCACCTCCAGGCATAGTTCTGCATTTTCTGCATTTTTCTGAAATTAAGTAACTATTTTGGGCTGGCTATTCAGTGGTTTGGTGACAGTATAGAGGGGACATTGGGGATTTGCGGTGTTGCTCATTTTTTTATGCGGTGTTGCGGTGAATAAAATCCCCAGCTTGCGGTGTTGCGGTGATCTCAAACCCTACGGTGTGCGATGTTTGCGCTTTAAAGTCTGTGGTGTTCGGTGGAACGAAATTATCAGTGGTGTTGCCGTTCCCTGTTTGACCCTAAATTCAGCCTCTAAATGTTATTTATTCCGTACTTATTATGAAAAGCACGTACCATTATGTTTAATTTGTAACAAAAAGCAGTCAAATACTGTCTAGTTAATCTTCAATACGTTACTGGTCGGCAATCCTAAGCCTTTTTCATTTATAAGTAACTTGACAAAAATATATATTGCGGTGACGGTGTATACCAAAACAATTATTCACCTCAGTGTCAGTAAAGAGTGGTCGATATTTCCCCAACTTTTCACAAATGTCCACCACTACTCACCTCGACTTCGGTGAATAATTGTTAATTATCAAAGACATAAGTTACTGACCCATGCTGCCGTACCCCACCCCCAGGGGAAATAAAATGAGCAGAGGTGATGCAATGTTGTGAAAGCTGTTTACAAAAAAAGTAATTTTAAAATTTTTCCTGTTCACCCTTGGGGTAATTTTGGAAAGAAACCTGTAAAATTTCAATGTCTATCTATTAAACTTACTCCATAAGTTTAGAGGTATAACACCTATGATCTTCGAAATGAGTAAGCTTAGCTTTTAATATCACGCAAAGGCCAAGTTCACCCGTGATTTTAACTTCCATACTGTATTTTTCTTTATTTGTAAAATGACGGCCAAATACACATGTCATCACTTACTTGAGTCTGGTTCTCTGCAAGGGCAGCCTCTTTCTCTTTCTTTTTATTGAATTTTTCTAATTTTGCCAGTCTCTGGGCTTCTTTCTTGAGCTGGCTAGCGGTCTTCTCAACGGCACCGTTTTCTGCTGAATTGCCCTGATCCATGGCGCTACAAACTAGCCTGTTTGAAACTCTCACTGGGAAGGTTCTTATAACAAATCGCGAGTTATTTATAGTCCAAATTCTCCGAGTTGATGAAATCAGCCAAGAAAATTTCATGGACTTGTTTCCACGCCGGCATCCGCCATTGATGTTCGGCCTGCGGTGGTGGATGGGAAACTTCCGGTATATTTGAATCATGGGTAATTTTCAAAGCTAGAAAAACAATGACCTTCGTGGTTTACAAGCTTCAGCAAGGGCCCGGTAAAATTACTTTTTCGCTGCAAACCTCTCGTAATCTAGGAGGCAGTTCTTTTTAAAGAGAGTCTACGGATGGCAGGGGAGTTCGACTCGCAAAATATGTCCACAAACGACGTTTTCCAGACACCAATTCATAGCTACCTGAGGCTTCCGGCTACAGCCCTAGCTTTGAAGATTCGCCGGTTAGAAATCGGTGTGGAAGAACTGATGCAAGTATTTATAGACAGGATAAATGCTGTCAATGGTAGCATCAACGCTGTGGTGGCCGATCGTTTCTCTGACGCCTTACAAGAAGCGAAAGAAATGGATGAAATGCTTCGTGAAATGAGTCAAGATGAGAGAGACGAACTCGAGGGTTCCAAGCCTTTTTGGGGCGTGCCATTCACCGCGAAAGAAGCTTTTGCAGTGACAGGGCTGCCTAACAGTGGTGGACTTGTTGCCCGTAAAGATTACTTAGCCCAGGAAGATGCTGTCATTGTTCGCCGTCTGCGCCAAGCTGGAGCCATACCGCTGGCTCTGACTAACTGTAGTGAGTTGTGTATGTGGTGGGAGTCGGCCAACAGAGTTTATGGCAGGACGCGTAATCCATATGACACGTCCAAGATAGTGGGAGGAAGTTCTGGAGGAGAGGGCGCTATCATTGGAGCTGCTGGATCGGTAATTGGAGTTGGTTCAGGTAAGAAAAACAAGGGTAGATTTGGGATGAGGTTTGAGGGTGTTACCCCCCTCCCTCCCCTCCCCTCACTCCCCTGCCCCCTCCCCTCCCTCCCCTCCCTCCCCTCCCTCCCCTCCCCTCCCTCCCCTCCCTCCCCTCCCCTCTCCCCTCCCTCCCCTCCCTCCCCTATTTTGCATCATGATGAAGCAACTAGGAGTACTGCCACCACCCCTGGATGGGATGGTAGTCCATCACACCCCCATACCCACCAACTCTCACGCCTTAGGCATGAGTCTCATGTCTGGACACACTTTCCAAAAATATGTAAACTTGAACTGAGGTGAGTGAGAAAGGTAAAGTCCAGAGTTGCCTGCAGGAACTTACAGCCGTGTCGTAGGACTCTCATGCTTTTAAGTCATAAAAAGTTGGCAGGTATACACCCCTGGGTGGACTAGTAAGGTTCCTGGTGTAAAGAAGAATCAATGCCAGGACTGAAAT
Organism: Cladopsammia gracilis; assembly: GCA_022457155.1. Lineage (NCBI taxonomy): Eukaryota > Metazoa > Cnidaria > Anthozoa > Scleractinia > Dendrophylliidae > Cladopsammia > Cladopsammia gracilis. The sequence goes on from JAJGOT010000034.1 coordinate 1,601,358, forward strand.
CACTGACCTTCATATTAAAGGTTCAACATGCTAATGATTAGACAATCTCACCTCCACAAATGAGCCCCACACCCCTAATCTGATGAAACTGATGGAAAGAAACATTAATGTGTTTCATAATCTTGACGTTCAAACTTTTGTAGGGTAACGCCCCCAGAAACTGTTATAGAGACTTCTCCCGACTTCATTGCTGTGCTCTGAGAGTTATTATACTAAGCCCAAAGGGAGTCCCAACTATAAAATTTAGGATGCCCAGCAGTTAAACTATGTGCAAAAACCCAAAGACAATTTAAAGTTAGTCACTATGGCACCCGGGCACTGCTAGAGCACAGCCCTGAACATTCTCACAAAATAGTTAGCCTCTGAAAAGAACAACTAAGAAAAATTGAGTATGGATATTGTTGTTCTGAAATATGGGTTTGATTCTGTCACACCTCCCTACCAGCTTTATAAGAAGTTAGTGTACATGTAAATATATTTGACATGACTTTCAGACATCTTAGCCTCTGTAAAGAACAACTAGGAAAAATTGAGTATCGATTTTGTTGTTCTAAAATATGTGTTTGATTCTGTCACACCTCTCTCCCAGGTTTATGAGACGTTAGTGTACATGTAGATGCTGCGAGTTAACAGTTTGAAATATATTTAACATGGCTTTCAGACATTGGTGGCAGCATTAGGATGCCATCTTTCTTCAATGGTATATTTGGACATAAACCCAGTCCAGATGTGGTGCCCAATACTGGTCAGTTTCCTGATGCCACTGGAAACAGACAACAGTTCCTATGCACTGGACCCATGTGCAGATATGCACAGGACCTGAAACCTCTACTTAAGGTATGTAGGCTATATAGTGTTGCTTTTGTTAAGCGACTATCGTATGTCATGTGGAGGTGTGGTGGTGTAGCAGTTAGTGCGTTAGACTTCAGGCCTCGGTTGTTCAAAAGGTGAATAGCGCTATCCAACGGATAAATCACTATCCAGTGGATAAGTATTAACAATAGCACTATCCACCTTCTGAACAACTGGGCCCAGGGCGGGGTTGTTCAAAGCACAGTTAAGCTAACCCAGGGTTAGCATCAATTTTGACTCCAGTTAAATAATTAATTTATGGAGATTTTTCCATAGTATTTTTGCCCTTTAGTTTCATCTTTGATTTGTCTTCGCATGTTACTTATAATTAGCTTTTGAAGAAACTTCTAACAAGTGAAATTAAATCCTCAGTTAAGTTTTAATCCTGGGTTAGCGTTAACCCGCTTTCAAACAACCGGGCCCAGATCGGAAGGTGGTTCAAGGCATAGTCTTGGCTGTTGTGTTGTTTCCTTAGACAATAAACTTTACTCCAAAGAATATTATTGTCTCTCTCTCGGCTAAAAATTAACTCCAGTTTTTGGTGGTCATTCAGGCCAGTTTCCTTGAATTCTTAGTGGCCTATCCCAAAATAAAGTAACCCTCAATTTCCTCTTGTTTAAACAAAAAAAACTTGAATAACATTCACCGGCTTTTAATGGAGCATTAACTAAAAGGAAAGAACACAAAAACACCGCCCTGCACAGAACTCTGGGTGAGTCTAGAATCATGTGGCATCTACATGTTGTGAACGTGGATCACTCCAGAAATCACTGTTAAAATGGCTTGGAATTTTCCACTTCAGCACTAAAAATTTGCTAAAATTAGAGTTAACAAAAGAAAAGAAGAGAAAGATAATCCAATCAGACTAAATGTTTAATTTTCAGAGAGTTAAAATAACTGACAAGTTAGTTTTGCCTGTTTTTTTTTTTTCATTGAAAAGTCAATGACTTGCGGTCAGTCAGCCACAAGGTTTGTGACTTCCACATCATAAACAGTTTGGGGATATTATTAGCATATTATCATAGCACTAAATTCAAATGCAATAAGTTTTAAAACTATATTATAAATAATCGTATCAATAACAAAATTCTCAATTGTGATTGGTCATTGGCGCGCGGTCACGTGGGTGTCCAATTACAGCTGTCCAATTACAAAAAGTTGTAATTGGATAGCTGAAATTGGACACCTACGTTGCGCGCGCTTCAATCAGTTGCATTTGAATGGCTCGTTTTTGTTGTTTTCCTTCCACTTTCAAACTGACAGAAAATATCCAAGACGTTTTTAGTACAAAATAGTCGACATAGTTTCTTAATCTCGAATTTGGTTATTGATGCGATTAATTAGTAATTGAACTTCGTGTCGTACAATTCAGGGGTAATCGTGCTCGTAATTTCAAATCGTCCTCGCGCGATTTGAAATTACTCGCCCGATTACTCCCTGAATTGTACTCCACTCAGTCCAATTACTATTACTTATACCTGGTTGTTTTTTCATCCAGGTTATGGCTGGAGAGAATGCAATGCCACTGAACCTTGCCAATCCTGTTGATGTTACAAAGCTGAGATTTTTTACCATGGAAGATTGTGGAGGACACTTCTTAGTATCAAATGTTGACCCTGAACTCAAACAAGCCCAGCAAAATGTCTGTCAACAACTTGAGGAGAAACTTGGAGTTAAAGTGGAGGTGATTAAAATTGACAAGCTTGCTTCATCTCTTGAGATCTGGTCATCAATGATGACATCTGCAGCACAAAAGTCATTTTGCTTTTACATGGGTAACCAAGAGGCTGCAATCAACCCATTTTGGGAACTTTTAAAGTCGTGTGTCAGACTCTCTGATCATACAATTCCTGCTATTGGCCTGGGGATGCTGGAAAAATTTGAGTCATTGACTCCTAAAAGTGTGTCAGAATCATTCATTCAGATGGGAGAAGAATTGCGGCAGGATCTTGAATCTATTTTGGGCGAAGATGGAGTACTGCTTTATCCATCCCACCCCTCGATAGCCTTGAACCATAACATCCCTTTGTTGTTTCCTTTTAACTTTACATACACTGTGATTTTTAATGTTCTGTATTTGCCGGTAACCCAGTGCCCCGTTGGTTTGAGTAAGTCAGGGTTGCCGCTTGGTATTCAAGTAGTGGCAGGAAACTGCAAGGATCGCCTAAGCATTGCTGTTGCCATGGAGATTGAGAGGCTTTGTGGTGGGTGGGATCGATTGTACAGCAAAAAACAAATGGCTCTGAACACAGAGCAGTAGAATCAGACTTGGTAGTTTGCAATGAGTAACAAAAATAAAGTTCAATGTTAATAATAAATTAAATTAATTGACATAAATTAACATATTTTGTTTTTATTAAAAAATAATGCTAGTTTAAAAGGAAGTAACATATCCGAAAAAAAAACAACATAAAATCAACATTATATTTCAGTTAAAGCTCACGTAAGCAGACACTCTTGGGTAGCAGAAAATGTGTCCATAACTGGAGTTTGCCTCTTATGGGAATGATTCTTGTATGAAGAGAATCAGGGATTTCAATAAAATTTGAAGTAGGCTGCGCATTTAGGTAGAGTAACCGACTGTATCAACTAGGTTTAAAATAATTTTTCTTATATTTCTTCAGTTTGGTGGGAAAAATAGTTGAATTCTCCAGGCAAAGTAGCCAATGCTTTTTGTCGGCCGTCGGTGCTTATTGAAAGCCCTGGAGAATTCAAACAGTGCTTTGTCAAGACAGCCATAAGTAGAGCTGTGTGCTTATGAGAGTCCACTCAAAGCTTTGACTGTGTAATAATAGAGTGACATTATTATGAAATGCTTATAACTAAAGTACAGTGTAATTCATCAACTGAACAGTAAATACAAAATGGTTCTTGAATAAATGAATGAATGAATGAATGAATGAATGAATGAAAAAAAAATCCATCAAATGGTATAAATTTATGAGAAATGTAATACATATGTAGTTAACTGTAACATTACTTTAGAAAGTGCCAACTATATTTATATTTTTTATTTAAGTTATTTCAAGCCGAAATCTTTCTTATTTAATGCTTGAATTTTATCCTTAGTGTAATGAACAATATTCATCTTATAAACTCTATAAACTCTTGTCGGAATTAATTGGTGACTATAACCTAAATTTTGGGGTAATGTCAAATGATCCTTACAACCATAAGCCCCTTTATAAGTTGTAATATTAGTGCCATGAATTTGAATGAAGACCTTGAAAGAGAACAATGTTATGGTATCGTTATTGACAATTGACCACCGTGCATATGTCTTTGGGATATTTAGAACCTTTCTCGTACCTCCAATGGTCTGCTAGTTAATGAGTTAGCAGTTCTTATTGAAGAAAAATCCACAAACATCATGCCAGCTAGCTGGCCCACCTAGCAGCATATAGCACATAGCACATAGCACATAGCAGCTGATGGGAAGATGTAGGGAAGGGGAAGTAGAGGAAAAACAGGAAAACTGGGGACCTCAACCCTTCACCCGCATATATTGTCAGATATTTCAATTTTTCTTCCTTGCATCTTGGAGAAATTGTTCTTGGCGTCGTGTCAAAACCCGCCACTTTGCACCAAAATTCAACAAATTGCTCGCTTCCATGCCAACACTACGATCGTGCAAGGCGCCTTGTTCGATTTACCGAATTTTTCCAAATACCGGTAATCCACCACCAAAATAATGGACTTCCGACCTTCTCCTTCTCCTTTGAATAATACAACCTCCCCCTACCCTCATTTTTGTTTTTTGGAGTTAATAATAATAATTACTGAATGCCCCGACCTTGGTGTCTATTACGACCTATTACAAACTTCGATGCTTCAAATAACAATGAACCAAAGACAGGTAATGCACATATAAATCATGATTTTATACACCAGGTATGCAGTATAATGAATTCTACGCGCATTTTGATTTGCCATTACCAATGATCTATTAGATACTAGTTTAAATCTACTAGTGTTCTATCACGAATGCTGTTCTCTTATTGGCTACGCTACTCGCCATCTATTCTGTTGTAGAAAGTGAGCAGCCTAATGGCGGCCGCTTCTTCGCGTGTTCGAAGTGTCAGTGAAGAGTATTTGTTTTAAGCTTTGAACATCTAGTAGATTTATACTAAAACAATTAGATTATTCGCTCTTGATCGCATAAAAATCTCGAGCTCATAATCTAACTGTTAAATAGACGCACAGCTGTTTCGGCTGTTTTCTCTGTTTTCGTTGCTTCATTGGATTGCCTGTGTCTGTTGTGATTGACCAAAGTAATTGCTTTGGTTTTGGCTTTACGATAATCAATTGAAAACCGCTCGAAAAACAAAATAGCAATGATAACAAATTAAAATTTCTTGGAAGTTTCACAATGACGGAAACTGCGCGCGCAAATTTCATTTCGAAACTGCGCTGACGAAAAATAGAACATAGCAAAGTAACGGAAAGTTACTTCAGTGGAAAAACAGGATGATTCAGCTGCTTAAAGTTTGTACATTATTTACCCCTTAATACAGGTCAGTTTCTTTATTTTCTATGACGAAAGCCTGATCTCCTGTTGTCAATTTTAGACATACCTAGGTTTTCTTACAACACAGCGACAAATCGGCAAGTCGGCAGTTTGTATAAGACACTTAAGGGCCTGGCTAAACTAGGAAACTTTACTGCGGAAACATTGTTGCGTACGCAAATCTTGCTTCCCGAACGCAAGGAAAAGTTATTGAATCAAGTCAGAGACATTCTTGCTTTCCGAACACAACCTTGCTTCCGAACAAATGTTTCCCAGTTTAGCCATATTTGGAGAAACAAAGTTTCCACAACAATATTTCCTATATTTGGAGAGAACTGGTACCACTTTGTTTAACGTAGTTTATATACATATCTGTGGGAACAATCAAAGAAGTTAACTGCAGGTAACTAGCGATTTTTTACTACTGAATTCAGCTCTTTTCAGGGAAATTTTAAATTCAGCCGATTCTGTTTTCATTTTTCCTGTTAAACCCTCCGTTGCGGTTTGATTTATTTTTCGGTTTCAAAGCTTGAGTCACTTCCTATGAAGCAAAGAATTCATCCCTTTAATCCGGTCTTAAGGTTACAGTGTACCTTCAGATCGAAAATTATTTAAATTTTTTTTTTGGCGTTAAAATAAAGTTTACAGAATTAACTTTCATCCAAAAAAAAAAAGTATCGAAAAATAGTGAAAATTGACGGAGAAATGACGGTATAACTTTTGTGGGCGGAGTTTGTTTATTAAGCGATATGTTTTTTTAAGCGCCGTTTTCTCAAAGTTAATTTTTCGCTTGTTGGGGACACTTTAAAGAGCTACAACTCAAAGGGTATTTGTTCGATTTTCCTTAAATTTGGACAGAAGCTAGGCTAACATATAATCAACAAAAACGTGTCGGCGAATTTCTTAATTCCGAAAACTTTTTCGTCAAGAGGCATTTCCGTGCGATCATTCCAATTTTTTTTCTCCCCTTTTCGAAAATATTCTGTAACTTTTCACTGCAATTGAATATGGAAAATCGCCGACACGTTTTTTTAGCGCTTCGTGTCCGGAAACCCGAGAACAAATCAAATTAGCAAAATATAATAATCGCTTTGAGTTATAGCGTTTTAAAGCTGATTCGGACGTTCTAATTTAGACGTCGTAAAAAATTCGACAATTCATTTTATTACCAAATAGTTTCCATATTTAGATGGCCAGCTCTATAAGCTTTAATTTGATATCTGGGTTTAGGTATATTAATTGTAATCTTAAGACGCTAGAGCTGTTATACTGGAGACACCCCCGAAGGTACACTGTAACCTTAAACCACAGGTGAACCAAGCAGAATATGCGAGTAGGGAAACTGGGTACTAGAATTGAGCTTTGTTTAGCTTTGTTTTGCTTTGCAATGATTTGCGTAAATTTCTGCACGAAATTTATAACTTTTCTCTTAAAAAGTTCAAATAAGGTTTGAAATAAAGTGTTAACATGTAACCTGGTGTCTTTGTTTGTTCATTGGGTCCCTCCATGGCCTGTATTTGAGTATTTGCTTCCATGCGCTACATCATGTATAAATATAAGTATTTATACATGATGTAGCGCATGGAAGCAAATACTCAAATACAGGCCATGGAGGGACCCAATGAACAAACAAAGACACCAGGTTACATGTTAACACTTTATTTCAAACTTTATTTGAACTTTTTAAGAGAAAAGTTATAAATTTCGTGCAGAAATTTACGCAAATCATTGCAAAGCAAAACAAAGCTAAACAAAGCTCAATTCTAGTACCCAGTTTCCCTACTCGCATATTGTGCTTGGTTCACCTGTGCTTAAACAAACTTTGTATTTTCGCGCGCAACGTTTTTAGCACCCAGGCTTTACGCCGTCGTTCTGTCATCATGACGTTCGAGTGACGGAACAACTGTTACCATGGCGCGTTACTATGTAAACAAAAGGATCACTGGAATTTTTTCCGCTTTGCTGTTGTGCGCTTGTTCTGATACTGAGAGAAAATGGATGCTTCCTGTTTAACGAGTTCATCAAATGGAGTTTTTAGCTATGTGTTTAATCGCATTGCAGGCGAAGGTAAATGTGCGCGGGCATGTTCTGGATATTGGAATGCTTTCCCCAACGGAATGTGGGTTTCAGACCTGCCTACAAATGACTACGAACCGCTTGAGGTATCACTTGGTGCGCGGGGCGTGGCAAAAAAGGTAGGCGTTTCCTATTTATTGCAGCTTTATTTAAAACTTGTCTTTACCAAATCCAGTAGCGTTGGTTTTCATTTGAACTGAATAAAATTCGACGTACGATAGTGATAGTTTCCAAAGCGAGCAAGTGCGGGAAACAAATTTATCGCATTTGGTTGCCTGCCGTGGTTTGGTTTCTTTAAAGGCTTGCAATTGAGACGGCGCACGCATGAGCTAGCTATAGGTTATTGCTCAGTTAGTAGATCGAGTGCCATGAAAAGAAAACACGACTTAAACTTGTTCTCGTGAGTTTTTTTTTTTCAAATCGACCGACAAGACCAGAAAAAAGCGCGCGCGCACGGCACGTTTCAATTATGACTCAACATTCGAATATTTACGTCACACTGTCGTCAAATTTTCTAAAATCAGTTCTATTTTGCTAAACAAATAAGGGAAAAGAGCCAATTCGTATTTTTTGCAACTGCAAGAACGTCCTAAGTCGGTTTTTTTGGCAACTTTCACTAAAATTGTAAGTTTTACGCCTTTAAAAGCACAGTTTTGTTAAATTAATGATTTATTATTGTCAAGGTACTTAAAACAGATCCAAAATGGGGAAGAAAATCCACATCTTTGAGAAAATTCAGTGAAAATTTTCCGAAAATGTACTAAGGACGTTCTTGCCAGGAGCCCTTCAATTGCAAGTGTGCAGATTGTAGGGAGCGAAGGAAAGATAGCTAGTGCGCGAGAAAAAGATATTGTGAGCGGAAAAAGGAAGCGAGGTCTAAGTATTCTTCTAACGTTTTAATGTTTTTTGTAGAATTCGAATGAGGCAGAAAATAAACTGGAAAAAACGATTGACGTCCTCGATCAGCTAGAGGCACAGTGGGCCGGTAAGATATTTTATTATATTCAGTAATTTTAGTAAAATACGAGGAATTCTCCTACCGCGGAAAAAATCATATCGCGATACATGTGAAAATATCAATTTTATCTTTTATTATATTTTTACGTTAGCTACCCCATGTTTGACCTTATTAAACATCAAACGAGCGAAAAGATATTGGTCTACCATCCTGACGTCTTCGGATCGTCCTCGGGGATCTTCGGAAACGTTCGGAAAAGGGTGGGACATGTTCGTACAACCTTCGGACAGTATTCGCAAAATTTTCGAAAATCTTCGGAAATCTACGGAATTCGGAAAATTGCTTAAAACATCGAAAATTAGAGTCGTTTATATAATAGACAAAATTATGCATGGTTGCTTGGATATATGAAATTGTTCTTCTCTATTAAACTCGATATAACGAGTTAAGCACTCCAAGAGTTATGTCGTATCTACGCGCTTCTGTTTTTTTGCTTGAACGAGACTGCAATAGTTGTCCAGATCAAAATCGTTTTTCATTAAAAACACGTTTAACAAATTAAACTCAGTCAGCCCAGAGTCAACCTGTGAATGCTAATTTAAAATATAACTATTGCTGACTGTGTTTTTGATCGACAGAAGTGAAAGAGAAACTCGAACAAGAATGGAGTTCATTGAACGAGGCTACAACAGTTGTACAGACTAAAGATGATTTAAACACCACTGGTGTGAACATTTTTAAAGGTATGGGTTATCAAAAATACACGAGACATTAAATTCTCCACAATATCAAAGTGATTTTATGAGTAGCTTCTGAGTCTTTTTATTTCTTGTTGTTGTTGTTTCTGTATAGCCGATGATTACTTCGAAGCTCAGTCGTCTCCATTCGACGGGTTTCTACTAAACAAAGAAGCGAAAGAACAGCTTGGTGAAATGGACAATATGCAAGATAACATCAAAGGTAAAAGAAGAAAATGATATCACGGCACAGTTGTGGATCCAGACTTCATCGTCGGGGGGGGGGGGGGGGAGTTGCGAAGTGAATGATCCGAGGGGAGGGGTAGGGGAGGGAGGAGTGAAAATGTTAGAGACTGAAAATTGTTTTGGGTCCTTCGAGTCTTTGCAATATAAGAGGGGGGATGCCCTCCCCCGCCGGCAGCCCCTCCCCGAGATTCACCTCTGGAAATTATCAGCTACCAGTGTACGTAATACTGTTGACGTGTTGCAAGCTTCTGTCGGCGACCAACTTCTGACTTTCCGTTTTTTTATTTTTAACTCAATATTCTTCTTTTTGCATGAATTGACGAAGAAATCAAGATCCAAAAATCAGCTGAATTACTCAAAGATGCGGAGAAAAACAAAGAGAAACCTGTTGATGATTTGCAAGAAATCGCTGCACAGAGAACGGGGATAACGCTCTTCAAAGGTAAGTGTACCACCTAACGATGTTAGCCCACACTATCCACTACACCAAAGTCCTCTCTTTTTATTCGAAATCAAGGACAAGACTCTCGTTCTCTTGGGGACAGGTCATTTACAGCAACTGCTCCGCGGATCTAGAACAATTTGCCTGACTATATCAGGAAGAAGGACAATTTAAATAAATTCAAGGGTCTCCTTAACACCTTTTTTTTTTCTAGAGAGGCCATTGGTTTGAATTAATTCATAGTAGGGAAGGGATAGTTTCATATATTTAGATTCTATCTCATGACCATACCAGGATCGAGATGGGAAGGGGGAGGGGGGTGGGGGGGGGGGGGGGAGTGGGGCAGCATGATTTATGATAGAAACTGGAACTAAGCGCCAGCTGTGTGAGTTCTTGTTATTAATATAGTATCGTTTTCTCTTGATAAGCTGATGATTACTTTGAGCCACTTTCGTCTCCATTTGACGATTTCCTGTCAAACCAGGAAGTTAGAGAACAGCATGATGGGCTTGATAACAACAAAGGTAAGAATAGTACAGTTTAAAATTAGACTACTGCGTACTTATTTGCTGAGTGGGAGTGTCGGATGGGAAAATATTAGGTTCAAGGTCATGGCGTGTTCAAAATATTTTCCATACGGCCCGACTTAACTTAGTCAAAAAGTATTTTATCATATGACCAATTTGGGGACAAAATCGTTTCGACACGCGAGGCCGACCGTTTTTGTAGCAGGGCCATATGGCTTTTTCCGGCCCCACACGCGCTAATGCATACGGCCTTCATACGGGTATTTTGTAAATAGTTTTGAAAAGAACGCGCACGGAGTCGTACGAGACATGGGTAGTTTCTTGGTGTTGCGGATGGTGTGATCACCAAATGACGTAAAACAAAAGATTCAAAAGACACTGAACAATACCCACACCACAACACAAAAGCTAACCAACAATGGCTTCCGCAACACCAAGAAACACCCGAGACAAGTCATATGATAAAATCGAATTTTTTATTTTTTTTTATTTTTGAGAGTTCTATTATGTGATGGTTTTTTTACCCTTTAACATTATGCTCCATGGACAGTTTACCAGAAATCAGCTGACAAGAAAAACAACCAGATGCCAAATCAACGGTTTGAAGAAATTTCCGACCATGGAGCAGAACTAGAGCTAAAGCTTTTTAAAGGTATGTACAGTTTAACAAAGTGAACTGAACGCAGTAACACTTGATAGAAGCAAAATATAATATATTAAGGTCACATAACGTTTCCGATCAGCTTTTTAAAATTTCTGAAGATTGCCGAAGAATCCTGAAGATCGTCGAACTGTTTGGATTATATACGAGTAAATTAATCAAACATGACGTCGTCCGCTGTGCATTGTCAAATGTACAGATATCATGTGTCTTTATTAATAGCGTTCAAACCCAGTTTTTCTCGATAAGAAAATCCTGATTCGACTATATACTTCGTATAAGATGAGCTTTGATGCTGCTAGTAAAGTTTTTCTAAAAGATTTACACTAGTGTTTCGTACTACATGAGGTATATCATGAATGTTAAGTGTGAATTAGTGACGTAAGGGCTACGTCACGAATGTCAATTATCAATCAAAGAAGTTCGAACAAGCCTCGTAAAATTTAGGAACAATTATTTGATGACTTTTTTTGACGTTATGAATGAATATTATTACCATCACGCAATTATCTCAGCTCAAAGCTGTGAAAAGATCCAAAGAATGTGTCACGCTTGATAGTTGCATAGAATACAATGTACACCAAACAAATGAACATGCATAACCTTCGAGTAGACACGTGTACGCGTTGCGGACCTGCTTTGCCTATCCACTCTGAAGTAAAGATGGTAATTTTTTATATAATTTTTTATTTGATTTTGTTTCTTTTTACAGCTGATGATTATTTCGAACCACAGCGATCACCATTTGATTATATTTTGCCACACAAGAAGAACAAAGGATCAGAGATAAAGCATTTTAAAGGTAATGATTTATAGTGCGATCAGCTGTCGACACGTGTACGCGTCGCGAACCTATTTTGCCTATCCGCGCCGAAGTGAGGATTGTAATATTTTACATAATTTTTGATATGATTTTTGTTTTCTTTTCACAGCTGATGATTATTTCAAACCACAGCCATCACCATTCGACTATATTTTGCCACTCAAGAAGAACAAAGGAAGTGAGATAAATCTTTTTAAAGGTAATGACTTATAGTGCGATTGGCTGTCGACATGGTACGTTCGGTTCGGTTTTGTTTTGTTATGAGATCTACAGTTAGTTTCTTTTAACCTGGACAAACTAACGTTTAATAGATTGCAATCTGAATGATCCTAACAGTAAATATTAGTTAAATCTGAAACTGGATTTGGTAAAAGGAGGGGACTTGTCATATGCGTGAAAACTGGGTTACATGCATATGTATATACCTGAATTTTTGAAAACGATATCGCCCTTAGTAAGCGTTTGTAAGTGTGCTCTAGCCTCTAAACCCCACAATATAAAAACTAAAGACTGTTGATAGTCTTTTTTCTCTCGTTCTCGCTGTCTTTCCCTCTTCTCTCTCTTCTCTGTGATTTTCGGGCTGATCGGGGGTCATAAAAACCCTTGTTTGGGATAGTTGTAATGAAAATTCGTAAATTTTCGTTGATTTTCGTTTTTCAAAAATTCACCTACATGTAGATGTTTTATTTTAACCGAAGCCTTTATATCAGGGTTACACTTTAAGTTTTATTAAACTGGGCTCCTCAAAACGAGTTTAGGCCGAGCGTTCAGACGGGTTGGGTCACTTTCAGTGATTAGTTTTCTTTTGTTCAATTTTAGCCGAGGATTACTTTGACCCTCAGCCATCAGTATTTGACTGTTTGTTCAGCCACGCTGGAAGGACAGATGGCAACTGGTTCGGGCTGTAGTAGGTATATTTATTTTGTCGTTATGTGCAACGTTGATTAGTGAAGTAAAGTAATGGACGTACTTATGTAAGCAATGTCTCTCTTTGCTTTGGAAAGAGGTCAAAACAACTGCTCCATATAAGAACCCACTTGCCACGGGTGGGGAGCCCCCCTGCAGCCTGCTGCCCCCTGCTATCAGGCGCTCTTTTTTCTGAGCGAAAGTCGGCGGAAGCGCAGGAAAATCCACCCCCCCCCCCCCCCACCGTCCACCCCGCGTCCGTCGACTTTCGCTTCGAAAAGAAGGACGCCAGATCGCAGGTTAACACATTTTATATTTCGCATAATTTTTTGCCTTTTGTACATCCATAAACTGGCTTACATTTTAAACAGTTTGTTTTCTTTGTCAGTAACCGGGGAGTAAATGATTATAATAATTGACGACCGATCATGTTTCGCGATTTGATCATACACATTTTTTTTTGTACTCGATAGTCTTAACATTCGCTTTCTTTTCTATTTCAGATCACGTTACTTTACATGAAAATAAATCCTTGCGGACTTCTTCATATTTTAGCCCAAAATACCTGATATTAAAATTAAATGTACAAATTAAAGATCTGCTATTTTTTAACACAAATTGAGTCACTAGAAACGAAAGAATGACATTGATGTCTGCAAAAAGAAAATGTACTTTCATAGTTTTACATTTATTATATTGTAATTTTTTTATTTATTTATTTTTATATATATATGTTAAGAAGATGTAAATAAAACAGTTATAATTCTATTGTCAGTGGTTGGAAACTTTATCAAGTTCTGCCATCTATAAATTTGGGAGAGGTACTGTTCGGTACTCGGTAGAATAAGACGTCCATCTTGCCTTCACCCTTAAGGTCGACACACACGAGACGACTAGTTGCAGGAACAGTTTTCACTTGCCCTTTGATTAGTAAATTCTTTAAAGGGAATCTCGGCTAGAAAACATATTTCTTCTAGATCATTGGTTCGTGTCATTGTTAAACTGGTTTACGGGTTTTGAAGGTTTTTGGCATTTTGTTTCTGCATTTTTTGCTTTCAAATTTCCCGCGCGCCGCCATGTTTGTTTTCGCAAAGTTTGATGGGAAATTATGACGTCATTGCGTTGTCGTGAGCTTTCAATACGACGGTTTAAGTCAACATCACGTAAATTTATTAAAGAAATAAAAAACGCGCCGAGTGCATTATTGAGTTATATAAGCACGCGGGAATTTTTAAGAACACGAGAGAAGTGCAGAGAAGCACGAGCCAAAGGCGAGTGCTTCTCGCACTTCTCGAGTGTTCTTAAAATTCCCAAGTGATTATATAACTCAACAATGCACGAGGAACAAGTTTTTTTATTTCTTTTATAAAATAAAAGCGGTTATAATGAACGTTACGTCACGCGCGTGCTTTATCGAGTTATAATGAACTCGGTTTGACCAATCATAACGCGCGCATTTCCTTGAGCATTTTATAAAAATATATATTAAAGAAATAAAAAAACGCGCCGAGTGCATTATTGAGTTATAGCGGAGCTCTGCGGGCCGAAGGCCCGCGCGGAGCACCATACTCATAGAACCCATGCTCGTCATTTTTCATGGTCATGGCTAGCGGAATGTTTCGCGGGCGCGTCGGTCCGTGTGCACGTCCGTCTACCCGTTACGTCATCATCGATGATGACGTATATGAAGAAAGAGGAACTGGGAACGAGGCTTTGTTTTTCGCGCGCTTCCCGCGGCTACAAACAGGGCAGTTCCCGTCCTCGTCACTGGAAAAATCACGGAGAAAGACAAACAAGATACGCCAATTCCTGAAGCAAAGAAAACTGACCCTAAAACTCGCGAACGTTCTGAATATGACGGCGAACAACCTTTGTCGAAGAGGAAAAACACTGGTTATCGGACAAACAAACATAAACAGAAAAGCAAGTAACTGTCTAAATGTGATCTGCAAAAATTGCTTAGTTTTGCTTAAGCTTATGTAATTTTACCAGAAGAATTTTCTCCAAGTTTTTACATTCAGAGCTAAATTTACATCTTTGAATATCCGTGGTTTTGGCAATGAAGCGAAAAATTTCCGTTCTGATTTTATTTGTTTACAAGAAACTTTAGCGACATGTCAAAATGCGATAAATTCTCTGACAGCTAAATGGCGCGGTAAAAGTTTCTGGTCGCCCGCGCTCTTGGTAAACAAGGCGGCGTTGCCATTCTTGTAGCTGAAAATACTGATTTCAAATGTTTACAATGGAAAAAAAGATTCTTCTGGTAGAATTGTTAGTGTTTTAACTGAACTCCAGGACACGAAAATTAAATTGGTTAATACTTATGCACCCACGAATCCAAGTGAACGTAAATGCTTTTAAGATACAATTCATGAGTATTTTTTCTTTTAAAATTATTGCTGGCGATTTTAACTGCATTGAAAATGTTTCTGATAAGTTTGGAGGAAATCTTACAATTTCCACGGATTTGAAAAGATCTGCACAAGTGTTCATCGTTTCTTGATATCTGGCGCAAAAAAGAAACACGGCCGACTGAAAAATACAATGCACATGGTTTAATGCGGATAAAACTATCGGTACACGTTTGGATAATTTTTTTATTGCTCATGACTTGTATGATTCCTTTCTAAAATGTGAAATTTTGCGTTGTGTTTTTTTCCGATCATGATTCTGTTGATTTAGCCGCAACGTTTGCATAGTGCATTTTCCCGTGGACCAGGACTTTGGAGGCTAAATTTAGAATTTAATATTTACGATATGATCTCAGAAATTATTAAGAAAAATGTATTGTACCGGAAAGCATTTAATTCCATTCAAGCTTGGTGGGATTTTCTTAAAGAATCTATAACATTAGTTGCTATAGATTTTGGTCGAAGTAAACAACGCATAATAAGTCGCGATAAGGCCACGCAACTATAATTTCTTTGATCGAAGCAAAACGGGCTCTTATTGAAGGAGATAACTCAGCGAAAACCACCATAGAAACGCTTGAAAGAGAAATTCGAGCCGTTAATTTATACTAAATGAAGGGAAACCAAATTCGTAGCAGAGTCAAATGGCTTGAAGAAGGTGAAAAACCTACCAAATTCTTTTTTTACGCTCGAAGCAACACGGCTCAGAAAAATACTGTTCATTCTATTTATATCTCCGCCGGTGTTAAAGTCTTTTCACAAGCTACGACTCCGGCTCATTTCGATTTTTATCGTAATTTGTACTCGCAAGAACCTGTTAATTTAACAGTCCAAACCGAATTTTTGAACAAACTTGAAAACAGATTAAGTGAGAGCGAAATTTTATCCTGCGAAGAATCAGTTTTATCTTTGGCTAAAATTACCCACGCAATGCGTGGACTTTCTTCAGGGAAACTCCCCGGTTCAGACGGATTACCTCAAGAATTTTACGCTAAATTCTGGGATCTTTTTGGCCCTATTTAGTTTGGAAAATAATTCTTTCAGTGATTCAATGCAAGGAAGCGAGGAAAACCTCAAAAATTGGTGACCCCGCCATTTCGCTACTCGATGTTGATTACAAAATTTGTTCAAAAGCTCTTACAAACAGACTTTCAAAAGTGTTACCCTCGATTATTCAAGAAGATCAAACTTGTTCCGTCCCAGGTAGGATGATTTTTGAGAATTTATTCATTTCTCTTGCGTGACACTCTAGATTATATAAATATTACCAATGAAACTGGTATCTTGCTGAATATTGAGAAATAGAACGCAAACCGCGGTGATAAACATATTGAACTTCTTCATTTTTGATAAAACTTGACGTTTCGTATGCTACTACATACGTTTTCAAAAGTGACCGTTAGTGTTAAAAACTATACTTATATAGTAGTAAAAAGGGACTGGGACCGAGATTAAGTACAAAACTCAACAGTTGATCTATAAAAAGAAGAAACAGCTAATTAATAAAGCATCAGCTTCTCGCTACTGACGTTTGCATAAAAAGCTGCAATTAGCTGCAAAATTGTTGAGACACTCTCACAAAAAACACTCACTTTTATAAAAAATGATGCCTCAAAAAACAAAAGAACAATATATTTCCCTCACAACCCCCCCTCCCCCGTTCAATGTTGTTAGCCAAAGTTTTGGACATGGCGCCGGTCACAAAACAACATTGATAAGGGGGGAGGGGTAAGGAAAGGTAGCAATGGTGTACTTCTTCCAAAAAAGCACTTGTGGATGAAAGTGTCTCAACTACTTTTGCAGCTAATTGTGGCTTCAGTTCAATATGTTTATCACCGCGGTTTGTGTTCTATTTCTCATCAAGCTACGATGGCCCAAGAACAAAAGTCTTTGCTGAATATTGATCAAGAGAAAGCCTTTGACAGGGTAGAGAAACATTGGTAAACTTTTTGCCAATGTTTTGAGTCGTTTTGGATTTGGCCCTAATTTCCAGCAGTGGATTTCTACATTATACTGTCAAGCAAATATGAAAATTATAGCTAATGATTTTTTGACCACAGAAATTCCACTCGAGTGGGGGGTGAGGCAGGGAGATCCCCAGTCTCCACTTTTGTACATTTTATGCGCAGATGTTTTGGCTACCAGTGTAAGAAAGGATGATACTGTTGAAGGTTTTCTCCTTCCAGAAGCCTGAGGAAAGCGTTTTAAAATTCGCCAATATTTTTTTTTTTTTTTTTTTTACCTACCTTTTCATATTGGGAGCGGACCTTTTAGCGTCTCAGCTTAGATGTGATAAAGCAATTGAGGGAATTACAATCTTTTCCACTGAGCATAAAATTAGTCAATTTGCGGACGATACAACATTGTTCCTAAAAAACATAAATTCTGTCATAAGAGCGATGAATACAATTGAATCTTTTAGCGACATCTCTGGCCTCAAATTGAATATCAGTAAAACTAAAGCAATATGGCTTGGGCCGTGGAGAACTAACCCGAGTAAACCCTTGGACCGAAATTGGAGTGAAGTACCCGAGCGTGCGCTGGGAATCTTCATATCTTACGATATAAAGGGAAACTATGAAAAAAACGTGGAGGCCAAAATTAGAAAATTAAGCACAAAACTGGATATTTGGAGTGGTCGCAATTTATCTCTATTTGGCAAATGTCTCATAGCAAAAGCAATTGGTATTTCACAATTGGTATATTCGGCATCCTCGCTCGATATTAACCCAGATGATATCTTAAAAATCAAAAAATCTATTTTTAATTTCATTTGGAACAAAAAACAAGACAAGATAAAAAGAGATGTATTACGTAACGATTATGCTGACGGAGGTCTACGTGCTCCTGATCCTATTATTCTCTTTAAATCGCTGAGGTTAGCTTGGATCTCGAGACTCTTAATAAGAACGCAAAATCCAGTAGAAAAATGGAAATCCATTCCAACACACTTTTTCAAAAGGTATGGTGGACTAAATTTCCTGCTTCATTGCAATTTTGACATCAAATTGGTTGAACAATCGTCAATTCCACACTTTTACAAGTTCATCTTACTTTATTTCCTTGAATTAAGGACCCTCTATAATTGCGCGAGTGGTCACGACTTATTCTTATTCAATAATAAGGATATTTTAATTGACCGAAAACCTTTTTGTTATAATGCATGGATAGAGAAGGGAATAATGTCAGTACACGACCTAATGGATAAAGACGGAAAACTGTTATCTTTCCAAATGTTTCAAGAAAGATATGGGATTAAGACAAACTTCTTAAGTTATCTGCAGGTGCTATCTGCAATCCCAAAGCATATTATTTTGAAAGCGAGATCTGTTCAAATAAAACACACATTTCTGCCTGAAAATACTCAATTCCAACTGTCCCCCTCAGTAACAATCGATTTAATTAAATTGAAATGTAAAGATTACTACTGGCTATTTATCAATGGAACTAAGACTGTCCCTGCGGGTCCAAAAAAATGGGAGAAGGAACTTAATGTAGGAAACATTAACTGGGAGCAAAAGTTCATCCAAATTGGAAAAACATGTCGTGAGAATAAATTAAGGGAGTTTAATTTTAAATTAATTCATAGAATAGTTGTAACTAGGAAAGAACTATGTATTTATGGTATAGTAAACAGTAACAAATGTATTTATTGTGATGAACCAGACTCTATTTTGCATACTTTTGTCAACTGTCCTAAAACTAGATATTTTATAAATGAAGTAACTAGTTGGTTTAATAGAGTTCATAATTGCAGGTTGCAACCCTCTCTTACAGAGGAACTATTTGGCATTACTTCTAAAAATGACGCATCTACAAGCTATTTGCCTAAACTTAATCAGTGTCTTTTGTTTGCAAAATACTATCTGTACCATCAGAAATTAAATTCTAAATCGTGTAATTTAACTGAATTTATAAATCAGCTTAATTGGAAATATTGTATAGGAAGCTTTGATAAGTAGCTTATACAGAATAGTTATCATAGACTTTTTTGTTTCTTTTTTGTGTTGTGTATTGTCCTTTTATTTAACTTTTACAATGATGTATTGTTTTCACTTAAATAAAAAAAAAAAAATTCGCCAATATACGGATGACTCCACATGTTTTGTAAAGGACACTTTTTCTTTAGACAAATTGTTTACCTCACTTCACAAATACGAGACAGGTACAGAGACTAAATTAAATGCCATGAGGTTAGGAGCTTGGTGCTCACGTCCGGACAATCCTTATGGCCTGACGTGGGTGTCAAGAATGCGAATCTTGGGTGTCTGGTCTAGCAATGGTAATGCAAATGTGAAACCGGATAACTGGTTACCACGCCTTTCCAAGCTTGATTAAAATTTGAACCTGTGGAAGGGTGTGGGGTGTTTTCACTCCCACCCTATCGGCACTACTCAATACTAGGTTTTTAGTTAATGTTAAAACTATTTTCTTTTACCTATGGACTTCTGCTTACGACGAGAATGACATGCGAGCGCGCTTTTTCATTAACACCATACTTACGGTATATTGGTTTTTCGAAATAAAGCAACTTTTAACAATGGCACCGAGAACTCTCGGGCCACTGTAAGGGACATAAGGAATGACATCACAACACAGTTGCAAATTGATTTCTCCCGAATGACCGAACAGAAATTTTCTGCTTTGTCACAAAGCAGAAAAGTGGTGTCATCCGAATATTTGTGAAGCTTGTGACTCTCATAATTGAGCTCCTGGCAACTCATCGTTTCCAAATCAGTTTCTCGGGTAATTTCCATACGCAACAGATGCATTTTATTCGGAAATTAGTCATACTAGTTATTCTAGACCGAGAAAATGTTGTTTGTGAGCTACTGTGGAATTTGTGCAGTTTAAATGTACTGTGCAGACGGTCGCGTTATATGCTTACTGTTTTTGAGAATTGCTAAAATTGAAAAATAGTCTGGCGTCAATCTTAATTCTAATTTTTCTTGTGCTTCCGACCTTTCACCTAAGTTAAGCTTATCATTATCGTTTCTGTTCAGAGAGCTCCGCTGTTAGGCTAAGCCTATCTATATATATTATAAGCACGCGGGAATTTTTAAGAACACGAGAGAAGTGCAGAGAAGCACTTGCTTCTCGCACTTCTCGAGTGTTCTTAAAAATTCCCAAGTGCTTAGATAACTCAACAATGCACGAGGAACAAGTTTTTTTATTTCTTTTATAAAATGAAAACGGTTTTAATGAAGCTTGAGTCACACGCGTGCTTTATCGAGTTATAATGAACTCGGTTTGACCAATCATAGCGCGCACATTTCCTTGAGCATTTTATAAATGCTTTTAGTGCATTTTTGACTGAATATTGCACGGTTCTACCGCGAAATCTTCTTCTGTAAACTCCATATTGACATCTTCGACAACGTAATGTCGTCATAAATTACCATAAAGGAAACATGGCGGCCCGCGGGAAATTTAAACTGAAAAAAGAACATTTCACATTCAGTAACCAGTTACGGAGATACCGACTTAAAACCCCAACCTGAGTTAAATATAAGCATTACGAATACTTTGGATCTAAAACTGTTTTTCAGCCGAGGTTCCCTTTAAGGTTACAGTATACCTTCGATGGTGTCTCCAGTGTAATAGCTCTAGCGTCTTGAGATTCACTTAAGATACCAATAACCTAAAGCTTACATAGCTGGCTATCTAAATTTACCTTTCATTTTCTAATATATTGAATTGTCGATTTTTTTTCGAAGTCGAAATGTGAGCGTCTAAATCCGCAGCTTTTGAAAACTACAACTCAAAGCGATTGTTATATTTGCTACTTTAAATTTGATTTGTCCTCGGGTTTCCGGACCTGAAGCGCTAAAAATCGTGTCTGCGTTTAAAAAGTTTTCAGAAATTAAAAATTCCCCGAGATTTTTTTGATTTTTGATTATATGTTAACCTAGCTACTGTCCAAATTTGAGAAAAATCGAACATAAACTCCCTTTTAGTTTTAACTCTTTTAAGTGTCCCTTACAAGCCAAAAATTCACTTTTAGAAAACAGGTTTAAAAAAATATCGCGCGCCATAAACAATCTTCCGATCAAAATGTCATTTCACTGCATAGCACTACATAGCACTGCACCGCACCGCACAGCACCACACCACACTGCACTGCACTGCACTGCACTGCACTGCACTGCAATACACTACACTGCACTGCATAGCACTACATAGCACTTCACCGCACCGCACCACACCACACTGCACTGCACCGCACTGCACCGCACTGCACCGCACTGCACCGCTGTGGGTAGCGCGGGGGGTAGTGCGGGGGGTAACGCGGTGGGTAACGCGGGAAGTAGCGCGGGGGTTAGCGCGGGGGTTAGCGCGGGGTTTTTTTATAGCGCGGGGAAACAGGGAGCATGGGGCGCTTTGGGAAGGATGCGAAACGCGAAGCGCGTTAGTCTTCTGTTCCCTACCGACGTCAGCACCACCACGCGTAGTCGCTGATTCATTTTTGCCACGGCTACGGTTTGAGCTGAGATTCTGTGTGTTGGGAACCAATCAAAACGCTTGAAATCGAGTTACTGGGATCCAGTTTTTAAACAAATAAGAATATTCCGATGCAGCGCATTTAAGCAGCGTTTCTTCCTGTCATTTCGTCATTGAAATTCATGGAATGACCTGCGATCAGGCGTTTTGGTACCGTGACCAATCGAACTCTAATAACAAGGAATTGTGCTTCTTTAGAATACCAGGAAGACAAATCAAATCCCGCAAACAAAAAAACGAAAAAACAAACGTCAAACCACGATAGCATTTTAATCTTGAGTTTATTTATTTCAGCTTTTATTAGCACTTACAAGCAGTTCTAATCTTTCGGATCGAGTTACCAGACGATCGGACCGGCACAACTTAAAAATCTGACTACATAATTTTTTTTAACCCGATCTACAGATTTAATCATGCTCTGGTTAGCAGATTGTCACTATGATTCAACGGTCCTACCAAGCTCGTCAGTTTCTGTTGCTACTGCTTGTCTCATGTTTACCTAGCTTATTTTTATCTTTATTTTGATTCTGATCCTGATACGGATTCTAATTTTCCAGCCACGCTTGTTGCGTTGTAGGTTGGCTTTCTTGTTGCCATAGTTAAAAACAATCTCCACTCCCGTTTTACACTGCCCCGTGTCCCCCAAGTGCTTGACTTCCATTTCTTTGGTTAACTTGTCGGCAAGCTCAGATCCAAGTGCACCTAAGAGAGGTCAAAACAACACGTTTTTAGGAACAACACGTATTTGAATGAACTCACCATAGATATCGTTAAATTGCTTGTTTCGTGTACTTTCTCATATTATTACTACTAAGCCAATGTGTGTGAGCACAGGCTCACCATCCTGTATTTCTGTGGTGTACTGTGGTTTTGAATGGTGCGTCGGTTTTCTAAATGGGATATTTAGAGATTTTAAAACAGATTAAAATGATATAATAAATGTTACACAATAAAGAATTCGGGGTATAAGAAAGTGATTGTTCATTTTTTCATCTAAAAGTCAGGTTTGAAGCATTTTTGTATGTGTCTTAGATTTCTCATTAAAGGTTTTCAACACGTGAATATGCGCATGCGTGATGAACGGGTTATCGGTAACGGTGGCTAATTCACTCACTCACTCACTCACTTACTTCTTCCATCAACTGTAAACTTAGTGACGTAATGCTTTGTTATGAATGCGTTTCTTAACAAGAACAACGTGAATCCAGCGATAACAATAACTAATTTGTTGTAAACGAATATAAACAACAATAAGCTTAAAGATGTTTCGCATTTAGAGTCTTTAATGCAACATTAAAATCGATCTAAAAGGATTTTTCAACCGAGACACACGTTTTGATGCGTATCAACCTTGAAATAAGAAAAAATAGTCTTAACTCAGCATGTGTTCCTTTCGTGGTCGAGTGGTTTATTGTGTGGGGGATAGGAGTCGGGAGACGCGAGCTCAAGTCCAGCTCAGGACTTTCTTTCCTTTTCTTTTTTTCTTCCTTCTTCGGACTAGACATTATTAGAAAATTATTTTTGAAGTGTTTTTGAGATAAGAGTATCAAAGGTAAAGAGTTTACCATTGTTAATGTTTTGTAGTGATGTCAAACACGAAATGATTATATATAGAACAGCAAGAGGAGGATATGAAATGGCATTTCGAAGGGAAATTCAGCCATAATCAGTTTTTAGAGACACGAGCTGGAAAACTTCAATTTTTGACAAATGAATTGAAAACAGACCTTCGGCGAATCATCTAAAAAGTTCTGCTTATCGACTTATCTTCTCAATGCCTGTGTTTTAAATAGTAGATGCAAGTGCTTGTTTATTTTGAAAGACCGAGCGTTTTCTCGAATGGCTATTTGCCATTACCAATGATCTATTAGCTTTTAGTATAAATCTACTAGCGTTCTATCACGAATGCTGTTCTCTTATTGGCTGCGCTACTCACTATCTATTCTGTTGTAGAAAGTGAGTAGAGTGAGTAGCCTAATGGCGGCCGCTTCTTTGCGTGTTCGAAGTGTCTGAAGAGTATTTGTTTTAGGCTTTGAACGTCCAGTAGATTTATACTAAAACAATTAGATTATTCGTTCTTGATCGCATGAAAATCTCGAGCTCATAATCTAAATCTAAATAGACGCACAGCTGTTTCGGCTGTTTTCTCTGTTTTCGTTGCTTCATTGGATTGCCTGTGTCTGTTGCCATTGACCAAAGCAATTGCTTTGGTTTTGGCTTTACGATAATCAATTGAAAACCGCTCGAAAAACAAAATAGCAATGATAACAAATTAAACTTTCTTGGAAGTTTCACAATGACGGAAACTGCGCGCGCAAATTTTATTTCGAAAATGCGCTGACGAAAAATGGAACATAGTAAAGTAACGGAAAGTTACTTCAGTGGAAAAACAGGATGATTCAGCTGCTTAAAGTTGGTACATTATTTACTCCTTAATACAGGTCAGTTTCTTTATTTTCTATGACGAAAGATCTCCTGTTGTCAATTTTAGACATACCTTGGTTTTCTTACAAGACAGCGACAAATCGGCAAGTCGGCAGTTGGTACAAGAAACTTAAGGGCCTGGCTAAACTAGGAAACTTTACTGCAGAAACATTGTTGCGGACGCAAATCTTGCTTCCCGAACGCAAGGAAAAGTTATTGAATCAAGTCAGAGACATTCTTGCTTTCCGGACACAACCTTGCTTCCGAACAAATGTTTCCCAGTTTAACCATATTAGGAGAAACAAAATTTCCACAACAATATTTCCTATATTTGGAGAGAACTGGTACCACTTTGTTTAACGTAGTTTATATACATATCTGTGGAAACAATCAAAGAGGTTAACTGCAGGTAACTAGCGATTTTTTACTACTGAATTCAGCTCTTTTCAGGGAAATTTTAAATTCAGCCGATTCTGTTTTCATTTTTCCTGTTAAACCCTCCGTTGCGGTTTGATTTATTTTTCGGTTTCAAAGCTTGAGTCACTTCCTATGAAGCAAAGAATTCATCCCTTCAATCCGGTCTTAAACAAACTTTGTATTTTCGCGCGCAACGTTTTTAGCACCCAGGCTTTGCGCCGTCGTTCTGTCAGCATGACGTTCGAGTGACGGAACAACTGTTACCATGGCGCGTTACTATGTAAACAAAAAGGATCACTGGAATTTTTTCCGCTTTGCTGTTGTGCGCTTGTTCTGATACTGAGAGAAAATGGATGCTTCCTGTTTAACGAGTTCATCAAATGGAGTTTTTAGCTATGTGTTTAATCGCATTGCAGGCGAAGGTAAATGTGCGCGGGCATGTTCTGGATATTGGAATGCTTTCCCCAACGGAATGTGGGTTACAGACCTGCTTACAAATGACTACGAACCGCTTGAGGTATCACTTGGTGCGCGGGGCGTGGCAAAAAAGGTAGGCGTTTCCTATTTATTGCAGCTTTATTTAAAACTTGTCTTTACCAAATCCAGTAGCGTTGGTTTTCATTTGAAATGAATAAAATTCGACGTACGACAGTGATATTTTCAAAAGCGAGCAAGTGCGGGAAACAAATTTATCGCATTTGGTTGCCTGCCGTGGTTTGGTTTCTTTAAAGGCTTGCAATTGAGACGGCGCACGCATGAGCTAGCTATAGGTTATTGCTCAGTTAGTAGATCGAGTGCCATGAAAAGAAAACACGACTTAAACTTGTTCTCGTGAGTTTTTTTTTTCAAATCGACCGACAAGACCAGAAAAAAGCGCGCGCGCACGGCACGTTTCAATTATGACTCAACATTCGAATATTTACGTCACACTGTCGTCAAATTTTCTAAAATCAGTTCTATTTTGCTAAACAAATAAGGGAAAAGAGCCAATTCGTATTTTTTGCAACTGCAAGAACATCCTAAGTCGGTTTTTTTGGCAACTTTCACTAAAATTGTATGTTTTACGCCTTTAAAAGCACAGTTTTGTTAAATTAATGATTTATTATTGTCAAGGTACTTAAAACAGATACAAAATGGGGAAGAAAATCCACATCTTTGAGAAAATTCAGTGAAAATTTTCCGAAAGTGTACTTAGGACGTTCTTGACAGGAGCCCTTCAATTGCAAGTGTGCAGATTGTAGGGAGCGAAGAAAAGATAGCTAGTGCGCGAGAAAAAGATATTGTGAGCGGAAAAAGGAAGCGAGGTCTAAGTATTCTTCTAACGTTTTAATGTTTTTTCTAGAATTCGAATGAGGCAGAAAATAAACTGGAAAAAACGATTGACGTCCTCGATCAGCTAGAGGCACAGTGGGCCGGTAAGTTATTTTATTAAGTTCAATAATTTTAGTAAAATACGAGGAATTCTCCTACCGCGGAAAAATCATATCGCGATACATGTAAAAATATCAATTTTATCTTTTATTGTATTTTTACGTTAGCTACCCCATGTTTGACCTTATTAAACGTCAAACGAGCAAAAAGGTGTTGGTCTACCATCCTGATGTCTTCGGATCGTCCTCGGGGATCTTCGGAAACGTTCGGAAAATTGTGGGACATGTTCGTACAACCTTCGGACAGTATTCGCAGAATTTTCGAAAATCTTCGGAAATCTACGGAATTCGGAAAATTGCTTAAAACATCGAAAATTAGAGTCGTTTATATAATAAACCAAATAATACATGGTTGCTTGGATATATGAAATTGTTCTTCTCTATTAAACTCGATATAACAAGTTAAGCACTCCAAGAGTTACCTTATTACATGAAATTTTCGCGACACGTTAATTTCGCAAATTTCGCGATTTAAAAAAAATCGCGAAATTTAAGTGACGCGAAAATTAAATGTCGCGAAAATAACATGACGCGAAAATTAAGTTACGCACATTATGTCAATAATTAAAAAAACGACTTTATTACCGTTACACGCGTTTATAACAATCATTTTGAACTATTCTGTGGTAATGTTCTGGTCCTTCAAGCATGAACTACAAACCGTGCCTTGTATACACTGTGTTTATTTGGACATTGTGGATTAAGTTGTTTGATCAAATTCAGGGACATGTTAAATAACATTGAAAAAGAAATAAAGTGTGTCTCACTCAAAAACGCGAAATTAAAGTGAGTCAAAATGCAAAATTTTCGCAAAATCGCGAAATTAAGGTGTCGCGAAATATGCGAACCTCAAAATCGCGAAATTAACGTGTCGCGAAAATTTCATGTAATAAGGTATGTTGTATCTCCGCGCTTCTGTATTTTTGCTTGAACGAGACTGCAACAGTTGTCCAGATCAAAATTGTATTTCATTAAAAACACGTTTAACAAATTAGACTCAGTCAGCCTAGAGTCAACCTGTTAACCTGTCAACCTGTGAATGCTAATTTAAAATATAACTATTGCTGACTGTGTTTTTCATTGGCAGAAGTGAAAGAGAAACTCGAACAAGAATGGAGTTCATTGAACGAGGCTACAACAGCTGTACAGACTAAAGATGATTTAAACACCACTGGAGTGAACATTTTTAAAGGTATGGGTTATCAAAAATACAAGAGACATTAAATTTTCCACAATATCAAAATGATTTTATGAGTAGCTTCTGAGTCTTCTTATTTCTTGTTGTTGTTGTTTCTGTATAGCCGATGATTACTTCGAAGACCAGTCGTCTACTTTCGACGATTTTCTAGCAAACACGGAAGCCAAAGAACAGCTTGGTGTAATGGACCATAAGCAAGATAACAACAAAGGTAAAAGAAGAAAATGATATCACGGCACAGTTGTGGATCCAGACTTCATCGTCGGGGGGGGGGGGGGGGGGGGAGTTGCGAAGTGAATGATCCGAGGGGAGGGAGGAGTGAAAATGTTAGAGACTGAAAATTGTTTTGGGTCCTTCGAGTCTTTGCAATATAAGAGGGGGGATGCCCTCCCCCGCCGGCAGCCCCTCCCCGAGATTCACCTCTGGAAATTATCAGCTACCAGTGTACGTAATACTGTTGACGTGTTGCAAGATTCTGTCGGCGACCAACTTCTGACTTTCCGTTTTTTTTTTATTTTTAACTCAGTAATCTTCTTTTTGCATGAATTGCCGAAGAAATCAAGATCCAAAAATCGGCTGAATTACTCAAAGATGCGGAGAAAAACAAAGAGAAACCTGTTGATGATTTGCAAGAAATCGCTGCACAGAGAACGGGGATAACGCTCTTCAAAGGTAAGTGTACCACCTAACGATGTCAGCCCACACTATCCACTACACCAAAGTCCTCTCTTTTTATTCGAAATCAAGGACAAGACTCTCGTACTCGTGGGGACAGATCATTTACAGCAGCTGCTCCGCAGATCTAGAACAATTTGCCTGACTATATCAGGAAGGAGGACAATTTAAATAAATTCAAGGGCCTCCTTAAGACCTATTATTTTAGAGAGGCCATTGGTTTGAATTAATTCATAGTAGGGAAGGGATGGTTTCATATATTTAGATTTTATCTTCATCAAACTATTAATAGGACTTTTATTATTTTTATATAATATTTTTAGCTTTATGTAATGCGCATTTGATCATATTCCAATGTTAAAATACGCAATATATAAGCAATAAATATTTAAATATTATTATCATTATTGATGCAGTGGAAGCGCAGTGGTCTATTGGCCGACGTTTTGTAGCGTCTGTCTTGTAGTTCTGTCTGCAGGAGGAAAGACACGAGCGTGTATGAAATTCTATCTCATGACCATACCAGGATCCAGAGGGGGAGGGGAGGGGGGAGGGGGGCAGCATAATTTATGCCAGAAACTGAAATTAAGCGCCAGCTGTGTGAGTTCTTATTATTAATATAGTTATCGTTTTTTCTTGATAAGCTGACGATTACTTTGAGCCACTTTCGTCTCCATTTGACGATTTCCTGTCAAACCAGGAAGTTAGAGAACAGCATGATGGGCTTGATAACAACAAAGGTAAGAATAATACAGTTTAAAATTAGACTACTACGTACTAAGGTCATGGCGTGTTCCAAATATTTTCCATCCGGTCCGACTTAACTTAGTCAAAAAGTATTTTATCATATGACCAATTTGGAGACAAAATCGTTTCGACACGCGAGGGCGAACGTTTTTGTAGCAGGACCATATGGCTTTTTCCGGTCCCACACACGCTAACATACGGCCCTCATACGAGTATTTTGTAAATAGTTTTGAAAAGAACGCGCGCGGAGCCGTACGAGTCATATGATAAAATTGAATTATTGTTGTTTTAGTTTTGAGAGTTCTATTATGTGATAGTTTTTTTTTCTTTAATATTATGCTCCATGGACAGTTTATCAGAAATCAGCAGACAAGAAAAACAACCAGATGCCAAATCAACGGTTTGAAGAAATTTCCGACCATGGAGCAGAATCGGAGCTAAAGCTTTTTAAAGGTATTTACAGTTTAACAAAGTGAACTGAACACAGAAACACTTGATAAAAGCAAAATAATATATATTAAGGTCATATAACGTTTCCGATCAGCTTTTTAACATTTCTGAAGATTGCCGCAGAATCCTGAAGATTGTCGAACTGTTTGGATTATATACAAGTAAATTAATCAAACATGACGTCGTCCGCTGTGCATGGTCAAATGTGCAGATATCATGTGTCTTTATTAATAGCGTTCAAACCCTGTTTTTCTCGATGAGAAAATCCTGATTCAACTATATACTTCGTATAAGATGAGCTTTGATGCTGCTTGTAAGGTTTTTTTAAAAGATTGACACCAGTGTATCGTACTAAATGAAGTATATCATGGATGTTAAGTGTGAATTAGTGACGTAAGGGCTACGTCACGAATGTCAATTATCAATCAAATAAGTTAGAACAAGCCTCGTAAAATTTAGGAACAATTATTTGATGACTTATTTTGACGTTATGAATGAATATTATTACCGTCACGCAATTATCTTAGTTCAAAGCTGTGAAAAGATCCAAAGAATGTGTCACGCTTGATAGTTGCATAGAATACACCAAACAAATGAACATGCATAACCTTCGGGTAGACACGTGTACACGTTGCGGACCTGTTTTGCCTATCCGGGCTGAAGTAAAGATGGAATTTTTTTAATGTAATTTTTTATTCGATTTTGCTTCTTTTTACAGCTGATGATTATTTCGAACCACAGCCATCACCATTCGATTATATTTTGCCACTCAAGAAGAACAAAGGATCAGAGATTAAGCATTTTAAAGGTAATGATTTATAGTGCGATCGGCTGTCGACACGTGTACGCGTCGCGAACCTATTTTGCCTATCCGCGCTGAAGTAAAGATTGTAATTTTTTATATCATTTTTAGTATGATTTTTGTTTCTTTTTACAGCTGATGATTATTTCGAACCACAGCCATCACCATTCGACTATATTTTGCCACTCAAGAAGAACAAAGGAAGTGAGATAAATCTTTTTAAAGGTAATGACTTATAGTGCGATTGGCTGTCGACATGGTGCGTTCGGTTCGGTTTTGTTTTGTTATGAGATCTACAGTTAGTTTCTTTTAACCTGGACAAAGTAACGTTTAATAGATTGCAGTCTGTATGATCCTAACAGTAAATATTAGTTAAATCTGAAACTGGATTTGGTAAAAGGAAGGGGACTTATCATATGCGTGAAAACTGGGTTACATGTATATACCTGGATTTTTGAAAACGATATCGCCCTGAGTAAGCGTTTGTGAGTGTGTTCTAAACCCCACAATATAAAAACTAAAGACGGTTGATAATCTTTTTTTTCTTTTGCTCTCGCTCTCGCCCCCTTTCCGTCTTCTCTCTCTTCTCTGTGATTTTCGGGCTCATCGGTGGTCATGAAAACCCTTGTTTGGGCTAGTTGTAATGAAAATGCGTAAATTTTCGTTGATCACGTTTTCAAAAATTCAGCTACATGTAGATGTTTTATTTTAACCGAAGCCTTTATATCAGGGTTACACTTTAAGTTTTATCAAACTGGGCTCCTCAAAACGAGTTTAGGCCGAGCGTTCAGACGGGTTAGATCACTTTCAGTGATTAGTTTTCTTTTGTTTATTTTAGCCGAGGATTACTTTGACCCTCAGCCATCAGTATTTGACTGTTTGTTCAGCCACGCTGGAAGGACAGATGGCAACTGGTTCGGGCTGTAGTAGGTATATTTATTTTGTCGTTATGTGCAACGTTGATTAGTGAAGTAAAGTAATGGAAGTACTTATGTAAGCAATGTCTCTCTTTGCTTTGGAAAGAGGTCAAAACAACTGCTCCATATAAGAACCCACTTGCCACGGGTGGGGAGCCCTCCTGCAGCCTGCTGTCCCCTGCTATCAGGCGCTCTTTTTTCTGAGCGAAAGTCGGCGGAAGCGCAGGAAAATCCTCCCCCCCCCCCCACCGTCCACCCCGCGTCCGTCGACTTTCGCTTCGAAAAGAAGGACGCCAGATCGCAGGTTAGCACATTTCATATTTCGCATAATTTTTTGCCTTTTGTACATCCATAAACTGGCTTACATTTTAAACAGTTTGTTTTCTTTGTCAGTAACCGGGGAGTAAATGATTATAATAATTGACGACCGATCATGTTTTGCGATGTGATCATACCTTTTTTTTGTACTTGATATCTTAACATTTGCTTTCTTTTCTATTTCAGATCACGTTACCTTACATGAAAATAAATCGCAGCGGACTTCTTCATATTTTAGCCCAAAATACCTGATATTAAAATTAAATGTACAAATTAAAGATCTGCTATTTTTAACCAAATCGAGTCAATAGAAACGAAAGAATGACATTGATGTCAGCAAAAAGAAAATGTACTTTGATAGTTTTACATTTATTATATTGTAATTATTTTTATTTATTTATTTATATATATATTTTAAGAAGATGTAAATAAAACAGTTATAATTCTATTGTCAGTGGTTGGAAACTTTATCAAGTTCTGCCATCTATAAATTTGGGAGAGGCACTATAGAATAAGACGTCCATCTTGCCTTCACCCTTAAGGTCGACACACACGCACGAGACGACTAGTTTTTTTTTTATTCATGTCATCAGTACATATACACGCACACAAGGTAGTAATTCCACAATAGCTAGTAATTACACAACAGGTAGTAGTTACACAATAGGTAGTGATTACACAATAGGCACAGTAAGTACATTTTACGAGTTACAAGCACGTACCGTATTGTTATTAAACTGGAAGAAGAACTATAGGGTAATTAATATTTTGAGAAAGAACGAAAATCGATATTAAAAGAATTAAAAAAAGTAAGTAACCTAAGTTATTATACTAGGAAAGCTTTCAAAAGTTGCCATTTTTGTTGGTGAAATGTCTGCCGACCGTTTTTCTTAGCAATTAAATATTCTATATGTTCTATGTGCTTTAGTCTAGCTATAAAGACGACTAGTTGCAGGAACAGTTTTCACTTGCCCTTTGATTAGTAAATTCTTTAAGGTTACAGTATACCTTCGGTGGTGTCTCCAGTGTAATAGCTCTAGCGTCTCGAGATTCACTTAAGATACCTAAAGCTTACAGAGCTGGCTATCTAAATATACCTTTCATTTTCTAATATAATGAATTGTCGAATTTTTTTTCGAAGTCGAAATATGAGCGTCTGAATCCACAGCTTTTGAAAACTACAACTCAAAGCGATTGTTATATTTGCTACTTTAAATTTGATTTGTCCTCGGCTTTCCGGACCTGAAGCGCTAAAAATCGTGTCTGCGTTTAAAAAGTTTTCAGAAATTAAAAATTCCCCGAGATTTTTTTGATTTTTGATTATATGTTAACCTAGCCACTGTCCAAATTTGAGAAAAATCGAACATAAACTCCCTTTTAGTTTTAGCTCTTTTAAGTGTCCCTTACAAGCCACCGCACCGCACCGCACCGCACCGCACCACACCGCACCACACCACACCGCACCGCACCACACCGCACCGCACCGCACCGCACCGCACCGCACCGCACCGCACCGCACCGCACCACACCGCACCACACCGCACCGCACCGCACCGCACCGCACCGCACCACACCGCACCGCACCACTCCGCACCGCACCGCACCGCACCACACCGCACCGCACCGCACTGCACCGCACTGCACTGCACTGCACTACACTGCACTGCACTGCACTGCACTGCACTGCACTGCACTGCACTGCACTGCACTGCACTGCACTACACTCCACTACACTACACTGCACCACACTGCCCCGCACCGCACCGCACCACACCGCACCGCACCACTCCGCACCGCACCGCACCGCACCGCACCACACCGCACCACACCACACCGCACCGCACCACACCGCACCGCACCGCACCGCACCGCACCACACCGCACCACACCACACCGCACCGCACCGCACCGCACCGCACGGCACTGCACCGCACCGCACCGCACCGCACCGCACCACACCGCACCGCACCACTCCGCACCGCACCGCACCGCACCGCACCGCACCACACCGCACCGCACCGCACCGCACCGCACCGCACTGCACTGCACTACACTGCACTGCACTGCACTGCACTGCACTGCACTGCACTACACTACACTACACTACACTGCACTGCATAGCACTACATAGCACTGCACCGCACCGCACCGCACCACACCACACTGCACCGCACTGCACCGCACTGCACCGCGGGGGTAGCGCGGGGGGTAGCGCGGGGAAACAGGGAGCATGGGGCGCTTTGGGAAGGATGCAAAACGCGAAGCGCGTTAGTCTTCTGTTCCCTACCGACGTCAGCACCACCACGTGTAGTCGCTGAAATCATTTTTGCCACGGCTACGGTTTGAGCTGACATTCTGTGTTTTGGGAACCAATCAAAAAGCTTGAAATCGAGTAACTGCGATCCAGTTTTTAACAAATAAGAATATTCCGATGCAGCGCATTTATGCAGCGTTTCTTCCTGTCATTACGTCATTGAAACTCATGGGATGACCTACGATCAAGCGTTTAGGTACCGTGACCAATCGAACTCTAATAAAAAGGAATTGTGCTTCTTTAGAATACCAGGAAGACAAATAAAATCCCGCAAACAAACAAACAAAAAAAAACAAACGTCAAACCACGATAACATTTTAATCTTGAGTTTATTTATTTCAGCTTTTATTAGCACTTTCAAGCAGTTCTACTCTTTTGGATCGAGTTACCAGACGATCGGACCGGCACAACTTAAAAATCTGACTACATAATTTTTTTAACCCGATCTACAGGTTAGCAGATTGCCACTATGATTCAACGGTCCTACCAAGCTCGTCAGTTTCTGTTGCTACTGCTTGTTTCATGTTTATCTAGCTTATTTTTATCTTTATTTTGATCCTGATCCTGATCCTGATTCTAATTTTCCAGCCACGCTTTTTGCGTTGCAGGTTGGCTTTCTTGTTGCCATAGTTGAAAACAATCTCCACTCCCGTTTTACACTGCCCCGTGTCCCCCAAGTGCTTGACTTCCATTTCTTTGGTTAACTTGTCGGCCAGCTCAGACCCAAATGCACCTAAGAGAGGTCAAAACAACACGTTTTTAGGAACAACACTTATTTGAATGAACTCACCATAGATATCGTTAAATTTCTTGTTTCGTGTACTTTCTCATATTATTACTACTAAGCCAATGTGTGTGAGCACAGGTTTACCATCCTGTTTTTCTGTGGTGTACTGTGGCTTTGAATGGTGCGTCGGTTATAGATTTATGCTTTTCTAAATGGGATATTTAGAGATTTTAAAACAGATGATATAATAAATGTTACACAATAAAGAATTCGGGGTATAAGAAAGTGATTGTTCATTTTTTCATCTAAAAGTCAGGTTTGAACGGGTTATCGGTAACGGTGGCAAATTCACTCACTCACTCACTCACGCCTTCCATCAGCTGTAAACTTAGTGACGTAATGCTTTGTTACGAATGCGTTTCTTAACAAGAACAACGTGAATGCAGCGATAACAATAACTAATTTGTTGTTAACGAATATAAACAACAATAAGCTTAAAGATGTTTCGCATTTAGAGTCTTTAATGCAACATTAAAATCGATCTAAAAGGATTTTTCAACCGAGACACACGTTTTGATGCGTATCAACCTGGAAATAAGAAAGAATAGTCTTAACTCAACATGTGTTCCTTTCGTGGTCGAGTGGTTTAGTGTGTGGGGGATAGGAGTCGGGAGACGCGAGCTCAAGTCCAGCTCAGGACTTTCTTTCCTTTTCTTTCTTTCTTTCTTTCTTTCTTTCTTTCTTTCTTCGGACTAGACATTATGAAAGTGATGTACTGTTTTTTTTTGCGTGCGTCAAAAATCCTCAAGTTTATTTAAAAAAAAAAATATCGAACCGTGTCAGTGTGAAAACACATAAGATTACCGCAATATTGCGTTACGCATTAGCATTTCTTATTCACAGGTTGGCTGTTAGGAGCCTTTGATTTTTTTTTATGTCACTGAAGAGGTTGACTTGTTTTCACTAAACTACGGACATCAGTGTGTAAAAAGAAAATGTGTTCCATATAATAAGATACGAAATTACCGAGATCGATTACGGAAGTTAGGGATATCAGATTACCTGATACCCCTCGTTAAAAACGCTTAGAAATATAAATACGATGGTTAACTTTGTTGTTATGTGTTTTTTTGTTGATTAAAAGCTTGCAAAAGTGGTGTTTCATTCACTCAGAAACAGAGTGAATGACAAACCGTGTGTGCCATGATCTTAACATGCCAGATTTAATTTCACCGGCTCGGCACGTGTTTCAGCAACTTGCGTTTACCTAATGGTCGAGCATCGAGCCTATGGATTAAAAGATAAAATCGATTTCATTAATAAATATTTTTATTTCATTGAAATAAGTACTATGAAGCAGATTGCATATTTACCAGACAGCAAATTGTTCAGTTCTTGTTCAATCTCTGGAACCTTTGAGCAGTTAACTATCTTGTAGTAGTAGTGCGATTTCTGGATAAGAAAAAATATAAAAAAATGATTAATATTCAGTCTACAAGAAAACGGGACATGACAAAAAAAAAGCTGTGTGGATTTGTTTTTAGTTAAAGTACTTCATCAAAATACAATGGTTCCTTATATAATTATTTCCTACAGTTCACTTCGTCGCGGAGAGACCTACCCCCACTTTACCCCTGAAATTCGGACACCTCAGTCGATGATATTGACATTCAGCTTTGCCTCAGTTTAATTTCCGTATGTATATATATTTGTATGAAAAGACAATCAGACAAACTCCCTGAGCTAACAACTACATATGCCCAACATAAGAATGTCAGTCCTCGATTTCCTAGCAATAACTAAAAAACTCAAGGAAAATAACAAAATCAACAAATTACGTATTTGCATGTCAGTGGCAACTCGGTGAAGCAAAAAACGTCCACTGACAGCAACCACTTATAAGCTGAGTTTTTGGTTGTTTACCATTTACTCCAAAATTCTGGAAGTTTTGGATGCCGGGAATTTTGATGGTAAGAAAATTTCTGAGTAAAATCCGTTAAACAGTACAAGAGAAATCAACGAAGCTTCGCTTTATGAGTGGAAGCGACAACCAACGATATCACAAAAACTCGTAAGTCGCAAAATCGTCTAAAATGGACATCATTTGCGCCCAAATTGCATAAAAGACACAACAAAAAACCCAATGTTGAGGTAAGTGAAGTTTATTTCTACATTAATAACTTTGTTTTAGCATATATAAGACTAAAGTGAATCTCCTACGGTCTATGAATCGTTCGTTGCGTAATATCAAAGAACCATCACATACTGAGCTTGGGCTGCCTCTGGTCAAACTAGAATAAAGGGCGTTGTCTTTTGTTTACTATAAACGAAACTACCAACTGTGATTTTGGTTGTTAAAGCGCATGCTAACTTAAATGTAACTTCACCAAAATGTAACTTGCAGTTTTAACTTTAGACTGATTATATTCATTTATTATTTAGCAACTCTTTTCATATAAGAAAAGTTTTGCAATGAACATTTTACTCTCACTATAATCATATGTTAATCAAGCGAACCATATGTTGCAATCAATCAAGTAGTCTTAAATATATGTATACTCAATAAACAATATAGAACAAATAAAAGCAGCATTGTAAGTCAGAGTAAGTTTAGAAGAAAGTTGAAGAAGAGAACGACAAGACGAACTAAGCTTGTAGAGAAGAGAAGAGCAAGTAACTTAAATAAACCTATAGCTGAATATTGTTGTGCTGTACATATTATCTGGTCCTCTGCGTCGCTTGGGCAGTAGTCCGCCCCGAGAAGCGTAAGACTTCGCAATCCTTAACGCACACATCCACTCGTGGTAACATACCTCAACGTATTCTGGTTTGTCTGGTTCTTTCACCATCTTGGTAGTGACTTCCTTCTGGTAGCCATGACCCTCAAGATCTGCCTTCTTTAACATTTCCCATATCTTAGAAGCTGGGGCATGAAAGTCGCGGTTGTAAAGCTTCACTTGCAATGATTCTCCGGTATTGGCCTCTGAGAATTTAGAAAAAAATAAGTGTCATGTAAAACAGCTTGCCATTGTTATAAGTTTCCTTTATTATTCCAACACTTTGATGCTCTCTTCTTAGTAATCAAGCAATCTCGTTTATACGCAGGACGAAAACGTTCAGGAGCAGCCAACGCCGAATCGTTTCGCTGAAAAGTTGATCAGAAAGCCTTAGTCATCTTAAAACTTCATAATAAATCGCCTCAAACTTTCGTAACACTGGTCGGAAAATTTAACGTCTTTTTTCGGAGGGATATCCGAAAAATCATATTCTGATGTATGAAAATAATTATCATACTTGTTAAATGTGTCACTCTAAAATCTTGTAAGACCCAGTTTATTTATTTATCTACGAATTTATATTTCTCCGTATTTTATTTGTAATGTGATTTGTATTTTTTTTTTATTTATTTCTAAAAGTACCCGCTCCGATTAGCTTGATGCTACCTGCGGGTGTCTACAATTTTGAAAATAATGTATTTGTCTAATAAAGATTGATTGATAGATTGATTGATTGAATGTCGTTTTGGATGCGAAACATGGTTTGCTAAGATTTTCGGGAAGGTAGAATTAGCTAGTAAATGTGGGGGATAAAATTCCTTCCCTTAAAATTTTCTTCCGCTGAAATATTCAGCTGAGGGAACCGAAATGGTTAAACTGTATTAGCTTTCACATTGTTAATCGGGCAGAATGCCAAGTCTGCCAGATTAATAAAATGAGTAGTGATTCTCGGTCACTTTGTGACGCCTGTTCTAGAAAGTTCTAGAAAATTCTTTTTGAAGTGTTTTTGAGATAAGAGTTTCAAAGGTAAAGAGCTTACCATTGTTAATGTTTTGTATGTGATGTCAAACACGAAATGATTATATATAGAACACCAAGAGGAGGATACGAAGTGACGTTTCGAAGGGAAATTCAGCCATAGCGACACGAGCTGGAAAACTTCAATTTTTGACAAATGAATTGAAAAAAGACCTTCGGCGAATCATCTAAAAAGTTCTGCTTATCGACTTATCTTCTCAATGCCTGTGTTTTAAATAGTAGACGCAAGTGCTTGTTTACTTTGAAATACCGAGCGTTTTCTCGAATGGCTTCACATTTAGAGACATATATCATGCTGTAGCGTTTACCGAAGTCTGGAAAAATCCATTTGAAGTCCACAGATCGGTTTTAATTTTTCATACTGAGTTTGACGTCAAAGAATTGCTTCGAGTATTCACGAGATAAAAATGACCACAAAGTGACGTCATATCACTTGACATAGCAACTTCAAGGTCATAAGAGAGGGTCGTGAAGGGGGGGTCCTAATCCCATTTCCCAGCAAATTGTTTTTTTCAAATCCCAGCTCAAGTCCCACAATCCCAGCCTGTGTTGCTCAAATTGAAATCCCATTCCCATTTTTCTATTGTTTTTGTTTCATGAATCCCAGTCCCAGTGCACAAAATCCCATTTCTCAGCCTCTAAAAAAGGCAAATCCCAGCTCCCATTTTACCCCTTCACAACCCTCATAAGAGATAGCAAGTAATTGATTTTCAATCTGTAACTCGTTTGTAGTTTATTATTAACAAGAACTCTACGAGTTGCGAAACTGGGCCTCAAGCGTACGGAAGAAATTGAGAATTCGAAGCATAGCCGGTAGTGTAACTGTTTCACAATCGAAGATTCACTGTCATACTGTGGAATCCATTGACTGTTTATTCTTCATTTCGTAGTTGTAATAGGAGGATTTTACATAGAGCTGTGAAAAGTGAAAAACGACGGAAGAACCATTATCAATATCGTGAAACTGAAAATCAATTTACAACAAAAGAAAAAGGAAAATGACGAAACGGAACATATCAAGTAAAACTATCTTAAATTATCGCCGGATTTGGCGAGAGTTCCGATCGATAGCGATCTCCTTTTCTTTTCTTTTCTTTTCGAGGAACAGATCAATGGATCTTCTAAACTTAACTTGCATGTACGAGCGATTGCGAAAGACTGATTAAAGGTTTCAAATGACCTAGTAACGTGTGTGACGGATCACTTTGTGTGACTGGAAAAACGACTGTAAAACAAATCATAACAATTGGATTAATTCACGTGTCTTTGGGGCACTTACAAGACTCTTAAAGCCCGATTTCACTACTCGTAACGTTCTTGTTTTCTTTAAAAGTACTAACATAATATGACAGAAAAATCAGTACAACGCCATTCCAAGCGTTTTCCTAAACAAGCCTCGTTGGGTTCCCTGTGCATTCATCATTGGCTGCCCCGAACATGGACATCCCTGAACATTCTTAAAACAGAAGAGCAATGATAAACAAGACAACTTTTGAGAGCTTTATATAGGACATAAAAAACGTTTTTTTCTTTGCTGTCAATTACATTATTCTCCTTTATTTTCGCGGGACTTTAATTTTCGCGAAAATTTTCTCGGCACATTTCGCGAGTCTTTAATTTCGCGATCGGGGACAAAAATTGTGTTTGCAGGGAATTAAATTTCGCGAAATTGACGATTCAATGTCTTATTTTTTATTTTTTTACAAAAATTACATTAATCAAGACACTCGTAACAACACACTGCAAGGAGTCCGGACAGGATGGTCAATTTGACGACTGTACAAAGGATGTATTGGAGGAACTGTGCGAAGATGATGACTCGGATGCCGAAGAAAGTTGAGGGCGAATCTTAACACTGATTAACATCTAAAGTTATAGATGACAGATCCTTGTAACACCGTGTGTTAAAAATTGTTTAGGACCCTTGAAAACAAGGTTACATGATTTTTCTATGTCCATTAAATTTCGCGACATCAAAGTTCGCAATAAGGACCCGCGAAAATAAAGGAGAATAAGGTAGATCAGGGTGGGTTAATCTATCCCTTTGCCAGTTTTTCAGATGTTTCTTGGCATTGAGAATACATTGCGTGCAGACACGATGTATAATGTTTGCTGTATGACTTGAACACTGAACTCCATCTCTTATGAGTCTCTTATGGCTCTTTCCCGGCAGAAAGAATTTTTAAACGTCTTGAGTCATCTAGAGAAACAGCAAGGGCTGCATAACGTAGAGTGTAACTAGAGTATATTTATCAGTTCATCAAAATTAAACTATTTTACGTGCATGATGACGTTGATTTATTACAGTAAATTCTCACTTAAAAAACCCAGTGGATTGAGCATTACATTGAAGCCTTTAATACATAAAACACCTAGCTAGTCCTGTTTCAGCCTGATATTTGAAATAGGTTCTTATTTGGACAATTATTTGATATTTGGCATTCTTGGGAGTTAAACGGTTTATCAGCAAAAAACAGTGTCATCGCTGACAAAAATAAGACTCTATTCAAGAACCTAAACAACCTGGTTTCTAACTTGGCATCTGATACAGTATGTGAGAACCTATTCATGACGGCTGACTTGTTAAATACAGACTCTTTGATGTGGGTGTACGCTGTATTTGTTTCGTTCTGTCCAATTCGTGGCAAGCTGGTGAATCTAAAATAAGTGAAAAAGTAGGAAGATGAACAATTCCCGAACAAAATCAGACTTACCGACAGCCGCGGAAAAGAGAAAAAAACCCAAAAGCACTGCGTTGAACACAGCAAGCATCACCATCTTTACTGGAAGAGGCTTTCTACGACGGTTAAGCTGTTATCCCTGTAAATAAAAACACTTTCGTTAACCCAAGAACTTGTTTGGGCCGGGGTAATTCAGAAGAACAATTTTGTATACTATTTATGGCAAAGGCACACAATCTCAAGCGGCATTGACTCAAAACGCTCCTCAACACATTTGATGAACTGCAACTTCAGGATCTGCTTCAGCTAAAAAAAACCTACTACTGCTGTAGAGCATTTTCTTTTTTATCTTAATCATTCTAACTCTGACATGCAACTAATTCCTTTAGAAACTTTTAACACCTCTCGTGACTCGATACGTAAAGCCAGAGAATCATAGTCTTATCTAAAAAGGTGATACGAAATTCTCCTTGTATATCACATCGTATAACACATTGTAAATTCAGTAACATCTTAGTACACGCAAAGAAGGCTGGTCTGGCCAGCTGAAATATTGTACGAAACAAAATATGCGATGTTTTCAGCTTTTGCTTTAAAGCGTTATATTTGTAGGTATTTGGCAATACAAGAACATGGGCATGGGCCAGGCAAACATTTGATATTTCGGCGGGACAATATCCCTTAAAAAGGGGGGCTATGTCGCCAGTTTTACTGTTACTTTAAAAAGCCACAAAAACGTATTTATGTCAGTGGAAACCTAGAAATAATGGTCCAGTTTTGTTTTAAATTACTACTAGGGTAAGTGCTCTAAGAGTGATAAATAGGTGTCTTGGGCTGTAGATGACCAGGATGGAAATGGAATACAACTTGAACAAATTTGGCAAGTTTAGCTAATTTATCACCTAGAGTCTTAGAAAATTCGATGATGTAAAAGCATTTCTTGTATGAGAAAGGTAGTTAGTTTCAATTTGGGACAGTTTTGCCCCCAAAACGTCAAAATCGCTTTGACATAGCTCCTGTAAATGCAAAGCTAAAAGTAAAAAGACGCTACTTGCCTCTCAGTTCTGTAGCTTAGTCACTTCCCCAGTCGATCACCTGTGAGGGACGAGCTTGGTTGAAGATGGCTCTCAAGCTTGATAAAGATGGCTATTAATTGCGGTCTGTTTTATATATTTTGTCATGGGAACTTTGAAGTATTTATTTGCTATTTTCTTGCCATTTTACTGATTTCCAACCACTCAGGTGCGTTTCTACATTAAAATTGTTTAAACGACAAAATGTATTTGACAAATGCAGCTTGTCTTTTTCCGATTTGAAAGCGCGATTTAATACATTTGGATTATTAACACATTCAGTTTTTTGTCAAGTTAGATGATTGCCATTTTGTCATTCAATTAACCATAAACCGAAAAAGGCGTTAAACAATTTTATTCACAATTTTTTACACTGTCATTGAAAGCGGCACTGAAACAGTGGAAACAGTGGTCTTCCAAGATGAACTAAGAACTCGTGCTTTGAGACTAGACAGGGACTCCTAGTGACAGGAATGCACTTCATCTTTTTATGGATTAAAAATTGGTATCAATTTTGTGTCCACACACCTGTTTCATAACAAACAAACAAACCTGTTTCATAACAAACTCACAATCACAAACCAAAATCACAATTAAGACACATTAAACTAGTTTATTTTAGCTATTATTAGCCTATTGCGAATCCAAACAAAGTGCGGAGCTTGTTTGTTTAGGGTGAACCAGTCATTCAGCTAATAATGATGTATACTAGCATGGTACAGAAACTTTTGTGAACAGAATCAATGTTTTATGTTTACGTTGAGATATTGTCTTGAATATTAGAATACAAAGTATACATCATTATTAGGTGAATGACTGGTTCATCCTCAATTAACACTTGAGACAAACTCCACCCTTGTCTTAATTGCGTTTTTGAATTTAAAGTTCGTTAAAGACAGGTGTACGGACATAAAGTTTCTCAGAAATGTCAGTTTCTGTCATTTCTGTGTAGGAATATAACTTGTTCGACTTTTGTCAAACAAATACCCAAGTAAACAAACTTGTCGCGAAAATTGAAGGGTATTGAGAATAAACTATAAAGAAGATAAACACATAATACCCACCTAGCGAAGTCAACGGTGAAAGCTTGAAAAAATCAGAGCTTGTTCTAATAAATTCTATTTAAATAGTTATAAATTAAAAATATATCTCGTCATTTGACAAGGTAACTCGTTATATTCCACGCTGTCGATGGAAAAAAAAAAAGAATCGGGGCAAAATTGTATTTCAGCAAAGTTGTTCTTGTCATTAAAAATTTATCTCAAAACCTCCATGGTGAAGGAGAATGTTTGTTGAAAACTTGATGATGAACCCTAAAGGGCACATGCTATACCAGAATATCGTGTTATGGGTGTGGCACAGGGTCCTATATTTAGCAATAGGTTAACAATGGCTTAAAATCAACTATTTTAATGTATCTTAATTTTAATTATGGCTTGTTAGTTCGTTAAAGACAGGTGTGTGGACACAAAATTGACACTAAGTGTAATTTTCTCACAAATGTCAGTTTCTGTCATTTATGTGTGGGAAAATTATAATTTTTTCGACTTTTGTCAAACAATTCTTTATTCGCCTTAGTAAACAAACTTGTCGCCAAACTCAAAGGTTATTGAGAATAAACCAAGAAGATAAACCAACACACCTACCCAATGAACCGGAGGGGTACTCTCATACAAAAATGACGGGGGCGCTCGTGGTACCTTTTAGGGGTCAAATAGGGTGCTAAAATCGAAAATGACAACTGTTAAAAATTACAGTGGACAAAAAAATATGACAGAATATGGCATGTCTTGTTTTAGAATTGGTACCTCTTAGGGGAAAAAATCCATTTAAGTCACGCGCATCAAACGAGATTCTGGTACCTTTTAGGGTGTTTTCAAACATTTCCGACGAGCATGCCCGAGCGACCCCGTCATTGAATCCTGCACGAATATTGGGATATACACTGTACAGGTTTTCCAATATGAAATACTAAAAATTCGTGCTTCGAGACTAGAAAGGGACTC
Organism: Cladopsammia gracilis; assembly: GCA_022457155.1. Classification (NCBI taxonomy): domain Eukaryota; kingdom Metazoa; phylum Cnidaria; class Anthozoa; order Scleractinia; family Dendrophylliidae; genus Cladopsammia; species Cladopsammia gracilis. The sequence continues at coordinate 1,644,999 of JAJGOT010000034.1, forward strand.
CCATATTAAAACCACGTGGATGCTCTTCGTTCTATTTACGGATTAAAACATTGATTCATTTCACAAAATTTTCTATGCCGCTAAATCCGGCAGTTGGAATATAATGGTTTTAACCAGCTAAAAGGAAAAACCGGTTCTAATCGTATTTTTAACCAATGAAAATGCATCAATTTAAACACTAGAAGAGAAATGTTGTATAATAACATACGTCGAACTGGGTGTGACAGACAGGCCTGCGCGACTCCCGCGTTCGTGTTTTAGCCTTTCCCATAGTTTCGCTCCGACTCACCAGTCTTTTAGAAAAAGTCCTTCTTGTATGATATAATTGGCTCCTTAAAAATATCGTATAGCAATGGTTGCTTTCAATAAAATGCCATTCTTTCACGAGAATTTGTTTTAGTTAGGCACTGATGGTTGATATTGTGTTTATCGTATTTTCAACCAATCAGATTTCGAAAAAAATGAATAAATCCGGCCAATCACAATCCACGTGAATAATAAATGCGACATCAAGAAGTTACGTCATTGAATGTTTACGTGCACGTGGAAGTCTGCAGTCTCAGGAGAAAATTATCAAAAATGTTCTATAAAATAACACAGAAAATAGTGAGTTGTTCCCCTAAATTAAATTCCACCCATACTGGTCTATGAACTTAATTTACTATGACTTCCTAGCGTTTTTTTAACCTTGGAGCACTGATTTTGGAGTACGTTATTGTGTGAATGTGTACGTGTCCGATTGCTTTCCACATGACCACTGGCATTACATTTCATTTCATTACATTACATTACACATCTACATTGATGACGCAGGTAAGTAGTTCGCGCTACTGAACGCTTGTGCAGCCCATTTTACTTCATAAGCTGTTTATATTTAATTTGTTAATTGTTAATTCTTAGTTAGTTATTAGGTTGTAGTTATTATCCTTTTATTCACTTTTGTATGCGTTTACAATTCAGTTGTAGTACTGCGAATTAAGGTCTTTTTAATAAACACATCTATCTATCGCTCACGAGTACACACGTGATTCAAGTGGGAAACTATGTTTTTGCAGAAATGCACCTTCCCCGCATTCGTGCTTTTTTTTTCCTTTTTGCTGCTACACCGTGCTGACGAGATTCAACCAGGTCGAAACAGCTGTGCACGTTTGCATTTTGGCTTTCAGTTTGGGCTCTATAATGTCGTTGTCGCGTTGAGTGTTCAACATGCCTAGTATCAGCCTAGGTTTGATTATATTGACCATTAAAAAATTCGCGTTAATTTATGCCGTTTCAGGAGTCCGATTATCTGAACCAAAACTAGTTTGTTTAATTGAATTTGATTTCAGTCAGTACCACCTTCGATTTTTCACACTAGTATTTTTGCCCTTTAGTTTCATCTTTGACTTGTCTTCGAATGTAACTTATAATTAGCTTTTGAAGAAACTTCTTACAAGTGAAATGAAATCCTCGGCTTTGGAACAACCGGGCCCAGATTGGAAGGTCGGTGCTTCAAGGTGTAGTTTTGGCTGTTGTGTTGTTTCCTTAGACAAGAAACTCCAACTAATGTTATTGTCTCTCTCATGGCTAAAAATTAACTCCAGTTTTTGGTGGTCATTTAGGCCAGTTTCCTTGAATTCTTAGTGGCCCATCCCAAAATAAAGTAACCCTCAATTTCCTCTTGTTTAAAACAAAAAACTTTAATAACATTCATGGCTTTTAATGGAGCATTAACTAAAAGGAAAGAACACAGAAATGCCATCCTGCACAGAACTTGGGTAAGTCTAGAATAATCTGGCAATCACAAAATCAAAATTACGGCTTTTAACGGAGCATTAACTAAAAGGAAAGAACACAAAAATGCCATCCTGCGCAGAACTCTGGGTGAGTCTAGAATCATGTGGTGTCTACATGTTGTGAATGTGGATCACTCCAGAAATCACTGTTAAAACTGCTTGGAATTTTCCACTTCAGCACTAAAAATGTGCTAAAATTAGAGTTAACAAAAGAAAAGAAGAAGAAGAATCCAATTAGACTACATGCTTATTTTTATTTTAACCTTGTACTTTGCATTATTTACATTGCAACTTTTCGAAATTCTGTATCGTAGAATTTGCAGATCGGGTGATCAAACCTCCACTTTTGGTGGCCCGAGATTGGGCCACTGCCAATTTTTAGCCCTGCTCTCTCCACTCAGGTATATAAATGGATACCAGTGACAAAATGCTGGGATAACCCTGTGATGGACTAGCATCCCATCCAGGAAAAAAAGAGAGAAAAAAATCCCATCCAGGGGGAGTAGCAATACTCATAGTTGCTTCATGAGGTCCGGCCGAGTGGGTCACCTGTGGCTTGTGCATAACTTTACCTTTTACCACTATTCCATGGGGATATTCTTCAACTATGGGCCATGCTCTTGTAATAAGAGCATGGCCCATAGTTTATTTTACCCCTAAGGGGTTCGGAAAGAAAACAAGAAGCATTTCAGAGTTTTATCCATTTCTAAGTCAAAGTTCTGTTTGTATTGAGATTTTGAAACAATCTCGACCTTTTCTTTATCCATAAAGGTACCATAATAAAGCTACAACTGGGGCCATTTCAACACTGATCACTACAGAAGTACCAAAATCTCATTTTATCCCCGCCCCTGTAATTATTATATGACTACACCCCTCTGGGTTCAAATTGTGACATAGCAAACAACTATTAGTTTTGAATAATTCTTTTTTAAATGTTGGCCTGGCATTTCCATTATGGCCATCTGTTGCCAAAGACACTGTCTTATTGTCAATTCTTTTTTTTTTTTTTTTTTTTTTGGGGGGGGGGGGGGGGGGGGGGGCTTTTCAGAGAGTTATTTAAAATAACTGACTTCAGTTTTGCCTGTTTTTTTTTCATTGAACAAATGGTTTGTGACTTAATCCACATCATAAACAGTTTTTGGGTATCATTAGCATATTAAATAAAGCACTAAATTCAAATACAATAAGTTTTAAAACTATATTATAATACCTGGTTGTTTTTTCATTCAGGTTATGGCTGGAGAGAATGCAATGCCACTGAACCTTGCCAATCCTGTTGATGTTACAAAGCTGAGGTTTTTTTCCATGGAGGATTGTGGAGGACACTTCTTAGTATCAAATGTTGACCCTGAACTCAAACAAGCCCAGCAAAATGTATGTCAACAACTTGAGGAGAAACTTGGAGTTAAGGTGGAGGCAATTAAAATTGACAAGCTTGCTTCATCTCTTGAGATCTGGTCATCAATGATGACATCTGCAGCACAAAAGTCATTTTGCTTTTACATGGGTAACCAAGAGGCTGCAATCAACCCATTTTGGGAACTTTTAAAGTCGTGTGTCAGACTCTCTGATCATACAATTCCTGCTATTGGCCTGGGGATGCTGGAAAAATTTGAGTCATTGACTCCTAAAAGTGTGACGGAATCATTCATTCAGATGGGAGAAGAACTGCGGCAGGAACTTGAATCTATTTTGGGCGAAGATGGAGTACTGCTTTATCCATCCCACCCCTCAATAGCCTTGAACCATAATATGCCTTTGTTGTTTCCCTTCAACTTTACATACACTGCGATTTTTAATGTTCTGTATTTGCCGGTAACCCAGTGCCCCGTTGGTTTGAGTAAGTCAGGGTTGCCTCTTGGTATTCAAGTAGTGGCAGCAAACTGCAAGGATCGCCTGAGCATTGCTGTTGCCATGGAGATTGAGAAGCTTTGTGGTGGGTGGGATCGAATGTACAGCAAAAAACAAATGGCTCTGAACACAGAGCAGTAGAATCAGACTCGGTAGTTTGCAATTTGCCACTTTAGAAACGAGAAGGAAACTGGGCCGAGTGAACTTTCGCAACGACTTCTGGGATCGTTACAGGGGACGCTTCTTTTGTCTCTGTCCCCAGTAACAGTCCCAGAAGTCGTTGCGAAAGTTCACTCGGCCCAGTTTTCTTCTCGTTTCTAAAGTGGCGAATAAGTACCAAAATAAAGTTCACTGTTAATAATAAATTAAATTAATTAACATAAATTAACATATTTTGTTTTTATTAAATAATAGTGCTAGTTTAAAAGGAAGTAATATATAAGAAAAAACATATAACAAAAAAAACATGAAATCGATTATATTACAGTTAAAGCAGACACTCGTTGTAACCAGAAAATGTGTCCATAACTGGAGTTTGCCTCTTATGGGAATGATTCTTGTATGAAGAGAATTCAAACAGTGTTTTGTCAAGGCAGCCATAAGTAGAGCTGTGTGCTTATATTACGAGAGTCCACTCAAAGCTTTGACTGTGTGATAATAGAGTGACATTATTATGAAATGCTTATAACTAAAGTACAGTGTAATTCATCAACTGAACAGTAAAATACAAATTGGTTCTTGAATGAATGAATGAACAAAAAAATCCATCAAATGGTATAAATTTATGAGTAATGTAATACATATGTAGTTAACTGTAACATTACTTTAGAAAGAGCCAACTATATTTATATTTTTTATTTAAGTTATTTCAAGCCGAAAACTTTCTTATTTAATGCTTGAATTTTACCCTTAGTGTAATGAACAATATTCATCTTATAAACTCTATAAACTCTTGTCGGAATTAATTGGTGACGATAACCTAAATTTTGGGGTAATGTCAAATGATCCTTATAACCATCAGCCCCTTTAAAAGTTGTAATATTAGTGCCATGAATTTAAATGAAGACCTTGAAAGAGAACAGTGTTATGGTATCGTTATTGACAATTGACCACCATGCATATGTCTTTGGGATATTTAGAACCTTTCTCGTACCTCCAATGGTCTGCTAGTTAATGAGTTAGCAGTTCTTATTGAAGAAAAATCCACAACATCATGCCAGCTAGCTAGCCCACCTAGCAGCATATAGCACATAGCACATAGCACATAGCACATAGCACATAGCATATAGCACATAGCAGCTGATGGGAAGATGTAGGGAAGGGGAAGTAGAGGAAAAACAGGAAGACTGGTGACCTTCCCCTCCACCCTCATATATTGTCAGATATTTCAATTTTTCTTCCTTGCATCTTGGAGAAATTGTTCTTGGTGTCGTGTCAAAACCACTTTGCACCAAAATTCAACAAATTGTTCGCTTCCATGCCTACATTACAATCGTGCAAGGCGCCTTGTTCGATTAACCGAATTTTTCCAAATAATCCACCACCAAAATAATGGACTTCGGACCTTCTCCTTCTCCTTTGAATAATACAACCTCCCCCAGCCTCATTTTTGTTTTTTGGAGTAAATAATAATAATTACTGAATGCCCCGACCTTGGTGTCTATTACGACTTATTACAAACCTCGATGCTTCAAATAACATTCTCAAACTCATTAATAATTCATGACGAGAACACAAAGGAAATCACTACCGTGAAGGAGGTTTTGAAATCGTTTCTTAATTTGCATAGATTTTGGCGATTTTATTCCTTCGTTTTCTCCGCATTAAACGATCAGTTTGAGAAGCTATATCAAACACTCGAAACAGTGTTTCATCAGATTTCCAAACACCTTGAAGTGGGTTAAAAAAAACTCGGCTGCGCCTCGTTTTTCCAACCCACTTCGCGGTGTTTGGAAATCTGATGAAACACTGTTCCTCGTGTTTGATATATTACATGAACCAAAGACAGGTAATGCACACATAAATCATGATTTTATACACCAGGTATATACTGAATTCTACGCGCATTTTGGTTTGCCATTACCAATGATCTATTAGATACTACTTTAAATCTACTAGTGTTCTATCACCGGAATGCTGTTCTCTCATTGGTTACGCTCACTGCTCACTATCTATTCTGTTTTAGTATAAATCTACTAGCGTTCTATCACGAATGCCGTTCTCTCATTGGCTACACTGCTCACTATCTATTCTGTTTTAGTATAAATCTACTAGTGTTCTATCACCGGAATGCCGTTCTCTCATTGGCTACGTTCACTGCTCACTATCTATTCTGTTTTAGTATAAATCTACTAGTGTTCTATCACGAATGCTGTTCTCTCATTGGCTACGCTACTCACTATCTATTCTGTTTTAGTATAAATCTACTAGTGTTCTATCACGAATGCTGTTCTCTCATTGGCTACACTGCTCACTATCTATTCTGTTTTAGTATAAATCTACTAGTGTTCTATCACGAATGCTGTTCTCTTATTGGCTACACTACTCACTATCTATTCTGTTTTAGTTTAAATCTACTAGTGTTCTATCACGAATGCTGTTCTCTCATTGGCTACGCTACTCACTATCTATTCTGTTTTAGTATAAATCTACTAGTGTTCTATCTATCACGAATGCTGTTCTCTTATTGGCTACACTACTCACTATCTATTCTGTTTTAGTATAAATCTACTAGTGTTCTATCACGAATGCTGTTCTCTTATTGGCTACACTACTCACTATCTATTCTGTTTTAGTATAAATCTACTAGTGTTCTATCACGAATGCTGTTCTCTTATTGGCTACACTACTCACTATCTATTCTGTTTTAGTATAAATCTACTAGTGTTCTATCACGAATGCTGTTCTCTCATTGGCTACACTACTCACTATCTATTCTGTTTCAGTATAAATCTACTAGCGTTCTATCACGAATGCTGTTCTCTCATTGGCTACGCTACTCACTATCTATTCTGTTTTAGTATAAATCTACTAGTGTTCTATCACGAATGCTGTTCTCTCATTGGCTACACTACTCACTATCTATTCTGTTTTAGTATAAATCTACTAGTGTTCTATCACGAATGCTGTTCTCTTATTGGCTCCGCTACTCACTATATCCTGTTGTAGAAAGTGAGCAGCCTAATGGCGGCCGCTTCTTCGCGTTTTCGAACTGTCTGTGAAGAGTATTTGTTTTAAGCTTTGAACGTCTAGTAGATTTATACTAAAACAATTAGATTATTCGCTCTTGATCGCATAAAAATCTCGAGCACATAATCGAACTGTTAAATAGACGCACAGCTGTTTCGGCTGTTTTCTCTGTTTTCGTTGCTTCATTGGATTGCCTGTGTCTGTTGTCATTGACCAAAGTAATTGCTTTGGTTTTGGCTTTACGATAATCAATTGAAAACCGCTCGAAAAACAAAATAGCAATGATAAAAAACTTTCTTGGAAGTTTCACAATGACGGAAACTGCGCGCGCAAATTTAATTTCGAAAATGCACTGACGAAAAATGGGACAAAACAAAGTAACGGAAAGTTACTTCAATGGAAAAACAGGATGATTGCTACTTAAAGTTTGTACATTATTTATCCCTTAATACAGGTCAGTTTCTTTATTTTCTATGACGAAAGATCTCCTGTTGTCAATTTTAAACATATCTAAGTTTTCTTACAACACGGTGACAAAACGGCAAGTCGGTAGTTGGTTATAAGACACTTAGGGCTTGGCTAAACTAGGAAACTTTGATGCGGAAACATTGTTGCGAACACAAATCATGCTTCCCGGACGCAAGGAAATGTTATTGAATCAAGTAAAAAACATTCTTTTTTTCCGAACACAAACCTTGCTTCCGAAACAAATGTTTCCCAGTTTAGCCACATTAGAAGAAAGAAAGTTTCCACAACGTTTCCTACATTGTTTGATAGTTTATATACATATCTGTGGAAAGGATCAAAGAGGTTAACTGCAGGTAACTAGCGATTTTTTACTAATTCAGCTCTTTTCCAGAGCAATTTTAAACTCAGCCGATTCTGTTTTAATTTTTCCTGTTAAACCCCCAGTTATTTGATTTATTTTTCGGTTTCAAAGCTTGAGTCACTTCCTATGAAGCAAAGAATTCATCCCTTCATTCCGGTCTTTTTCTAAATAAACTTTGTATTTTCGCGCGAAAAGTTTTTAGCACCCAGGTTTCGCGCTGTCGTTCTGTCATCATGACGTTCGAGTGACGGAACAACTGTTACCATGGCGCGTTGCTATGAAAACAAAAGTATCACTGGAATTTTTTCCACTTTGGTGTTGTGCGCTTGTTCTGACACTGAGAGAAAATGGCTGCTTCCTGTTTAACGAGTTCATCAAATGGAGTTTATAGCTATGTGTTTAATCGCATTGCAGGCGAAGGTAAATGTGCGCGGGCATGTTCTGGATATTGGAATGCTTTCCCCAACGGAATGTGGGTTACAGACCTGCCTACAAATGACTACGAACCGCTTGAGGTATCACTTGGTGCGCGGGGCGTGGCAAAAAAGGTAGGCGTTTCCTATTTATTGCAGCTTTATTTAAAACTTGTCTTTACCAAATCCAGTAGCGTTGGTTTTCATTTGAAATGAATAAAATTCGACGTACGACAGTGATATTTTCAAAAGCGAGCAAGTGCGGGAAACAAATTTATCGCATTTGGTTGCCTGCCGTGGTTTGGTTTCTTTGAAGGCTTGCAATTGAGACGGCGCACGCATGAGCTAGCTATAGGTTATTGCTCAGTTAGTAGATCGAGTGCCATGAAAAGAAAACACGACTTAAACTTGTTCTCGTGAGTTTTTTTTTTCAAATCGACCGACAAGACCAGAAAAAAGCGCGCGCGCACGGCACGTTTCAATTATGACTCAACATTCGAATATTTACGTCACACTGTCGTCAAATTTTCTAAAATCAGTTCTATTTTGCTAAACAAATAAGGGAAAAGAGCCAATTCGTATTTTTTGCAACTGCAAGAACATCCTAAGTCGGTTTTTTTGGCAACTTTCACTAAAATTGTATGTTTTACGCCTTTAAAAGCACAGTTTTGTTAAATTAATGATTTATTATTGTCAAGGTACTTAAAACAGATACAAAATGGGGAAGAAAATCCACATCTTTGAGAAAATTCAGTGAAAATTTTCCGAAAATGTACTTAGGACGTTCTTGACAGGAGCCCTTCAATTGCAAGTGTGCAGATTGTAGGGAGCGAAGAAAAGATAGCTAGTGCGCGAGAAAAAGATATTGTGAGCGGAAAAAGGAAGCGAGGTCTAAGTATTCTTCTAACGTTTTAATGTTTTTTCTAGAATTCGAATGAGGCAGAAAATAAACTGGAAAAAACGATTGACGTCCTCGATCAGCTAGAGGCACAGTGGGCCGGTAAGTTATTTTATTAAGTTCAATAATTTTAGTAAAATACGAGGAATTCTCCTACCGCGGAAAAATCATATCGCGATACATGTAAAAATATCAATTTTATCTTTTATTGTATTTTTACGTTAGCTACCCCATGTTTGACCTTATTAAACGTCAAACGAGCAAAAAGGTGTTGGTCTACCATCCTGATGTCTTCGGATCGTCCTCGGGGATTTTCGGAAACGTTCGGAAAATTGTGGGACATGTTCGTACAACCTTCGGACAGTATTCGCAGAATTTTCGAAAATCTTCGGAAATCTACGGAATTCGGAAAATTGCTTAAAACATCGAAAATTAGAGTCGTTTATATAATAAACCAAATAATACATGGTTGCTTGGATATATGAAATTGTTCTTCTCTATTAAACTCGATATAACAAGTTAAGCACTCCAAGAGTTACCTTATTACATGAAATTTTCGCGACACGTTAATTTCGCAAATTTCGCGATTTAAAAAAAATCGCGAAATTTAAGTGACGCGAAAATTAAATGTCGCGAAAATAACATGACGCGAAAATTAAGTTACGCACATTATGTCAATAATTAAAAAAACGACTTTATTACCGTTACACGCGTTTATAACAATCATTTTGAACTATTCTGTGGTAATGTTCTGGTCCTTCAAGCATGAACTACAAACCGTGCCTTGTATACACTGTGTTTATTTGGACATTGTGGATTAAGTTGTTTGATCAAATTCAGGGACATGTTAAATAACATTGAAAAAGAAATAAAGTGTGTCTCACTCAAAAACGCGAAATTAAAGTGAGTCAAAATGCAAAATTTTCGCAAAATCGCGAAATTAAGGTGTCGCGAAATATGCGAACCTCAAAATCGCGAAATTAACGTGTCGCGAAAATTTCATGTAATAAGGTATGTTGTATCTCCGCGCTTCTGTATTTTTGCTTGAACGAGACTGCAACAGTTGTCCAGATCAAAATTGTATTTCATTAAAAACACGTTTAACAAATTAGACTCAGTCAGCCTAGAGTCAACCTGTCAACCTGTCAACCTGTGAATGCTAATTTAAAATATAACTATTGCTGACTGTGTTTTTCATTGGCAGAAGTGAAAGAGAAACTCGAACAAGAATGGAGTTCATTGAACGAGGCTACAACAGCTGTACAGACTAAAGATGATTTAAACACCACTGGTGTGAACATTTTTAAAGGTATGGGTTATCAAAAATACAAGAGACATTAAATTTTCCACAATATCAAAATGATTTTATGAGTAGCTTCTGAGTCTTCTTATTTCTTGTTGTTGTTGTTTCTGTATAGCCGATGATTACTTCGAAGACCAGTCGTCTACTTTCGACGATTTTCTAGCAAACACGGAAGCCAAAGAACAGCTTGGTGTAATGGACAATAAGCAAGATAACAACAAAGGTAAAAGAAGAAAATGATATCACAGCACAGTTGTGGATCCAGACTTCATCGTCGGGGGGGGGGGGGGGAGTTGCGAAGTGAATGATCCGAGGGGAGGGAGGAGTGAAAATGTTAGAGACTGAAAATTGTTTTGGGTCCTTCGAGTCTTTGCAATATAAGAGGGGGGATGCCTTCCCCCGCCGGCAGCCCCTCCCCGAGATTCACCTCTGGAAATTATCAGCTACCAGTGTACGTAATACTGTTGACGTGTTGCAAGATTCTGTCGGCGACCAACTTCTGACTTTCCGTTTTTTTTTTTATTTTTAACTCAGTAATATTCTTTTTGCATGAATTGCCGAAGAAATCAAGATCCAAAAATCGGCTGAATTACTCAAAGATGCGGAGAAAAACAAAGAGAAGCCTGTTGATGATTTGCAAGAAATCGCTGCACAGAGAACGGGGATAACGCTCTTCAAAGGTAAGTGTACCACCTAACGATGTTAGCCCACACTATCCACTACATTACTAGCGAAATCAAGGACAAGACTCTCGTACTCTTGGGGACAGACCATTTACAGCAGCTGCTCCGCAGATCTAGAACAATTTGCCTGACGATATCAGGAAGGAGGACAATTTAAATAAATTCAAGGGCCTGGAGGACAATTTAAATAAATTCAAGGGCCTCCTTAAGACCTATTATTTTAGAGAGGCCATTGGTTTGAATTAATTCATAGTAGGGAAGGGATGGTTTCATATATTTAGATTTTATCTTCATCAAACTATTAATAGGACTTTTATTATTTTTATATAATATTTTTAGCTTTATGTAATGCGCATTTGATCATATTCCAATGTTAAAATACGCAATATATAAGCAATAAATATTTAAATATTATTATCATTATTGATGCAGTGGAAGCGCAGTGGTCTATTGGCCGACGTTTTGTAGCGTCTGTCTTGTAGTTCTGTCTGCAGGAGGAAAGACACGAGCGTGTATGAAATTCTATCTCATGACCATACCAGGATCCAGAGGGGGAGGGGAGGGGGGAGGGGGGCAGCATAATTTATGCCAGAAACTGAAATTAAGCGCCAGCTGTGTGAGTTCTTATTATTAATATAGTTATCGTTTTTTCTTGATAAGCTGACGATTACTTTGAGCCACTTTCGTCTCCATTTGACGATTTCCTGTCAAACCAGGAAGTTAGAGAACAGCATGATGGGCTTGATAACAACAAAGGTAAGAATAATACAGTTTAAAATTAGACTACTACGTACTTATTTACTAAGTGGGAGTGCCGGATGGGAAAATATTAGGCTCAAGGTCATGGCGTGTTCAAAATATTTTCCATCCGGTCCGACTTAACTTAGTCAAAAAGTATTTTATCATATGACCAATTTGGAGACAAAATCGTTTCGACACGCGAGGCCGACCGTTTTTGTAGCAGGGCCATATGGCTTTTTCCGGCCCCACACGCGCCTAATGCATACGGGCCTCATACGGGTATTTTGTAAATAGTTTTGAAAAGAACGCGCTCGGAGCCGTACGAGTCATATGATAAAATTGAATTATTGTTGTTTTAGTTTTGAGAGTTCTATTATGTGATGTTTTTTTTCCTTTAATATTATGCTCCATGGACAGTTTATCAGAAATCAGCTGACAAGATAAACAACCAGATGCCAAATCAACGGTTTGAAGAAATTTCCGACCATGGAGCAGAATCAGAGCTAAAGCTTTTTAAAGGTATGTACAGTTTAACAAAGTGAACTGAACGCAGCAACACTTGATAGAAGCAAAATAAAATATATTAAGGTCACATAACGTTTCCGATCAGCTTTTTAACATTTCTGAAGATTGCCGAAGAATCCTGAAGATTGTCGAACTGTTTGGATTATATACAAGTAAATTAATCAAACATGACGTCGTCCGCTGTGCATTGTCAAATGTATAGATATCATGTGTCTTCATTAATAGCGTTGAAACCCAGTTTTTCTCGATAAGAAAATCCTGATTCAAATAAGATGAGCTTTGATGTTGCTTGTAAGGTTTTTCTAAAAGATTTACACTAGTGTATCGTACTACATGAGGTATATCATGGATGTTAAGTGTGAATTAGTGACGTAAGGGCACGTCACGAATGTCAATTATCAATCAAATAAGTTCGAACAAGCCTCGTAAAATTTAGGAACAATTATTTGGTGACTTATTTTGACGTTATGAATGAATATTATTACCATCACGCAATTATCTTAGTTCAAAGCTGTGAAAAGATCCAAAGAATGTGTCACGCTTGATAGTTGCATAGAATACACCAAACAAATGAACATGCATAACCTTCGGGTAGACACGTGTACGCGTTGCGGACCTGTTTTGCCTATCCGGGCTGAAGTAAAGATGGTAATTTTTTATATCATTTTTGGTATGATTTTTGTCTCTTTTTACAGCTGATGATTATTTCGAACCACAGCCATCACCATTCGATTATATTTTGCCACTCAAGAAGAACAAAGGATCAGAGATAAAGCATTTTAAAGGTAATGATTTATAGTGCGATCGGCTGTCGACACGTGTACGCGTCGCGAACCTATTTTGCCTATCCGCGCTGAAGTAAAGATTGTAATTTTTTATATCATTTTTGGTATGTTTTTTTTTTTTACAGCTGATGGTTATTTCGAACCACAGCCATCACCATTGGACTATGTTTTGCCACTCAAGAAGAACAAAGGATCAGAGATAAAGCTTTTTAAAGGTAATGACTTATAGTGCGATTGGCTGTCGACATGGTGCGTTCAGTTCGGTTTTGTTTTGTTATGAGATCTACAGTTAGTTTCTTTTAACCTGGACAAACTAACGTTTAACAGATTGCAGTCTGTATGATCCTAACAGTAAATATTAGTTAAATCTAAAACTGGATTTGGTAAAAGGAAGGGGACTTATCATATGCGTGAAAACTGGGTTACATGTATATACCTGGATTTTTGAAAACGATATCGCCCTGAGTAAGCGTTTGTGAGTATGTTCTAAACCCCACAATATAAAAACTAAGGACTGTTGATAGTCTTTTTTTTTTCTCTCGCTCCCTTTTCCTCTTCTCTCTCGTCTCTGTGATTTTCGGGATGATCGGTGGTCATAAAAACCCTTGTTTGGGCTAGTTGTAATGAAAATGCGTCAATTTTCCTTGATCACGTTTTCCAAAAATTCAGCTACATGTAGATGTTTTATTTTAACCGAAGCTTTTATATCAGGGTTACACTTTAAGTTTTATCAAACTGGGCTCCTCAAATCGAGTTTAGGCCGAGCGTTCAGACGGGTTGGGTCACTTTCAGTGATTAGTTTTCTTTTGTTTATTTTAGCCGAGGATTACTTTGACCCTCAGCCATCAGTATTTGATTATTTGTTCAGCCACGCTGGAAGGACAGATGGCAACTTGTTCGGGCTGTAGTAGGTATATTTATTTTGTCGTTATGTGGAACGTTGATTAGTGAAGTAAAGTAATGGAAGTACTTATGTAAGCAATGTCTCTCTTTGCTTTGGAAAGAGGTCAAAACAACTGCTCCATATAAGAACCCACTTGCCGCGGGTGGGGAGCCACCATGCAGCCTGCTGCCCCCTGCTATCAGGCGCCCTTTTTTTCTGAGTGAAAGTCGGCGGAAGCGCGGGAAAATCCCCCCCCCGATTATTCCCCCCCCCGTCCACCCCGCGTCCGTCGACTTTCTCTTCGAAAAGAAGGGCGCCAGATCGCAGGTTAGCACATTTCGCATAATTTTTTGCCTTTTGTACATCCATAAACTGGCTTACATTTTAAGCAGTTTGTTTTCTTTGTCAGTAACCGGGGAGTAAATGATTATAATAATTGACGACCGATCATGTTTTGCGATTTGATCATACACATTTTTTTTTGTACTCGATATCTTAACATTCGCTTTCTTTTCTATTTCAGATCACGTTACCTTACATGAAAATAAATCCTTGCGGACTTCTTCATATTTTAGCCCAAAATACCTGATATTAAAATTAAATGTACAAATTAAAGATCTGCTATTTTTAACACAAATTGAGTCACTAGAAACGAAAGAATGACATTGATGTCTGCAAAAAGAAAATGTACTTTCATAGTTTTACATTTATTATATTGTAATTTATTATTTATTTTTATATATTTTAAGAAGATTTAAATAAAAGAGTTATAATTCTATTGTCAGTGGTTGGAAACTTTATCAAGTTCTGCTATCTATAAATTTGGGAGAGGTACTGTTTGGTACTGTAGAATAAGACGTCCATCTTGCCTTCACCCTTAAGGTCGACACACACGAGACGACTAGTTACAGGAACAGTTTTCACTTGCCCTTTGATTAGTAAATTCTTTAAAGGGAATCTCGGCTAGAAAACATATTTCTTCTGGATCATTGGTTCGTGTCATTGTTAAACTGGTTTACGGGTTTTGAAGGTGATTACAAACCTTGAACTCTTCAATACTGGGCATTTTGTTTCTGCATTTTTTGCTTTCAAATTTCCCGCGCGCCGCCATGTTTGCTTTCGCAAAGTTTGATGGGAAATTATGACGTCATTGCGTTGTCGTGAGCTTTCAATACGACGGTTTAAGTCACGTAAATTTATAAATATATATATGCTTTTAATGCATTTTTGACTGAATATTGCACGGTTCTACCGCGAAATCTTCTTCTGTAAACTCCATATTGACATCTTCGACAACGTAATGTCGTCATAAATTACCATAAAGGAAACATGGCGGCCCGCGGGAAATTTAAACTGAAAAAAGAACACTTCACAGTCAGCAACCAGTTACGGAGATACCGACTTAAAACCCCAGCCTGAGTTAAATATAAGCATTACGAATACTTTGGATCTAAAACTGTTTTTCAGCCGAGGTTCCCTTTAAGGTTACAGTATACCTTCGGTGGTGTCTCCAGTGTAATAGCTCTAGCGTCTTGAGATTCACTTAAGATACCAATAACCTAAAGCTTACATAGCTGGCTATCTAAATTTACCTTTCATTTTCTAATATAATGAATTGTCGAATTTTTTTCGAAGTCGAAATGTGAGCGTCTGAATCCGCAGCTTTTGAAAACTACAACTTCAAGCGATTGTTATATTTGCTACTTTAAATTTGATTTGTCCTCGGGTTTCCGGACCTGAAGCGCTAAAAATCGTGTCTGCGTTTAAAAAGTTTTCAGAAATTAAAAATTCCCCGAGATTTTTTTGATTTTTGATTATATGTTAACCTAGCTACTGTCCAAATTTGAGAAAAATCGAACATAAACTCCCTTTTAGTTTTAGCTCTTTTAAGTATCCCTTACAAGCCAAAAATTCACTTTTAGAAAACAGGTTTAAAAAAATATCGCTCGCCATAAACAATCTTCCGATCAAACCGGGGAAACAGGGAGCATGGGGCGCTTTGGGAAAGATGCGAAACGCGAAGCGCGTTAGTCTTCTGTTCCCTACCGACGTCAGCACCACCACGCGTAGTCGCTGATTCATTTTTGCCACGGCTACGGTTTGAGCTGAGATTCTGTGTGTTGGGAACCAATCAAAACGCTTGAAATCGAGTAACTGCGATCCAGTTTTTAAACAAATAAGAATATTCCGATGCAGCGCATTTAAGTAACGTTTCTTCCTGTCATTTCGTCATTGAAATTCATGGGATGACTTGCGATCAGGCGTTTTGGTACCGTGACCAATCGAACTCTAATAACAAGGAATTGTGCTTCTCTAGACTACCAGGAAGACAAATCAAATCCCGCAAACAAAAAAAAAACAACAAAAAAACAAACGTCAAACCACGATAGCATTTTAATCTTGAGTTTATTTATTTCAAGCAGTTCTACTCTTTTGGATCGAGTTACCAGACGATCGGACCGGCACAACTTAAAAATCTGACTACATAACTTTTTTTAACCCAATCTAGAGGTTAGCAGATTGCCACTATGATTCAACGGTCCTACCAAGCTCGTCAGTTTCTGTTGCTACTGCTTGTTTCATGTTTATCTAGCTTATTTTTATCTTTATTTTGATCCTGATCCTGATACGGATTCTAATTTTCCAGCCACGCTTTTTGCGTTGCAGGTTGGCTTTCTTGTTGCCATAGTTAAAAACAATCTCCACTCCCGTTTTACACTGCCCCGTGTCCCCCAAGTGCTTGACTTCCATTTCTTTGGTTAACTTGTCGGCCAGCTCAGATCCAAGTGCACCTAAGAGAGGTCAAAACAACACGTTTTAGGAACAACACTTATTTGAACTCACTATAGATATTGTTAAATTGCTTGTTTCGTGTACTTTCTCATATTATTACTACTAAGCCAATGTGTGTGAGCACAGGCGTACCATCCTGTATTTCTGTGGTGTACTGTGGTTTTGAATGGTGCGTCGGTTATAAATTTACGCTTTTCTAAATGGGATATTTAGAGATTTTAAAACAGATTAAAATGATATAATAAATGTTACACAATAGAGAATTCGGAGTATAAGAAAATGATAGTTCATTTTTTCATCTAAAAGTCAGGTTTGAAGCATTTTTGTATGTGTCTCAAATTTCTCGTTAAAGGTTTTTAACACGTGAATACGCGCATGCGTAATGAACGGGTTGTCGGTAACGGTGGCTAATTCACTCACTCACTCACTCACTCATTCACTCACTCACTCCTTCCATCAACTGTAAACTTAGTGACGTAATGCTTTGTTACGAATGCGTTTCTTAACAAGAACAACGTGAATCCAGCGATAACAATAACTAAATTTTGCCTTCACTACACAACCGAACACACTCAAACGTTGAGGCATGGGCGCGTTGGTCAGCCAGGCCCATAGTAGACAGCAAAAGAAAGGGCTAGAGCTCAGAGCGACAAGGACTTGAAGACTTCAAGTCTGCTTGGTAGTGAATCCTTAACATAAATGTTTTAGCTGCTCGCCTCGACTAGCTAACCTGCTAACTGCGAGCAGTGGATATACTCAGCTATCCGGGCCTTCTGCGTTTAAGTTATGAACAAAGCTAAACTGGACATCCCTGCTACGAATAAGACATAACTCAGAGCTTCTAAGGAAACCTGAAAAACTGAGAATAAACATAACTAGACTTTTTAATTGCAGAAGATTGTCCCAATCAGTTTTTTCAGCAAGTTGCTTGAGACGAGTAACTTCGAGGGGCTCGTTCCTCCTGGTGGTAGGTTGGCTGGCAAGGAGAAGAGCGCCTTCTTTTGCAGCAATGACAGTCGGGTGTACTGAAGGGGAATCAACTCTGGCCAGCTAATGCGCCCATTTAAAAGCGTATAGTAGAAAGCACAATTGATGCAGACACTGACTTTGTGGACTCGAGCAGATGTTGCAGATGCAGGGCACGATCCATAAAGGTCTGACCGGAAAATCAGGAATACGCAACACGTCTTTAGCAAAGTCTCGCCATCTATTAAAGGTAGTTTTGCGATGACCCAGTGGTTTTGGATGCAAGCACGGTGAATTTCAGATTCTGTTTTAGCTGGATAACTTGGTACGTTGTCCGGGCTTCCTGCAGACCAAAATGCGGACGAGGAGATATCTAAGAACATTATGAAACACATATAATGTAAGAGACAAACTCATAAAGAAAAATGTACGGACGAACGGAAAATAAAGAAAAATGAATTTAAATTGCGCTCGCAACCCTGCTGTCAAAAACAGAAAACTATCCTAACTGATTCGACAAGCATAATACCAAACTTAAACCCCGTTTAGCTCCTCTTAGAAAATAGGGATGATCCCCTATAGGGCATATCATCATGCCCCTCTTGGACGTAACATTGAGCCTGTCTAAGCCACTCTCGGGCATAACATTGAGCCCCTCTTGGGCGTAACATAAAACCCATCTAGGGCGTAACATGAACCCCTCTTGGGCGTAACATTGAAAACCATTTAGGGCATTTCATAACGCTGAGCCCATCTAGGGTATTCGGTAAGCCCCTCCAGGGCATAACGCTGAGCCCATCTTGGGCATTCGGTAAACCCCTCCAGGGTATAACGCTGAGCCCATCTAGGGCATTCAGTAAGCCCCTCCAGGGCATAACGCTGAGCCCATCTTGGGCATTCTGTAAACCCCTCCAGGGCATAACGCTAAGCCCATCTAGGGCATTCATTAAGCCCATCTAAGGCATAACACCTCTAACAGGCAATTCAATCTAGGAAAAAAAATACCCTAGGAACTCGACTCTGGTTGAAATACGTTCAGTAGGAAATCTGCAAAATAGTCATATCTCTGTGCATTCACTTGGGACACGAAAGCTCTCACTAGATAACTCGTAGCCCGACCTAGGAGCGATACTAAAGTCAATACGAATTGCTAATGAAGGGACCGTCACGGGATTACAACCAAAAATAGAGTTTCTGGCTTGACATCTATAAGTAAATTAGGCAAATTAAATTAGATAGAATGCCCCAATCATGAATAAAGGTGCTCCAGTGGAAAACCATCTAAACGCAGAATGGGCCAGAAATGGGCAGACTTCCAAAATGGTACGCTGAGAGCTCCCTTAGCACTGCAAGATCTCGTATGGCTGAAGACTATGCACGTTAAGTAAACCCGAGGACGCAGCCGGCTGTCGTGATGGGACCAATTTTGGGCAAAGGCGTATGCACCGCTGGAACCGGGTTGGTAGAATCTGGAATTGAAAACATTTAACGTTAGCGTTGAATGAACATGCGAACCTATCACAGGTATGAGGACCCGCTAAACCGTCGAGAGCATAGAAAACCGTGCCATCAATGGTGTAATCGACATAATCAATGAACTTGAATATAACACCTGCAATAGTATTTAGATCCCTTAATAGTATCCACTGCATGTCGATGTCAACGTCGTTGAACAGACAGCTCTGAAAGATGCCTACTGCAGGCTGTTGTAAAGCCGGACCTTTAGATTATCAGTAGACCAGGTAACTGGCTTACTGGCCTCCTAGAAAGCTTTCAATGACAAGAAAAACGGCAAGCAACTCTATGAACGTGGAACCTTGCGCTTTCTCGAAGTCGGAACGGGTATTGATGAAAAATTTTGCCGTCGAAACTATAAAACTTCCACAAGATGAGGCCACTGCATCGGAATATATCACCTAAGAGGACTTATGACGGGCTGGCCAAATAGGTATGCCGTTAAGGCTCGCTACGTTGGTTTTCCCGAAGATCAATTCAGCATTCAGCATTCTCGGGAGGAAAGTGATGTCGACGCAGTGTTGATCATAGCAAATAGATTTCTAGTCATAAGCTGGGAGACGTTGCCCACGCAGTAGCCGAGTGAAATAATTTTCCCCACTAACCCTCGCAATCCTACGAACTGGGACGCGAAAAGAAGCGACCAATATGGAACACATCTATCTGTCTGTCTATATGTAGCGTAAATTTCCGACGTGGCCGTACGTGTTGATGACAGTTCCGAGCCGAGAAATTACCTGAGTTGGGCCCCAAGACATTTGGCTTCATTAGGAAGAAAACCAGAGGTAAGCAAATCGGCATGAACCTGAAGGCTCGCAATCTTTGCGTTGTTGTAACCGACAGCAGCGACGAGACCGTCGTCTAAAGAGGCAACAATTTACCCGGCTTCAGATCTCCATTTCTCAATTAACGGCTTAAACAATTCCGTAAACAGGTAAGGCGCTAAACTAAAACCGAAAAGTAAAACTGAAAACTTATAAAATATCTAGCGCGACCGGCGGAAAATGTCCAAGAAAAAGAAAGAAACTTTCGATGAACGAAGATCTTCAACATGATGATGACCACAAGATCAAAAGAGAACATATAGTCTCCCGGATTCTAAATCTCTTAGGCAACAGTCAAGTCTTCGCATCTAAAATTTTCTCTTGTCGTGACGCACATCTAAAATAAAACGCGTTAAACAGATTTTTGCATTAACACAAACAAAGAGTCCATAGTGAAAGGTGGCTCGTAAACTTCAGTAATACAATGTGGACTAATGAGCTCGTTTATGACATTCTCAACGGAACTAGAATCCTTCAAAGCTAACGCGTTATTACTGGCTGTAAAAGACGTGGGAATTTTGAGCAACGGCAATTTGCATACAAATGGAATAACATCGATAATAAACTTCGGCGTGTTAATGCTCTTCCAGAACTCAATTACTCAATATAATCTCCCTTAGACCGATACGAATTCCTGGTCAGATTTAAATTCGCATTGTACTTCGGGGTCCAAAATATAGAGATGATGGGCAAGAGTCCTTCTGATAGTAATCTTCGTCCAACTCCATGTCTGAACAGAGTCAGGGGTTTTCCGCACGCAAAGCAAACACCAGTAGCAGATCTTTGCACTAAATGTTGTTGATTAAGGCGAGAGAAGAAATTAGATGATTGTTGTCTTGCGATCTGTGGAGATTTAGCCTGAATGGACGTCGGCAAGGTTTTCGTTGGTGGGAAGAACGCGCGGTGAAACGCTTACGGCTCTGTAAATTTTCTTTTCGTCTTCTTCGTCGTCGGCCAAATCATGATGTTTGTATTCATTGACAGTTTTCCAACCAAACGGTGACTTATCTGCAAGCAGGATGAATTTTTCACGCTCTTGCACGAGAGCCAAACCTTTGTCTAAGGCATCCTTTAATTTCTGCATGTCTTTGCGTTCCAGAGCGGCCTTTGCGTCCTTCATGGTTTCTTTAATCGCTTTATTGACGTTGTACTGGTCCTCGCTGCTCTTCTTGTTGAATTGCGGAGTGAAACCGCGCTTGATTCTTTTGATTTCTGTCATCTGCTGGGCAGCCATATCCTCATGTGAACGCTTGAGAGCTAAACTGGAATCTTTAACCAGAGTCTTAAACTGACCAAGAGGTCCTGGTTGTTCTGTGTTATTAGTCGTACCGCTGTAGCCTCATTCATATTGCCAGGGAGGAAAGCAAAAAAATCGGGGTAACATTGAACTTGTTTGAACAGTACTAGAGGCGGCGAGGCTGACCGTAGAATGACACAAATCTATCAACGAACACTTTTCAAACTCACGAACCGTGAGCCCCTGCGCACTACACTAGAACCCAGTTCTCTGCTCCGTGTCGGCAAAATATTAATTTATGTTAATACCGATTATCACAAATTACATTTTGTTGTAAACGAATATAAACAACAATAAGCTTAAAGATGTTTCGCATTAAGAGTCTTTAATGCAACATTAAAATCGATCTAAAAGGATTTTTCAACCGAGACACACGTTTTGATGCGTATCAACCTTGAAATAAGAAAAAATAGTCTTAACTCAGCATGTGTTCCTTTCGTGGTCGAGTGGTTTATTGTGTGGGGGATAGGAGTCGGGAGACGCGAGCTCAAGTCCAGCTCAGGACTTTCTTTCCTTTTCTTTTTTTCTTCCTTCTTCGGACTAGACATCATTAGGAAATTCTTTTTGAAGTGTTTTTGAGGCAAGAGTATCAAAGGTAAAGAGTTTACCATTGTTAATGTTTTGTAGTGATGTCAAACACGAAATAATTATATATAAAACAGCAAGAGGAGGATATGAAGTGGCATTTCGAAGGGAAATTCAGCCATAATCAGTTTTTAGCGACACGAGCTGGAAAACTTCAATTTTTGACAAATGAATTGAAAACAGACCTTCGGTGAATCATCTAAAAAGTTCTGCTTATCGACTTATCTTCTCAATGCCTGTGTTTTAAATAGTAGACGCAAGTGCTTGTTTACTTTGAAAGACCGAGCGTTTTCTCGAATGGCTATTTGCCATTACCAATGATCTATTAGATACTAGTTTAAATCTACTAGTGTTCTATCACGAATGCTGTTCTCTTATTGGCTGCGCTACTCACTATTCTGTTATAGAAAGTGAGTAGAGTGAGTAGCTTAATGGCGGCCGCTTCTTTGCGTGTTCGAAGTGTCTGAAGAGTATTTGTTTTAGGCTTTGAACGTCCAGTAGATTTATACTAAAACAATTAGATTATTCGCTCTTGATCGCATAAAAATCTCGAGCTCATAATCTAAATCTAAATAGACGCACAGCTGTTTCGGCTGTTTTCTCTGTTTTCGTTGCTTCATTGGATTGCCTGTGTCTGTTGCCATTGACCAAAGCAATTGCTTTGGTTTTGGCTTTACGATAATCAATTGAAAACCACTCGAAAAACAAAATAGCAATGATAACAAATTAAACTTTCTTGGAAGTTTCACAATGACGGAAACTGCGCGCGCAAATTTCATTTCGAAAATGCGCTGACGAAAAATGGAACATAGTAAAGTAACGGAAAGTTACTTCAGTGGAAAAACAGGATGATTCAGCTGCTTAAAGTTTGTACATTATTTACCCCTTAATACAGGTCAGTTTCTTTATTTTCTATGACGAAAGCCTGATCTCCTGTTGTCAATTTTAGACATACCTTGGTTTTCTTACAACACAGCGACAAATCGGCAAGTCGGCAGTTGGTATAAGACACTTAAGGGCCTGGCTAAACTAGGAAACTTTACTGCAGAAACATTGTTGTGGACGCAAATCTTGCTTCCCGAACGCAAGGAAAAGTTATTGAATCAAGTCAGAGACATTCTTGCTTTCCGGACACAACCTTGCTTCCGAACAAATGTTTCCCAGTTTAGCCATATTAGGAGAAACAAAGTTTCCACACCAATATTTCCTATATTTGGAGAGAACTGGTACCACTTTGTTTAACGTAGTTTATATACATATCTGTGGAAACAATCAAAGAGGTTAACTGCAGGTAACTAGCGATTTTTTACTACTGAATTCAGCTCTTTTCAGGGAAATTTTAAATTCAGCCGATTCTGTTTTCATTTTTCCTGTTAAACCCTCCGTTGCGGTTTGATTTATTTTTCGGTTTCAAAGCTTGAGTCACTTCCTATGAAGCAAAGAATTCATCCCTTCAATCCGGTCTTAAACAAACTTTGTATTTTCGCGCGCAACGTTTTTAGCACCCAGGCTTTGCGCCGTCGTTCTGTCAGCATGACGTTCGAGTGACGGAACAACTGTTACCATGGCGCGTTACTATGTAAACAAAAGGATCACTGGAATTTTTTCCGCTTTGCTGTTGTGCGCTTGTTCTGATACTGAGAGAAAATGGATGCTTCCTGTTTAACGAGTTCATCAAATGGAGTTTTTAGCTATGTGTTTAATCGCATTGCAGGCGAAGGTAAATGTGCGCGGGCATGTTCTGGATATTGGAATGCTTTCCCCAACGGAATGTGGGTTACAGACCTACCTACAAATGACTACGAACCGCTTGAGGTATCACTTGGTGCTTGCGGAGTGGCAAAAAAGGTAGGCGTTTCCTATTTATTGCAGCTTTATTTAAAACTTGTCTTTACCAAATCCAGTAGCGTTGGTTTTCATTTGAACTGAATAAAATTCGACGTACGATAGTGATAGTTTCCAAAGCGATCAAGTGCGGGAAACAAATTTATCGCATTTGGTTGCCTGCCGTGGTTTGGTTTCTTTAAAAGCTTGCAATTGAGACGGCGCACGCATGAGCTAGCTATAGGTTATTGCTCAGTTAGTAGATCGAGTGCCATGAAAAGAAAACGCGACTTAAACTTGTTCTCGTGAGTTTTTTTTTTTTTCAAATCGACCGACAAGACCAAAAAAAAAAAGCGCGCGCGCACGGCACGTTTCAATTATGACTCAACATTCGAATATTTACGTCACACTGTCGTCAAATTTTCTAAAATCAGTTCTATTTTGCTAAACAAATAAGGGAAAAGAGCCAATTCGTATTTTTTGCAAGTGCAAGAACGTCCTAAGTAGTTTTTTTTTGGCATTTTTCACTAAAATTGTATGTTTTACGCCTTTAAAAGCACAGTATTGTTAAATTAATGATTTATTATTGTCAAGGTACTTAAAACAGATCCAAAATGGGGAAGAAAATCCACATCTTTGAGAAAATTCAATGAAAATTTTCCGAAAATGTACTTAGGACGTTCTTGCCAGGAGCCCTTCAATTGCAAGTGTGCAGATTGTAGGGAGCGAAGAAGAGATAGATAGTGCGCGAGAAAAAGATATTGTGAGCGGAAAAAGGAAGCGAGGTCTAAGAATTCTTCTAACGTTTTAATGTTTTTTGTAGAATTCGAATGAGGCAGAAAATAAACTGGAAAAAACGATTGACGTCCTCGATCAGCTAGAGGCACAGTGGGCCGGTAAGTTATTTTATTATATTCAGTAATTTTAGTAAAATACGAGGAATTCTCCTACCGCGGAAAAAATCATATCGCGATACATGTGAAAATATCAATTTTATCTTTTATTATATTTTTACGTTAGCTACCCCATGTTTGACCTTATTAAACGTCAAACGAGCGAAAAGGTATTGGTCTACCATCCTGACGTCTTCGGATCGTCCTCGGGGATCTTCGGAAACGTTCGGAAAAGGGTGGGACATGTTCGTACAACGTTCGGACAGTATTCGCAAAATTTTCGAAAATCTTCGGAAATCTACGGAATTCGGAAAATTGCTTAAAACATCGAAAATTAGAGTCGTTTATATAATAGACCAAATTATGCATGGTTGCTTGGATATATGAAATTGTTTTTCTCTATTAAACTCGATATAACGAGTTAAGCACTGCAAGAGTTATGTATCTACGCGCTTCTGTTTTTTTGCTTGAACGAGACTGCAATAGTTGTCCAGATCAAAATCGTTTTTCATTAAAAACACGTTTAACAAATTAAACTCAGTCAGCCCAGAGTCAACCTGTGAATGCTAATTTAAAATATAACTATTGCTGACTGTGTTTTTGATCGACAGAAGTGAAAGAGAAACTCGAACAAGAATGGAGTTCATTGAACGAGGCTACAACAGTTGTACAGACTAAAGATGATTTAAACACCACTGGTGTGAACATTTTTAAAGGTATGGGTTATCAAAAATACACGAGACATTAAATTCTCCACAATATCAAAATGATTTTATGAGTAGCTTCTGAGTCTTTTTATTTCTTGTTGTTGTTGTTTCTGTATAGCCGATGATTACTTCGAAGACCAATCGTCTACTTTCGACGATTTCCTACCAAACACGGAAGCCAAAGAACAGCTTGGTGAAATGGACAATATGCAAGATAACAACAAAGGTAAAAGAAGAAAACGATATCACAGAACAGTCATGGATCCAGACTTCATCATTGGAGGGCGGGGGGAGTTGCGAAGTGAATGATCCGAGGGGAGAGGTAGGGGAGGGAGGAGTGAAAATGTTAGAGACTGGAAATTCTTTTGGGTCCTTCGGGTCTTTGCAATATAAGAGGGGGGATGCCCTCCCCCGCCGGCAGCCCCTTCCCGAGATTCACCTCTGGAAAGTATCAGCTACCAGTGTATGTAATACTGTTGACGTGTTGCAAGCTTCTGTCGGCGACCAACTTCTGACTTTCGTTTTCTTTTTATTTTTAACTCAATATTCTTCTTTTTGCATGAATTGACGAAGAAATCAAGATCCAAAAATCGGCTGAATTACTCAAAGATGCGGAGAAAAACAAAGAGAAGCCTGTTGATGATTTGCAAGAAATCGCTGCACAGAGAACGGGGATAACGCTCTTCAAAGGTAAGTGTACCACCTAACGATGTTAGCCCACACTATCCACTACATTACTAGCGAAATCAAGGACAAGACTCTCGTACTCTTGGGGACAGATCATTTACAGCAGCTGCTCCGCAGATCTAGAACAATTTGCCTGACGATATCAGGAAGGAGGACAATTTAAATAAATTCAACTGCCTGGAGGACAATTTAAATAAATTCAAGGGCCTCCTTAAGACCTATTATTTTAGAGAGGCCATTGGTTTGAATTAATTCATAGTAGGGAAGGGATGGTTTCATATATTTAGATTTTATCTTCATCAAACTATTAATAGGACTTTTATTATTTTTATATAATATTTTTAGCTTTATGTAATGCGCATTTGATCATATTCCAATGTTAAAATACGCAATATATAAGCAATAAATATTTAAATATTATTATCATTATTGATGCAGTGGAAGCGCAGTGGTCTGTTGGCCGACGTTTTGTAGCGTCTGTCTTATAGTTCTGTCTGCAGGAGGAAAGACACGAGCGTGTATGAAATTCTATCTCATAACCATACCAGGATCGAGAGGGGGAGGGGAGGGGGAAGGGGAGCAGCATGATTTATGCCAGAAACTGGAATTAAGCGCCAGCTGTGTGAGTTCTTATTTTTAATATAGTATCGTTTTTTCTTGATAAGCTGATGATTACTTTGAGCCACTTTCGTCTCCATTTGACGACCTCCTGTCAAACCAGGAAGTTAGAGAACAGTATGATGACAACAAAGGTAAGAAAAATACAGTTTAAAATTAGACTACTACGTACTTATTTACCGAGTGGGAGTACCGGATGGGAAAATATTAGGCTCAAGGTCATGGCGTGTTCAAAATATTAGGGAGCTTACGAATCGACGACTTTCGCACGACGACGCCGTTGGATTGCGTGACATGCCTACTGCGCATGATTTTGTGGGAAGTTGCCGGCGTCGAGCCAAAGTCGACGACGTTGTTTTGAGCAAATTGACGGCGTCGCCAAAACAGCAGAACGTGAGGTCAGTTTTCGAAGTTTTCTCTCGTTAATTCAGGTGATTCTGCCAGATAATTCAAGAATCACATCAGGGAGATGTTCTTGACATAAATGTTTCTGACTTTTTGTCTGTTTTCATTCAAGTAACGCCCCAAAATATCAAGTAGAAATATGGCAAGTGAAACAAGTGAAACGCCAAGTGACACGAAAAGGTCAGGATGAGATTGCTGAATGAAAACTCGTTTACTGATGTTAACCACACCTTATTGAAGGATAAGACATTTGCTTTTGTTTAACGAATTTTCAAAGAAATTAAAAGGGGTGTATATTTTATAGTCGGGTCTATAGTTAAAAATTAAAAGGAAAATATTTTACTGGAAGCCGGGACTGGAAGCAATACACGCTGCTAGATTTCAAAAAGTTAAGCTTGTAATTCGATGAGGTTTTTTATTCTTGTCCTAAATCGTCTTTTAGCCAGCCTGAAGTTGTAGAAACACAAATTTGTCTCGGCTTTTCCGCTATGCGAGCGAGCAGATTGATTTATAGGGACATCAGTTACATAGGCTTGTAAATGCGTAAATGTCGGGCAATTTTCGTTTTCTAAGCTTTGTCTACTTTTGGTCGCTTCGGCTGATAGGATAAGTCTGCCGTAGATATTTCGCACTTTAAACAATTCACTTGTCCAGCTGTCCAAGAGATCCAACGCCGCCCAACGATTTGTGCGCGCCCACCAATGTCGTCGTCTTCATTGGGAATATCGTAAATTAAAATTTCTGCAGGACGACGACGCGGGACTATGACCTGACCCAACGGCGTCGTCGTGCAAAAGTCGTCGATTCGTAAGCTCCCTATTTTCCATCCGGTCCGACTTAACTTAGTCAAAAAATATTTTATCATGTGACCAATGTGGAGACAAAATCGTTTCGACACGCGAGGCCGATCGTTTTTGTAGCAGGTCCAAATGGCTTTTTCTGGCCCCACACGCGCTAATGCATACGGCCCTCATACGGGTATTTTGTAAATAGTTTTGAAAAGAACGCGCGCGGAGCCGTACGAGTCATATGATAAAATTGAATTATTGTTGTTTTAGTTTTGAGAGTTCTATTATGTGATGTTTTTTTTTCCTTTAATATTATGCTCCATGGACAGTTTATCAGAAATCAGCTGACAAGAAAAACAACCAGATGCCAAATCAACGGTTTGAAGAAATTTCCGACCATGGAGCAGAATGGGAGTTAAAGCTTTTTAAAGGTATTTACAGTTTAACAAAGTGATCTGAACGCAGTAACACTTGATAGAAGCAAAATATAATATATTAAGGTCGCACAACGTTTCCGTTTAGCTTTTTAACATTTCTGAAGATTGCAGAAGAATCCTGAAGATTGCCGAACTGTTTGGATTATATACAAGTAAATTAATCAAACATGACGTCGTCCGCTGTGCATTGTCAAATGTACAGGTATCATGTGTCTCCATTAATAGCGTTCAAACCCAGTTTTTCTCGATAAGAAAATTCTGATTCAACTATATACTTCGTAGAAGATGAGCTTTGATGCTGCTTGTAAGGTTTTTCTAAAAGATTTACACTAGTGTTTCGTACTACGTGAAGTATATTACGAATGTTAAGTGTGAATTAGTGACGTAAGGGCTACGTCACGAATGTCAATTATCAATCAAATAAGTTCGAACAAGCCTCGTAAAATTTAGGAACAATTATTTGATGACTTATATATTTTGACGTTATGAATGAATATTATTACCGTCACGCAATTATCTTAGTTCAAAGCTGTGAAAAGATCCAAAAAATGTGTCACGCTTGATAGTTGCATAGAATACACCAAACAAATGAACATGCATAACCTTCGGGTTGACACGTGTACGCGTTGCGGACCTGTTTTGCCTATCCGGGCTGAAGTAAAGATGGTAATTTTTTTAATATAATTTTTTATTCCATTTTGCTTCTTTTTACAGCTGATGATTATTTCGAACCACAGCCATCACCATTCGATTATATTTTGCCACTCAAGAAGAACAAAGGATCAGAGATAAAGCATTTTAAAGGTAATGATTTATAGTGCGATCGGCTGTCGACACGTGTACGCGTCGCGAACCTATTTTGCCTATCCGCGCTGAAGTAAAGATTGTAATTTTTTATATCATTTTTGGTATGATTTTTGTTTCTTTTTACAGCTGATGATTATTTCAAAGCACAGCCATCACCATTCGACTATATTTTGCCACTCAAGAAGAACAAAGGAAGTGAGATAAATCTTTTTAAAGGTAATGACTTATAGTGCGATTGGCTGTCGACATGGTGCGTTCGGTTCGGTTTTGTTTTGTTATGAGATCTACAGTTAGTTTCATTTAACCTGGACAAACTAACGTTTAATAGATTGCAATCTGTATGATCCTAACAGTAAATATTAGTTAAATCTGAAACTGGATTTGGAAAAAGGAAGGGGACTTGTCATATGCGTGAAAACTGGGTTACATGTCTATACCTGGATTTTTGAAAACGATATCGCCCTTAGTAAGCATTTGTGAGTGTGCTATAGCCTCTAAATCCCACAATATAAAAACTAAAGACTGTTGATAGTCTTTTTTTCTCTCGCTCTCTTTCCCTCTTCTCTATCTTTTCTGTGATTTTCGGGCCGATCGGGGGTCATAAAAACCCTTGTTTGGGCTAGTTGTAATGAAAATGCGTAAATTTTCGTTGATCACCTTTTCAAAAATTCAGCTACATGTAGATGTTTTATTTTAACCGAAGCTTTTATATCAGGGTTATACTTTAAGTTTTATCAAACTGGGCTCCTCAAAACGAGTTTAGGTCGAGTGTTCAGACGGTTTGGGTCACTTTCAGTGATTAGTTTTCTTTTGTTCAATTTTAGCCGAGGATTACTTTGACCCCCAGCTATCAGTATTTGACTGTTTGTTCAGCCACGCTGGAAGGACAGATGGCAACTGGTTCGGGCTGTAGTAGGTATATTTATTTTGTTGTTATGTGGAACGTTGATTAGTGAAGTAAAGTAATGGAAGTACTTATGTAAGCAATGTCTCTCTTTGCTTTGGAAAGAGGTCAAAACAACTACTCCATATAAGAACCCACTTGCCGCGGGTGGGGAGCCACCATGCAGCCTGCTGCCCCCTGCTATCAGGCGCCCTTTTTTTCTGAGTGAAAGTCGGCGGAAGCGCGGGAAAATCCCCCCCCGATTATTCCCCCCCCCGATTATTCCCCCCCGTCCACCCCGCGTCCGTCGACTTTCTCTTCGAAAAGAAGGGCGCCAGATCGCAGGTTAGCACATTTCGCATAATTTTTTGCCTTTTGTACATCCATAAACTGGCTTACATTTTAAGCAGTTTGTTTTCTTTGTCAGTAACCGGGGAGTAAATGATTATAATAATTGACGACCGATCATGTTTTGCGATTTGATCATACACATTTTGTTTTGTACTCGATATCTTAACATTCGCTTTCTTTTCTATTTCAGATCACGTACCTTACATGAAAATAAATCACAGCGGACTTCTTCATATTTTAGCCCAAAATGCCTGATATTAAAATTAAATGTACAAATTAAAGATCTGCTATTTTTAACACAAATTGAGTCAATAGAAACGAAAGAATGACACTGATGTCTGCAAAAAGAAAATGTACTTTCATAGTTTTACATTTATTATATTGTAATGGTTTTTATTTATTTATTTATATATATATTTTAAGAAGATTTAAATAAAAGAGTTATAATTCTATTGTCAGTGGTTGGAAACTTTATCAAGTTCTGCCATCTATAAATTTGGGAGAGGTACTGTTCGGTACTGTAGAATAAGACGTCCATCTTGCCTTCACCCTTAAGGTCGACACACACGAGACGACTAGTTGCAGGAACAGTTTTCACTTGCCCTTTAATTAGTAAATTCTTTAAAGGGAATCTCGGCTAGAAAACATATTTCTTCTAGATCATTGGTTCGTGTCATTGTTAAACTGGTTTACGGGTTTTGAAGGTGATTACAAACCTTTAACTCTTGAATACTGGGCATTTTGTTTCTGCATTTTTTGCTTTCAAATTTCCCGCGCGCCGCCATGTTTGTTTTCGCAAAGTTTGATGGGAAATTATGACGTCATTGCGTTGTCGTGAGCTTCCAATACGACGGTTTAAGACAACATCACGTAAATTTATAAATATATATATGCTTTTAATGCATTTTTGACTGAATATTGCAAGGTTCTACCGCGAAATCTTCTTCTGTAAACTCCATATTGACATCTTCGACAACGTAATGTCGTCATAAATTACCATAAAGGAAACATGGCGGCCCGCAGGAAATTTAAACTGAAAAAAGAACATTTCACATTCAGTAACCAGTTACGGAGATACCGACTTAAAACCCCAGCCTGAGTTAAATATAAGCATTACGAATACTTTGGATCTAAAACTGTTTTTCAGCCGAGGTTCCCTTTAAGGTTACAGTATACCTTCGGTGGTGTCTCCAGTGTAATAGCTCTAGCGTCTTGAGATTCACTTAAGATACCAATAACCTAAAGCTTACATAGCTGGCTATCTAAATTTACCTTTCATTTTCTAATATAATGAATTGTCGAATTTGTTTCGAAGTCGAAATGTGAGCGTCTGAATCCGCAGCTTTTGAAAACTACAACTCAAAGCGATTGTTATATTTGCTACTTTAAATTTGATTTGTCCTCGGGTTTCCGGACCTGAAGCGCTAAAAATCGTGTCTGCGTTTAAAACGTTTTCAGAAATTAAAAATTCCCCGAGATTTTTTTGATTTTTGATTATATGTTAACCTAGCTACTGTCCAAATTTGAGAAAAATCGAACATAAACTCCCTTTAGTTTTAACTCTTTTAAGTGTCCCTTTCAAGCCAAAAATTCACTTTTAGAAAACAGGTTTAAAAAAATATCGCGCGCCATAAACAATCTTCCGATCAAAATGTCATTTCACTGCATAGCATTACATAGCACTGCACCGCACCGCACAGCACCACACCACACCACACTGCACTGCACTGCACTGCACTACACTGCACTACACTACACTGCACTGCATAGCACTACATAGCACTTCACCGCACCGCACCACACCACACTGCACCGCACTGCACCGCACTGCACCGCACTGCACCGCACTGCACCGCACTGCACCGCACTGCACCGCACTGCACCGCACTGCACCGCACTGCACCGCACTGCACCGCACTGCACCGCACTGCACCGCACTGCACCGCACTGCACCACACTGCACTGCTGTGGGTAGCGCGGGGGCTGGCGCGAGGGGTAGCGCGGGGGGTAACGCGGGGGGTAACGCGGGAAGTAGCGCGGGGGTTAGCGCGGGGTTTTTTTATAGCGCGGGGAAACAAGGAGCATGGGGCGCTTTGGGAAGGATGCGAAACGCGAAGCGCGTTAGTCTTCTGTTCCCTATCGACGTCAGCACTACCACGCGTAGTCGCTGATTCATTTTTGCCACGGCTACGGTTTGAGCTGAGATTCTGTGTGTTGGGAACCAATCAAAACGCTTGAAATCGAGTTACTGGGATCCAGTTTTTAAACAAATAAGAATATTCCGATGCAGCGCATTTAAGCAGCGTTTCTTCCTGTCATTTCGTCATTGAAATTCATGGAATGACCTGCGATCAGGCGTTTTGGTACCGTGACCAATCGAACTCTAATAACAAGGAATTGTGCTTCTTTAGAATACCAGGAAGACAAATCAAATCCCGCAAACAAAAAAAACGAAAAAACAAACGTCAAACCACGATAGCATTTCAATCTTGAGTTTACTTATTTCAGCTTTTATTAGCACTTACAAGCAGTTCTAATCTTTCGGATCCAGTTACCAGACGATCGGACCGGCACAACTTAAAAATCTGACTACATAATTTTTTTAAACCCGATCTACAGATTTAATCATGCTCTGGTTAGCAGATTGTCACTATGATTCAACGGTCCTACCAAGCTCGTCAGTTTCTGTTGCTACTGCTTGTCTCATGTTTATCTAGCTTATTTTTATCTTTATTTTGATCCTGATCCTGATACGGATTCTAATTTTCCAGCCACGCTTTTTGCGTTGTAGGTTGGCTTTCTTGTTGCCATAGTTAAAAACAATCTCCACTCCCGTTTTACACTGCCCCGTGTCCCCCAAGTGCTTGACTTCCATTTCTTTGGTTAACTTGTCGGCCAGCTCAGATCCAAGTGCACCTAAGAGAGGTCAAAACAACACGTTTTTAGGAACAACACTTAGTTGAATGAACTCAACATAGATATCGTTAAATTGCTTGTTTCGTGTACTTTCTCATATTATTACTACTAAGCCAATGTGTGTGAGCACAGGCTTACAATCCTGTATTTCTGTGGTGTACTGTGGTTTTGAATGGTGCGTCGGTTATAAATTTATGCTTTTCTAAATGGGATATTTAGAGATTTTAAAACAGATTAAAATGATATAATAAATGTTACACAATAAAGAATTCGGGGTATAAGAAAGTGATTGTTCATTTTTTCATCTAAAAGTCAGGTTTGAAGCATTTTTGTATGTGTCTTAGATTTCTCATTAAAGGTTTTTAACACGTGAATATGCGCATGCGTAATGAACGGGTTATCGGTAACGGTGACTAATTCACTCACTCACTCACTCACTCCTTCCATCAACTGTAAACTTAGTGACGTAATGCTTTGTTATGAATGCGTTTCTTAACAAGAACAACGTGAATCCAGCGATAACAATAACTAATTTGTTGTAAACGAATATAAACAACAATAAGCTTAAAGATGTTTCGCATTTAGAGTCTTTAATGCAACATTAAAATCGATCTAAAAGGATTTTTCAACCGAGACACACGTTTTGATGCGTATCAACCTTGAAATAAGAAAATATGGTCTTAACTCAGCATGTGTTCCTTTCGTGGTCGAGTGGTTTATTGTGTGGGGGATAGGAGTCGGGAGACGCGAGCTCAAGTCCAGCTCAGGACTTTCTTTCCTTTTCTTTTTTTCTTCCTTCTTCGGACTAGACATTATTAGAAAATTCTTTTTGAAGTGTTTTTGAGATAAGAGTATCAAAGGTAAAGAGTTTACCATTGTTAATGTTTTGTAGTGATGTCAAACACGAAATGATTATATATAAAACAGCAAGAGGAGGATATGAAGTGGCATTTCGAAGGGAAATTCAGCCATAATCAGTTTTTAGCGACACGAGCTGGAAAACTTCAATTTTTGACAAATGAATTGAAAACAGACCTTCGGCGAATCATCTAAAAAGTTCTGCTTATCGACTTATCTTCTCAATGCCTGTGTTTTAAATAGTAGACGCAAGTGCTTGTTTACTTTGAAAGACCGAGCGTTTTCTCGAATGGCTATTTGCCATTACCAATGATCTATTAGATACTAGTTTAAATCTACTAGTGTTCTATCACGAATGCTGTTCTGTTATTGGCTGCGCTACTCACTATTCTGTTGTTGAAAGTGAGTAGAGTGAGTAGCCTAATGGCGGCCGCTTCTTCGCGTGTTCGAAGTGTCTGTGAGGAGTGTTTGTTTTAAACTTTGAACGTCTAGTAGATTTATACTAAAACAATTAGATTATTCGCTCTTGATCGCATAAAAATCTCGAGCTCATAATCGAGCTGTTAAATAGACGCACAGCTGTTTCGGCTGTTTTCTCTGTTTTCGTTGCTTCATTGGATTGCCTGTGTCTGTTGCCATTGACCAAAGTAATTGCTTTGGTTTTGGCTTTACGATAATCAATTGAAAACAAAGTAGTAATGATAGTAATGATAAAAAATTAAACTTTCTTGGAAGTTTCACAATGACGGAAACTGCGCGCGCAAATTTAATTTCGAAAATGCACTGACGAAAAATGGAACATAGCAAAGTAACGGAAAGTTACTTCAGTGGAGAAACAGGATGATTCAGCTGCTTAAAGTTTGTACATTATTTATCCCTTAATACAGGTTAGTTTCTTTATTTTCTATGACGAAAGATCTCCTGTTGTCCATTTTAGACATACCTAGGTTTTCTTACAACACAGCGACAAATCGGCAAGTCGGCAGTTGGTATAAGACACTTAAGGGCCTGGCTAAACTAGGAAACTTTACTGCAGAAACATTGTTGCGGACGCAAATCTTGCTTCCCGAACGCAAGGAAAAGTTATTGAATCAAGTCAGAGACATTCTTGCTTTCCGGACACAACCTTGCTTCCGAACAAATGTTTCCCAGTTTAGCCATATTAGGAGAAACAAAGTTTCCACAACAATATTTCCTATATTTGGAGAGAACTGGTACCACTTTGTTTAACGTAGTTTATATACATATCTGTGGAAACAATCAAAGAGGTTAACTGCAGGTAACTAGCGATTTTTTACTACTGAATTCAGCTCTTTTCAGGGAAATTTTAAATTTAGCCGATTCTGTTTTCATTTTTCCTGTTAAACCCTCCGTTGCGGTTTGATTTATTTTTCGGTTTCAAAGCTTGAGTCACTTCCTATGAAGCAAAGAATTCATCCCTTCAATCCGGTCTTAAACAAACTTTGTATTTTCGCGCGCAACGTTTTTAGCACCCAGGCTTTGCGCCGTCGTTCTGTCATCATGACGTTCGAGTGACGGAACAACTGTTACCATGGCGCGTTACTATGTAAACAAAAGGATCACTGCAATTTTTTCCGCTTTGCTGTTGTGCGCTTGTTCTGATACTGAGAGAAAATGGATGCTTCCTGTTTAACGAGTTCATCAAATGGAGTTTTTAGCTATGTGTTTAATCGCATTGCAGGCGAAGGTAAATGTGCGCGGGCATGTTCTGGATATTGGAATGCTTTCCCCAACGGAATGTGGGTTACAGACCTACCTACAAATGACTACGAACCGCTTGAGGTATCACTTGGTGCGCGGGGCGTGGCAAAAAGGTAGGCGTTTCCTATTTATTGCAGCTTTATTTAAAACTTGTCTTTACCAAATCCAGTAGCGTTGGTTTTCATTTGAACTGAATAAAATTCGACGTACGATAGTGATAGTTTCCAAAGCGAGCAAGTGCGGGAAACAAATTTATCGCATTTGGTTGCCTGCCGTGGTTTGGTTTCTTTAAAGGCTTGCAATTGAGACGGCGCACGCATGAGCTAGCTATAGGTTATTGCTCAGTTAGTAGATCGAGTGCCATGAAAAGAAAACACGACTTAAACTTGTTCTCGTGAGTTTTTTTTTTCAAATCGACCGACAAGACCAGAAAAAAGCGCGCGCGCACGGCACGTTTCAATTATGACTCAACATTCGAATATTTACGTCACACTGTCGTCAAATTTTCTAAAATCAGTTCTATTTTGCTAAACAAATAAGGGAAAAGAGCCAATTCGTATTTTTTGCAACTGCAAGAACGTCCCAAGTCGGTTTTTTTGGCAACTTTCACTAAAATTGTATGTTTTACGCCTTTAAAAGCACAGTTTTGTTAAATTAATGATTTATTATTGTCAAGGTACTTAAAACAGATCCAAAATGGGGAAGAAAATCCACATCTTTGAGAAAATTCAGTGAAAATTTTCCGAAAATGTACTTAGGACGTTCTTGCCAGGAGCCCTTCAATTGCAAGTGTGCAGATTGTAGGGAGCGAAGAAGAGATAGATAGTGCGCGAGAAAAAGATATTGTGAGCGGAAAAAGGAAGCGAGGTCTAAGTATTCTTCTAACGTTTTAATGTTTTTTGTAGAATTCGAATGAGGCAGAAAATAAACTGGAAAAAACGATTGACGTCCTCGATCAGCTAGAGGCACAGTGGGCGGGTAAGTTATTTTATTATATTCAGTAATTTTAGTAAAATACGAGGAATTCTCCTACTGTGGAAAAAATCATATCGCGATACATGTGAAAATATCAATTTTATCTTTTATTATATTTTTACGTTAGCTACCCCATGTTTGACCTTATTAAACGTCAAACGAGCGAAAAGGTATTGGTCTACCATCTTGACGTCTTCGGATCGTCCTCGGGGATCTTCGGAAACGTTCGGAAAAGGGTGGGACATGTTCGTACAACCTTCGGACAGTATTCGCACAATTTTCGAAAATCTTCGGAAATCTACGGAATTCGGAAAATTGCTTAAAACATCGAAAATTAGAGTCGTTTATATAATAGACCAAATTATGCATGGTTGCTTGGATATATGAAATTGTTCTTCTCTATTAAACTCGATATAACGAGTTAAGCACTCCAAGAGTTATGTCGTATCTACGCGCTTCTGTTTTTTTGCTTGAACGAGACTGCAATAGTTGTCCAGATCAAAATCGTTTTTCATTAAAAACACGTTTAACAAATTAAACTCAGTCAGCCCAGAGTCAACCTGTGAATGCTAATTTAAAATATAACTATTGCTGACTGTGTTTTTGATCGACAGAAGTGAAAGAGAAACTCCAACAAGAATGGAGTTCATTGAACGAGGCTACAACAG
Organism: Cladopsammia gracilis; assembly: GCA_022457155.1. NCBI lineage: Eukaryota > Metazoa > Cnidaria > Anthozoa > Scleractinia > Dendrophylliidae > Cladopsammia > Cladopsammia gracilis. The sequence continues at coordinate 1,682,396 of JAJGOT010000034.1, forward strand.
TTGTACAGACTAAAGATGATTTAAACACCACTGGTGTGAACATTTTTAAAGGTATGGGTTATCAAAAATACACGAGACATTGAATTCTCCACAATATCAAAGTGATTTTATGAGTAGCTTCTGAGTCTTTTTATTTCTTGTTGTTGTTGTTTCTGTATAGCCGATGATTACTTCGAAGCTCAGTCGTCTCCATTCGACGGGTTTCTACTAAACAAAGAAGCGAAAGAACAGCTTGGTGAAATGGACAATATGCAAGATAACATCAAAGGTAAAAAAAGAAAATGATATCACGGCACAGTTGTGGATCCAGACTTCATCGTCGGGGGGGGGGGGGAGTTGCGAAGGGAATGATCCGAGGGGAGGGGTAGGGGAGGGAGGAGTGAAAATGTTAGAGACTGAAAATTGTTTTGGGTCCTTCGAGTCTTTGCAATATAAGAGGGGGGATGCCCTCCCCCGCCGGCAGCCCCTCCCCGAGATTCACCTCTGGAAATTATCAGCTACCAGTGTACGTAATACTGTTGACGTGTTGCAAGCTTCTGTCGGCGACCAACTTCTGACTTTCCGTTTTTTATTTTTAACTTAATATTCTTCTTTTTGCATGAATTGACGAAGAAATCAAGATCCAAAAATCAGCTGAATTACTCAAAGATGCGGAGAAAAACAAAGAGAAACCTGTTGATGATTTGCAAGAAATCGCTGCACAGAGAACGGGGATGACGCTCTTCAAGGGTAAGTGTACCACCTAACGATGTTAGCCCACACTATCCACTACACCAAAGTCCTCTCTTTTTATTCGAAATCAAGGACAAGACTCTCGTACTCTTGGGGACAGATCATTTACAGCAGCTGCTCCGCAGATCTGGAACAATTTGCCTGACTATATCAGGAAGAAGGACAATTTAAATAAATTCAAGGGCCTCCTTAACACCTTTTTTTTCTAGAGAGGCCATTGGTTTGAATTAATTCATAGTAGGGAAGGGATGGTTTTATATATTTAGATTCTATCTCATGACCATACCAGGATCGAGAGGGGAAGGGGGAGGGGGGGGGGGGGGAGTGGGGCAGCATGATTTATGATAGAAACTGGAACTAAGCGCCAGCTGTGTGAGTTCTTATTATTAATATAGTATCGTTTTTTCTTGATAAGCTGATGATGACTTTGAGCCACTTTCGTCTCCATTTGACGATCTCCTGTCAAACCAGGAAGTTAGAGAACAGCATGATGGGCTTGATAACAACAAAGGTAAGAATAGTACAGTTTAAAATTAGACTACTACGTACTTATTTACTAAGTGGGAGTACCGGATGGGAAAATATTAGGCTCAAGGACATGACGTGTTCAAAATATTTTCCATCCGGCCCGACTTAACTTAGTCAAAAAATATTTTATCATATGACCAATTTGGAGACAAAATCGTTTCGATACGCGAGGGCGAACGTTTTTGTGGCAGGGCCATATGGCGTTTTCCGGCCTCACAAGCGCTAATGCATACGGTCCTCATACGGGTATTTTGTAAATAGTTTTGAAAAGAACGCGCGTGAAGCCGTACGAGTCATATGATAAAATTGAATTATTGTTGTTTTAGTTTTGAGAGTTCTATTATGTGATAGTCTTTTTTCTTTAATATTATGCTCCATGGACAGTTTATCAGAAATCAGCTGACAAGAAAAACAACCAGATGCCAAATCAACGGTTTGAAGAAATTTCCGACCCTGGAGCAGAATGGGAGTTAAAACGTTTTAAAGGTATGTACAGTTTAACAAAGTGATCTGAACACAGTAACACTTGATAGAAGCAAAAAAAAATATATTAAGGTCACATAACGTTTCCGATCAGCTTTTTAACATTTCTGAACATTGCAGAAGAATCCTGAAGATTGTCGAACTGTTTGGATTATATACAAGTAAATTAATCAAACATGACGTCGTCCGCTGTGCATTGTCAAATGTACAGGTATCATGTGTCTTTATTAATAGTGTTCAAACCCAGTTTTTCTCGATAAGAAAATCCTGATTCAACTATATACTTCGTATAGGACGAGCTTTGATGCTGCTTGTAAGGTTTTTCTAAAAGATTTACACTAGTGTATCGTACTACATGAAGTATATCATGAATGTTAAGTGCGAATTAGTGACGTAAGAGCTACGTCACGAATGTCAATTATCAATCAAATAAGTTCGAACAAGCCATTTGATGACTTATTTTGCCATTATGGATGAATATTATTACCGTCACGCAATTATCTTAGTTCAAAGCTGTGAAATAATCCAAAGAATGTGTCACGCTTGATAGTTGCATAGAATACACCAAACAAATGAACATGCATAACCTTCGGGTAGACACGTGTACGCGTTGCGGACCTGTTTTGCCTATCCGCGCTGAAGTAAAGATGGAATTTTTAATATAATTTTTTATTTGATTTTGCTTCTTTTTACAGCTGATGATTATTTCGAACCACAGCCATCACCATTCGATTATATTTTGCCACTCAAGAAGGACAAAGGATCAGAGATAAAGCATTTTAAAGGTAATGATTTATAGTGCGATCAGCTGTCGACACGTGAACGCGTCGCGAACCTATTTTGCCTATCCGCGCCGAAGTGAGGATTGTAATATTTTACATAATTTTTGATATGATTTTTGTTTTCTTTTCACAGCTGATGATTATTTCAAACCACAGCCATCACCATTCGACTATATTTTGCCACTCAAGAAGAACAAAGGAAGTGAGATAAATCTTTTTAAAGGTAATGACTTATAGTGCGATTGGCTGTCGACATGGTACGTTCGGTTCGGTTTTGTTTTGTTATGAGATCTACAGTTAGTTTCATTTAACCTGGACAAACTAATGTTTAATAGATTGCAATTTGTATGATCCTAACAGTAAATATTAGTTAAATCTGAAACTGGATTTGGTAAAAGGAAGGGGACTTATCATATGCGTGAAAACTGGGTTACATGTATATACCTGGATTTTTGAAAACGATATCGCCCAGAGTAAGCGTTTGTGAGTGTGTTTTAAACCCTACAATATAAAAACTAAAGACTGTTGATAGTCTCTTTTTCTCTCGCTCTCGCTCTCGCTCCCTTTCTCTCTTCTCTGTGATTTTCGGGCCGATCGGGGGTCATAAAAACCCTTGTTTGGGCTAGTTGTAATGAAAATGCGTCAATTTTCCTTGATCACGTTTTCCAAAAATTCAGCTACATGTAGATGTTTTATTTTAACCGAAGCTTTTATATCAGGGTTACACTTTGAGTTTTATCAAACTGGGCTCCTCAAATCGAGTTTAGGCCGAGCGTTCAGACGGGTTGGGTCACTTTCAGTGATTAGTTTTCTTTTGTTTATTTTAGCCGAGGATTACTTTGACCCTCAGCCATCAGTATTTGATTATTTGTTCAGCCACGCTGGAAGGACAGATGGCAACTTGTTCGGGCTGTAGTAGGTATATTTATTTTGTCGTTATGTGCAACGTTAGCTAACGTTGATTAGTGAAGTAAAGTAATGGAAGTATTTATGTAAGCAATGTCTCTCTTTGCTTTGGAAAGAGATCAAAACAACTGCTCCATATAAGAACCCACTTGCCGCGGGTGGGGAGCCCCCCTGCAGCCTGCTGTCCCCTGCTATCAGGCGCTCTTTTTTCTGAGCGAAAGTTGGCGGAAGTGCAGGAAAATCCACCCCCCCCCCCCCCCACCGTCCACCCCGCGTCCGTCGACTTTCGCTTTGAAAAGAAGGACGCCAGATCGCAGGTTAACACATTTTATATTTCGCATAATTTTTTGCCTTTTGTACATCCATAAACTGGCTTACATTTTAAACAGTTTGTTTTCTTTGTCAGTAACCGGGGAGTAAATGATTATAATAATTGACGACCGATCATGTTTTGCGATTTGATCATACACATTTTTTTTTTTTGTACTCAATAGTCTTAACATTCGCTTTCTTTTCTATTTCAGATCACGTTACCTTACATGAAAATAAATCCTTGCGGACTTCTTCATATTTTAGCTCAAAATACCTGATATTAAAATTAAATGTACAAATTAAAGATCTGCTATTTTTTAACACAAATTGAGTCACTAGAAACGAAAGAATGACATTGATGTCTGCAAAAAGAAAATGTACTTTCATAGTTTTACATTTATTATATTGTAATTTTTTTATTTATTTATTTTTATATATATATGTTAAGAAGATGTAAATAAAACAGTTATAATTCTATTGTCAGTGGTTGGAAACTTTATCAAGTTCTTCCATCTATAAATTTGGGAGAGGTACTGTTTGGTACTGTAGAATAAGACGTCCATCTTGCCTTCACCCATAAGGTCGACACACACGAGACGACTAGTTGCAGGAACAGTTTTCACTTGCCCTTTGATTAGTAAATTCTTTAAAAGGAATCTCAGCTAGAAAACATATTTCTTCTAGACCATTGGTTAGTGTCATTGTTAAACTGGTTTACGGGTTTTGAAGGTGATTACAAACCTTTAACTCTTGAATACTGGGCATTTTGTTTCTGCATTTTTTGCTTTCAAATTTCCCGCGCGCCGCCATGTTTGTTTTCGCAAAGTTTGATGGGAAATTATGACGTCATTGCGTTGTCGTGAGCTTTCAATACGACGGTTTAAGTCAACATCACGTAAATTTATAAATATATATGCATTTTTGACTGAATATTGCACGGTTCTACCGCGAAATCTTCTTCTGTAAACTCCATATTGATATCTTCGACAACGTAATGTCGTCATAAATTACCATAAAGAAAATATGGCGGCCCGCGGGAAATTTAAACTGAAAAAAGAACACTTCACATTCAGTAACCCGTTACGGAGATACCGACTTAAATAAATATAAGCAATACGAATACTTTGGATCTAAAACTGTTTTTCAGCCGAGGTTCCCTTTAAGGTTACAGTATACCTTCGGTGGTGTCTCCAGTGTAATAGCTCTAGCGTCTTGAGATTCACTTAAGATACCAATAACCTAAAGCTTACATAGCTGGCTATCTAAATTTACCTTTCATTTTCTAATGTAATGAATTGTCGAATTTTTTTCGAAGTCGAAATGTGAGCGTCTGAATCCGCAGCTTTCGAAAACTACAACTTCAAGCGATTGTTATGTTTGCTACTTTAAATTTGATTTGTCCTCGGGATTCCGGACCTGAAGCGCTAAAAATCGTGTCTGCGTTTAAAAAGTTTTCAGAAATTAAAAATTCCCCGAGATTTTTTTGATTTTTGATTATATGTTAACCTTGCTACTGTCCTGTTTTTTTAGCTCTTTTAAGTGTCCCTTACAAGCCAAAAATTCACTTTTAGAAAACTGGTTTAAAAAAATATCGCGCGCCATAAACAATCTTCCGATCAAAATGTCATTTCACTGCACAGCACCACACCACACTGCACTGGATTGCACTGGACTGCACTGGACTGCACTGGACTGCACTGGACTGCACTGGACTGCACTGGACTGCACTGGACTGCACTGGACTGCACTGGACTGCACTGGACTGCACTGGACTGCACTGGACTGCACTGGACTGCACTGGACTGCACTGGACTGCACTGCACTGCACTGCACTGCACTGCACTACACTACACTGCACTGCATAGCACTACATAGCACTGCACCGCACCGCACCACACCACACGGCACCGCACTGCACCGCTGGGGGTAACGCGGGGGGTAGCGCGAGGGGTAGCGCGGGGGGTAACGCGGGAGGTAGTGCGGGGGTTAGCGCGGGGGTTAGCGCGGGGAAACAGGGAGCATGGGGCGCTTTGGGAAGGATGCGAAACGCGAAGCGCGTTAGTCTTCTGTTCCCTACCGACGTCAGCACCACCACGCGTAGTCGCTGATTCATTTTTGCCACGGCTACGGTTTTAGCTGAGATTCTGTGTGTTGAGAACCAATCAAAACGCTTGAAATCGAGTAACTGCGATCCAGTTTTTAAACAAATAAGAATATTCCGATGCAGCGCATTTAAGTAGCGTTTCTTCCTGTCATTTCGTCATTGAAATTCATGGGATGACTTGCGATCAGGCGTTTTGGTACCGTGACCAATCGAACTCTAATAACAAGGAATTGTGCTTCTTTAGAATACCAGGAAGACAAATAAAATCCCGCAAACAAACAAACAAACAAAAAAAAAACAAACGTCAAACCACGATAACATTTTAATCTTGAGTTTATTTATTTCAGTTTTTATTAGCACTTTCAAGCAGTTCTACTCTTTTGGATCGAGTTACCAGACGATCGGACCGGCACAACTTAAAAATCTGACTACATAATTTTTTTAACCTGATCTACAGGTTAGCAGATTGCCACTATGATTCAACGGTCCTACCAAGCTCGTCAGTTTCTGTTGCTACTGCTTGTTTCATGTTTATCTAGCTTATTTTTATCTTTATTTTGATCCTGATCCTGATACGGATTCTAATTTTCCAGCCACGCTTTTTTCGTTGCAGGTTGGCTTTCTTGTTGCCATAGTTGAAAACAATCTCCACTCCCGTTTTACACTGCCCTGTGTCCCCCAAGTGCTTGACTTCCATTTCTTTGGTTAACTTGTCGGCCAGCTCAGATCCAAATGCACCTAAGAGAGGTCAAAACAACACGTTTTTAGGAACAACACTTATTTGAATGAACTCACCATAGATATCGTTAAATTTCTTGTTTCGTGTACTTTCTCATATTATTACTACTAAGCCAATGTGTGTGAGCACAGGTTTACCATCCTGTTTTTCTGTGGTGTACTGTGGCTTTGAATGGTGCGTCGGTTATAAATTTATGCTTTTCTAAATGGGATATTTAGAGATTTTAAAACAGATGATATAATAAATGTTACACAATAAAGAATTCGGGGTATAAGAAAGTGATTGTTCATTTTTTCATCTAAAAGTCAGGTTTGAACGGGTTATCGGTAACGGTGACAAATTCACTCACTCACTCACTCACTCCTTCCATCAGCAGTAAACTTAGTGACTTAATGCTTTGTTACGAATGCGTTTCTTAACAAGAACAAAGTGAATCCAGCGATAACAATAACTAATTTGTTGTTAACGAATATAAACAACAATAAGCTTAAAGATGTTTCGCATTTGGAGTCTTTAATGCAACATTAAAATCGATCTAAAAGGATTTTTCAACCGAGACACACGTTTTGATGCGTATCAACCTTGAAATAAGAAAATATAGTCTTAACTCAGCATGTGTTCCTTTCGTGGTCGAGTGGTTTATTGTGTGGGGGATAGGAGTCGGGAGACGCGAGCTCAAGTCCAGCTCAGGACTTTCTATCCTTTTCTGTTCTTCTTCCTTCTTCGGGCTAGACACTATAAAAGTGATGCACTGTTTGTTTTTGCGTGCGTCAAAAATCCTTACGTTTAATTTTAAAAAAATATCGAACCGTGTCAGTGTGAAAACATAAGATTACCGCAATATTGCGTTACGCATTAGCATTTCTTATTCACGGGTTGGCTCTTAGGAGCCTTTGATTTTTTTTATGTCACTGAAGAGGCTGACTTGTTTTCACTAAACTACGGACATCAGTGTGTAAAAAGAAAATGTGTTCCATATAATAAGATACGAAATTACCGAGGTCGATTACGGAAGTTAGGGATATCAGGTTACCTGATACCCCTCGTTAAAAACGCTTAGAAATATAAATACGATGGTTAACTTTGTTGTTATGTGTTTTTTTGTCGATTTAAAGCTTGCAAAAGCGGTGTTTCATTCACTCAGAAACAGAGTGAATGGCAAACCGTGTGTGCCATGATCTTAATTTCACCGGCTCGGCACGTGTTTCAGCAACTTGCGTTTACCTAATGGTCGAGCATCGAGCCTATTGATAAAAAGATAAAATCGATCTCATTAATAAATATTTTGATTTCATTGAAATAAGTACTATGAAGCAGATTGCATATTTACCAGACAGCAAATTGTTCAGTTCTTGTTCAATCTCTGAAACCTTTGAGCAGTTAACTATCTTGTAGTAGTAATGCGATTTCTGGATAAGAAAAAATAAAAAAATGATTAGTATTCAGTCTACAAGAAAACGGGACATGACAAAAAAAAAGCTGTGTGGATTTGTTTTTAGTTAAAGTACTTCATCAAAATACAATGGCTCCTTATATAATTATTTCCTACAGTTCACTTCGTCGCGGAGAGACCTACCCCCACTATACCCCTGAAATTCGGACACCTCAGTCGATAATATTGACATTCAGCTTTGTCTCAGTTTAATTTCCGTATGTATATATATATTTGTATGAAAAGACAATCAGACAAACTCCCTGAGCTAACAACTACATATGTCCAACATAAGAATGTCAGTCCTCGATTTCCTAGCAATAACTGAAAAACTCAAGGAAAATAACAAAATCAACAAATTACGTATTTGCATGTCAATGGCAACGCGGTGAAGCAAAAAACGTCCACTGACAGCAACCACTGAGTTTTTGGTTGTTTACCATTTACTCCAAAATTCTGGAAGGTTTGGATGCCGGGAATTTTAATGGTAAGAACATTTCTGAGTAAAATCCGTTAAACAGTACAAAAGAAATCAACGAAGCTTCGCTTTATATGAGTGGAAACGACGGTAGAAACACCCGAAACGACAACCAACGATATCACAAAAACTCGTAAGCCACAAAACCGTCTAAAATGGACATCATTTGCGCCCAAATTGCATAAAAGACGCAACGAAAACCCAATGTTGAGGTAAGTGAAGTTTATTTCTACATTAATAGCTTTATATTAGCATATATAAGACTAAAGTGAATTTCCCATACAAAGTCTATAAATCGTTCGTTGCGTAATATCAAAGAACCATCACATACTGAGCTTGGGCTGCCTTTGGTCAAACTAGAATAAAGGGCGTTGTCTTTTGTTTATTATAAACGAAACTACCAACTGTGATTTTGGTTGTTAAAGCGTATGCTAACTTAAATGTAACTTCCCCAAAATGTAACTTGTAGTCAGTTTAACTTTAGACTGATTATATTCATTTATTATTAAGCAACTCTTTTCATATAAGAAACATTTTGCAATGAACATTTTACTCTCGCTTAAATTGCTTAAATTGCTTAAATTGCGTTCACAACTGCGAGGATCATTCTTCATTTGATTTCATTTCCGCAGTTCATATATGATTTATTTCATATATATCATTTCACACTCATTCCTTTCACGGGAACATATGAACCTACAATTGACCTGCTCCCAACATCAGTGGCTTCATAGCTCAGTTGGTAGAGCATCGCACCGGTATCGCGAGGTCACGGGTTCGAACCCCGTTGAAGTCCTGAATTTTTTCAGGCTTCTTTTCGCAATTGCTTAAATTGCGTTCACAACTGCGAGGATCATTCTTCATTTGATTTCATTTCCGCAGTTCATATATGATTTATTTCATATCTATCATTTCACTCTCGCTATAATTATATGTTAATCATGCGAACCATATGTTGCAATCAATCAAGTAGTCTTAAATATATGTATACTCAATTAACGATATAGAACAAATAAAAGAAGCATTGTAAGTCAGAGTAAGTTTAGAAGAAAGTTGAAGAAGCGAACGACAAGACGAACTATAAGCTTGTAGAGAAGAGATGAGCAATAAGTTAAATAAACCTATTGTTGTGCTGTACATGTTATCTGGTCCTCTGCGTTGCTTGGGCAGTAGTCCGCCCCGAGGAGCGTAAGACTTCGCAATCCTTAACGCACACATCCACTAGTGGTAACATACCTCAACGTATTCTGGTTTGTCTGGTTCTTTCACCATCTTGGTAGTGACTTCCTTCTGGTAGCCATGACCCTCAAGATCTGCCTTCTTTAACATTTTCCGTATCTTAGACGCTGGGGCATGAAAGTCGCGGTTGTAAAGCTTCACTTGCAATGATTCTCCGGTATTGGCCTCTGAGAATTTAGAAAAAAATAATTGTCATGTAAAACATCTTGCCATTGTTATAAGTGTTCTTTATTATTCCAATACTTTGATGCTCTCTTCTTAGTAATCAAGGAATCTCGTTTATACGCGGGACGAAAACGTTCAGGAGCAGCCAACGCCGAATTGTTTCGCTGGAAAGTTGAGCGAAAGGCCTTAGACATCCTAAAAATTCATAATAAATTTAATGTTGTCTATGACCGATGTAGTAAAGAGACAACTTGTACGAAGAGGTCGAATGTCCCATCCTCATCGCCAATTTAATGTTGTCGGTTCGTAGTAGGACATTCGGCCTCTTCGTACAAGTTGTCTCTCAGCACTACATCGGTCATCGCCCCTAAATACGAATACTTATGTCTTTTATAGTAGAGTTTCCGCCACTAGATTTTGCAGGTATCACGGATGTTCGATCCAGGCCCTCCCTACAGTAACGCCATTACAATAAATCGCCTCAAACTATCGTAACACTAATCGGGAAATTTAACGCCTTTTTTTTCGGAAGGATAAAACAATGTCGTTTTGGATGCGAAACAAGGTTTGCTAAGATTTTCGGGAAGGTAGAATCAGCTAGTAAATGTGGGGGATAAAATTTTTTCCCTTAAAATTTTCTGCCGCTGAAATATTCAGCTGAGGGAAGCGAAAAGGTTCAACTGTAAGCTTTCACATTGTTAATCGGGCAGAATGCCAAGTCTGCCAGATTAAAAAAAATGAGTAGTGATTCTCGGTCACTTTGTGACGCCTGTTCTAGAAAGTTCTAGAAAATTCTTTTTGAAGTGTTTTTGAGATAAGAGTATCAAAGGTAAAGAGTTTACCATTGTTAATGTTTTGTAGTGATGTCAAACACGAAATGATTATATATAGAACAGCAAAGAGGAGGATATGAAGTGGCATTTCGAAGGGAAATTCAGCCATAATCAGTTTTTAGCAACACGAGCTGGAAAACTTCAATTTTTGACAAATGAATTGAAAACAGACCTTCGGCTAATCATCTAAAAAGTTCTGCTTATCGACTCATCTTCTCAATGCCTGTGTTTTAAATAGTAGACGCAAGTGCTTGTTTACTTTGAAGGACCGAGCGTTTTCTCGAATGGCTACACATTTAGAAACATATATCATGCTGTAGCGTTTACCGAAGTCTGGAAAATCCATTTGAAGTCCACAGATCGGTTTTAATTTTTCATAAAATAGAATAAAAGGGTAACTGTGTAGTGCTATGTACTAATATGGTAAAAACAGGAATGTCAAATATCACAAAAATAGCACCAAAAAACGAATAACAGTCGTCCAATTTTTCAGTCGTTAAACAGTCGTTTAATTGTTCATACTGAGTTTGAAGTCAAAGAATTGCTTCCTGTATTCACGAGATAAAAATGACCACAAAGTGACGTCATATCACTTGACATAGGAACTTCAAGGTCATAAAAGATAGCAACTAATTGATTTTCAATCTGTAACTCGTTTGTAGTTTGTTACTAACAAGAACTCTACGAGTTGTGAAACTGGGCAATAAGAAATTGAGAATTTGAAGCATAGCCAGTAGTGTAACTGTCTCATAATCGAAGATTCACTGTGATGCTGTGGAATCCATTGACTGTTTATTCTTCATTTCGTAGTTGTAATAGGAGGATTTTACATAGAGTTGTGAAAAGTGAAAAACGACGGGAGAACCATTATCAATATCGTGAAAATGAAAATCAATTTACAACAATAGAAAAAGGAAAATGACGAAACAAAACATATCAAGTAAAACTATCTTAAATTATTGCCGGATTTGGCGAGAGTTCCGATCGATAGCGATGTCCTTTCCTTTCTTTTCGAAGAACAGATCAATGGACCTTCTATTGCATGCATGAGTGATTGCGAAAGACTGATTGAAGGTTTCAAATGACCTCAACTAGTAACGTGCGAGACGGATCACTTTGTGTGACCGGATAAACGACCGTTAAACAAATCATAACAACTGGATTAATTCTCGTGCCTTAGGGGTACTTACAACATCCTAAAACCCGACTTTACTACTCGTAGAGTTCTTGTTTTCTTTAAAAGTACTACAGTAGTAATATGACGGAAAAATCAGTACAACGCCATTCCAAGCGTTTTCCCAACACAATCCTCGTTGGGTTCCCTGTGCATTCATCATTGGCTGCCCCAAACATGGACATCCCTGAACATTCTTAAAACAGAAGAGCAATGACAAACAAGACAACTTTTGAGAGCTTTATATAAGACAAAAAAAGGTTCTTTTTCTTTACTGTCAATTAGATCAGGGTGGGTTAATCACGTGTTTGTGGTTAATCCATCCCTTTCTTGGCATTGAGAATACAGACACGTGCAGACACGATGTATAGAGTGTTTTCACTGACGTCATATCAAAATACAGAAGCAGTTTTCGATTCTAAAATGTTTATGGAATTGTAGAGAGTTTAAAACTACACATCTGGGCCAAATTTTGAAGAGCAAGAGCATTTCATTCAAGAGTTATAGGCGAATGAGTATAGACATTTTTAGTAAGAAATGTATGGAGCGGCCAAAGTGGGACACCAACATGGCGGCCAAAAATTTTAAGACTTTGAAGTCTTAATAACACCAAATATCTCATCACAAAATATTGTATTCACTATAAAAGGCATGAAATCGGCTTATAAGCATCTATAATTCATTAATAACTTTCAACTAGTTCAATTTTGTTTATTTTCACGGCTCATCTGAAATAGCGTGACGAATTGCGTGACACATTTACAACCTTTATAAATCGAAAACGAAACATCGTTAAAACCTGAAACTTTTTGTGAAAGATTATAACACTGGTATCCACATACCATGTTAGAAACAGCTTTGTAGGATGTATACTTTAGATTTTTTATTTTTTATGACGTCATGTGAAAACACTCTATAATGTTTGCTGTATGACTTGAACACTGAACTCCACCTCTTATGGCTCTTTCCTGGCAGAAAGAAATTTTAAACGTCTTGAGTCATCTAGAGAAAATGCGAGGGCTGCATAACGTAGAGTGTAACTACAACTGTAAAGTATATCATTTCATCAAAATGAAACTATTTTACGTGTATGATGAACGGAAAATTTATTACAGTAAATTCCCACATAAAAACCCCAGTGGATTAGAGCATTACAGTGAAACCTTTAATACATAAAACACCTAGTAGCTAGACCTGTTTCAGCCTGATATTTGATATAGGTTCTTATTTGGACAATTATTTGATATTTGGCATTCTTGGGAGTTTAACGGTTTATCAGCAAAAAAACAGTGTCATCCCTGACAAAAGTAAGACTCTATTCACGAAACTAAACAACCTGGGGCCGGATTCACGAAGCCCTCCTAAGTCAAGACATATCTTAAGTATTGTCATTCCAACAATAGGCTATTGTTAAGAAACAATACTTAGGATATGTCTTAACTTTGTCTTAGGCGTGCTTCGTGAATCCGGCCCCTGGTTTGTAACTTGACATCTGATACCGACAGTATACGAGAACGTATTCATGAAGGTTGACTTGTAAAATACAGACCCTTAGATGTGGGTGTACGCTGCATTTGTTTCGTTCTGTCCAGTTCATGGAAAGCTGGTGAATCTAAAATAACTGAAACAGTAGGTAGATGAACAATTCTCCAACAAAATCAGACTTACCGACAGCCGCGGAAAAGAGAAGCAACCCCGAAAGCACTAAGTTGAACACAGCAAGCATCGCCATCTTTACTGGAAGAGGCTTTCTACGACAGCTAAGCTGTTATCCCTGTAACTAAAAACACTTTCGTTAACCGAATAACTTGTTTGGGCCGGGGTAATTCAGAGGAAAAATTTCGTATACTATTTATGGCAAAGGCACACAACTTGAACAAATCATGGCCAATTCTTTCAAGTTTAGCTAAGTTTATCACCTAAGATATAAGTATTTCTTGTATGAGAAAGGTAGTTACTTTCAATTTGGGGCAGTTTTGATCCAAAAATGTCAACATCGCTTGGACATAGCTGCTGTAAATGCAAAGTTAAAAGTAAAAAGAAGCCACTTGCCTCTCAGTTCTGTAACTAGGTCACTTCGATCACTTGTGAGGAACGAGGTTGAAAATGGCTCTTCTGCTTGATGAAGATGGCTATCAATTGCAGTCTGTTTTATGTATCTAAACATGGGAACTTTGAAGTATGTATTTACTATTTTCCTGCCTTTTTGCTGATTTCCAATTACTCAGGTGCGTTTCTACATTAAAATTGATTAAACAACAAAATTTACTTGACCAACGTTGCTTGTCTTTTTCTGATTTGAAAGCGAGATTTAATTCATTTGGATTATTAACACAAGTCAGTTTCGTTTGTCATGTTAAATGATTGCCTTTATGTCATTCAATTAACATAAACCTGCAATCATCATTTGTGAGGAACGAGCTTAGTTGAAGATGGCTCTCAAGCTTGATAAAGATGGCTATTAATTGCAGTCTATATTATATATTTTATCATGAGAACTTTGAATTATTCATTTAATATTTTCTTGACATTTTACTGATTTCCAATTACTCAGGTGCGTTTCTACATTAAAATTGTTTAAACGACAGAATTTATTTGACAAACGCAGCTTGTCTTTTTCCGATTTGAAAGCGAGATTTAATTCATTTGGATTATTAACACATTTAGTTTCGTTTGTCAGGTCAGATGATTGCCAATTTGTTATTCAATTGACCACAAACCTAAAAATCGCGTTAAACAATTTTGTTTACAATTTTTTATGCTGTCATTGAAAGCGGCACTGAAATATTGGAATATGATAGTTTTCCAAGATGAACTAAGAACTCGTGCTTCGAGACTAGAGAGGGACTCCTAGTGACAGGTATGCACTTCATATTTTTAAGGATTAAAAATTGGTATCGCGTTTGTGCCCACACACCTGTTTCTTAACAAACAAACACTGAAGCAATTAAACTAGTTTATTTTAACTATTAACCTATTGCGAATCCAAACAAAGTGTGGAGCTTGTTTGTTTAGGATGAACCAGTCATTCAGCTAATAATGATGTATAGCTAGCATGGCAGAGAAACTTTTGTGAACAGAATCAATGTTTTATGTTTACGTTGAGATATTGTCTTGAATATTAGAATGCAAAGTATACATCATTATGAGCTGAATGACTGGCATCCTCACTTAAGACAAACTACATCCTTTGTGTCGGTTCGCAATAGGTTAATCAGTAATAGCAAAAATAAACTATTAGTGTTTCTAAATTTAAAGTTCGTTAAAGACAGGTGTACGGACATAAAATTTCTCACAAATGTCAGTTTCTGTCATTTCTGTGTAGGAATATAATTTGTTCAACTTTTGTCAAGCAAATACCTAAGTAAACAAACTTATCGCGGAAATTGAAGGTTATTGAGAATAAACTATAAAGAAGATAAACTAACATTATACCCACATAGTGAAGTCAACGGTGAAAGCTTGAGAAAATCAGAGCTTATTCTGACAAGGTTTTCAATTTGCTTTTAATTAACTATGTTTAAATAGTTATCAATTAAAAATATATCTCGTCATTTGACAAGGTAACTTGTTATATTCCACGCTGTCGATGGAAAAAAAAAGAATCGGGCCAAAATCTTATTCCAGCAAAGTTGTTCTTATCATTAAAAATTTATCTCAAAGCCTCCACGGTAGAGCGAGAATGTTTGTCGAAAACTTGAAGATGAACCCTTAGGTCACATGCTAGACCAGAATCTCGTGTTGTGGGTGTAACAATGGCTTAAAATAAACTATTTTAATGTGTGTTATTTTTAATTCTGGCTTGTAAGTTCGTTAAAGACAGGTTTGTGGACACAAAATTGACACCAAGTGTAATTTTCTCACAAATATCAGTTTCTGTCATTTATGTGTGGGGAAAATTATGATTTGCTCGACTTTTGTCAAACAATTCTTTATTCGCCTTAGTAAACAAACTTGTCGCTAAACTCAAAAGTTATCGAGAATAAACCAAGAAGATAATCCAACATAATAAACATACATACCCATAAACATACATACCCAATATACCGGAGGGGTACTCCCACACAAAAATGACGGGGGTGCTCGTCATAACTTTTAGGACTTTTAGGGTTCAAAATTAGGGTGCTAAAACCGAAAATGGGCACCGTTAAAAATTACAGTGATACTTTTAAGGTTATTGAAACGAAAAAATATGACAGAATATGGCATGTCTTGTTTTAGTATTGGTACCTCTTAGGGGTAAAAATTCCATTTAAGTCACGCCCATCAAACGAGAGTCTGGTACCTTTTAGGGTGTTTTTCAAACATTTCCGACGAGCATGCCCGAGCGACCCCGTCATTGAATCCTGCACAAATATTGGGATATACACTGTACAGGTTTCCCAATATGAAATACTAAAAATTCGTGCTTCGAGACTAGAAAGGAATTCCGATATTAAAACCACGTGGATGCTCTTCGCACTATATTTACGGATTAAAACATTGATTCATTTCACAATATTTTCTATGCCGTTGAAACCGGCAGTTTCGAAATATAATGGAATATTATGAATATAATGCATGGTTTTAACTAGCCAAACGGAAAAACCGGTTCTAATCGTGTTTTTAACCAATGATATTTCGAGAGAATGAATCAATTTGAACACTCGAAGAGAGTCAATAGATTAATTAACCTATTTATTAACGTTTATTTTTCTTCTTGTAATTCATTGTGTGTGGCAAAATAAATAAAAATAAAAAAAATAAACGAGTTTATATACGTCGAATTGGGTGTGACAGGACTGCGCGACTCCCGCGTTCGTGTTTTTAGCCGTTCCCATAGTTTCGCTCCGACTCGGCCAGTCTTTTAGGAAAAGTCCTTTCTTGTATGATATAATTGGCTCCTTAAAAAATATCGTATAGCAATGGTTGCCTTCACTACATGCCATTCTTCCGCGAGAATTTGTTTTAAGTTAGGCACTGATGCTTTTTTTTTAAGTTAGGCACTAGCCTATTGTGTTTATCGTGTTTTCAACCAATCAGATTTCGAGAAAAATGAATAAATCCAGCCAATCACAATGATTCACTAAATCTTCAATATTTCTTATTTCTCTTAATTTTACTAATCCTTTGAGAAAATATTTCCTCCCAAACATACCCAAAAATTTACAAAACACCCCATAACATAGATTCATGAGACGAGCAGAAATTTTTTGGATTGCTCGAAACGTGGACGAGATATTTCCATTAAAGCCATGTCAGGTGGCAAAAAAATGGCGTTCATGTGGACCCCCGCCTTATGTTTTCTTTTTTAACCGTTCTATTGAATGACTGGAACTCTTTTTCCAATATTGCAATATCTACTGCTGGTCTGGCCCATTTAAACGCGCCCTGTAAAACTATTTAAAGGAATAATTATCGCTACTACTTTCTTGATAGTTTTGGGAAATTTTGGCTTTTAATCTAGTATTTTTTTGTTATTGTTTTTGCCTTTTCACAGGTGTTTTTCCTACAGTGAAAAACCGGGTTAATTATGAACTGAGCACCAGCCATCGTGTGCGTGACTTAACACATTGCAAACAAGAGCTACGCATAATTGCAGCTTAAACATCCCCTCTGCTGTTAATTCAATTCCGCCATCCGCCTATGTTTGTTATCATGTTAATGTTTTTTGTTTATTATTCGGGACCCGTTTTATTTTATTTATTATGTCATTTGTCTTGGACAATAGACAAAGTATCAATTAAAGTAGAAATAACAATTACAATGTCAGTTATTACTTTCACAAGGATCTGAGGCCCTTTTCACCAGGAGCAGGCTGAAGAGGCTTGTTAATTTCCTCGAGGCATTCGTTCCTGCACTCCTGGCTTTGGCTACAAGTTGTGCAACCAGCCATGCCGCCTTGTTTTCGGTTCAAAAAACTGTTAGCTTTGTCCTCGCCCAAGGAAATACTTTCTGTGAAAGCAATTTATTATCAGTGAGTGAAAGAAAGATTAACTATTGTATTCTTGTTAAGTGTGCAGATTAAAGCTAAAAAGAACAGCTCAACACTGTCTTTCATCATTGGGATGAAATATTACAACTCTTTCACTTTCCTGGGTCGGGTTGTTCAAAGCACGATTAAGCTAATCCAGGATTAGCGTCAATTTTGCCAGTTAATTGACTCAGCAATCGAAAATTTTCCAAAGTTTTCTGCCCTTCAGTTTTAACTTAAACTGGTCTTCACTACTAGCTATAAATGATCTTTTAAAAACATTTTTTAAAAACAAAGAAATGAAATCCTCGGTTAACTTTTAATACGGGATTAGCGTTAATAGGCTTTCGAACAACGGAGCCAAGTAGGAAGAATTATACAGCTGATTAATAAAGCACCCGACGAATCGATTCGGCGGAAAGATGTTCGGAAGGCCTTTAATTATCGCCTTCGGAATGAATAGGACTAAATACTGGAGTTTTTTTTTTCTGTAAAATATCGTAGTTATTATAAAACACACAAGCACATTGTAGTCAAATAAAAATGGCTTATATTTTAAGCACGAATTTTAAACGTATTTTGAATACAAATACATTCAAAATAGCCTTCCAAACAGTTTGCAAACGAGTTGGAAAATTTATAATGTATTTTTAAAAGATTTGTGAACTGTTTTTAAAACTATTTTTTACGGTGTTGAAACGTATTTGAAATATATTTTAAAACGTATATGAGGATTTGAATTCATCTACACTCTGAAAAGGTTTTTAAAATAAAATATATTTCAGTATCGTTTTAAACAGGTTTAAACATCGTTAAAATAAGTCAAAAACTACTTAAAAACTATATTTAAAGCACGAATTTTAAACGTATTTTGAATACAAATACTTTCAAAATAGCCTTCCAAACAGTTTGCAAATAGTTGGAGAATTTATAATGTATTTTTAAAAGATTTGTGAACTGTTTTTAAAACTATTTTTTACGGTGTTGAAACGTATTTGGTGCGGATCTGAATTCATCGAAACTACACTCTGAAAAGGTTTTAAAAATATATTTCAATATCGTTTTAAACAGGTTTAAACATCGTTAAAATAAGTCAAAAACTACTTAAAAAACATGATTTAAATACATATTTTTCATATATTTTTCAAAAATATATTAAAAATAGTTTTTCAAAATACATTAAAAACAGTTTTAAAATAGTGTTTGGTTTGGTCAGGGAATTGTTTTGGGCAAGGAATGAAGGACGATGTAATTATTTACCTTTAGCTGTACCTAGACTCGCTACTCAATAAATTCAATCGAATTTTCAATGGTCGTTTTAGCATTTCGTTTCCTTAAAACCGCTATTGCAACGGCCAAGTTCCCTGTGTGTTCTGTATCTGTACCGCGTATAGTCGAGTTTTTAAACATGAGCCTTGTGCTTGGGAAATTGGGCGACCACTCCCTACACTATCGACGATAAATAATTTTACTTAAACTTACTTACTTACTTGCTTACTTACTTACTTACTTAAATAACTGAAACAGGAGATAGATTAATAATTCTCAAGCAAAATCAGACTTACCGACAGCCGTGGAAAAAAGAAACAAACACAAAAGTACAGCGGTGAATTAAGAAAGCATCACGATCTTCACTGGAAGAGGCTTTTTATGAAAGCGAAGCTGTTATCATGTAACCAGAAACACCTTTGGTTAACTCAAGAGCTTGTGTGAAGGTTATTTATGCCCTTGAAGGACGGTTGCTTACCATAAAAATGTTGACATAGATATTAAGCGTGTACAGCAAGTCAAGAAGAGCGCGTACCTGTTAACAGGCGCTTACAAAAAGGAGCCTTTATTAAAAGATGACACGCGCGCATGCAACCAAGCGTGCACGCAAACCGTGAAGAAACAGATGATAAACAGGTTACATGTAGCAGCATGTTTTTTCTGTGCTCAGCAACGTGGAAAGACCATATATAAAAGGCGTTTTGTACTTTAATGCTGGTTCAAGCAGATCGTGTTTTACGCTGTTGTGGAGTAAAAATCTAAAAAGTCATCAGTGATATGCTTGACCTTTCTTAATTTTAATCACTATACTTCAAAAAATATCCTTTTATAGCCTTGGCATTTTTAAAATATAGAGAACAGGAAAGGTTTTACACGTGACTCCTGCAAATCATGAAATAAAAAATAAAACACTTGTCTTCATGAAGGTGGTATGAATCTAACTGTTTAAATTGGAGCTCTTAAAAGAGACTACAATTTCATGTTTTATAAAAAAATAACTGAACTTAACTTAGCTCTACAATCGCATGCCGAATTCAATGATCCCATGCACGATTGCAATCTTCCCGAACAGGCCTAATATCAACTGGATGAACAATATACAACAGAAATACATTTTTCAACGCGAAAACAGGGAACAGAAACAAAAAGAAAAGTTAAGGCCTAAACAGAGAGAAGAAAGGGAATTCATTTAAACGAATACCGTCTTAGAAAATGACTTATATAAACCAGTTTATTGTTTGCGCCGTTTAGTACTTTGACTAGAATGGGGCGACCGCTATTTAAAGGTATTATGTAATGCAGATTCTGAAAACAAGATTGGACCGTGAATTGCACTGCAATGCGTTTGCAAAAGTAAACTATCCAACACTGCATCCATTGTCGAACCGCAATAAGATTGGGGATAAATTTGGCGACCCGACAATGGTCACAGTGCGAATGTATGGGAGGGTGGGTGGGGAAATGAGTTCCGCCGTCAGCCCCCAGGACTTGCCCGTATGTAAACCGCATCGCCTCGTACTTGCACAATCCCCGCCGCACTGCAGTTGAGCCAAAGTGATAATTTATTCATATGTACTAATCTTATATGCGTTACTTTAATGTATGCAGTGTGAATAGTAAACTATCCAACACTGCATCCATTGTCGAACCGCAATAAGATTGGGGATAAATTTGGCTCCCATCCCTTTGTGTCATTCAGTGTCCTTCTGTTTACCATACTAACGATGGGCTCCTCCCCAATACTAATAACTAACTCAAGAGGCCATCGATAGGTTGCCCAAGATATCTACCCTGCAACGTAGTCGTAACTCCCCAACACTAGACCCCAAACCTAAACCCAAACCTTAACCCGATAGCCCTGGTGGGAGAGACTGTCCACCTTGACTCACAGACGTTTCTTCTCATGAGGTCTCCTCCCTGGGCTGTCCGAACGCACACACAAACCGTTTCAACTGATTAATGTCTTGCCAAGTACTGGTAGACTGTGCATCCGCATTCGAGGCCAGCCTCGCCGAAGCCCCAGTTGAGTTCCAAACCTTCGCCAGAGGTGGTCGACACCTGACTTGTCAGCGAGAACAGACTAGTAAGAGTCCTTGAAGACATACCGAGGCAAATCCGTCACCGTGTTTGACGAGAAAGGCTTCTTCAGCATCCACAAGTTTAAGTACCGCGCATCGTGACACACTCTCGGCTTCGTGGGTTCAACCGTTACGGATAGTACTAAATTAGGTGGTTTACGTGACCAACCTTACCCACGACCAAGATCGCACCGGTTTGCAGGCGACGTGAAAGCGTTTTCCGGATAGATCTTCCAAATTGTTTACAGGATACGTTATTCCTCAGTGTATATTCTGTGGGTGGCCGGTCGGAATTGTGACGTTTGCCGTTGAACGCCCCCAGTTTAAAAGGAATATCCCTCATCCACAGATTTAAAAATCGTGCGTCATGACATAATCTGGGCTTACTTGGTTCAACGGTCAGCGGCAAAACTAGGTGCGGTAGTTCAACTTCACTGGTTTTTCCCATCAACGTTATTGCCCCTGTTTGCAAACGTTCAAGCAAAGTTTCCCTTACAAAGTGAGCAAAAGGCTTACAGGCGGGGCTATTTTTAAAAAACTCTCATGGCGGGCGGTCTGATTGATAGTGACGGCCTTTAAAGCTGCCAGAGAATGGCTGAAAAATTCAAAAATGGAAACTCCATCGCGGATCCAACTTAATATCTTAACTTGTTCCGGTGAAGGGTTGTCACCCACAATTCTGCACCATTTATCGTGGTGTTTGTGGAGTTCACCTGCGCGAAAGGCGTTTGGATCTCTAAATAATAATTTTGCTGGGTCCGCTAATTCTTCTCCATTTATCACTCTGTGTATGTATTGTTCTGAAAATTCCCGGACTGTCACCCCTGAGCTAACCTCCAGTGCCGTTCCCATCCAATCCACCCACGTGATTGGCTTTTGCGGCATCTTTGCATATTGTGCAACTTTTTCATCGAACTGTGGGTCAAACTCCCATTCCCAGGGGAGACTTGTGGTGATCTAGGTATGAAAACAAAGGAATAATAAAAAAAAACAAAGGGAACCGAGGTTAGCAGAGGGGTGACAGTCATGACCCAGCAATAGACTGGGGGAGTGTGTTTAGATACTCTTTTTCACAACTGCCACTTCTCTACTAGAGGAAAAGGAGGAAGAAAATTCCTAAAACGAGAGGCAAGGGTGAATAAACGTAGAATAGCGATTCATTGCCACATTATACAGTATTTATTGAAATACAGCATTACATAGTCAGCAATTTCTGACGCAATAGTAAACAAATTCTGTTCTTTGCGATCTTAGATATAACCCATGTTCATTTGTTATTATTAATGTTCCTAGGTCGGGAAGCAGGTTCAGACGGGCGTCCGCGCTGTTCCCTCCTTCTTTTGAAACAATTGACAGCGATATGCCCAAGCTTCCCACAACTATAATTTCAAAAGGAAAAGGCAAGATACTCTCAGACGCTTTATAATCGTAGAACTAGTTCATAAGTATTCAAGATATCTGCGCCCATAATACATTCTCTCACCCGATTGCCAATTTTTTTTTCTTTTTTTTTACTTCCGCGGCCAATATTATTCACATTTGAAAATCACAACAAACGCCTATAGGGTTTCACTTCCGTCGCCAATAATATTCACATTTGCAAAATAATAACAAGCTCTTTTTGAGTTCCCCTTCCGCGGCCAATCTTAACCACGTTTGAAAAAATCATAACCAACGCTTATAGAGTTTTACTTCCTTAGCCAATAATATTCACATTTAAGAAATCATAACAAATTTTGACGAGTTTCAATCCGTGGCCAATAATATTCACATCTTCCAGAACATAACAAACAATTACGAGTCTCATCTCCGTGGCCAATAACATTTCACATTTGCATATAACAATCTCTTACGAGTTTACTTCGAGGCCAATAACATATCACATCTGCATAAACAAGCTCTTGCGCGTTACACTTCGTGGCCAAAAACATATCACATCTGCATAAACAGCTCTTGCGCGTTTCACTTCGTGGCCAATAACATATCACATCTGCATAAACAAACTCTTGCGCGTTTCACTTCGTGGCCAATAACCTATCACATCTGCATAAACAGACTCTTGCGCGTTTCACTTCGTGGCCAATAACATATCACATCTGCATAAAAAAGCTCTTGCGCGTTTCACTTCGTGGCCAATAACATATCACATCTGCGTAAACAAGCTCTTGCGCGTTTCACTTCGTGGCCAATAACATATCACATCTGCATAAACAAGCTCTTGCGCGTTTCACTTCGTGGCCAATAACATATCACATCGGCGTCAACAAACTCTTGTTCCGTGGCCAATAACATTTCACATTTGTATATAATACACTCTTACAAGTTTCACCCCCGTGGCCAATACCATTTCACATATCTGAAGGGGTTCCGTAGTCA
The DNA here is from genome assembly GCA_022457155.1 of Cladopsammia gracilis. NCBI lineage: Eukaryota > Metazoa > Cnidaria > Anthozoa > Scleractinia > Dendrophylliidae > Cladopsammia > Cladopsammia gracilis. The sequence continues at coordinate 1,705,979 of JAJGOT010000034.1, forward strand.
GCCGAAAATATGACCATTATTTGCAATAACGAACTCACAAGGAGTTCTTACTCCGCGGCCGACGCAATGGCCATTATCGCCAACAATAGACTCTTACGAGTCAACTCCGCGGCCAATACATTTCACATATCTCAGGAGTGCCGTGGTCAATATAAAACATGACCATTATTTGCGATAACAAACTCACAAGGAGTCCTAATTCTGTAGCCTACGCAATGGCCATTATCGCAAATAAAAAACTCTTACGAGTCCACTCCGGGGCCAATAACATTTCCCATCGCGCATCACTCTCAAAAGAAAGTATTACTCCCGTGGCCAACAACACTTAATAAAATAATAATTTCAGAACTAACACGTGTTAAAGCGAAAATTTACCCCAAGTTTTTCCTCCGTCGACAGGCCCTGGCCTTGTGGTGCGGGATTCTGCCCTTGCTAACAGATTGATTTATCTAGCTCTCCCTGGCGGTTAAGCTTGTCCCGCTGCATGTTGGACTCCTTGTCCCGATGCTGGTTGAACTCCTTGTCCAGTGTCCGGTTTAACTCTCTGAACTGCATTTCCCGCAGCAGGATGAACTCCTTGAACTCCTTGTTCCGCGGCTGCTAGAACTCTTTGAGGTATCTGTCTCATGGCTGGTTGAACAACCTGAGCCGCATGTCACACGGCTGGTTGAATTCCTCGAGCTCCTTGTTCCGCTGGTGGCTGAACTCCCTGAACTGCTTGTCCCACTGCATGTTGAACTCTTTGACCTCCTTGTCCAGGTACTGGATATTATACGTCTGCTATCAGAAAATAGAAGAAGGGAACGAAGAGGCAAAAGAAATCCTTCGACGCGTCAGCGTACAACCACGCCGCACTGCAGTTGAGCCAAAGTGATAATTTATTCATATGTACTAATCTTATATGCGTTACTTTAATGTATGCAGTGTGAATAGTATGGTTTTAGGTGCGAACCAAATGAGATTGACTGCGGGACTAGGACTAAAGTTTAATTGTTTCTTATCGCTACTTGAAATTTCCAACCGCGACTCCTCGCAGGAGTCTTGAAAACGGTATCGATTAAATTTAGAGCTAAAAGATTGGGTTAATTCTCCACGCGTGTTGATTTGGTTCATAGAATAATATCAGTGTCAATGTCTAAACTTTAAATTGGTTTGAAATAAATATATTGTGGCTGACTAAAAAGTTCATGTTCTATTAAAAGCATACTGCATATAATACAAAAGGTGATTTCTCAGAAATAAAAGTCTACACGAAAGACTTTTTTTCAAACATTCCCTAGTTGTTTCCTACACAACACTGTTTCGAAAAATGCAGTAAAAAGATTGGTCACCGTGCTCGTGACAGATATGTGATCTATTTATCTAGGTAAAACTGCCTATCACACGCGTGCTTATTTGATCAGTTATTGTTCTCCCCCAATTTTGGCGTATCATTTTGAAGAGGGTGGGATGAGAGATACAGAGTTTATTGGGAACTGAGAACTTGCGTAACGTTTGAGACCACAATGGGGCGACCGCTGCTGAAGGGTAACGCAGATTTGGGAATCGAGATAAGACCCGGATACATGGCACTTGGCAATGCGTGTTTTGGATAAATATTGTTTTAGGCGTTTTGGTGGTTGTGAAATGTAATATCGTTTCCGTTTACTAGGGTTTGAAAACGTTTGAGGTTGCATGCCTTTCTTAACTTGATCAGGTTTGAATTGGCTGGAAATGAATATACTGTCACTGAAATTGATCGTATTCTGTTAAAAGCCACTGCATTAAAGACAAGCTTTGTGAGGGGTGATTGCGTCTCGGGGTGGGGGGTGGGAGACTCCCGCATAAAACTGACGAGGGTGGTCGTAGTTTTTAGGAATTACAATTCTTGGTTTGGTTCCACAAAGGGTATTTGGATCGAAAATAACCACTGTAAGAGTTGTTCTGATACCTTTTAGGATGATTAAACCAGAAAAATATGCTGACAGCAACAAAGTTTGGATTGAATTTGTACCTCTTGGGGGTACAAATTAATATGAGCCACACCCACAAAACAGGTTTCTGGAGCCTTTTATGAATGTCTTTTAGAATTTGAAACAATCATCCCTGTCAATTATATATAAGAGCCCCCCCCCCCCGGGTATTCTGTCCGACTACAAAGTGCCGCTTTACCCTCTTTAAAAGCCTTTCAGTAATCAAAATCTTTTATAAGCTAAAGACTCTCTCACTGATAGCGTCGAGAACTTCAACTGAGACAAGATAAGAAGTTCTTAGATCTAATATAACGGAATGCCGTCTGTAGGTGATGAAAGGGATGCCACCTTTAAATATAGCTTATGATAATGGTAATAATCTATGATCTGATGATAACGTCTCGGGACATATTGATATACATCTAATTCAATAAAGGTTGCTTTAGCAGTTGGTCATTGGGAATTGGGAATTGGCATTTGGCATACGGAACACAATGCAATGCTTCGCTTGAGTGACCGCCAAACAATAGCTTCCCAATGCCCAATTACCAATGACCAAAGCAACCTTTATTGAATTAGGTATATCAGATCATCAGTAACTTGTTTTATACATTCGATATTACTAAATGGAAAAAATGTCGCGACAGATTAACATGCAGCAAACTTCGTGCGCTTATTTCACCCTTTAGAAGCTGATGTTAATAAATGTACGTACGGCCCTAAAAAGAGAAACAGTTGTATGCGATTTTATTGTATCATGCAAGATCGCCCGCCCCCATCCGGAGAGATCTGATGCTCTGCAACAGAGAAGGACAAGCAAGAAAACTTATAATAATACTTATATGCAGTTGGCCGTTGTTTGCTGCTGTAAATAAATTGACTTCGTTTTAATGACTCTCTCGCTTAACTATGACTCCTCTTTAGACCAGCTACTTGAGTTTATTTGGCATGAGTGTAATACGGTCGGTTTAAAAGCCCTTCGTTTGCCTAGACATTCTAATAATAATAACGGAATCAACAATAAGAAGAAACCATAAGAAGTCTTCAATCTTAAAAATGCTCTTGACGACTTTGAAAGCCAAAACAACGAAGCGAAAGCTACCAAACGGTTTTTGTCAGCACAGGAGAATGTTTATCATAGGTCTGAGTTCATTTGCTCCACAGGACATTACCGAGGTTAGATTTAGACGCTTTTATGACCTTTTTGCTTTCTTGTTGCAATGAGTGAACATTTCTTTTAAGCTAGAGGCCTTTTAACTACTTTGACTCCCCGCGATACTTGAACATTTTATTCTTTCTATTTTAAAGGCAAACAGATAATGTTTATTGTAATTCTGTTGTTCAATAAGATTCTCAGATTAGCAGTTGGTTTAAACGCCACGAGTGAAAAGGAAGGAAGGAGTGATAATTTGCATATTTGTCCCCGTCTGCTATAACTCGTTCAACGCTTCGCGTAATCACGAGTTAAAAAGTGGTGGCAAGATAAACAAAGGTCACACATCAGATATCGCAGGGATTTAGACAATAACCTGCCCATGGTCTATAACACCAGCAATAACGTCGTCACAGGCATGTTTGCACAAATTCCTGGCATTGATTGCTCCATACTTTTGTATCACAATCATACTAAATAACTATAACGTTGTTGTAAAAATTCACCAGAACGCGCGTTAAAACTCTAAATTCTATAACTTTTCTGGGGAGCATGCGCATCATGATCATGACAAAACAAAAGTGGCGGAAACCTGAGGTTCCAAAACGTTTTTTCACGTAATGTCAGTTTAAATTAGTTTTGTTACGAATGCGTTGCTTAACAAGAACGACGTGAATCCAGCGATAACAATAACAAAATTTTCTACCTGAATGAGGACAATCAGTTCTATAAGACATTTATTTCTATCATTCGTTTATATTTTTTTGTTCGTTCCCTAATGGATAATGAACACTTCTGATTTTTGTTGGTATCGAGTTTTTTTACCCACATGAAACATTGCAGACCACATGACAACGAACTTGGAGATGACTAAAAGCAATATGCTATTTTTTTTTACACGCATCAAGCAGAAACTAAGAAACGATCTACACTTAATTCTAAACTACATTGTGCGTCTTGATCACTACTAGTCAGGTTGACACTCGACTTTGACAGGCATCAAATTAGTTTACCATAGTCTACTAGTGAAAATATAGGGACTGATCGAGGAGGTTAGTCGCATTCAGTTGTTGACAAACCATTTCTGGCCAACTTTGTCAGCGGAGTGACCACGATCTACATGCGCACCAACGGTCCAGCGAGACATCTCTCTCAAGCCAGTTGTGGACACGATAGTGAACCACCAGTATGCATTCGGCTGAATCATCACCTCATTTGGATTAGGCGCCGTCATCATGCTGACATGGCTAATAGCTTGGGCAGCCACATGGTTTCCATCTGGGGACACTGCCAGATTTTGAGCCTTGTATGCGTAGCCTTGCTTTTCATTTCCTTGTACACCGCGTACATCTGCTCCAGCTCTGACAGCTTGCACAAGAGTACTTCTGCTTCCCCTCAGCACGTCACCGGAGGGGTTATTCGACAGGATATGGCTCCAGTTCCGGGTATCTACAAACCACCTCACCTTCAGCTTGTTTGTAGAGTCACCACGATGCTTGTGTTCTCCCACATTGTACCTTGTGGCGCGAACAGTTCCTGTTGTGGAAACCATCAACCAGTACCAGTAGGCATCATTCTGAAACCCAGTCAATCCACTCTTGCTGACATGTTTGATTGCCTGAGCTGTCACGTGACCATTGCGTACAGACAGATTATCAGCCTCCGCAGTGTAGTAGTTCCACTGAGGGATCTGGAAACGAACTCGGTGGCCAGACATCAAAGCCAAAATGAGTGCTTGGCGCGTACCAGACAGCTGTGTTCCATTGGCATGATGGGAAAAGACTTCTTTCCAGCAGCCATCCGCAAACCACTCAATTGCCACGGCGTCTTTGGTGTGACCTCGTGATTGGTGGACCCCAACAGTCCAGCGTGACATGTCACGTAATCCTCGTGTAGTCACCACAATAAACCACCAATACGCATTACTCTGAAATTGGATAAGGTTGCCGCTAATGCTGCTGCTTATGTGGTCTAAACTTTGTCCAGAAACGTACTTGATACCATTGGTGTTAATTGCAACGTTCTGGAGAGGAAAGGAGTAACTCTTGGTGCTAACACATCGGATTTCCTGGCCATATTGAACACTGCTTACCAGGTCATTCAAGTTACCTTGCACTTTATTGCCATTCGCCAGATGAGAGTACGATGGCGTTGGAAGGAACGCTGATGTCTGCACGTACCATTTGATGCTTGTCTTCATGCTGTTGGCACTACGGTGTGTATTGGAGCCAACGTTGTACCTGGTCATCTGCATTAATCCATCGGTTGACACAATGACCCACCACCAGTAGGCATTGTCCTGAAACTTGTCCCATGAAGCTTTGCTGACGTGCTGCAGCAGTTGAGCGAACACGTGACCTGCGTGGACATGGACGTTGTCCGCCTCTGTGCTGTAAGACGTTCCAATGACCACACGGACACGTGCACCTGATAACACGGCAGATATCAAGCCGTATTTCCACCCAGCTATCGCGTTGCCACTTTCATCGTGGTGATACGTCAGTCGCCATGGTAATGAACATGGACTGCATGGAGTTTCCTCTTCATTGCGAGAAAAACAAAATGGTTGAAAATTAGCATTTTTTTTAGCCTGTGAACAGGCTTCTTTTTGGGGAATTGGGTTAGGTTAAAATCGGCGAGCGAAGCGAGCCAAGGGCGGACTGGGGAAGAGGGAAGGGAGGACTGATATCATGGAACGGCGGCATCAAAGGCGAGTCCACAGGCTTCGTCCCCCCTTCCCTCTTCCCCAGTCCGCGCTCGGCTCGCTTCGCTCGCCGATTTTAACCTAACCCACTTCCCCAAAAAGAAGCCTGTTCACAGGCTACATTTTTTTTTAAACAAAAACCACATTTAGAAAAGGGTGTTGGCTTTGGTCACATAAACCACTGTGGTACTACTTCGGTAAACAATGATGTGTTGATGCAAAATTAAGGACCAATTTGTTGAAATGATTTAACATTTCGTGGAAGAAAACTGTGAAGGCTACTCACAACCTAATAAGTATAGTAAATTAATACATTATTTGTCAGAAAGTATTCTTTTTACCTTTTCTATATTGTCTTTTTAACATTTTTTTCTAAAGGTTTATAATTTATTATTTGCAGGGCCCCACGAAAAACCGCCAAGGCGAGTGGGCTCCCTGGTTAAATATTATTATTATTATTATTATTTCTACGCAGTAGCTTTAATTAGTATATATTTATCGAGAGCAATATTAACGAATTTTTTGGCGGAGCACTTGCCAGGCCGAAGGCCTGGCTGCGCAGCTCCATACTCATAGAACCCACGCCGTGATTTTTCATGGTCATGGCTAGCGGAATGTTTCGCGGGCGCGTTGTCTGCCCGCCGAACGCCCGCCTGTGTTGGACAACATCCGGGATCTTAGCAATTTTGTTTTTCGCGCGGCCACACAGCCGTGAGCTCGGTAAACACTTTAATTGTTTTCTTGTGCCTAGCGGAGAATTAAACTCGTTATTTTCCTGCATTTTTTCGCGGTTTGCTACTCAAGACAGGGATACTAATTAAGGTATACTCAGAAGCCGCTTTAGTGGAAAAAGACGAGCTTTCAGGGATAAAATCTTGCTTCGAGGAACTTCGTGTATTACGTTTTTATCAATGCGGGAGATGATTTCAGAACCAGAAGCGGAGATTTGAATTTCCAAGCAAGCGAGGAACTTAAAGGTAAAACAGATTACAGTTTTCGATGAGAATTTATGTTGATATCAATCTGTGAGTGACTTGTTATTAGTGTTATTGTTAGTTTTGGCGAATTGATTTTAAAACGTGCCTAAATTTAGTTGTATCGATCTCTTGAATTTCATCGAAGAAAGCTTGAACTCGATGAGCTATAATTACATGGTACGCGTTTTGCTTTTAAACGTAAACTAATGGAGATTTGAATAAATTTTTTCGAAAGAAGATTGTGTTGTCCATTTTTATGTGTTAGTTCATTCATTAGATAGATTGAAAAGCGATTTTATGTAAACAAAACAAGACTTGATTTTATAGTACAATTCTATCTTCACTCGCATCGCCTTATGCAAATATGTTTGTGTATTTTTGCAATTTTTGATTTTCAAATCAGTTTCTCGGGCAATTTTTGACAAACATAAACTGTATTTTATTCGGAAACTAGTGGTACTATTTATTCTAGACAAATAAAAGTTGTTTTTGTGAACTTTTGTACGGTCTATAAAAATGTACTGTGCAGACGGTCGCGTAATACTGTTTTTGAGAATTGCTAAAATTGAAAATAACCCGTTCGTCAATCTTAATTCTTGTGCTTCTAACCTTTCACCTTAGTTAAGTTTCACCTTAGTTAAGCTTGTTCAAAGTGCGACGCTGTTAGGCTTGGGCTATCTATATATATTATCCGTTTAATAACAGCTTCAACCACCTGACTCGTCCCCAAACTTCTCTTCTTAGTCGAGGACAGCATGCGTGAATTTGTGAAATTGTACTGACTGAGATGTCGTGCTGCCCAAACCTCGCAAACAGGCTTAATATTTAACAGATTCCCCTATCGGACTCAAGATTTTCTGTATGTTTGTGCAGTCGGGGGAAGGGGAAAATAGCTGAATGAGGGATCATCAAAGATATTCGTGTATAAATCATTAAGAAAACAATGGTCAGTTGCTGAATGAATGTGTTAGAGTGGTTAAAAATACAAGACATAAGAATAATTCACAACTACCAAAACACGTTTTGAAGATGTTTGAAGCCGATAAATTCAAACACAATGTGTCACAAAAGCCGCATTAATTTGTAACTATTAAAAGCCTCTGCTGATATTAGTGATCTCGAATTTATATAGAAATTAATTAACGATATCATTCATGTCATCACTGAAAAATAAAAATCGGGGCAAAAATCCTTTGCTTCAATGGACTCTCGTTGTTTCGTAGTTGAAGCTGTATAGCACTTATTTCTCTCAAATAATCTATATTAAATACATTTTAAACCGCATAATTGATAAATCCGAAAATTTCTAACCATATTTAAAAGCTTATGAAAGTCCAACGTATCTGTTACCTCTCTAAGAGATTCAGTAGATTCAGTCAAACACAGCAAAAATTTACAATCTTATCGCATCACGATGAAAATTATAGCTATATGATACAGTATATGAAAGCTGGCTTGTAAAATACAGACTCTTAGATGTGGGTGTATGCTGTATTTGTTTCGTTCTGTCCAATTATTTCGTGGCAAGCTTGTGAATCTAAAACAACTGATCTGAAACAGTGGGTAGATGAACAATTCTCGAATAAAATCAGACTTACCGACAGCCGTGGAAAAGAAAAACAAACCCAAAAGCATTGCGTTGAACACAGCAAGCATCAACATCGTTACTGGAAGAGGCTTTCTATGACAGCTATAGCTGTTATTCCTGTAATAAAAAACACTTTGGTTAACCCAAGAACTTGCATAGGCCGGCGTAATTCAGAGAAAACAATTTCGTATACTATTTCTAGTTAAAGGGGCGATGTCGTCAATTTTATAGTTACTGTAAAAAGCCCCCAAAACATATTTGTGCCAGTGGAAACCCAGAAATACTGGTGCAGTTTTGTTTTAAATTATTCTACTAGTGTTCTAAGAGTAAAAAATGAAGTGTCTTTTAGATGAACATGGCCAGGACTTGACAATGGATTGCAATTTGAAGTAATTTGGCCAATTGTTTCAAGTTTAGCTAAGTTTACTACCTTGAGTCTTAGAAAATTCGATAAGCATTTCGTGTATGAGAAAGGTAGTTAGTTTCAATTTGGGGCAGTTTTGATCCAAAAATGTCAACATCGCTTGAACATAGCTTCTGTAAATGCAAAGTTAAAAGTAAAAAGACGCCACTTGCCTCTCAGTTCTGTAGCTTGGTGACTTCGATCACTTGTGAGAAACGAGGTTGAAAATGGCTCTTCTGATTGATGAAGATGGCTATCAATTGCAGTCTGTTTTATGTATCTAAACATGGGAACTTTGAAGTATGTATGTACTATTTTCCTGCCTTTTTGCTGATTTCCAATTACTCAGGTGCGTTTCTACATTAAAATTGATTAAACAACAAAATTTACTTGACCAACGCAGCTTGTCTTTTTCTGATTTGAAAGCGAGATTTAATTCATTTGGATTATTAACACAAGTCAGTTTCGTTTGTCATGTTAGATGATTGCCTTTATGTCATTCAATTAACATAAACCTGCCAAAAGGTGTTAAATAGTTCTATTCTCAATTTTCTATGCCGTTGAAATCGGCAGAAATGTTGGAATTTGATGGTTTTCAAAGATGAACTAAGAGCTCGTGCTTCGAGACCAAAGAAGGACCCCTATATTAAAATAACAGGGATGCACTTCGCAATTTTAGGGATTATAAATTGGTATCAATTTTGTGTCCACACACCTGTTTCTTAACAAACTAACAAGCCAGAATCACAATTAAGACACATTAAATTATTTTAGCTCTTTTTGACCTATTGTGAACCCAAACAAAGCGTGGAGCTTGTTTGTCAAAGATGGACCAGTCATTCTCATATAATGCTGTATACTTTATGAGATGTATACACCTAATTCAATAAAAGTTGCTTTGGTCATTGCATTTGGTAATTGGGCATTGGGAAGCCATTGTTTGGCGGTCACTCAAGCGAAACATTGCATTGTATTCCGTATGCCAAATGCCAATTCCCAATTCCCAATGACCAACTGCCAAAGCAACCTTTATTGAATTAGGTGTATGTTGTGGATCAATTTTATTCTTGGTTCAAATTTTATTTTCCTTTGTTTAAAACTCATTACCATACATTACCAAAGCCAAAAACAAAGGAAAATAAAATTTGAACCAAGGATAAAATTGAGCCACAACATATACAACCTCTCAAACATTGATTCTATTCACAACATTTTCTCTGCCGTTGAATCCGGCATAAACATTGGGATATACACTGTACAGGTTTTTCCAATTTGAAATACCAAAAATTCGTGCTTCGAGACTAGAAAGGGACTCCCGCATTAAAATCGCGGGGATCCTCTTCCTGCTTTTAAACTCTCAGTGCATTTAGAGTTAAGTCGATGCAATCGTATTGCCAATAAAATTACGAAAATTCCTGTTATTTTTCGTTTTGTTTTTGTAACTCTTGAGTAAAAATAAATTTGTGCCACGCCCATAACACGAAATTCTGGTATAGCACGTGACCTTTAGGGCTCATCTTCAAGTTTTCAACATCTATCCATGTGGCTTGATAGCTCAGTGGGTAGAGTATTGCACCGGTATTGCAAGGTCATGTGTTCGAATACTGTTCAAGCCTGAATTTTATTCAGGTTGCTTTTTCAACTGCTTGGGGTTGAGGGCACACTGCGAAGATCAAATTTCACTAAAACATTCTCCCTTCACCATGGAGGCTTTGAGATTACTTTTAAATGACAAGAACAACTTTGCTTAAATAAGCTTTTGGCCCAATTCGTTTTTTTCATCGACAGCGTGGAATATAACAAGTTATCTTGTTAAATGACGAGCTTTTTTAATATATAACTATACTATTTAAATAGAATTAATTAAAAGCTAGTAAAACCCTGTCACATCAAGGTCTGAGTTTCTCAAGCTTTCACTATTGGCTTCACTAGGTGGGTATAATGTTAGTTTATCTTCTTTATAGTTTATTCTTAATAACCTTTAATTTCCGCGACAAGTTTGTTTACTTGAGTATTTCTTTGACAAAAGTTGAACAAATTATTTTATTACACAGAAATGACAGAAACTGACATTTGTGAGAAATTTTATGTCCATACACCTGTCTTTAACAAACTTTAAATTCAGAATCGTAAAACTGGTTTATTTTAGCTATTATTAAGCTTTTGCGAACCCACACAAAGGGTGGAGTTTGTCTTTAGTGTTAATTGAGGATGAACAAGTCATTCAGCTAATAATGGTGTCAACTTTCTATCCTAAGAGACAATAACTCAGCGTTAACATAAAACATTGTTTCAATTCACAAACTTTTCTCTGCCGTTGAATCCGGCAGTTGGAATATAATGGTTTTAACCAGTTAAACAGGAAAAACCGGATCTAATCGTGTTTTCAACCAATCATATTTCTAGGAAATGAATAAATCAGTCAATCACAATCTGCGTGAAAAATAAATGTGACATCAAGAGGTTACATCATTGAATGTTTACGTGTACGTGGAAAATTATCGAAAATTTTCTATATTTAGACGGGAAGATAAATTTAACACAGAAAATAGTGGGTTGTTCCCCTAAATTCCAACCATACTTGTCTAGGAACTTAATTTACTATGAGTTCCTCGCTTTTTTGTCCTTGGCGCACTGATTTTGGAGTACGTTATTGTGTGAATGTGTTCGTGTCTGATTGCTTTCCAAATGACCACTGGCACATCCACATTAATGAAGCAGGTAAGTAGTTCGCGCGTGATCGTGAGTGCACGCGTGATACAAGTGGGAAACTATGTTTTTGCAGGAATGAACCTTCCCCGCGTTCGCGCTGGTTTTTCTTTTTTTTCTTAAGCTTTTTGCTGCAACACCGCGTGTTGAGGAGATCCAACCAAGTCAAAACAGCTGTGCACAGTTGCATTTTGGCTTTCAGTTTGGGCTCCCAGTATCATGTCGTTGTCGCGTTGAGTGTGTTACGTAGTATCAGCCTAGCTTTGATTATTAACTGTTAAAAAATTCGCATTAATTTATGTCGTGTCAGGAGTCCGATTATCTGAACCAAAACTCGTTTGTCTTGAATTTGATTTCAGTCGATATCACCTTCGATTTTTCAAACTCCCGAGTTTTCAAACCAATTTCCATTTCCCTGGGATTTTCTAAAAATCGAGATTTCACTGTTTAAAGCCGATCTCAAGTAACGCAAAGCTGCTTTACAAAAGCATGTGGTACATAAACAGTATAACACATAAGGCGACGTGCCAGGAAAATGAAATGCGCATGCCTACGTTATGACATTCTAAAAAAAATAAACTTTACTGACGCAAAATTCTGCACCCAGAAACACCAAGAAACACAAGAACACCAAGAATAGTAAAGATCGCTTGCTGAGGCTAAGCTTGCCAGTAGTAACTGTCTAAGGGTTCCCCCAGGGCACACAACACCATTTCGCATTTCGTGCATTGTAGGTGCCAGGGTTTTCTATTAAAGAGGGAGAGAAAGACAAAAATATTCACGAACACGTTTTTTCATCTTTATTTGATGTTACTTCAGCTAATCTATTTTCTTTCAGAGATGGTTTATTCATCTAATCTATTCCACAGGTCATCAGTGAAAGGACTTTCTTCATTTGCTATTTGCTTCACAGAATCTTGAGTCCACGGTTTACTCAGTCTGCAATTGAACAGGCAAACGAAATTAGAAACAAAGAACTACTGCGACTATAGATGGTTTTCACTCACGTGACATTCAGTCCTGTAGGACTCAAATGACAAAGGCCATGACGGCCATGTTGATGCACATAACAAAAGAAGTTCATTAAAATTCTTTTGTGGGTGTGCACCAACATGGCCGCCGTGTCTTCAGCCATTTCAGGCCAACAATTGAATGGACGAACGAATGAACGGCGTCTTATATAGCGCACATATCACATGTTTCATGGCGCTTTACATACACTTATGAGAATGAGATCGGATGTCTGCATTACAAATAGCCCAATTTCGATATATTAAAATTCAACTTGAAACAAAACTGAAATCACTACAAGGCCCAGGGGAATGATAGTAGGGATTTATATGGTTTATTCCCCTAAGCCTCGTAGTGATGTATTTTGTTTCAAGTTCAATTTTAGTATATCGAAATTGGACAATTACTCTAACTACATTTACACCCATATTTACATGTTCCAAATCATCAAAGTGATGCATATGTGCAATGAAAACTTCCCTTTTTACTAAAAATCCGTCAAATATTTTTATTTTGTTTTGAGTGCGATTGGTCAAAAAGCCTCATGTGACTATATTGGAATATATTTCATGATATTTCCCCAGTGATATATCCCGGTTTTCAAAACTGGAGTCCCTTCATTAATGCGATGAAAAAAAAAAAAACGAGATGAAAAAGCGCTTTCCTGTTTTTATTAACAGACAAGTAGACCTAACAGGATACATCAGTCATGCAGACTGATGCTGCCCTATTTATGAGCTGAGGGCTAGATGCGGGGTGAAAAACAATTATTTATAGTTCCAGTTCACTGCCCCGTGAATGTTACAGTGTTAAAATGTATACAAGTTTGTGGGCATCGCCAAATTAAACAGATGTCACTTATTAAACAGAATATCAGCAGCAAAGAGTCCAGGACAAGACATCCGATGAAAGACTGAAAGGAACCAATTGAATCTCACTTGAACTTAGCCTGCTTCAAATTATGATATTATATGGACAAAATAATTTTCGGATTCTGCGGTGACATTGACGTATTTTTTTGATATAATAGTTTCTTCACGTATACGTAGTAACTATAACTTCAAAATTCGACCTAAGGCCTTTCACACTAAATATTTTAAGTGATCTCTTTTTTTAACCGTTATATAAATGACTGGAACTCTATACCCAATATTGTAATGTCTACTGCTAGTCTGGCCTCGTTTAAACGCGCCCTATGAAACTATTTGAAGGAATATATATTTTTCTTTTTTACTACTTTCTTGTTGTTGTTTTTGCCTGTTCAGAAGTGTTTTTCCTACCGTGAAAAACCGTGTTAACCGAGTTCCATCCCTGTGGGCCGCCTACATGTTGCTCGTGTGTGACTTTACACATTGCAAATCAGAACTGCGCATAATTGCAGCTTGAACGCGGGAATTTCCCCCTGTTCAATTCCGGCATCCGCCTATGTTTGTTACCATGTTCGTTTATTATTCGGGACCTGTTTTGTTTTATGTTATCAGTTATGTTGTTTGTATGATTTGCAAAGAGTTATTAAAAATAAAGCATTAAACAAAGTATCAATTAAAGTAGAAATAACAATTGCAAAGTCAGTTATTACTTTTAAAGACACCTTGTCACCAGGAGCAGGCTGAAGAGGCTTATTAATTTCCTCGAGGCATTCGTTCCTGCACTCCGCGCTCTGGCTACAAGTTGTGCAACCAGCCATGGCGCGTCGTTCTCGGCTCAAAAAACTGTTAGCTTTGTCCTTGCCCAAGGAAATACTTTCCGCTGTGAAAGCAATTTAACATTAGTCAGTGAAAGAAAGATTAGCTGTTGTATTCTTGTAAGTGTGCAGATTAAAGCTAAACAGAACAGCTCAACACTGACTTTCATCATTGGGATGAAATATTTCAACTCTTTTATTTGCTTTCCTACAGGAAGAAGTACACAGCTGATGAATGGAACACCCGAAGATATTCGGAAGGCCTTTATCAGTCGCCTTAAAAATTCGTAATGAAGAAGGCCCAGGGAGGGGGGAGAGGGTACTCCCCAATACCTATATGGGTACGTGCCGTCCAACGGGGTCGTGATTTTGGGACTCCTGATCTAGAACGGAGTATCCATTTTCATCCCAAAATATTGATCCCTCAGACGAGACATTTGCTCCTGGCGTGCGCGTTACCAAAATGAACTATTGCTCATAATTATGTATGTATGCGCTATTGTTTTGCTTTTGGATTTCTATTGCTTTGGCTTTTGTTTTAGTTTTAATGGTATGGGATTAAACGGAAATCTTTCCGGCTGAAAAGTGCAAAATGACGGAGGTTTTTTCGCTCGAACCAATTGAAAGCAAATTTCCCACCGAAATGTTTACTAGATTCCAATCTTGCCAAAACCGAGTGTGGATGTTGACATTGCGCCTGTTAAAATGAGTTAAACCGCTAAAAGCGATGACCGCGCGGTCGAACTTTATGTAAGCCTTTACTTGACATTGCTCACTTCAAGGTAAAAATTACGGTACTTTTTTTAAAAGTTATTAAAATATTTTAACGTTTCTAGATAGAATAATAACCATATTACAAGAATCCGAGTGTGGATTTCCGAAAAGTAATTCACAAATTGCAAGGCCGTGCATTGACAGAAGAGCATGCGAATAGATACAGACCAATAGAAGCCAAAATTGGCTCAGTCGAAGCACAGTGCACTGAAAAAATGGCAAAATGACGGTTTTTTTTCGCTCCAACTAAATCATATTTCCCACCAAAATGTTCGCAAGATCCCAGTCTCTTCAAAACCGAGTGTGGATGTTGATATTATACCTATTAAAATGAGTTATACCGCTAAAAGCGATGACCGCGCGGTTGAACTTCATATAAGCCTTTACTTGACATTGGTCACTTCAAGGTCAAAATGACGGGACTTTTTTTAGGTTATTGAAATATTTTAACGTTTCCAGATAGAATAATAACCAAATTAATGGAATCCGAGTGTGGATTTCCGAAAAGTAATTCATAAATGGGCGAAATTTTGATTTTCCCTTAAAGATGGCGTTTTCACAGTGATTTTAACGGTCAAATTGGGGGTCTGAGAACGAGTTAAAAACATTATAATAATAATAATAATAATAATAATAATAATAATAATAATAATAATAATAATAATAATAAATTAAAATTTCTACCGCGCAGTTTCTATAAAAATATTCAACTGCACCTTACAATAAGATATTAATTTAGTAATAAAATAAAAATCCAAAATTACAAGTCTAAAATTCCATAAAATAATTAAAATAATATATCAAAAATGCAAATTAAAATGGACTCAAAATGTCACCTCAATGTCACCCAATTTTTTGCCATTAGACGTTTCCTAGAACGGGGTATAATATTTCGAACGCACGAAAGCTTCAAATTATCAGCAGCCATTTGAAAAATACGCAATTTCTAGAACGGGGTATTGAAAATTGACCTATTTCTAGAATGGGTTATCATTTTGAGTGCAAATTCTTTCTAAAACGGGCGGCACATACCCACCCAAAACATAAGGAATAGGCGGCATTTTACAAAAGAAAACTAGCGTTTTCTTTTGTAAAATGTCGCCTCAAAGTTTAGTAACATCGGAAAATTTAACGCCTTTTGTTTTAGGAGGGAGAAAAATCTCGTTTTGGGTACAAAATATGGTCAGCTGTGATTTTCGGAAATGGGAAAGCTTCTAGTGAATTCGGGAGATAAGATTCCTTTCCCTTCGATTAGGATATTCTGCCGCTGAAATATTGCTTAAAATGTATTAGATTTCACTTGGCTTCCTTTCAGGGCAGTAAAATAATATGAAAAAACAGTACAACGACATTCCAGGGGTTTCTAACAATCCTCGTTTGGTGCCTCTAATTCGCTCTCCCTATATCACAGGCTTACCATCCCCAGTTTGAGTGGTTTACTGTGCATCTCCAATGGCGGCTGATCGGTTTATAAAACTAATTTTGCTGAAGGCGAAATTTAGGGCTCTTAAAGCTGATAAATATTAAATAAAAACTCTCAAAATAATGTCATGTTGTTTAACTTGTTTTTTCTGTGTTTTTTTTTTTATCAGTTTCAAGAGCCTTAAATTTTGCCTTTAGCAAGGTTAGTTTTATAAACCGATTAGCCGCCATTGGAGATGCACAGTACACCACACAAACAGGGGATGGTAAACCTGTGCCTATATGAAGAACAGTATGCAGCGTAAATTAAAACTGCACTCACGTTTGTCCATTTTGGAGCCTTCATTGTTTGGTGCTGCAACACAATATGTAGTCAGCAAGGCTAGAAGCAAGGTCAGTTGGATGAAACGAATCGCTGGCATATCGACGAGGGTCTGAATGGGGTCGTACTTGATAACACTTTAACACTTAATTTTTGGGCTCTGTAAAATAAAACAGTTAAATTTTTAGGCATTTTAACACTAACAGTAAAAAATTTCCCGTAGCAGTAAATTTCATCCACATAGAAACAAAAACGGCTCCAAAATTATCGATAAAGTTGTCCGAAAGTCATTTGAATGTTTCCGATTATTTCCGAAGATTTCCGAGGAGAAATCCGAAAATATTTCGACTATATATCAAGGACAAACGGTTTAAAAGACGTTATCTCTTAAAAGGGGTTATGTCACCATTTTAGTGTTACTGTAAAAAGCCCCGAAAACGTACTTATGTCAGTGGGAAACCAAAACGTAATGGTTCAGTTTTGTTTTAAATTACTCTACTAGGGTACGGTTCTGAGAGTAAAAATAAGTGTCTTGGGATGAACATGGCCAGGATGGAAATGGATTGCAACTTGAACAAATTTGGCCAGTTGTTTCAAGTTTAGCCTAAGTTTTTGAGTCTTAGAAAATGCGCTTACATATAAGCATTTCGTGTACGAGAAAGGTAGTTAGTTTCAATTTGGGGCAATTTTGCCCCAAAACGTCAAAATCGCTTGGACATAGCTCCTGTAAATGCAAAGCTAAAAATAAAAAGACGACACTTACCTCTCAGTTCTGTAGCTTGGTAGGGGTCACTTTGATCACTTATGAGGAACGAGCTTGGTTGAAAATGGCTCTCAAGCTTGATGAAGATGGCTATCAATTACAGTCTGTTTTATATGTCTTATCACGGGAACTTTGAAGTACGTATTTACTATTTTTCTTGCCTTTTTGCTGATTTCTAATTACTCAGGTGCGTTTCTACATTAAAATTGTTTAAACAACAAAATTTATTTGACAAACGCAGCTTGTCTTTTTCTGATTTGAAAGCGAGGTTTAATTTATTTGGAGTCAGTTATTAATACATCCAGTTTCGTTTGTCATATTAGATGATTGCCTTTAAGTCATTTAATTAACCATAATTAAACCTATGAAAAGGTGTTAAACAATTCTATTCACAATTTTCTTGCTGTCATTGAAACCGGCACTGAAATATTGGAATATGATGGTTTTCCAAGACGAACTAAGAACTCGTGCTTCGATACTGGAGAGGGACTCCTAGTGACAGGAATGCACTTCGTATTTTTAGAGATTAAAAATTGGTATCAATTTTGTGTTTACACACCTGTTTCTTAACAAACTAACAAGCCAGAATCACAATTAAACTAGTTTATTTTGCAAAATTTATTAACCTATTGTGAATCCAAACAAAGTGCGGAACCTGTTTATTTAGGATGAACCAGCCATTCAGTCAATAATGATGTATACTTTGTATTCTAATATTCAAGACAATATTGCAACGTAAACATAAAACATTGATTCTATTCACAAAATTTTCTCTTCCATTGAATCCGGCACAAATACTGGGATATACACTGTACAGGCTTTCCAATATGAAATACTAAAAAAATTCGTGCTTCGAGATCCTGTTCGTACTTAGGGATTAAAAACACCCCTTTGGTTCCTTTTAGTTGTAGCAAGAAAAAATGATCATTTTCCCTTGGTTGTAGCTATCAGAATGCTTTTGGGGTAAAAATCTATCCGTCACTGCTTTTAGTCCTTTTAGGTGATTCCTCAGTATTGCATTGTGCATAGTCACTATTGCGCATAATTTCTTGCGCCATTAGCGCGTGCACAGTCCAAAGCAAGAGGGTTTCCTTCTTGGATAAGTTGGCCAAATTAATAATAGATTGTTTTCTCTTAAACAAGCACGGCGACCTATCCTTTTTATTGCTTAATTTTACTGTTAAAAACATCCTCTTTGGGTACAAAGAGTTAAACAAAATTTCTAGCTTCGTCAGGGAATACAGTTAACGCTAAAAACACGTACACACCATTACTCATGGGCATAAAATCATGACCTTGAGATCATGCACGCAAGAAGCGTTTTGAAACAATGTTGTTTGAAGCTGAGTGCATTTGACGTTCATCATATACAGCTATTTCAATTAACGTTGTATGATGAAAAAGACGAAAAGCCAAACCGCAAGGTAGTGTGGGATTTTTATGCAATGCTATTTACTCTAACCCATACTACCTTGAGGTCTTGGCTTTAAGCTTTTATCCGACAACGTTAATTGAAATAGCTGTATAGCTCAGGGAGCGCGGAGCAAGGTGAAAAGTGGGAGGGCTGACAATTGAAAATAATTTTTTCATATTGAAAATCGAAAAAAGGAATAAAATCATAGTATTTGATTCGCAAAAAAGTGGTGGGGCCAGCCCCTCCCCCTCCGCGGCCCTGTAGCTATATATTAAATTGTTCCTAATGCTCGATGCATTATATTTACAGTTTCTCGAGCATTTCATTTCAACCATGCTTCAAGCTAAAGCGCGTAAAGTGAACTATAAAAGGTGAACCGATGAAATAAACACGCGCGTGATAAGCAGTACTAAATGGGAAAAAAAGGGAACTTCAGTCATCACATCACTTTCGCGAGAAAGGTGACATTGTTTTTATTGCATTTTTCAAAACAGTGCTTGGTAGGGAACATTATGGAAAGTTTAAAAAAAATCGTTCGAGAACTATTATTTCTGAGGGATTATCCTTAAACCCTTTAATAGCGCATTTAGAGTTAAGTCGATGCAATCATATTGCCAATAAAATTACGAAAACTCTTGTTGATGCTTTTGTTTTTGTAACTCTGGGGGTAGGGTAAAAATAAATTTGTATCACGCCCATAACACGAGATTCTGGTATAGCGTGTGACCTTTAGGGTTTATCTTAAAGTTTCCAAAGCTTTCGATAAGCATTCCCCCTCCCCCTTTGAGGCTTAGGGATAAATTTTAAATTGTTTGATTCTTTTTTTTTCATCGACAGCGTGAAATATTACAAGTTGTCTTGTCAAATTAATGATGAGCTTTATTATTAATTTATGACTATTTAAATAATAAAATTAAAAACAAATAAAACATTGTCAGAACAAGCTCTGAATTTCTCAAGCATTCCCTGCTGACTTCATTAGCCCCGGGGTGGGGGGGGGGGGGGGATTCCCATATAAACATGACGGGGGAAGTCGGGCGTGCTCATCGAAAATTTTCGATAAACACCTTAACAGTACCAGAATCTCGTTTTATGGGCATGGCTGAAATGGATTTTTACCCCTGAAAGGTAATAATTCTAAAACAACATATGCCATATTCTGTGATATTTTTTTCGGCTTGATACCCTTAAAAGTACCACGGTAATTTTAACGATTTTAGCACCCTAAGCAGTACCAATATACAAATTTTGACCCCTAACAGGTACAACTGGCACCCCCATCATTTTTATATGGGAGTTCCCCCCCCCCCCCCCCCCCCCCCCGGGTTCATTTGGTAGGTATAATGTTGGTTAATCTTCTTGGATATTTCTCAATAACCTTTAAGTTTGGCAACAAGTTTGTTTACTGAGGGGAAGAAGGATTTGTTTGACTAAAGTCAAACTACATAGAAATCACAGAAACTCGCATTTGTGAGAAAACCACACTTGATGTCATTTTTGTGTCCACACACCTGTCTTTAACGAACTAATGAGCCAGAATCAAAATTAAGACACGTTTAAATAGTTGATTTTAGCTGGACCCTGAGCCACACTCATAATACGAGATTCTGGTATAGCATGTGACCTTTTGGGCTCATCTTCAAGTTTTCGACAAACATTCTCCCTCCACCATGGAGGCTTCGAGATAAATTGTTAACGACAAGAACTACTTTGCTAAAATAAGATAAAATAAGATTTTGTCCCGATTCTTGTTTTTTCATTGACAGTGTGGGATATAACAAGTTACCTTGTCAAGTGATGAGCTTTATTTTAATTTATAACTATTTAAATAGAATTAATTAAAAGCAAATCAATGTTTTATGTTTACGTTGAGATAATTATTGTCTTGAATATTAGGATACAAAGTATACATCATTATTAGCTGAATGACTTGTTCATCCTCAATCAACACTTAAGACAAACTGCACCCTTTGTGTCGGTTTAAAGTTTGTTAAAGACAGATGTATGGACACAAAATTTCTCACAAAGGTCAGTTTCTGTCATTTCTGTGAGGGAATATAATTTGTTCGACTTTGTCAAACAAATACCCAAGTAAACTTGTCACGAAAAATTGAAGGTTATTAAGAAATAAACTATTAAGAAGATAAACTAACATAAAAAAATATATACCCACCTAGTGAAGTCAATGTGAAAGCTTGAGAAAATCAGAGCTTGTTCTGAAAGTGTTTTATTCTATTTTTTCAAGAATCGTTTTATTCTTGATACGCACATATTGAGGTATGAATGCAGGAGGGAAGTTTGAAGAGAAAGAGAGAAGTGTAACAGTCCCTCGTAAAGATAAGTGCTTTCAATTAAAAATGACATTAGATAAGTAAAATTAAAGGCTCCTAGGAGCCAACTCGTGAATATGAAGCAACCTTTGGTCCCTTCCCTCTCCTACACTTCTCGTTACACCGACTCCCCCACCAGCCCACTGCATCCAACTGTCCACCCTTCATTCTCTCCAACACCGTGCACATGGGCAAGACAGGTGACCATTACATAATTTAAGGGGTGGGTGGAATAAAGCCCTAAGTGAATTCTGATCAACTGGTAGATTCTCCTTCCAGTTTGTCTTGTATATGCTCATGTAACAAAGGGAGAATTTGGCTATAGATCAGGAGTCACTTAAAGCCTGGAATAAAGGCCCTAAGTGACCCCTGATAGGAAACTAAATTCTCCCTTTGTTACATGAGCATAAGACAAACAAGACAAACTGGAAGGAGAATCTACCAGTTGATCAGAAGTCACTTAGGGCTTTATTCCACTCACCCGTTCAATTTATTATTGCATTTGGAACAGGCAAAATATATGTGCAAGAAAAGTTAACAGCTGGCCCCGGTTGTTCAAAAAGGTGGATAGCGCTATCCACCGGATAAATCACCATTCAGTGGATAAGTATAAACAAAATCCATTGTTATATTGCTGGAGTTTTTCTCAATGCAACGCGTGCGTTCATTGGTTGATTCATGGTCACATGACGTCTAACAAACAAACTGTTTCCCGCCAAACGTCCATGAGCGGGCAACATTTGCGAAAGCGGGCAACATTTTCCCTGTTGCCCGCTAGCGCACGTGATCATACCATGACAAAAGGTGGCATGATTATGATGCGATTGATGTTTACCTCGAGTGTTCGTCATGTTTTTCAAACTGTGTTGTGTTGTGTTTTTGTGTTGCTATATAACAAATTACTTAATGACTGATCCCTCGGGAAACAGTGAATTTTGTTTCCCTCGAATCTCGATGTTTCCCTCTTCACTGTTTCCCTCGGGACCAGTCATTAAGTGTTTATTGCGTTATCCGCTGGATAGTGATTTATCCGGTGGATAGCACTATCCACCTTTTGAACAACCGGGTCCAGATGGACAGAAGGATGGAAGGAGTGAAAATTTGCATAATTGTCCCTGTCTGCTAATAACTCGTTCAACGCCTCGCGTATTCACAAGTTGAAAAGTGGTAGCAAGATAAACAAACACCTTTGTCAGTATAATCTCTGGGATGTGGACAATAGCCTGTCCACAGTTCATTACAACAGGTATAACGTTGTCATAGAGCGGCAATGACAGTGTCATTCCTTCACCTGTAAAACAGTGTCCTGCATGTTTGTAGAAATTAAATTTCTGGGCGAGCATGCCCTGAGAGTTTTAACTTAGGGTTATTCCTTGGGACTTATTATTTACTGAACTCTTGTCCACAGTAACTGAAAAAACTGGGTTTCCGTTATAGCAAGGCGTCTGCAAGGTGTGAGTCGACTTTAGATTGTCAATTCCAGGCACACACCTTGAAAAAGGATCAAGTGTTAGATTTCCAATGTGTTGCCTTTGTAATAACTGGTCTCAGGGCAGACATGGTGACAAGAATGGCTTCTTCAGTCCTTATTGTTCCACTTCCTTGGCCAGGGCAAGTGTTGACGTAATGATCAAACACAAGAGATGGATCATTTTCCGCTAATTTTTCATCAGACTCCAAACTGGCCTCCAGTCCTTTCAGACCACCAAATACCACCAGCATATGTCTGAGGGGATAAAAAGAAGGAAATTTAAACAGTTGTTAAATCCTTTTGCTGCCAAGTAAAGTATCACATTAAGTTTGGAAAAATGCCCACAGACTCAAAAGTTAGAACCACTTTGTACAGCATCATAAACAGTGCCACAGAAAAGAACTGCGCAGAAGCTTTCATTTCAATGGTCACACTTTAAGATTTCATCCACAGAATCAAAAGTAATAACCACCTTGGACAGCATAATAAACAGCACCACAGGAAAGTACTGCTCAATAGCTTTCATTTGAATGGTCACACTTTAGGATTTCATTTACAGAATCAAAAGTTAGAACCACCTTGGACGGCATGATAAACATTACCACGGGAAAGTACTGCTCAATAGCTTTCATTTGAATGGTCACACTTTAGGATTTTATCCACAGACTCAAAAGTTAGAACCACCTTGTACAGCATAATAAACAGTATCGCAGGAAAGTACTGCTCAATAGCTTTCATTTGAATGGTCACACTTTAGGATTTCATCCACAGACTCAAAAGTTAGAACCACCTTGTACAGCATGATAAACATTACCACGGGAAAGTACTGCTCAGTAGCTTTCATTTGAATGGTCACACTGTAGGATTTTATCCACAGACTCAAAAGTAAGAACCACCTTGTACAGCATAATAAACAGCACCACAGGAAAGTACTGCTCAATAGCTTTCATTTGAATGGTCACACTGTAGGATTTCATCCACAGACTCAAAAGTAAGAACCACCTTGTACAGCATAATAAACAGCACCACAGGAAAGTACTGCTCAATAGCTTTCATTTGAATGGTCACACTGTAGGATTTCATTCACAGACTCAAAAGTAAGAACCACCTTGTACAGCATAATAAACAGCACCACAGGAAAGTACTGCTCAATAGCTTTCATTTGAATGGTCACACTTCAGGATTTCATCCACAGACTCAAAAGTTAGAACCACCTTGTACAGCATAATAAACAGTACCACAGGAAAGTACTGCTCAATAGCTTTCATTTGAATGGTCACACTTTAGGATCATTTCATCCATAGACTGAAAAGTTTGAACCACCTTGTACAGCATAATAAACAGTACCACAGGAAAGTACTGCTCAATAGCTTTCATTTGAATGGTCACACTTTAGGATCATTTCATCCATAGACTGAAAAGTTTGAACCACCTTGTACAGCATAATAAACAGCACCACAGGAAAGTACTGCTCAGTAGCTTTCATTTGAATGGTCACACTTTAGGATTTCATCCACAGACTCAAAAGTTAGAACCACCTTGTACAGCATAATGAACAGTACCACAGGAAAGTACTGCTCAATAGCTTTCATTTGAATGGTCACACTCTAGGATTTCATCCACAGACTCAAAAGTTAGAACCACCTTGTACAGCATAATAAACAGTACCACAGGAAAGTACTGCTCAATAGCTTTCATTTGAATGGTCACACTTCAGGATTTCATCCACAGACTCCGGAAGAGAGGGATGCAGATTAATTTTTTGATTCAATCTTCTCACTTTTAAATAAAATAAATAGCAACTGGGCACAACTCTGGTGTTAACCATTCACAATGGTATCAATGACAGAATAGGAAATCAACGTATTTACATTTGAGGCCAGAAAAGGTTGTGGTGTTTGTTTATGGAGGGAACAATTTTTTTCCAATAACTACCCTGAAATAATGTTTGAAAAATAAAATTTTGAAATTATCTTTCTATTTGATTTCATCCCTTAATTTGGCTTGGACACCTGGGAGGATTTTGTGATACTCATACAGTTAAAAGTCAAGCAGGAATAGGAAACAATACTTGATAAGAGGTTGTATCCTTTGTAGTTTACATGTACCTAAAGTTTGGCATTTCTAGTTTGTCTACTGAGGTTCCCCTTTCTGATGTTCCTATTGTGATGTCATAGCCCTCTTTAAATGGACTCTGTGTAAACACTGCCCCAAAAGATGATGCTAGTCTGACGTTGTAGCCCCAATATATTCCCTGCTCTGTTCTCGGTGCGCTAGGAGACACTACTGTTCCAGAGTGGAATTTTACACCTGTTGAAGCAAAACAATAAAAATAAAACATGTCAGCGTTTGCACAGGTACTGAAAATAATGAAATCCTGGAATTTTGGTAACCTTGGGGTCACATGTACAGTGTACATGTATATATGTAAAGTCACACTCGTGCCACAGGGAGACCACACAAATATAGCTTAACCTGGTTTCTCTAGCATGAGGCATCCAGGAATATTATTATTTATTTATTTTATTATTAACTTAATTAAATAAAATATTGCTTCTCTCTCCTGGATAGGATGCTTGTGCATCACAGGTTTATTTAAGACAAATTATCTTTCTAGACGAATTATCTATCAGCCAAATAATTCATCTAGGTATAAATTTGAAGATGATTTAGGACAGATAATTTCACAATGAATCTTTGAAGTTTCCCAGTAAAGGACTTGGGAGAGGAAATGGGCAGTCAAAAGTCAAAAACCGTCTTCGTTTTCCCTCCAGATACATGTATAAATTTAGAGACAAATTTATCTGTCTTAGATGAATTATCCAATCAGCACATCTTATTAAGGAGGCTTGACTTAGTTTTCTTAGTGTGGGGGTACATGTTTTGAAATAAAAAATTTTCCAGGGAAGACATGGTTTGTTGATTGCTTCCATACACTGTACATGCACTTCACCAAGTTTATGAAATGCGATCAAAGTTTTATGTGTCACTGGTTTCCAAGTGACAGTAGTTGCCATAGCAATGCCATCTTATTGCCCTTTGTTTTAAACAATGTCATTTTTCTTAAAATCTAGTCAGACACTTCAGAATGAAGCTTCCAAACTGTAGTACTCACATATAGTGTATCACTACTATAGCTGCAGACAATGTTTCAAGAAAATTTATAAAATGGTTCTTGAGTAAACCAAAAATCATTTTTAGGGCATGATAGGCAAAACAGTAATAAAGCAAATAATTTGCATAAAGCAAAATCTTTCCTAAAGGTTCTTACATAACATTAAATTTAAAACAGCCAGCCATTAAATTAATGAATGTCCTTTATTTTGCAACTGAGTCCAGCCTCCTTAAAGACATGCAGACAGATGAATTAGCAGATGATAAATTTTGCCTCATAATTCATCTTAACACTGAATTTACATGTATATCAAGATGAATAATTCATCTCCATTATAAATTGGGCCATTGTCATTGATACTCATGTTCAGTACATGTACACATAGCTTAGTAATAATGTTGTTTACCTGTATTAGAAGTGTCACCCATCTTGACAGTGACTCGGACTCCTGGTTTAAGACTTTTGTCAATTCTAACTTCTTTCCTCATGCCGACATTCACAAATGAACCAGACCCCATCTTGACAGGTCTGTCAAGGACTACCCCCTCCCTGTAGGGCACATCGTCATCTACTTTCATGTGATGTGGGGTATCTAAAGGGTTTAACAATCCTGGAAGAAAAGAAAATGCTGTTTTTTACACATTGAGGGGCAAAACGGAAAGAAAGTCTTTTTTATTGTTATAATATTTTTATGGACCAATTCTGTCTGTAATTTTATAACAAAGTGACTTTTGCGGGTTTTCCCTGCAGTTCACATTGGGTTGCCTGTTCACCCACTCTCAGGCACCAGTTGTTGCAAACTGTTGGTTCGAGTTCTGATTGGGTCATTGGATTATTCGCGGTATAAAATAATTTAGTATATTGCATAATTTATTAAAATTTTTACAATACTGTAAACTAGAAATACGTGTCTCGCAGAACCTCACGAAGCTCGGGGGAGAGAGCACTGCAAAAATTAATTTTAGTGGCCCCCGAAATTTGAGGTTGAGACATTCTTGCTCCCAGTCACTCATCACACTGGATGACGTCAATTGGAGCAACGTTGCGGTTTTGTTGCTAGGCAACTGCAGGACACTAATATGTATATGTATATATATGTTGTGGTTCAATTTTATCCTTGGTTCAAATTTTATTTTCCTTTGTTTTTGGCTATGGTAATGTATGATAATGAGTTTTAAACAAAGAAAAATAAAATTTGAACAAAGGATAAAATTGAACCACAACATATATATATAGGCAACCTGGAGATTCCACTATCCTAAAACGATCCGCACACAACAAATTTATAAACCTCGCATTGTAAGGAATTACAATGTAATTCTAAATATCTAATATAGCTGGAACTAATTACACACGAACAGAAAAAAATTAGAGCTTGAACTTTCCATTGCGTGATTTTGTGGTTTAATTTCACTTGTCAAGCCCTTCGAGAACGAATGGCAGTTTCAGTCATGCTCAGAATAAACATGTTATGATCATGATTTGTGTAATGCACTGCTTGATGTGAACACTTCATAGAGGAACATGTTTCATTTTGTGATCAGACTAAACATGTTTCAACCTAGTGTGAACACAGCATTTGTTTTCTACAAGATGTAGCACTCTCATGCTTAATGCTTAATAATAAGCTTCATTACACTGTACATGCACACACATACACACACATGTACAGTACACATGCACATCATTACCTGCATATTGAAGATCACTATGTTTTGAGAAGAAGTTCTTTCTAAGGTACTGAGGGCACTCTAGATATTGTAGTATTCTTGCCAGCAAGATGTTAGGATCAGAGTACCGGTTCAGTCCACCATTAGACTCACTCTGGGCTTTTCCAGACTCATCAAAGATAACAACTTCGTCTATATTGAAAACCGCCAGAGCACGTGCAATCTGCAAATACAATCATACATGTAGGTCAACAAATGACCATCTCTTGTAAATCAAATTTTTCTTTGGTTTGAAAATTTTCAACACAGTTTGATTTTTGTTTTTCTTTGTCTCAGATTACATGTGTATTTTATTACACGACTACGACAGTCAGAGGGCCAATAACTAAAATCAACCAATCAGAATGCTCGATTGTCGGTCCAATATTCTCTAAGTATTGGACCGGGCATTGTCCCAAATGATCCCGCGCGATCCTTCCACCAGCAGAAGTCGTGTAATAAATCTCTTACAAGTGTATTAACCAAGCTTGCTCGGAACCGTACTGGGAGAATATCGGTCCTCGGTCTTTTCTGTACGGACCTCGCTGCGCTCGCTTCGTCCTGTCAAGACCTCGGGCCGATATTCTCCCAGTACGGCCTCACGATTGGTCAATAAGATATAGAATCATGTTATGACGAATTGCCATAGATTTCTTTATCTTTTCAACAGACTGAATAATTGATTATGAGGTATATGATTTACATTACGCAAAACAAAATACCATTGGAGCCTTTAAAAGAACAGCATTTATTATATGACCCATATGGCCCTGCAAGCCTTTTCTTTGCAAAACCATTGATGACAGTCCCGTATGAGGGCCATACATGTATGCTTTAGTGCGAGCAGGGCCAGAAAAAGCTGTACAGCCCTACTACAAAAGCGTACGGCCTCGTGAGTTAAAATTTCAAACAATTTTGTCCCCAAATTGGTCATATGATAAAATACATATTGACTAAGTTAGGTCGGGCCGGATGGGAAAATATTTGACTCTCGGTCATGGTGCACAGACCTCGCTGTGCTCGGTCCGTACACCATGACCTTGAGCCAAATATTTCCCCATCCAGCCATCCCACTTAGTCAATAAGTACATAATCCATGACCTTTATAACATGGACACTTGGCTTTGTCAGTTTGGTGTCCATATCAGATTTAGGTTTAGCTGTATACATGTATACTGTATCCTTCTTAATACAGTGTAAATGTCTTTCCTCAGCTCCATCCCCAGTCAACTGCCCCCTCCCCCTCCCCTTCCCCCTCTTCTCTCACTCCTTACCTGGCCTGCCAAGTATGTTCGCAGTTCAGGGGACTGTGCATTGTCAAGGATGGAGCCAGGGAGAGCAAGGCTGACAGTAAAATGCCGACCTAAAGCACAAGGAGTTATAATTTCTTTAAACATTTCATCATACAAAGTAAGATTACAAAAGTTCATGCTGAGCATTTACAATAACATATTAATTTTTGTTAGGCAGCTACAACACAGACCTTTTGAGCTTTTGTCCTCCGTTTTTCTTATTTTTAAAGGTGAACCACTGTCTTCGTGTTCTGGAGACAAATCACTTTTCCTTTTCTTGAGTTTATGCTTCACTGCAAACAATTAAAAAAAAATGTTCACTACAACTAAGGCCTGGTTTTCACTGGCAATACAAGCACAATAATTATTGCAAGTAAAAATGCGAGCAAAATGCTCTATAGTGTCCCCAATTAGTGGACCTGTGACAAGACACCTTAAACAGTAGTAGAAAGAATTAAAGAGAAAGTGAATTGTAGTTACACTTGTATGCAGCTACTGAAGGGGCTACAATTAGAACTTGAAAAAATATTTGCAGGCCTCAACAGGAATGCAAATCCATGATCTTTATGATTCACTCTTCCAATGAGATGCAAGGCCAGATGGGAGCTTGGTCAATAATGAGTCCTATTGTGCCTGTGAAATGACTATCCCAGGTGGCTTTATTCTTTTATAAAAAATTAAAAATAAGCTACAGAGTACCTTTCTTTTTCTTTCTGTGCTTACCCTCCACCTAGACGTATAAACACACAACAAAAGAAACAACAGAGTTTTGACACAGGAAGCAAAGGAGGCATATGTTAATGTGCTAGTGTTGGGAAATTGATACGAGCCCTAGTAAATTGGAACGAAAGCCAAAGATAAATTTGTTTAAAAAATACTCACCTCGTCCGCCATCTTGAAAATCTTGTATCGCTCTGGATTGTGGGTAATACCCATGCATCTGCACTACTGAATACTACCGCATTAAACTGTATCGTAGGCTCATCGCAGTAATTTTGTCGGCGATTGACTCGGCGATTCACGTGTGAGAGAAAGAGGAACGAATTCGACTAAAATTTTAAAGTGTCTTGCAAATCATTAACGAACGGATGCCAGTTCTCGACAAAGAAACAGAGTAAGAGCTCTTTTTTTGTTCTCATCGTTTAAAGTCTATATTTTGTCAAGTGTTTCAGTTGGATTTTATTTTATGAACTTTGGCTCAGGTTAAAGATGGCGGCAAATTGTATCAGTTGTGCATGTGGCGATTCATCTTAGAATAGATGTGCCATTGTTTATTAGATATTATTGTCATATGTACAGTTTATATTTTAAAAGTAGTGTCCTTAAACTAGAGAAAGAAACATTTTCTTCTCTATTATTTAAGACCATTTGATGTTAACCAATTATTACAAATCCTGGCTTAAGCTTAAAGTGCCTTTCACCCTTAGAAAGTTATTTTCAGAATCAACTCTATGTACATTGAATAGTTGAATGGTAAAATATTTCTTGTTTTGAACGCCGTGTTTGTGAGTTACAGAGATTTGAATTGACAAAATGCCGATTAGATGACGTCAACCTGGGAATCACTTATTATACAACTACTTATTATACAACTACTTTTAGTATTTATCAAATTAATTATCCTCAAGCTGTAAACTGCGCATTGTAAATCGGCGTAGAAATAGTGGCAAATTCCCGGGTTGATGTCGTCTAATTAGCATTTTGTAAATTCAAATCTCTATAACTCACAACAGGGTTCTCCCTAAATTTCAGCTCAGCAGGTAAGGGATTTTTGCTAAGCGGTAAAGGGAAAACTGTGTGTCTTAAAAAGTTTCCGAGGACAAGCGTTACAGGCGGTAATAAGTGCTGCTTCAAGCGGTACATTTTACCGGTTACCGCCTGATAAGGAGAACCCTGCACAAACGCGAGGTTCAAAACAAGAAATATTTTACCATTCAACTATTCAATGTACATACTGTAGAGTTGATTCTGAAAATAACTTTCTAGGGGTGATGGGCACTTTAAGCTATTAATTTTTGCCTTTTTTTTACAGTGAGAAGCCAAGTTGGGCGGATTTAGTAGAAGAGGGAGAAGAAGGTACAACTAGAATTTATGTCTATTTAGTATCTTGAAAGGCCCTGTTCATATTGATTCTTTGTGGCTTGATTCAGTTGAGATATATCCTAATATTGTTTCTTAACAATATCCTGATGTTATTCCATCAATAGGCTGTCTTTAGGAAACAACACATAGGCTACATCTTAACTTAGGAAGGCTTTTTGAATCCAGCTCCTGGAATGGTTCTTGGGCAAGGGGTATAAATGAACACAACTTTCATTGATGCACTGATAATTCAAACACAGGTGGTCCCACAGTACTATTGATCCTGGACATCCTTT
The DNA here is from genome assembly GCA_022457155.1 of Cladopsammia gracilis. Lineage (NCBI taxonomy): Eukaryota > Metazoa > Cnidaria > Anthozoa > Scleractinia > Dendrophylliidae > Cladopsammia > Cladopsammia gracilis. Next base: position 1,737,150 of record JAJGOT010000034.1, read on the forward strand.
TAAATGGCTTGAAAATCAGCCCCTTTACTGTTGGTTTTACTCTGTGGTTTGAAAAATTTCCCACGGAAAACAGACGGGAGCAAGGAAATCGATACGTCTGCACGCAGGCTAAAAATTTTGCTGATCCCAAAACAACCACATGATCTGTCATGCCACATAACCTTGAGGTTGCTATGAACTCATTTGCCCCAAATGTGCTCTGATAATCACCTTTCCTGGAAGCACAGTTCTACTTGTTCAAGTTTCAGAAAGTTACAGCTGTAAATTCAAGAAATAATTTGAAGGCATAACAGGCGACTGCAAGTTCAAATTCATTGTTCACAATTTCAACATTAATCATTTTACCTTAGAAAATTTAAATCATGTACCTCTGAAAATCCCTTTTGGGGATGTGGTGAATAAAGAATGTTGTATGTAACATTACTGATCTTGTGGTCGACTTGTGATCAACAAAAATTTGATCATGTGATGACCGTTTTTTAAATCGTGGAGTGAAACCAATGATACATGAAGCAGGCTGGTTTTTTTTTTAGCCATTTCCAAAAATGTCTGTGCTGGTTTCTGCTAAGTGTGTATCCATTGTGTGAATTTGAGATAGGGCCTGGTCGCACTACAGTCAAAAACAAAATTTAGCCCGTGCAAAATGACATAAAAACAAAAACATTTCTACAAAAAGCGTGTCCCACTGGAGTGGTTTCTTTTTTTATTTGATTTTTGCACAGGCTAATTTTTGTTTTTGACTGTAGTGCAACCAGGCCCATATTAGACTTTTCTATGTTCATTTAACATAATTATATTGTTTTTCTTTCAGATCACTTACCTCCAATATCAGAGGTCATCAATGGGGACACCAAAATTGTTACTGAGTTCAAAAGGAATGAAGAGGGAAAGCTGCTTAAGGTTGTAATAATATGATATACAGTAATTATGATTCTGTGTATGTTAATACAGGTAACCCTCTCTAAGGACACCTCCAGGACCATGTAATCAGCTGTACATCGTATGGGTGGATCCAGGCAATTCAGAAACAGGCGGCCGAGGGGGTTGTAGCAGTTACAGCAAGAGTGCAATCTTGCTCCGTAGTGGCAACAACCTTAATAAACACAAAAAATTTCCAAACAAAAAGGGGGTGGGGCCTATAGTAAACTGAGTGGCTTAAGTGCAGTACAGACCACTGTCTGGTGTCCGTCTTACAGGGGATGTCTTAAAGAGTTGACTGTATTAACACTAACATGTACATTGTAAGGCATCAAGTGGTCATATAAATGGATGATAAGTTATTAAAATGTTTACTACACGAACAGGAGTGTTGTACACTGTATCGTCCTATACAATCACGAGCCGAAGGCTAGTGAATGTATAGTGCCGATACAACATGGACACGAATGTACATGTACAGCTGTAGTAAACAACTTGTGAAATTCACATTCACATGTAAATTACAACTGTAGATACAACCACTTGTGAGTTGTATCTGGAATGGAAATTAGATACAACCACTCGTGAGTTGTATCAAGATTGTATCGGCCTATACAGGGTAATTAATCATGTGATTGGAATGTCTCATTTCTATTTGTTAGTACCCTTATGAATTATTAATGAATTTTACACATTTATTTGCATACGTCTGCATTTTCATTTGACTTGGCTTAACTTTGAAGTATCTTGAAGTCCTATTGTTAAATTGTGTCAAATCGTTTCATCAATTCATTTATTCCATTACTTTGCATCTTATTTTTGTGTCTTCAGATACTTACAGATGTGGCATTATTTTCTTACAGATGCAGCATTATTTTCTTACAGATGCGGCATTATTTTCTTACAGATGCAGCATTATTTTCTTACAGATGCGGCATTATTTTCTTACAGATGCAGCATTATTTTCTTACAGATGCAGCATTATTTTCTTACAGATGCGGCATTATTTTCTTTCACATAAGTGACCCTACAGTGTATTGTTTTGCTAACTAGAGCCAGATATCCAAGTTGTAGTACATGTAGAATAGCAATTTCATGATCATAATTTAATTTTACAGATTGTGAGGACCTTTAAAGTCGAAACAAAAAGAGTTTCGAAGACAATAGCTAAAAGAAAGGTAGGCTTACAGCTGTATTTTTGAAATTCTGGCTTTTATGTCACGTTTAAAACAAAAACAGCAGTGTTTTATCAAGGTTAAAAGTTTGAGGCAAAAAGGTTTCCTCCAAAAGCATGTCCCTAAGGAGCACAAACAATTGCGCTTTTGTGCAAAGAGGAAATTAGCATACAAGAAAAACAAGTAGATCGATTAGCATACAACACATGTGCCACATAATATACAGACTGGCTTTTAATTGATGAAGTGAGCATGGCTTCCCCAGACTCCTGTCAGAAGTTTTGGGATTTTAAAGTTCTGTGGAAAAAATAATCTAATCAAAAATGAAAAACCAAAGTTGACAAAAATGTCTGATAATTTTTTCCGGTGGTAGAGAATGAGTAGAAAATATACCATTTTACAGTTTCTACTTAGTAACCTGGTCTTTGTGTGGAAATGAGGCTGAAGTTAACCTTGTTTTGATAGAAACCTTTCTCCTTTTCATATGTAAATCATGTTGTTCTTATGCTAACTAACATATTTACATATGAAAAGCAGGAAGGTTTGTATCAAAACAAAGTCAACTCCAGCCTCACTTTCACGCAAAGGCCAGGGTACTAAGCATATACCTGCCAAGTCTCACGTCTTAGGCATGAGTCTCACGCTTGCGAGTCCAAGACGCTGATCTCGCGCCTACTCGCGCCTATGGAGCAATTTCTCACGCCTGACTTACAGATTTGAGCTATCAGCCTTAACTGATCGCATGATCCAATTAAAAATATACATGTACATGAAGTTACGTTCATGAAAATTTGGCACTTTTTTGGAGGTTTTTATCGTTCTTAACATTACGATTACAGCTGGATATTATTAAATGGAGGTCTGAGGTCCATGGAAACTGCCGAATTCTTCGGAACATCTTAGGACAACTTCGGATATCTTCGGGATAGGTCGGGTCGCCTTCGGAAATCCTGGCACTACCACGAAAAATTCTCATGCCTATCACTCGGAAAAAGTTGGCAGGTATATGAGCACACAACTTTAAAATGGTATAAAAAAATTATTAGCAGCTTACATCTCTTGAACACTTGCTTACATGTACCTACACTGTGCATGTATCAATTTACACGCAGGCGCTGGTTTCATTCAAATAACGGCTTACTTGCTAAACTGTTGGCTGCTTATTTTGTTGGATGCTAGATATCATAAAACAGCACTGAACAAAGAAATGATTTTGAACTGTTTTAATGCAAACAAGATGATTTTAGCACAAAAATGGTGTAATAAAAAAGATATGTGTAGGGCACCATGCACTTTTGTTATTGAAAATAACCACTTATTTGATTTGGTAAACTACATGTAATACTTACAATGTAGTTTAAAGGAAACCGCATTGGTTTGTACTGTGCACATGCTTGTGCCTGCACTAATGATGCAAAAAATGTGCATATAATTGTACATGTACATGTAGTAGTAATGTGTAATGCAATACTAAGGAATCACCATAAAAAATAATTTTAGTGATTTTAATAATTAATTTTTGGATATTTCACCATGTGTGGGTCAATCACAACTTTGTTGAAACCTTTTAGCTATGGAGAAAGTTTGGAGATGCGAAGAATGATGGTCCTGGGCCGAACCCATCCACAACTACCGTCACTGATGACGTGTTTCTTATACTCACCACGAATAAGGAGGTAGCTACTGTACATGTACTTCACATCTCATAACTTATTTTCACACTTTTTGTATAATTCTATTTGTGGGAATTTGTTTTAATATTATTCTTACTCAATATTGTACAGTGTATGTTACACTTTTGATAAAAGAGTGGATGAATTGATATGCACATGTAATAGTAATTAGACTGAGAGGAGTACAATTCAGGGAGTAATCGGGTGAATAATTTCAAATCAGCCTAGCATGTGGCAGGAAGATGATTTGAAATTCATATTTGAGCACAGAGTTCAATTACTAGTTAATCGCATCAAAAACAAAATTCAAGATTAAAAAGTCAATGTGGACTTTTGTACTCAAAACCTCAAGAATATTTTCCATTAAATTTGAAACCTGGAGGGAAACAGCCAAAAAAAATGGATACGATTAAGAAGGTACATGTACATGTTATACATGGGTCTGTGGAGATGCGAAATTTCTCTTTCAGTTTTCTGACAACTCAATAGTGAGATAAGTCAACAACAACAGTTAATGTGCAGTGCAGTACAGGGGGGGGGGGGAATAGGGTGCTCAGTCCTTAACCCTCAGATGTACGGGGGGGGGGGGTAACCTTAAGGTTTTTCTTCGATTTTTTCAAGACCATTTAAGATTAGCACATGCCGTTTTCAATAGCTGTTCATTTATCCTTAAGACACATTTTGGTAAAGTTTGGCAACAAACGGTTCCTGTGGTAACAAGATATGACGTCATACATGTAAGTAACATGATGTCAACCCAGTTTTGAATAAAAATGTTTTTCACCTTTTTTCAGTGAAAAAACTATAAAATGCTACCAAAAGCATCAAAATGTTTAATTGTATGTTATTTTTAACTCCAGCAAACTATTTGCAATTCCTGCATTTTTCCGATAAATCCAAGATGGCGGCCATTTTGGACGATGTCACGGACCCGGATTTAAGAACTTTAAGAACCAGGATTTAAGAACTTTCGTGGCACACGCCTATCCTAAATTGAAATTGATGGGAGTCCCTCCTCCCCCCCCAGCATTGAGCTGTACATGTACTTTCTGTGGTTCTGTTTACACATGTAATGCTCTACAACATGGTTCTAACTTGGCAGTTGAATGGTTAAAATGGTTATTAATCACTCAATACATGTACATGTTCCCAGGACCTGCAACAAGAAAGTGACGATCCACTTAAGAAGCTAAGTCAAAGCACGGCGAAGATTGTGCAGTGCCGTCACTGCAAGGGAGACCATTGGACTACAAAGTGCCCATACAAAGATCAACTGGAAGTCATACAAAGCACAGTCAGTGATCCCAAGCTTCCGACTGGTAAAGTGAATATGTTTATTTATTGTTTATCTATTTGTTTACTTACTTACTTACTTATTCCCTGCTACTCCCCGTGGAGCATAGGTCCATGGAATACGACCGCCATCTCGTTCTGTTTTGGGCTATTTTCTCGATCTGGTTCCATTTGTAGCCTTCCTTGCCTGCCTCTTCATCCACGGTTCTTCTCCAGCTGTTCCTAGGACGGCCTCGGCTCCTCTTCCCCTGTGGGTTCCACCTCAGTGCATGCCTTGTGACATTGCTGGATGGTTTTCTGAGCGTGTGCCTGATCCATCCCCACTTGCGCCTCCTTATCTGGATGTCGATTCTTTCCTGTTCAGCTCTTGCCCACAGCTCTTCATTTCTTATGACCTCTGGCCAGTGGATGCCCATGTATAGTCCAGTAGCAGAGACCGCAAAATCGGAGTTTCGTTCAACCCACGAGCTAGAAAAGGTTGGACAGCGAATTTTATTAGAACAATGCTTCCTGAATAAGGCTCGGCACGTCGTAAAGTCTAAAAGTGGTATACGATCCGAGATAAATGGATGTTTTTCTACGTCACCAGCTCTCTATCATGAAAACGAGGCCACGAAGTACATGACATTTGTTTTCACCATTGGTGAGCCAAAATCAACAGATATGAGCTAAATACCGTATGTCTGGTAAACATGTGTCACAAAAGTATAATTTGATTATAAAGACGATGTCACGTGACCGATCACGTGACAGGAAAACCCTAAGAAACCGCTGAAAATGTGAGAAATTCTTGTCCTTTTTCATTACTAAGCAAAAAATTCAATTCCGAACCTTTCTTTTCGCATTTTTTTTTAACATTTTACTATCTACACCGTTCTCCCTTCTGTTTTGGAGATATTTTGCTCATTATTTAATGATTGATTAATTTCTGGTTGATTTGATGGCAAAACGAAAACGAGGCTGAATGCTTTAAGTTGTTTATTCTCTGCTTGAAGTCAAAAAATTGATAATATTATTTGTACGGCTTTCATACAGTCAATGCAATGAATCCTTGATTAACTAACGTATTTCAGAAAAGGGGGATGAGTTTTTGTTAAGATTGTAGTTCTCATCAGTTCTACATGAAGTGAAAATAATACTGTCCAAAATGCACTTTTTGTTAGACTAAAGTTTCAAAAGAGATATTACGAACATTATGAAGTGTAAAATATTGATATTATAGCATTCTGTTGATCACTTTTAACCAATTTAAAATACACCAATACATCTCAAATTTTGCATACTACACTGTTTAAAGCTCTATTCTAAAGTCTTCAATAGTTTTCTATTGTTTCCTTCAGGACTGTCTAGTCGTTGTCACTATCTTCAGAGTCACTATTATAATGCAACGGTATGCGATGAGGATTTTTGCAGGCTTCTTCATCTCCCATGCAGAAACAGGACTCTGTACATGGAAGGCCAGTACTGGAACAAGAACAATTCGCGCGACACATAGATCTTTTGCACTGGCAGGTTGTAAGCTCTAAAAGGCTTTTTGGTGCTGGTTCTCTGGTCATCAGTACTGGTTTTAACATTCCATCTTCTTTGTACCAGCCATGACTTTCTGGTGGAGGTAGTTGTTGCATCGGTTCGAGTGCATTTCTCCATACGTAAGCCTGAAAATTAGCTCGCTTGATGTGTTGGCTTAAGGCGTCCAAAGTAGGAGGAAGCACCTCGTTTCTTTGTTTCTTCTGGCAAAACAATATATGTGACCCTCCACGGGAAAACAGGGATAAAGGTGATAGCACGCTCACAACACGCTTCCACTTTAAAACAAAAGAAATTGTTTTTAGCACGCTTAAAGTGTGTTCAAGAGCACACTTCATTAGCAAACTCCCTTGTTTCGTCAGACACACTAAGAACAATAAAGTGTGTATATGCGAACAATGCAGTCAAACAAAGAAGCGTGTTAACCTTCAGACTGAACATTATGAAAGTAATGTACCGTATTTTTCTTCTTGCGTTTGTCAAAAATCCTTACGTTTAATTTAAAAAAATATATATATATTGAACCGTGTCAGCATGACAACATAAGCTTACCCCAATATTACCTTAAGCGTTAGCATTTCTGATTCACGGGTTGGCTCTTTAGGAGCCTTTGATTATTGTGTTGAATTCACGTGTATGGAAAAGTTATGGCGACCGCGGATTTACTTGACACCGAAGTAAAAGAATACCAAAGGTCATAATCACGATTTCAACAAGGAAGGTGATCAATTTGTGAAATTTTAGGCCTGTTCATCGTTTGGCGATCGGCGATTGGACGCTTATTTTCTTAGTCGTTTTCTTTCTTTGTCGCAAAATTTCGATATAATTATGGTTGACAAGATCGCAATTTTCCGCCATGTTTCTGTTTGCTTTAGCATGTTTTAGCATGCTTCTTTTTGCTCTAGTGTGTTCTGGCGTGCTAACTCGCACTCTAAGCGTGACAAGCTTTAGCACGCTAATCCAAACAAAAGGTTTAGCGTGTTAACATCTCCAAAACAAAAGCTAGTGTGTCCTTCTTTGTTCAACAAATTAAATATGCACATAAAGCGTGTTTAAGGACACACTTAGCGTGCTGTGTTAGCGTGTTGTGAGCGTGCTATCACCTTTATCCCTGTTTTCCCGTGGAGGGTCACATATACCTATAACAAAGAAATGCATAAGTCTGATTTTTTAGATTGTATGTACACGTATAATTGTATTTATACTATTTCACAATATTTCATACAAATTTTCGTAGTTATTGTCAGTAGTTTTAACTTTTCCATCTCGTAGTTTGTTAAGATCAATTATTTTATTCTTCATCAGTTTTTCTCATTGCTAAAGTACTTTGAAACAAATTGCTATTTTAATTTTACCTTAGCTCATCAGTTGTGCGTTCCTTGCTCTTCGATGTAGGATAAAGATCGCAAACATAGGCTTCCACTTTTGCTGCTGTTCTCTCATCTAACTCTTGCTGCTGACCCACAAGCCGCAATGCATCCTGATGGGCAGCACTGCGTTGAAGCACATTCCAACTTGTCTTTTTTCCGATCCCAGCCAAGGAACTGTTTGAGTCACACCCTGTGAGGGCATGAAACGCTAGAAGTGCGTTGCACATTCGCTCTCCAAGTGCTGGAGCCACTTTATGCACCGGAATAAATCGTAACCGGTCCTTCACACCTGTTTGAAACCACAACTCTTCACATGAGAGGCTGTTGAAGTGTGACGTACATATGACAAGAACATCAGTGTCTGGTGACTGGATGACTATTCTTGTTGCATTCTCTGCTGCGTACTTTGCGTTCAGTAACAGTTGAGTATCGGCTTCTTCGTGGTTTGACTGAAGACCATAAATGCTTGTACATGTACCTCTGCTGATGCTCACCGCTCTTTCTCCATCTTTAAAACCCCCGCCGATGACAATCTTCTTATTTTCTGGCAGCTTCTCTTGTCCTGTCTGGCAGAGCGAAGTAGATGCGAATTCACACAGATTTGTCTTGTTCTTGCAATTGCTTATATACTTATCCCACTGTTTTGGAATTGGAGTGGCACTGCTACTAATCTTTACTTCAAGGGCAGTGGATGCCCCCCGTCTTGAGCGCTCATTGTTCTTGATAGAGGTTTCCCAGTTCTGGTCGAATACAACATGAACTTCATAGCAATTGGGGTGTGAAAGGGGCAGTGTTATCGTAGTGTAGTACTTCAGCGATAGCTCACCAAACGTTCTCGCACCGCCGGACTTCATCTTCTGCACTAGTGCCATCCCGTCAATGATATAAACAGTGTCACTTGTTGATACTGGAAGCCTTGGGAGGACAGTGACATTCTTTTCGAGGATGGAGCAAAAAGCGCTTTTGGTTGTTTTCCTAAGGCTCCCATCTTGGTGCGCCAATGAACACGGAACTGGTGAAAGTTCGTAGCTCAAAACCTCCTTTAGGTTTATCTGTCGAGCATTTGCAGCGACAAGAAGCTTCCCGAAAAGGTCCCTATCAGCGTTGACTGTAATCAGCTTCTCGTCCATTGCTTTCACAGAAACTTTCGTTGACACAGAACTAAAAGTTTTAACCTTATTATTTGTGATGGAATCCCAGAAAGAAGCTGCGTTGGAATTGATTCTTTTCTCTATAAAGTTATTCATTTGGTTTCGGCCTTTCTTGGTGCTGTTCACCAGTGTTTCGGCAACATCATCAGGTAAAACAACTCCTGTAGCAAAATTGACCACAGCATCTGATTCAAGAGAAAATGGGTCGATCATCAGACCAGATGTGAAACACGCTAGTAGCTTATTAACATCATCTTCATCTCGCTTTACCCTCACTTTTGTTGCTTCTTTATGCATGGTGTTGTCGTTGTCTTTCATTCCGTAGGCTTCCTTCATTGCAGTGGTGACTGAAGCACGTTCGTGTATAGTGAGAAACCATCTGTCTACTGCCGATGGTGTTTGCGAGATTCCAATGATTCCTCCTTTTGTTTTGCTGTCAGCATTTATTGATTGCTCCAGCGCCATGTCTGTTGACACTTGGGAAAAAGGCTGACCAGTGCGACTGATGGAATGTTCTCCTGAAAGGAATTTTTGATGTACACGTGGATGTGTGGATTCTAAGCGGTGCATGTCTATAAGGTACACGGGGAGCCATCTTGAATAATTTGGTCTGTCCATGGCAAAGAAGTGTGGTGTCATCGTTGCAACTGCTGAAAGATGGAGGTTCCAGTTACTGGTTCTCTCTGCTTTAATCAACTGTAGCACGATGTTCACCATAGAGCAGTACTCTTCCCAAAAGGCAAACATCCTAGACTTGCCTCTAACCTCTGATTTAAATGAATTGTATGCACAAAGCAAACCACTTAGATCTTCTTCTAGCTTGGGGAATATTTGAGGTATGTTCTCTTGTTTCTCTACAGCAGCAACACCACTGGCGATTCTTGCTCGCAGCTCCTCTTCGCTAATGTGGAGACTTTGCTCACAGGAACTGGAGTTGTTACACCACTTCACAAATTCTGGCCACATCAATCGAAAGAAGGCTTCCATGCAGGGCTTATGGGCTCGCACTCCTCTGTTGTACGATTTGCCTTTCATTAATGCCGTTGTCGACCCAGCGGCATATACCCCTGATTCGATTAGCAGATCTTCAAGTCCCGAGTTCAGGTACTTTTTGCCAATAATAGCCAAGAAGTTCAGAGCGATGTGGAATGTTCCCATTCTGATAACAACATCGGAAAATTCGTCTGGAAACTTCCACTGTATTTGCTTGGCCTTTACATAAATAGCTAGATCGAATGTTATTACAGTATCTTCTTGACTCATCGTATGACTGATGGCCTGAGCGTGCTTGAGAACAGTGTATACTGTACTGAACTCCGTTGAAGAGCCATCTATTAGGGGACAGTAGCCAACCATGCTAATCTGTGGTAAATCTGGGTAAAGTATTGAATTGAATGCACTCCATCCAGGAATGGACTGACTCCCGATTACTTCAGAAGGCTGTGATTCTGTTAGACTCGTGGGATGCAGTCTCATGACTTTCCATACTTCATCAGCGCGACTTGCCGACTCAAATAACTCATTTTCTTCTTTGTACCATTCTTGTTGAACCTGCCCATTGCCAAAAGTGACTTGAGGTCGTCTTCCAAGTGCAGAGCACTCTTGCAGCTCGTAGATCCTCCCCCCTCATTGTAGAGATTGTCTTCTGTCACTGTGATTTGCCAGTTGGATTGGGGGTGGTTCTGGTCCAAACGGCCGTCTCTGGAATACAACCATGGATGTCGCATGGGTCGTGTTTTTGCCATCTAGAGTTTCTTCATTGATATCTGTGTTGTCTGCCGCTAGTTGAAGAAACGGACCAGGTGCTACGTTTGTCGGTACAACGGTACCATACTCTTGCGCTTTAGCGAGCACTTCCGCTGCGATGCTAGTATCTGTCGCACGCATTTCGTCATAACTGCAACAGTGTCCCATTTTGTTGAGAAGTGTTACAAGAAGACGCGACGAGGTGAGATGGTGCACACATAGGGCCAGACCTATGTGCTTTGGAAGCTTTGTGCGACTATTGCTTGAGCAGTGAATAATGTCCTGTGCAATACTAATGACTTGCCGTTCAGCAGCCAAGTTGTTGCAAGTGCTTGATCTATCCAATAATTGATAGTCCCTTTCGTCTGAAGTAATCAGCAGTCTGATCAGCCAGTAAAGACAACCGGGTATTAATTTCTTGATTTGTTCTGCACTAATGTCCCTTACATCCAACGGTCTCGTGGAAATACCTTTACATTCTTTAATCTCCTTTTTTATATGGCTTGCAACTCGAAAAATATCGTCAGCTGTTACTGTCTCTGAACCTTTGCCTTTGTTTTCAAGAGCTGGTGTGTTGTCCGCCCACGCATTCAGAACATCTTGTACTTTTATAGTACTTGAGTAAACAATCTCAGGTTTGCTTCGATTTGATGGCTGGGAGAATACTATGTCATCTCCAAAGTGCTTCTGTAGACGACTTTTGAGATGCTGTTTAGTGTAGCTCTCTGAACCTATTCCTCGTTTGTCTAGAGTTTCAAGAAAGCTTGTTAACAGCGAGGCCATATCGTATGCCTTTCCCTTTTTTATGCCGGTGGCTAAATCTTGAAATGCGATCTCGTAAAACGATTCTTTGTCAGTTCCTAGAGATTTTCCCATCTTGGCAACATACAAAGAAAAGCAATTTTTGTGATATTTTGCATCCGCTGCTACGAGGTCATCATTTACGCTGCGTAGTATATGAAGCATGTCTTCATCCCCTTGATGCTCAGCAGCTTTCTTTATGCTGCCACATGCTTCAAAAGTGGAGACCGTGACTAGCTCTCGCACTTTCTTGTAGGTCCTTTTCTTGCATATGAAACACTTGGACCAATCGGTTGTATTTTTTAACGAACGCGAAAATCTACCACTGGCATTTATATTTTCACTTTCCTCAGCTTCTCGATCACTATCAGCACAACTCATTGATGCATACTGAATATTATGAGAGCTTGTGTATGTAGAATAGCATTTGGCGTGCCAGTAGACTTCAATATTGCTTAGATCTTCTTTAGAAATCCGTTCGAAAACTTTATCTTGACGAAGACTTGCTGATTTCAGAAGAGTATGAACCGATAAATCTTTTCCCTTTCTAAGCTTGTCGTTAGGCTTGTCTGTCTGACAAATGATACATTTCCCAGGGGTCGTCAGTTTCAAACGTCTTCTCCTCTTCTTCTTCTTTTTCCACTTATGCTGTTCTGGCAATCCTGCCCTCTTCAGGTGTCTTTGAAGACACCTGAAGAGGGCAGGATTGCCGAAACGTTGTGAAGGAAAGAAGACAGGATTTGCCTGAACAGCATAAGTGGAAAAAGAAGAAGAAGAGGAGAAGATGTTCATACAGACTTCCACGGTGGCCCACTTGAAGAACTTATCAAGAGGTCGTCAGTTTTATCTTCTTGGGATCAGGGGAAAGGGGAAGAGCAAAGCCATCTGTAGTTTTCTCTTGACTAGACATGGTGGCTATCAAAGAGATACTACTGATTAATTCATTGCATCTCAGTTTTTATTTTTTATTTTTAAGTTTCATACATGCTAATTAATGAAAGACAAAACAAGCAATACATGCCGTGACTGGTTTTGCACTGATCAAATCAAATCTGGCATTCTTAAGTATTTCTTTGAAAATATAAATCTGATTAAATAAAAATGGTGATTGCGAACTTATATAGAGTTAAATAATCAACAAACATTTTCTTTAGTTTGTTTGATCCCAGCAGAAAACAATGCAATGATTTAACGATCAACATATAAAGAATGTACTTACAGACAAAACAGAGACGAACGAAGCAGATATCCTTCCACGGAGGCCGCCATGTTGGATTTTAAAGCCTCGATTTGGATCATCGTGGAAACGAGGCCGCGCTTTCCAAGTGGAAACCAGTTTTCACTCTCCGTAAATACATATGAATGATATCATATCTTTGCATGGACATTTTGCCCCACTAAGTAATCATTGTAATTCTTATAAATCAAATGATCTTTTTACTTAACATTTTTATTTGCATGATATATTGATTCCTCCCTTTATTTATTTGTTTTGTGATTTTTTATTCATTATTTTTCATTCCTAACATGATACTTTATTTGAAAATGCTACATTCATTCATTTATTTATTTGTGTGATTTTTGTGCAGTATCTGACAAGAGGGTAAAATATCAGAAGCCCATGAAAATATATAATAACAATTTTTACGTCAGCCTCGTTTTCGTTTTGCCATCAAATCAACCAGAAATTAATCAATCATTAAATAATGAGCAAAATATCTCCAAAACAGAAGGGAGAACGGTGTAGATAGTAAAATGTTAAAAAAAAATGCGAAAAGAAAGGTTCGGAATTGAATTTTTTGCTTAGTAATGAAAAAGGACAAGAATTTCTCACATTTTCAGCGGTTTCTTAGGGTTTTCCTGTCACGTGATCGGTCACGTGACATCGTCTTTATAATCAAATTATACTTTTGTGACACATGTTTACCAGACATACGGTATTTAGCTCATATCTGTTGATTTTGGCTCACCAATGGTGAAAACAAATGTCATGTACTTCGTGGCCTCGTTTTCATGATAGAGAGCTGGTGACGTAGAAAAACATCCATTTATCTCGGATCGTATACCACTTTTAGACTTTACGATGTGCCGAGCCTTACTCAGGAAGCATTGTTCTAACAAAATCCGCTGTCCAACCTTTTCTAGCTCGTGGGCTGAACGAAACTCCGATTTTGCGGTCTCTGCTACTGGACTAATGATGGACCTCAGGCGCCCCGAAACCGCGACGATACAATGTAGTTAAAATACAATGTAGTTAAAATTTGGTGTAATATTCCTCTGGTGAGTTGTTAACAACCTGTGACTATTTTGGCAATATGAACAGAATCTACATGTAAAAATAAATTCTAAATTGGTACCAAAAAAGAGATATGCAAATACTCTTTTCTGTTAAACTTGATGTCTCATCAAAACTGTAAAACAATATAAATTATTTCCATACATGCATGCATTGTTGTCTATTTGAACTAAGAATAGTTGTGTTGTAAATAACTTTTGAGCAAAGTTTCCTTTGCCTTTTGTTTTAGGAGCAGGAGCAGGAGCAGCTGCAGGTAGTACAGAGCAGCCTGCGGCATCCAAGACTGGAAAGTACATTGCACCAGGACTGCGTGAGGGAGCAGCAAACAGACGAGGAGAAACTATGCCCCGCTCACAAAGAGGTAAAGTATAGAATAGAGTACAAAGAAAGTACTGTCTTATAACCTGAGGCTGGTGGATTTTTCTGTTGGGCTCAAGGCTGCCATTTAGCTTTGAGGTTACCAGCTACATTGTACATAAAGAAAAAGAGGCAGTTATGAACTTCAGATAGCCTTCCGTGCTTGTTGTCAGTTTATCATTACAATTTTGTCCCTTGCATAAAAAGTTCAATACGATACAAGATTTTGCGGTGATTGGTGCTTTGTACATATACAGTGTACATTGAAATTACTATAGGTTCATAGGATTAACAGTTAAGACCCCCTGTGGTCTGACCTTGTAAGCTTACGAGAGGTTCAACTGTAGGTTTAAATATCCTTTCAATGTGTCAGAATGGTGTCAGAGGCAGGGATGTAGATAATAACCGGGAACCAGGGAAATTACCCGGCTGTGAACTTCATTTTTCCGGCTGTAAAAGCCAAGTGCAGCATCAAAAGGACTACATTTTTCTCTTTTTTACGCGTCTGTCAGTTCTATATTCCTGCCTGTTAAAAACTGAATCTATATCCCTGAGAGGTTGGTTGCAAATTGGAGCCTGTTGGACCAGCTACAACTGTATAAATTATTGATTTGTACCAAGATGTCACTGAAGAAGAAACAACTGACAGTGTTCTTGACTTTCTTTTAATTATTTTTGGCATCATGTTTTCTCCTTTATTAGATGAATCAGCAACAATTCGTGTGACCAACTTGTCCGAGGACACTAGAGAATCTGACTTACAGGAACTCTTCCGTCCATTTGGACCCATTTCCAGAATCTTTCTGGCCAAAGACAAAGTTACCAACCAGTCAAAGGTAATCACATTCACTTTTTTTTTGTCAGGAAAATAATAATTATTATGGCATGGCATGAAGTATTTGCGGGAGTTTATTGTGTACATTGTACATGTAACACAGAATTTTTTTTGTGGGATTTAATGTTTGCAATTTTGCTGTCAATCCCTCAAAGGATAGAAGTGGATTGCAGTTCATCAAATTTGTTTTTTATGATAGGCAGTCAATAAATCAAAATTATCATTCTGCTGCCACTTTATTTCAATCACTATTTTGTTTCTTAGTGTATACATGTATTTTATTACTTTGGCGATTTGACCCTCCTATTTCGTGAACCATTCCAGTGCATAACACCCCCTGCAATGGTCAAAATCGTTGCAAGACAAGCTGCTGCAATTGTTGCAGAAAGTAGAATTGGGTTCTACTTTTTGCAATTATTGCAGCAACTTTTTTGAGCAAGTCTCGCATTTTTTTGTCTTTAAAACACTGTGCGCATGCGTGACAACCAAATCGTTGCAAGTTGCATGAAGAAGGTTGTACCGTGTAACCCCCCGGTTCGTGCAGCAGCAACGATCTTGCATCAGGTCTTGCAATGCCATTGTAAGAGTTGCTGCACAAAAAATTGCAGTGTGTAACACTACCTTAAAGCTATGAGAAGTTTTGTGGTTTGCAATGCATTATAACTGTAGGGTGCAAGATTACAAAATGTACCTTCTAAGGGTGGCACAGTTATATTTGACAGATTTTCTTTATTGCTAATATTTGCATTATCTGCAGGGTTTTGCATTCATCAACTTTGTTCACCGTGAAGATGCTGCTCGAGCCATCCAGAGTGTCCAGGGATTTGGCTATGATCATCTCATTTTGAATGTGGAATGGGCCAAGTAAGAATTCTGATGTCGTTTATAAAGCTTTACAGCTGATTTTTTAACCCTTTCACTGATAAGTGCGGCCAAAAGACCGATTTTCAGGAAAGTACCACTTTCATTTTAATGGTCGCACTAGGATTTTATTCACAGACTCAAAAGTTAGAACTACCTTGTACAGCATAATAAACAGCACCACAGGAAGTACTGCTCGATAGCTTTCATTTGAATGGTCACACTTTAGGATTTCATCCACAGATTCAAAAGTTAGAACCACCTTGTACAGCATAATAAACAGCACCACAGGAAAGTACTGCTCAGTGGCTTTCATTTGAATGATCACACCGTAGTATTTCATCCACAAACTCAAACTGCGAGCGGTTGCACTTTTTCTCAGATCCGAGAGCACGAGAGCTGATGTATAATCATCTTGCATATAAACGCTATTCATTCGTCTTCTCGCTGACTTTTGGCGCCAAAGAAAATCAGAAAATTAAAGGATTACTCGCATTCTAAAGTTTAAAACGAACTGCACAGTCCCCTACTTTTTTTCCAACACCTTCATATAATGAATGATCTCTGGTAACATTGAAGACCTTCTTTAAAAAAAAGGCGCTTGAGACTTAACATGTACAGCGCACCAGTACATTTCAATACGATACATATATTTGCGCCATTAAGTAACAATGCGTGTAAGAACTAGGCAATCCTCTATTGTTCTGCGGCATTTCGCTTTCCCCACATACGATTGTTTAGATTTTCTTACTGAGAATGCATCAACCTATGGATAACACGTTTTTGAAATAAAATGTACTGAAACTTTATTTTAAAGCGATATTTTTTTTGTGTTACAAGATTTTATCCAATCATGAGACTCCAAAACAATGGCCAAGAAAGGCTTCTAATTTTCCATGTTTCCCACATAGAAATTTTGCTGCATTAAAACTCAGAATAGTTTTTACTAAAAGGGAATCAATAAGTAAACTAGAGAGAAATAAATGCGCTACCTGATGAAGTGATAGTAGATTTTCATGTTTTAGCCAATGAGGTGGACCGTTTCAACAATACCACAATTAAGTAACAATCCGTGTAAGAAGTAGGCAACCCAAATCCACGGAATGCAGGAAGGTGTGAATTGTGCTATTGTTGAAACCGTCCACCTCATTGGCTAAAACATGAAAATCGACCATAACTTCATCAGGCAGCGCATTTATTTATCTCTAGTTTACTAATTGATTGCCTTTTAGTGAAAACTATTGTGATTTTTAATGCAACAAAAATTCTATGTGGGCAACATGGAAAATTAGAAGTCTTTCTTGGCCATTGTTTTGGAGTCTCACGATTGGCTGAAATCTTGTAACACAAAAGAAACATCGCTTTAAAATAAAGTTTCAGTAAATTTTATTTTAAAACCATGTTGTCCATAGGTTGACGTATTCTCAGTACGAAAATTAATCTAAACATTCTTATGTGGGGAAAGCGAAATGCATCGGAACAATAGAGAATTGCCTACTTCTTACACGGATTGTTACTTAACACCTTTTTGCATTCCTTGCCGTTGGGTTGCCTAGTTCTTACTATGACCATTACTTAAAAATGAATTTGTTTGTGTTTTCTTCACAGGCCATCAACAAACCAGCAGTAGAAGTCTGCCTGGACTGATGCTTGTACCTAAACAAACAAAAAGCAGCAGAATAAAAAAAACATTACAATATTATTTCTTTTTCTCTTGCTTTTTTCTTTTTGTCTGGCTCGTTATAACATTGCGAGGTCGTGGACGTTCAACGCCCAATCTTGGTTTGCAACCACGTGACAAGGCGGCCATGTTGGCAATACATGTTGGAAATACATTTTGCATGAAAATAGAGTTTAGTTCCGGTTTTGTTCTTGACCACCAACATGGCCGCCGTGACGTCACGTGCAAACCAGCAGTAGTTTGTTGTTTAACGACAACCCCACCCAAACTTTAAAGAAAATTTGGTTAAATCAACTGAGTTGATATGGTAAAATGGCTATTGTCAAGAGATTCAAAGTTGACGAAGGGCTAGCGCTGGAAACGTCAGCTATTGAATCTCTTGACAGTGGGCAATTTACCTTATCAAAGTAAAAAGAAAAGTTTTAAGGTTATTGTAAACCTTTGAGGGTGCCTTCCCGAAAATCTTTCGTACTCGCGCTATTTTTAACGAAACCCCAGAAAACTATGTATCACTGTAAAGCTAATAAATTGTAGATTCCGAAAATAGAAATTATTTTTCCTGTTTCCCCTTTAGTTAAGGGTGCGCGAGCCTTAAACGCAAAACCGACGAGGTTTGCTTCACTGAATTACCAGTCTCCGTGTTAGCGCGAAAATCAAAACAAACTGGTCCGTGTCACTCAAGAGTTTATGGCCCAACAAAGTGTGTGAGGCTTTTCGATATTTTCATTGGTTCCCGAGTAAATCCACTTTGAAGTTGGACAATAGAAAATTGTTCTATGCGCGTCACAATTTGGGACGCCACGAGAATAGTATTTGGAATTTCCTAAAAGCCCCACACACTTTGGTGCATAAATATCCAGCAAACATACTGGCTAAGTTTCGTGAAAATCTGACAAATCTACATACCCTATTAATTCATTTGAACAGAGGCCATTCTCGCAAAAACAAACCGAGTTTTTGGCCTCGAAAGATTTTCACTGTTTTCACACCTCATTTGAGGTGGTTGAACACAGTTTGCTCGCGCTCTTTAATTTCAGCTGCTTACGTGAGTCAGCACGTGCAGAGTTTTGAGAAAAACAAACGTGGCGCCTATTCATCGATCATTTTATTTTGCTCAGCGTGGATCGCGAAAGTGTTGTTTTTCGTCTTAAAATCAAACAATTTGTTGTTCGTAAAAATGTTTGTTGAATCAATAGATAATATATAGAACCATTGAAGAAATACACTGCCTTTTTGGTCGTTTTTGTCTCAGTCAAATGCAACGCATGCGCAGTTTACCAAAAAAATTGTGACTGGTTATTTAAGCGATTTTTTCTTGGAAATGTGCTGATTTCTACGGAACCACTCGTTAGAATTTCACAAAATTTGGCACAATAATAGTTCCGAATATGCCGAACTCACCTGTCATCAGAAATTTGAAATCTAACAGAGGAGATTTTTACAAAACGCAAACATATTAAACCACAAATTACGGAAGATCCCTCTGTTAAAATTACATGAGACCAGTGCTAACATGCGAATATTTTTACGAGTTTACAAATGATGGACAAAATCTAACGACTAGATTTTCTGAAAGTAAACGAAACCAAATATTGCAGGCTGATTTACAATCCACCGTGTTGCCATGGCAACACCCTTAAAGCTCAACAAAAATATCAAAATATATAGCTTGTTGTTTAATTGTATGCCTCACCAATTGTGGGCGCCCAGACATTAGTAGTTTTAAAATGACAATGAATGACGCATAGGTACAGTGAAACTGTGTTCAGTCACCTTAAGCGGCTGTCATCGTGGTCGTGCCGCCAACCAATGAAATAAAACATAGAACCCCCTGAAAAGCATCGTCACACAGCAGTATATGTGAATTTTAGTCAAGTTATTCAAAGGGAGAAACCATAGAAAAAACGGCAAAGTTTCGCGCAACTGCAAACCCAAATGAGCGGAAAGAACGTAACGAAAACGCAGCAAAATTGTTGTGGAAACAAACGAGCGAAAAGGGCCAGTGAGAGTTTTCAAAAAAATAAAAACACAACAGACGTGGCCGCGGAAATTGACCGAAAACACGCGCTGGTATCTTTCACTCTTGGCCGCGGTTCTTTTCACTCGTGATCTCTACAATTCTGCTAACCAAAAATTTCCACTTTGGCTTTAATAGTCAAATTGTAAATCTTCAGGAATTGGAACAAGCGTAGACGACCGTGTAAAACATGGAAAATGGCCGGGGAGAATACGCTATTACGCTACAATAGAATACGCATTGACGATGTGATATGCGCTCCGCATTGCGATGTAAACAAAATATGCATAACCATAGGCGTACGAGGGGTGGGGGCTGGGGGGGGCTGCAGCCCCCCCCAGTCGTAAAAAAATATAGTATTATTCGGGCAAAACTGGTCGACTATTCGGGTACGACAGACACAGAAAAATTACTGAATTATTTTGTGATTCAATGTCTTAAATTAATTGTTTTTATTTCGTTACTCACATTACTCACTTAACTTTCTAACCAAGCTCTACTACATCGATCATGTCATTGATGTGATAGCTCCATAAGATGCTAACCGCGTGAGCAGACATAGGCCCTATTTACATGGAAAGGGGATGATCCTAGTGCTAGGATCATCCGATCGCAACATGTTTTCTACTTTCAGTTTACATGCAAAGGGTTGCATTTGGCCCTAGCGCTAAGATAACACTAGCGCTAGGACCATCCGAGCTCCATGTAAACGGCCTCGGGAGCTCCAAGGTTATCTTTGCTTCAGTTTTTGTTATTGTCGCCCACCGTCTTGCTTTGCAACCGCGCCGAACTTAAAGGTACTGGGGCCATCCTACCGAATTTTTCACGTAAACCAAATGAAGAGTTGATCCTGGATGCCGCATTTACGCATGTAAACCTAATGAACCTTCTAGAATCATCCTAGCACTAGGATCATCCTCTTTCCATGTAAATAGGGCCATAGAACGACAAATTTGCGTTGTGGTCCGCCAAAGGTGGGAATGATATTGTAGACGGCGCAGGGACTGAAACTAAGTATAACATTTGGCGACCATCTTGCTTAGGACAGCATGTGTGGTTGGTATCTGGTCGTTCAAAGCATGTCTCTCGAAGTCTCGTAAAATATCTCTTATCGGTACCGTGTGAAGTGCGAAGAATGCGAGATGTAAAAGCTCATTCTCGCATCGTTCACAGTGGTAGAAAAGTAAAATGTCAGCGAGTGCTAGAATCATCATCATCATGACGAATAAACATGACGTCACGAGTTTCATTCGGGCAAATTAAGTTCAGCCCCCGCGACAAAATTTTTCCCGTACGCCGATGTGCATAACATGTAATGCAAGATCCCGCGGATAAAGTTTAGCGGGAAAAGTACATTAAGGCTCTGCACTCCGGAAAGAGATTATCGGATTATCACACCTATAGCTACTTATCAACTATTCTCTTGAAACTCTTTTTTAAGAATATCTCGAGTTCTATTAATGATTTTGCAAAACTTCTTTCAATATTTTCCAGATGAATGTTATATCTTTACAGAAATTAAAAAAAAATAAAATTATGCAAAATGGGACCATAAAGGTTTACTAAAAATTGCTAAATAATCGGATAAATTTTTATCGGCGGAATGACTTATCACAGACAAATGGTGAAACAATCGACCGCTATTCTTTCACTTAAAGGCAGTGCACTGAAATAGAATTTTACGCACAATTTTAATTATAAAATCAAAATCATCGTTTGCTTGAACATGAAGTTCCGGTATAAAAGGAGCCTGGCTCGAATGCCCAATGATTGGTGAACACGTTGTTATCATTTTTGTGACACAATATCTTACTATAGCAACAGTATAACGTGCTGAAAACACCCTTAATTTTAGCTTTAAGTGTTAATAACTCAAAAATGACTCCGAAACCCCATTTTTTTTTGTTGAATTTAGATCAGTAGGATAAGATGCAACTTTTGGCAAAGTTTAAAAAAATTCTGCAGGTGGGATTCAGAGCCACCTTAAATTTTCGATAATAAAAATGGGGTTCACCGAGTCATTTTTGAGTTATTAACACTTAAAGCTAAAATTAAGGGTGTTTTCAGCACGTTATACTGTTGCTATAGTAAGATATTGTGTCACAAAAATGATAACAACGTGTTCACCAATCATTGGGCATTCGATTGATGTCATGATTGTAGCATCAACTGATAAAAAGTGGTTTTAATGATCCTTCAAAATCTAAGTCTTGGAAAGTGCTGGAAACTGTTGGGAGCCACCTTAAAACGCGAACTGAAAAACGGGCCATGAAAGACACAAGTATTCCTCGTTCTTTAAGCGCGTGCGGATAAATTACATGCGCTTTATTAGACGAAGCGCAATAAAACTACTCCCATAAACCTTAGAATCGAAATAATCGGAGACTTCTTAGAAATCGTACTTAAGTAAAATCGGAGAATAGGAACTTCAATCACAGAATAGGAGAATCGTAGAATCGGAAGAATCGGAGACTTATTCTCCGAAATCGCGGATAAGAAACTTCAATCGCAGAATAGGAGAATCGTAGGGCGGAAGAATCGGAGACTTATTCTTAGAAATCGTACTTAAGTAAAATCGGAGAATAGGAAACTTCAATCGCAGAATAGAAGAAAATCTGTTGTGCTAAATAGGAGAATGCTACCCCTTAATCGGTTATACTATTCTACGATTTAGCAATAATCGTACTACTCTCGTTTCAACATGAGGAGGTGTATTATTAAAATAGTAGGTCGCTTTTTGACTCGATCAAATCGGTTTTACATGTACTTAATGTCGATGAGCGAACGATTTCATTCGCGAGGGCCGGTAGTCGGAGATTTTGAAACCGCGGGCTTAACGGTTTGTTGTTTAAGATGGAAAGTAAATTCCGCAGGGACACCCAACAACCGCCTATACAGGTTTTAAGGCCGATTTAGACGTATCAACTGCTTCGTGCTACTTGTAATTTTGCAGGCTGATCGCCTCATGCTAAAATAGTATACGGCTTCGCTCTTGGGAGATCATTCGTGGCTACAATAGGTTGTTTTAACAGGGCAGATATAATCGGAGAGACCACTCATAGTCTGTCTAATAAAAACATTGCCACTGTGAAGTAATGACTTTTGTGGCCGGACGATGTCAGCCTGCGTGGCAGGCGCAAAGGGGAGGGAAAGGGAGGATTTGGGTCGCGCGTGAAGCGATGATTTATCCTCTAGAGACCCGCCGCTGTACACTCTGGGGATTGCGTAGATGCATGAAATGCAAATTCAATGAACTTGACTTCATAATAAACGCACGTACGCCATGTTCGAGACTTCATTTTGATGCGATTTTTCCAAATCATCATAATTTTAAATACAAACCTTTACCATGTCACGCGGCAAAACTTCCCTCGGGTTCTTGGGCAGTATGTACACTTTGTTAAAATGTAGATTGAAACAAAAGTCACCGTTAAAAAAACTGAAAATAATTGTATCTGACCTAAAACGTGTAAATTAAATATTAAATGTTCGGCAGCTTTTCTGTTGCCTTCGTCGGAGTAGAATGACTATGAATAATTAAAATACTTTTTCAGACTTGCCTGGGCTCCAAGCATGTCCAATACACCCAAACTGAGTCGATTCGTCTAAGGCAGTTGACGATTCGACTCTCACCGGAAACAGGTCGCGATTTAGCAGACCAACTAACCGGAAGTGTGGTTCCGCAGACCGGAAGTGTGGTTGTTTAAGACAACAACACAACATGAACCTTCCTCGTTCTTAAAACGTGTGCACGAGAAAGGAACATATCGCGACGAAAGCTATCAAGAGTGTGCTCGGTTTGACACGACGGTCTTTAGTGTGGTTGCTTAAGACAACAACACAGCATGAACCTTCCTCGTTCTTAAAGCGTGTGCACGAGAACGGAAATATATCAAGCGTGCGTTCGGTTCGACACGAACCATCTTCGAGAAAGTTGAAACCACCGTTTGCGCTCACCGATCGGGCTCACCGGAAATGTGGTCAAATGAAACAATGACATGAATATTTCTCGTTCTTAAAGCGTGTGCACGAGGAAGGAGCATATCGCGCGTGTGCTCGGTTCGACACGAACCATCGATCGATCCGACTCACCGGAAATTGGTCACGCGTGACACGGCAAGCAGGGAGGGTAGAAAATGCGAACGAATCGTCTCGATTCGACTCGAATCGACTCGATTCGGGGTTCTTGTAGTCGATCCGTCTTCCCGGAAGTCGATTTGCGAGACACTTACATGTAGAAAGAAAACGAAAATTTTCACCGGCTGTTATGTATTTACTCGTTTATGGTGTATTAGTAGTGTGGTAAAAATCAATACACGTTGAAGAAGAGGCAACTCTCTTTTAGGGAGTAAGAGACAGTGGAACTAAAACTCGCTGGAATCGCTTCGAATAGACCCCCAAACCACTCAAGACACAAATAAAAACACAAAGAAGTTCAGGTGAGCCATTTTCATTGAAATATCGTTCGTAATTTTACGCTCAAATTCGAAGCGAATTTTCCCATACAAATCCTTATAATGTCGCTATTACGAAACAGTTTTTATACCACGACGTTTAAACAGCACTTGAGCTTGGGGTACCTGTGACCAATGTGGCTTACATGACAAGTTTTTCAACATGACTGTTTGCATTTTGGCGACCTAATCTGAGAGATCGCTATCTCAACATTTCAAGGAGTTGGATGACGACAAACGACCCAGAAACGACAGCAAACGATTCAGAAGGAATTTCTGGTGCTAAGAAAAGTGATTTTGATCGCCAGATTAAAGCTAGAAGTGAAGAATCGAGGTAAGATGTTGGGTTATAATTCATTTGAATTGCTCTAGATTTAAGTCTGTCCCTGAGGGATGCAACAAAGGCAAGCAAGCCTTAGGGAAACGCTGGCGATCATTCACAGACTTCAGACACAGCGTTGGTGTAAGAGTGGAATGTTAAGATTCCAAGAACAAGCGTTTCTGTCGATTGTTCATTCCACGTTCCAATATCTCCACATAGTTTGGATGAATGTCACGCTCAGTCCCCCCCCCCCCCCCCCCCCCTACTCCCTATGATGGGCTATACGGGGATGCTCCGCCCGAAAGGGCTATCTTTTTGAGGCTGGAGGTACAGCTATTTCAATTAACGTTGTCGGATGAAAGCTTAAAGCTACAAGACAAGATAGTTGAGAGCGGCGCAAAAGAAACGTTTTTCCCGCTCGTCGCATCTCGCTCATTCGCACCGTTTCTTTTCGTTTCGCCGCTCCCAACTATCTACATGCTTAGAACAAGCGCTCGGTTTACCCGTTCGGTCTTGACTTGTAGGCTTTGAGCTTTGAGCTTTGAGCTTTCACCCGACAACGTTAATTGAAATAGCTGTATACATGTATGAAAGGGTCGGGATTTCACGAGTTGAAGTATATGAAAGGGTAGGGATTTCACGAAGAATAGGAAAGGGTAGCGAAAATACGAGTTGAAGCATAAAAAAGGTAGGGGCTGCCATTTAAGTATTATAAAAAGGGCCTTTCAAAATATATCAAACAGACGCACGTAAAGGCTATATGAAAGGGGTACGGTACCATTTTCAGTGAAAGGTATATGGAAGGGGTACCATTTTCAATGAAAGGTATATGAATGGGGTACCTTTCTGTCAAAAATGGTATATGAAAGGGTGAGGGTTTGGACCTTGGGGCGGAGCATCCCCGTACAAAACTTTGTGATTTCTTACAACTCTGAGTTAAATATCTGGAAAGGCATTTCTTTGTACACAAAAATATCCACAAGAATCTTCAAGCCGCTTGCTAGAATGACGAGCGCGAGCGTAATGGCAACTAAATGGTCCAAATACCACAAGTGTGAGATTTGATCCAGGATCAATGAACTGATAAAAAGACCAAATAAAATCCCACTGGTCACCGCGTCATCAATGCACAGCGAGATAAGCACAGGGCTCTTGTTTCGCTTGGCTATGCAACACTCTAAAACGGCAAGAACACAGTAAATGAAGCTAAAAGCTAACAGAACTGGCCATGTGATATCGGAGTGCTTCGGTTTGTTTACATCTACTAGATGGAAGGTCGACACGGCTATTGTGATACCACCGTCAATTGTAAAGGCCACTCCAAACGCAATCGATCCATATTTCTCTCTCGCCAACCCAACTTTGCCTTCCCTGTCATCGCTAAACCGCCAAATTACAACAGAAGCGCTAAATACGGCCAAAAGTGAATCAAGGGCGGATGCGAGGACGGCGGAACTATCCATTGTGGCCGAAGCAAAAAATGAAACGCCACAGAAAATCACCGAAGCGATTAAACTCGCTATTGCAACAGCGAGCGTAGGTCTTCTCCATTTGCGTATTTTGTTGATTCGTGTCACTGTTTCTTGTTTATTAGTATCTGTATCGTCTGTGGTAAAGGATACACACGGTGTTTTTTCGACAACACCGTCCTCTACCGCAGGGCTGAATTCTGCCTTGAAGGTGGCTGCCAATTTCGACGAAAGCAGTGGCGACTCTCCCTGGACATGGCGTAAGGCGGACGATGAAGACGCTTGACCCTTCTCGGGGGTTTGCTCTTTCATTGCAGACTTACTGCTATCTTTTTCCATTGCTCACACATTTTTACGTTAAAAGTAACAGCCTCCTTAAGTGAGTATACGATGCAGCCCCATTCATTTCTCATTTCCATTACATGGTCTTGGTTAAGACCTTTTTGTTAAGCCTATTGTCTTTTTCCGCTTGCAAAATAGGCTTTTCCGAAAACAGCTAACGACAATGATCACCAATTAAAATCCGTGTAGCTGCTTATTTACCAGCTCAATAATTCCATTCGTCCCATAATTCTTAAACATGTTTTCACTAAAACTGACTACCTTGTAAAGCTCGTTGATTCGCAGTGTTGGCACTTTTACATGTGATCAGCTAATAAATTCTTTTAAAGCTCCATTAATACTCCTCATTTCGGCTCATTTCCATTGCATGGATGGGTACTCCTTTAGAACAACAGATAATTGCATCGTTGAAAGTCGCTGTTTTAATTTGCTCTTTTACCAGGGAACTTATCAGCCGCAAAGATAATCGCTATTCTTGGAAATAAGTATACTTCGAGTTAGTGAATAATTTGGCAAAAGACCTGCCATTTTTCTGAAGAACGTTGCGGTGGAGGCAGGTTTTCAATTATTATTGATTAAATTTTCACAAATCGACTCGCGCCATTATTCACTCGGACAATAGAAATAGAACAAACGGATAAGTCGATTGTCTTTATTTTCACGCTTCAAAATAAACTTGTCTTAGAACAGCTATCAGTAATGAACACCGACCAAAGGGAAACTATACGAATCCTTGAAGCTGCTCACACTTGTTTTCGCAGATTATTGCATGTAGCACATTTTCTCGTCAATTGTCGTTTGAGTTTGGAAAGTTTTAATCAGTAGATATTCTATATGCAACTTCACGTTGACCTTAACGTTATTTGTCTAATCTTTGTATCAAATACAAAACGTCTGTGGATGAAGGGATTAGTTGCTAAAGAAACTGTGGGCTGCGTTGATGATATGGGGAAGCGAGACATTTTAGCAATGGAGTTGATAGTTGACAAGTGGAACTGATTAAGTAAATCTGTCACAGTAACTTGGACTTTCCAAGGCTTACGTTTTGCGCATTAGCACCTGGTCACTGAGTGAATTCATTTTCTGTGACGACAGGCTGACGTTTGAAGCCGTCGCGCATCAGTAAAGCTCCGTACTGAAGCGCTCAGTTTAAACATAAAGTACCCAAACCTATATATCAGTTTGAAGATTATAAAATGGAGAAGGCATATAATTATAATTTCGTCGGCAGAGTAAAATTTAGACGCGATACGGCAAATGCAAAATGACCGATGTTTATAAATGCGAATTACCCGCGCTACCATTTCACTCCACGAAACTAGTTGCATGGTACACCCGTAGAGTTAAAGAGGCCATCCACATAAGACTTCATCCTAATAACATCAACAGAGGTAGTGGAATTGAAATTCCCGAAGCGTGGATGCCTACAATCAAGAAGCATAACAGCCGACCGATATCAAATCGGACCGGAGAGGGAACAACATCTTTTCGGAATAATAATGAGGATCGAAATGCACCAATAGCAACAAGCCAACGTGCTACATAAGCGACACGTAACCTATCGACCTCATCGCCTGATGAAGACTACCAGTAATAGCAGTCGAAACGTCGCGATCAACATCTTAAAGTGACTCCATCGTGAGACAAACGAAAAAAGCGTTTACCTATCTTACACACCACGATGAACAACAACCACATTTTTAGTAGTTGCATGATATAAACAAGTCGATACCCACGCAAGAGCAATCCAGGCCGATAGTGGATTATCTACTAATTATTCGCGTTTCAGATTCTAATTCTAAACTGCTCATTTTTGTAAATTCCACAAACCTTTTTCCTGCACAACACCTTCAAAAATCACAAAAACATTACCAAAACATCAACTTGATAACATTGTCTAAAGGCTAAGTGACGGCATTTTTGAATTGATTGAAACTTCAACAAAATAATTTCATAAATCAATCTTAAAAAGTGCAAAAAAAATGGCTTAGTCAGTGAGAAGAACTAATTTTCAACTAAAACTAACATACCCCCGTGACAAATGTATTACAGCAAAATATACTTGAAACTCAATTAGTGTTGAAAAAAAAAACTTGCGTTTGATTGACTTTCAAGCATATACTTTTCAATTTTCTGAATTTAAGGTGGTTCCGTTGTTATTTCTGGCGCACTCGTCTATGACAAAATTTGGGTCATAACTTTTTCGGCTCTAAAGCGATGCCTATGAAACTTTGCGAAAACTTACAGTTAATACGTAGCAATAACATGATAGAATTCGATTTAACTGGGAAGAAATATGGAAAGCTTAGCGTAGATTCATAGTGATAATCGGGATTAAGTGAACCCCACTTTTTGAACAAAATCGCACCCAGTGAAAAATTTTGCCTTTATATTTGTGTTAAGGTGGCTCCATATAGTTATTGGCCAGTCTTCCAAATAAAATATACACGATCTTATTGCTGTCTTTTGAGAGTTTTGTTTCGCGACACTAGGCATAATATACACATACACGTAGCTTAGGCTTTCTCGTTTACGGAGAAGTCTAATTTGGCAGTCTTGTCTCGTTACCATGGCAACTAATGATTGAGTTGTTAGGTTTGTTATTCAAGGCTAGCAAACCTGTCAACAGATTTTCTCGGGTTTTATACGATAAATATTCACGAGTTTTGGCGAAGCAGAAGAAACATCCAGTAAGTCCAATCTAACAAAGCCATAAAAAAAAACAGTACATAATTTTCGGCAATTCACTCACTTTTCGTTTTTTACGTTTATTGGGTTTGTGTATGTACAAAAATTGTTGTCTTTTCTTTGTGATCGAGAACAAAGAAAATCCTACCAATTTGCCAATTTTTATAAACATTTACAGTGTGGAATGCGCGCAATAAACGTTTTAGTTGCTGTAAAAACCTGGCGCCATTTTCGTTCGCATGCCTCGCGCGCCAAAAAACTATATGGAGCCACCTTAAATTTCTGGAATCAGCTTACATTGACTCAATACATACCCTTACCAATTTTCAGCAAAATAGTTGGCTAAAATTCTTTGAAATTTTAAATCTGACTTGATGCTCTTTAACAAAACAATTCACGAACCTAAATTTCTGGGGGAATGCTTGCTAAATCCGAATTCTAAGCCGATTTCAAATCTTGCGAACCATTAAAACGTATTCACCAGTTCTGTTAATACTAGCAGTAATCGGAGATTATAGAAACGCGTTCGAAGGTTTCTGGCGGAAATGAGCCCCTGAAAAAAACAATAGGGGCGGCCATTTGGAAGACCGAACACCAAAAACTGTCAAATTTTTCTGCGTGCAAGGCACAGGGTAACCAACACGAAATTAGGATTGCGTTCTTCCAACGCGATTATAAAATGCTCCAAAACCTGCTCAAATCTCCAATAATGCGTTTTCCACCATTTTTCAAAAATTATCCAGCAGTTTGGTGTCAAACTCCTTCCACATGAATTTCAAGGTACTCAATACTTTTTCGTCGTTTTTTTTTTCTGCTTAGAAGGGCTTTCAATTGGAGAAATAGTTGTTGGGATTATAAGCGACTCCGTATCTGAGCTCACTGACAGGCGAAGCTGACAAGGAGTTTTCAAAGTTTTGTTCATGAATACGAAATTTATTCTTAGAATTCGCACCTTAGGCAAGCTTTTAGTAGTTTTTTTTGTTTCTTTCTGAAAATAGTTCCCAAAATAGTTTCCTCTAAAACAAAATAAAACAAGCATAAGCAGACCAAGTTAAATCATGCTTCCACTCCTTCGAAGGCTTTCAATTTATACATGACGGTTGAAAAATACTCAATCTTTCTTATTCCATTCTTACACCACACGGAACGTTTCCTTTATTTCCGTTCTCAAAGATCTAAGCAAATGTGTATTTAGGCTACACTATACATTGCACACTAATTATGTTTCTTGTTCACTGATATCCAGTACACATTTGGCAATGGCGTCAAGTGTCGTCACCAGTTCCCCTTTTCGTCCTTCAGTTCCCGATCGCAATCCAGTTTGCGTGCAGCTGCACATAAAGTTCGTCGGTAGTTCAGCGCCGTCTTCTGAAAGAAGAACATTAGAATTAAATGTTTCCTATTTTTTACCGCTGGGTAGAATTTCAATAAGAAGTTCACTGGTTTTCCTTCAAGGAAATTTGTTACGTGGAAATTATATACAGCTGATTTTTTGTAAACATGGTTGATGAAAATTACATTTCCCTACAACTACGCTCAAACAAAGGTTTTCTCACTCTAGTCAGCCTAAAAATCACACAAAAGAGAGAGGAAAGGAAAGGTAGCGTTTTGTTTTTCACTGCGTCAAATATCATAGCGGACGTCTCAGGAAACAACGATTCTTTACGTTCGATCCATTTTGTCAGTTTTAGCGGTCCAATGTTTGTCGCCATATTTATGATTGACGGCAGAGTAAAAGGTAAACCTTAGTTAAGCTTTGAACTTCAGAGTTCGCGTGTTATTGAAATGCGCAGTAAGAAACTGTGTTGGAAGCGAATAGATTCCCTCTTAACTCGAAACGGATGCAATAAGGGCGCTCCGACGATTATGCGACATTCGCTTTTTGTCGGTTCAAGATACGTGTTTTTAAACTAAAAACTAATCAAGCGTTAAGGAAACATTTGCTAAGCAAAACTAACTGTGGTGACTGCTGTTTTACCTCGCTCCTTTTGCCATTTCTGTTGTATGAGATACAATCAGCTTGCTGTACAAGGAACATCAGCAAAGAAGTGAAAAGCAAAATGGCTAAAACCTTTGATTTCATTCTCCAATTTTTCTTGATATGAAGGTTGAGGTCTCTGAGGAGGGAAAAAACGAGTTTGGCTTTTAAGACCACAAGTGGTTCATTTATATCCTCAACGGTTTTTCTCTGGAAAAGTTAAATTGCCGTTTAATTCTAGATCAAAGCCATTAATAGTGCCTTTGTGAAAATATATTTCAATTATCTTTTTTAATTGCTTATCAAGAATAGATTATGCAAACAATATCAATTGCTTATTTATAATAACAGTTTAGGGACCGTTTACGCCCTCCCTTGCTGTGAAATGGTAGGCAAATTATTCCATGTCATTAACAACCAACACGGTGGTATTAACTTTACCTCTCTCTACGTTTTCTATTTCACATAATTGTTTTGTTCAATGTAGGAAACAATATGAACCGGTGTAACGTGACGCTTGGAGTGAATGAAAGTTGTTGAGGGTGATGGCAGTCAGGGTTTGTTATACGGTCAAACCCGCTCAAAATGAAGCCAAGATGGTCGCTTTCGAGAGGTTGGACCAGTTCTGAAACCCGAAGTGACAAACATCTCCTCGAGTCCTCGCATTGCTCTCACATTGATAAAAACGTATGAAGTTTCTCGAAGCAA
Source organism: Cladopsammia gracilis (assembly GCA_022457155.1). Lineage (NCBI taxonomy): Eukaryota > Metazoa > Cnidaria > Anthozoa > Scleractinia > Dendrophylliidae > Cladopsammia > Cladopsammia gracilis. The sequence continues at coordinate 1,768,812 of JAJGOT010000034.1, forward strand.
GATTTTATCCCTGAAAGCCTGAGCTCTTCTTTTTCTACGTTAGCGGCTTTTGAGTATCCCTGTCTTGAGTAGCAAACCGCGAAAAAATACAGGAAAATAACGACTTTAATTTAAACGGTTTTCTCCGCTTAGTAAACGCAGGAAAACATCAAAGTACCTTTCCTGCTCAACGCGTACGGCGGGCGGGCGGGCGGGCGGCGGGCACACGGACCGACGCGCCAGCGAAACATTCTGCTAGCCATGACCATGAAAAATGACGGGCATAGGTTCTATAAGTATGGGGCTACGCAGCCGGGCTTTCGGCCCGCGATAGCTCCGCTAATAAGGCTTTTTGTGTTTCATCCTCAGAGACCCAGGGGCAGTTAGTCGGGACGAAGTAAAATCTCGGTAAAAATAAGCGCGACGAAAGTTTTCAAGAGCGAGCGAGCGAGCGAGACCCAGGGTTTCCACACTAACCGAACCAGTTCCACGAACATTTGAAATCCTCGTCTCTGATTGGGCAGAAAATTTCTGGCATTGTATCTTTCTGCTCAATAAGCGAGCTGCATCTATCGCGCCATTTTCGTACCTTCTTACACGAGGATTGTTTTTGCTTGATCGCCATTGCGATGATCAACTGAGGCGGCTTGCTTGAAAAGTTTCGGAAAAAAAATTATGTTCTCAAATTCGAGAATAATAGGGAGATTCAGCGTGGCCGCATCGAAATCAAACACTCACTGTCACATTCGGGGCCGTGGAGAGGCAGAATGTATTGTATCCTTTCAACTCGGTAAACTATTTTTTTTTGTTATTATCTAGAATGTTTAGACCCCCGTGTTAGGGTCATGACAATTTGGAAAACACGAAGAAATAGCGAGTTTAAATTGGACGATAATAGCTTCATTTATTATCTAGAATGTTTGGACCCCGTGTGTTAACGTTCGTGTCATAACAAAAAACATAAACATGACAATAATAGATTCCGTTATTATCTAGAATGTTTAGACCCCTGTGTTAGCTTCATAACAATTTAGAAGAACATGAAGAAATAGCGAGTTTAAATTGACGGTAGTAGATTCCGTTATTATCTAGAATGTTTAGACCCCTGTGTTAGTGTATAACAATTTAGAAAAACATGAATAAATAGCGAGTTTAAATTGACCGTAATAGATTCCGTTATTATCTAGAATGTTTAGACCCCTGTGTTAGTGACATAACGATTTAGAAAGACATGAAGAAATAGCGGGTTTAAATGGACGGTAATAGATTCCATTATTATCTAGAATGTTTACACCCCTGTGTTAGTGTGATAACAATTTAGAAAAACATGAAGAAATAGCGATTTTAAATTGACGGTAATCAGATTCCGTTATTATCTAGAATGTTTAGACCCCTTGCGTTAGTGACATAATTTAATTTCTTGTTGACGTCATGTTTGTTTAAACCTTTCGCTCTTACAGTCAATTATGAATCTCTGGGCTACCTTATTGGAGTTTTAGCGGAGCTTAATTTTCAGATAAAGTTTAGCAGGAAAAGTACAATAGAGCGCTACACTCCGAAGTGGGCGGATTGTCGGATTATTTTAATTATCACACCTATAGCTACTTATTAATATCTATTCCCTTAAAACTCTTTTTTTAAGAATATCTTGAGTTCTTTCAATGATTTTGCAAAACTTCTTTCAATATTTTCTAGATTAATGCAACATCTTTACAGAAATTAATAAAAACTAAAGCTATACAAAATGAGACGATAAAGGTTCACAGTACCCTTAACCGCTACTTTTTAAGAAAACCAGGAGCCCGCGAGAATACATTATCATAATCAGCACTTTTATGAGCTAGAATATGACAAACGTACAACGACTGTCAAGGATATCAAAGTGCTTTAAAAGCCATCTCGTGAATACGAAACAAGGAGGGGGATGTGTTCTTTTACGGTATTAAATTCGAAAGCAGAAACGCGCGAGAATCCACGCTTTCGACTCTTCATGTCTTTACGAGCAGCGGGCGGCGATATGAGCGAATGTCCGAATGAGCCTAAAACAAAGAGCGAAAAAAAAAAATTCCCAGTAAAATGATAAATGTTAACTTGCCATTTTAATTCCATTTGCAGTTCACAAATAAGCGTATGGATTCTCTATGATCCGGCCCCGAGACCACGCGCTTTCTCGCAGGCTACACATTTAAAAACATTTGAAGTCCTGTAGCGTTTGTCCAAGTATTAATTATATGTACTTGAAAGTGGAGAAGTTAACTGGCTAGACTCATCATGTTTTCCGATATTCATGAACCGATTGCATTTTAAACCCGCACGAAGAAACCGTCTTTGATACGATGCAAATCGCTTCAGTCTAAAACGACTAAAGAAAGACACGAACACACAGGTAAATCGCTTAGTTTTTTTGGTACATAATACATTAGACTTTTATAGCTATAAAGCGCTCGAGTTTCATGTGCTTGGATTAGCAAATACACAAGTCATTTGAATCGTTAAATTTCAATATGTAACCCGTGTTTATGTTAAAATAAGCGTACAGTTGAACCCCTATTAAGCGGCCACCTTCTCAGTAGCGGCCAGTTATCAAAGTCCCCAATTTATATGTTGACACAAAATTGTAAATAAAACGATGAAAACATCCGAACGTAACATAAATATGCATTGTCTGAAAAGAGACAACTGGATGACTTAATACACTGAGGAATTATGCATTGTCTGAAACGAGACAACTGGATGTCTTAAGATAGAAATTTTTCTATCCCTGCGATCGCAATCGCAACGATCGCAACGGTTGGTTTCCATATGATCGCAAGGGTCGCAAGAATCGCAGCGATCGTCGATCGTAACGATCGCTGCGATCGTTGCGATTATATGGAAACCAGGCTTTAATACACTGAGGAATTATGCATAGTCTGAAACGAGACAACTGGATGTCGTAATACACTGACGAATTATGCATTGTCTGAAACGAGACAACTGCATGACTTAATACACTGAGGAATTATGCATTGTTTGAAACGAGACAACTGGATGTCGTAATACACTGACGAATTATGCATTGTCTGAAACGAGACAACTGCATGACTTAATACACTGAGGAATTATGCATTGTTTGAAACGAGACAACTGGATGTCTTAATACACTGAGGAATTATGCATTGTCTGAAACGAGACAACTGGATGACTTAATACACTGAGGAATTATGCGTTGTCTGAAACGAGACAACTGGATGACTTAATACACTGAGGAATTATGCATTGTCAGAAACGAGACAACTGGATGACTTAATACACTGAGGAATTATGCATAGTCTGAAACGAGACAACTGGATGTCGTAATACACTGACGAATTATGCATTGTCTGAAACGAGACAACTGCATGACTTAATACACTGAGGAATTATGCATTGTTTGAAACGAGACAACTGGATGTCGTAATACACTGACGAATTATGCATTGTCTGAAACGAGACAACTGCATGACTTAATACACTGAGGAATTATGCATTGTTTAAAACGAGACAACTGGATGTCTTAATACACTGAGGAATTATGCATTGTCTGAAACGAGACAACTGGATGACTTAATACACTGAGGAATTATGCGTTGTCTGAAACGAGACAACTGGATGACTTAATACACTGAGGAATTATGCATTGTCAGAAACGAGACAACTGGATGACTTAATACACTGACGAATTATGCATTGTCTGAAACGAGACAACTGGATGTCGTAATACACTGACGAATTATGCATTGTCTGAAACGAGACAACTGGATGTCTTAATACACTGAGGAATTATGCATTGTCTGAAACGAGACAACTGGATGTCGTAATACACTGACGAATTATGCATTGTCTGAAACGAGACAACTGGATGTCTTAATACACTGAGGAATTATGCATTGTCTGAAACGAGACAACTGGATGTCGTAATACACTGAGGAATTATGCATTGTCTGAAACGAGACAACTGGATGACTTAATACACTGAGGAATTATGCATTGTCTGAAACGAGACAACTGGATGTCGTAATACACTGAAGAAAAAAGCCCATGGAGGGAGGGAGGGAAGGAGTCTAATTTGCATATCTAGCACCGTATACTATATGTCGTTTATTCCACAGCAATAAGCGGCGAACACAATATCAAACGGTCCTATCCATGAACACCTTGTATTGCCTTCAGTTGAAAACTTGTATGCGCCTTGCATTGGGCTTCGCATCCGGTGCATACTATTTTTTTGTAAGTTTGTCTCTAATAAAGTTGAGAAAAAAAAATCTTTCTTCTGCTTCTCAAGTACCCTGCAAGCAGTGGATTCTCCTACGCCGAGCTACGCCGAACGAGAGAAAAACCACTGCGAGCAACCGTTCGTTCCCTTGATCGAGCCACTGTCCAGCGCCACGGTATAACTACCTATGTGGTAATTAAATTGTGTTTTAATTTGACACCAACGCAATTGTCGATCGCAAAAAGTAGTATTAGGAGACAGACAATGTGATTCATTTAACCATTTTAATTGTGCTCTGAAATAGTAGAAATAATATTCCATTGCGTTAAGCAATTTCCCGACGTTATTTTAAAAGAGCAGCGTTTTATTAACGCTATTTTTTGTAATAGGTCCATGATAACCGTCACGAATATTAGTTGGCAACTTGGAGCGTGCACCACCACCGTCGTTGGATACTTCATCCATCTCGTTGTACGCGTCCATTGCATCCACGCGCGAAACCCGAGCAATTTTCAACGATGTAACCGATGGAGGCAAACTTCTAGACAAATGTCCTTTACAACAACAATTTAACGCTCATTTTTATTCTTCCAAATCGGAGTTGACAATTGAATAATCAGTCGAGTAAGATGAATTACATAAGGGACGGACCATTAGAAAAGTGATGGGGGGTGTGGGGGATTTTCAGCTTGCACGAATTTTTTTTTTCGCCCATTGCTTGTGCAGAATTTTTTTTTGCAGGTGAAACCCTCTGCACGAATTTTTTTTTTTCAGACAAATATTGCTTTGTTTGTCATTTATTAATTAAAAAGGTCTAATACTTAAAAATTATTTTTGACCAGTGAATAGATGGTAAATGGCACGCCTACACTGATTCCCCTTGTGGGGTTACGTTTGCGTCACATTGGAGCCTTCAGAATTTTCCTCGTACGAGCGTGTCTTTGAGGGATTTGCCCCTTTTGTATTATATTATCGGAGGTTTCTTGTAAATGGTTTTTAGCAGTGGCTGTTTTTGTATATATTTGTTTGAGATTTTGCACTGCTGGGTGGTACGTAGTGACAAAAGGCAAGGCCGACTGTCTAAAGGCGAAATTGACCCCTGATAGTGACCTATCTATGGCTGTTTTTGGATACCCACGCGCGATAAGGCGTAGTTTGAAGTTAGAGAGGCACTCTTCAAATGTTGTTTTTGAAGAGTTCGTTCTCAGTTGTCTAATTGCTTCGCCTTTGATAAAACCTCTTTTTACGCCTGGAGGATGACAAGAGGTAAAGTGTGTATATTGAAAGGTTTCAGTCGGTTTGTCGTGTGTCTTGATGTCCAGGATGGATTCGCTTTTAAACCTTTCCCCTTTGAATACAACTGTATCAAGGAGAGTTATTTTGTTCTCTGATACTTCAGCTGTAAATTTAATGGTAGGGTGGAGTCTATTAGCTTGATCAATAAAGAGTTTGACTTCTTGTATATTGGTGTCCCAAAGGGAGAAAATGTCGTCAATGTAGCGTTTCCATACTATTGGTTTCGTATTGCTTTGTTTAATTATTCTTGTTTCAATTTCCGCCATGAAAATATTTGCAAATGACACTGCCATTTTTGTTCCCATAGCGGTTCCATGAGTTTGGAGATAATTTTCGCCATTGAACTGAAACGAATTTTCCTTTAGGATTAAAACAAGCATTTCATTTAGGAAACGTGTAGGTATCGGAGGGTTGTTATTGTGGAAAGTTTCGTATGCTTTGCACACCACTTCTATTCCTTCCTCCTGTGGAATGTTTGTATACAAGTAGTGACATCCATTGAAACTAAAATTGTATCCTGGCCCATTTTAGTTTTCTCTATGAATTTGATGAAATCGGTTGTATCCTTAATATAGGATAGTTGTTGTGAGCGATAGGCTGAAGCAGACTATCCACAAAAGAAGATATTCTCTCCGTAGGGCCTTCACAGCCCGAGATGATGAGCCTGCCGACCAGTTTAGGTTTGTGGATTTTCGTTAGCGTGTCTTGGCGGTTTGGGAGTTTATAAAAGCCATTTTTTTGTCATGTCGTCTATGTGCTTGCCCAGATGTAGCAGAGAGATAAGTTTGTTAACTATCTCTTGTGTGTCTATAACCATCGGTAGTGCTCTCTCATGATTTTTTTAGTTGCACTATGGCCTCGTTTATTTTGTCCGTTTTATTCATGAGGACTGTTGTCGTTCCTTTATCTGCCTTTTTAAGGTTTATGTCAGAATTTGTTTTAAGTTCAGTGATGGCTTTGACCTCGCTAACATGACAAAGCTATTTTTTGGCTTTGTAATTTTAATCTCAGAGAGTTGTATATACTCTCCAAATAGCTCTTAAGGGCAACGGATGGTTGAACCGGTGGAATCCAATTTGATTTGGCGTGAAATGAATGCGGGTTTTTTTATTTTGGCCGTGAAAGATATATTGGAGGCGCATTCGCCTCGCAAATTGTTGAAAATCCCGCAAGAGTCCTTGCCTTCAGTTTTAGTTTCGTTTGTCACGGGTGTTGGGATGAATTTGAGTCCCCTTATGATAACGCGTTGACTTGGCTGTCAGTTAGCCGATGGCTTGAGAAGTTTTAAAGATATTTTTCATTTATCTCCCTTTCTGTGGCTGCCCGCCTTTTTTTCATGTTTCTCCTACGCTTATTGCGTCTTTTGTTCTTAGATAAGAAATCTCTCTTGTGTATAAGGCTAGTTCTGCCATTTCGAGGGTCAGAGAACACACGGTTATAAGCTTCAACTGGTTTATTTTAAATAATAGTATAGGAAGGCCCCAAGAATGTTTTGAATTTTTGAAACGCCAAGAGCGCTATTTTTAATAGGCACTTTGGCAGATTTTATATATTAAATAACGACCACAATAGGACTTCTCCTTCTGCATGAATTTTTTTTCTTTGCCTTGAACTTTGCATGAATTTTTTTTCCTGGCATTTTCCCTTGCACGAATTTTTTTTTGGTTTTTTCCCCATCCCCCCCATCACTTTTCTAATGGTCCGTCCCTAAGTACGATGCGATGCGATGAGATGAGATAAGATGAGTTGAGATGAGATAAGATGAGGTTGAAAATTGCTTACGGCGCTGTAGAAAAACCTGGAGAACTCTGCTAGAGGCTAATGTACTGTACGAGGCGTATCGTTGAACTCAACGGTGGAAAATAAAACTGACAAACTAAAGAAAAATTTAACACCGCTATATAACAAATGCTAATGAGCCTACATGCAAGGTATGCTGAATACCCAAGAAAAACCTAATTTGTGACATGATTATATATAGGTGTTAAGATCCAACACTTGTAGTACCTGTAGTATCTGTAGTACCTGCAGTATCTGTAGTATCTGTAGTATCTGTAGTACCTGTAGTACCTGTAGTACCTGTAGTACCTGTAGTACCTGTAGTACCTGTAGTACCTGTAGTACCTGTAGTACCTGTAGTACCTGTAGTACCTGTAGTACCTGTAGTACTCGTAGTACCTGTAGTACCTGTAGTACCTGTAGTACCTGTAGTACCTGTAGTACCTGTAGTACTCGTAGTACTTGTAGTACCTGTAGTACCCGTAGTACCTGTAGTACTCGTAGTACCTGTAGTACTCGTAGTACCTGTAGTACTCGTAGTACCTGTAGTACCTGTAGTACCTGTAGTACCTGTAGTACCTGTAGTACCTGTAGTACCTGTAGTACCTGTAGTACTCGTAGTACCTGTAGTACCTGTAGTACCTGTAGTACTCGTAGTACCTGTAGTACTTGTAGTACCTGTAGTACCTGTAGTACCTGTAGTACCTGTAGTACCTGTAGTACTTGTAGTACCTGTAGTACCCGTAGTACTTGTAGTACCTGTAGTACCTGTAGTACTTGTAGTACCTGTAGTACCTGTAGTACCTGTAGTACCTGTAGTACCTGTAGTACCTGTAGTACCTGTAGTACCCGTATAGTGTGTAGTGTGAACTTGTGTAGTGTGTACCTGTGTAGTACTTGTAGTACCTGTAAATTAGTGACATGATTGTATATAGGTGTTTACATCCAACACTTGTAGTACCTGCAGTACTCGTAGTACCTGTAGTAGGACCTGTAGTACTTGTAGTACTTGTAGTACCTGTAGTACTCGTAGTACCCGTAGTACTTGTAGTACCTGTAGTACCTGTAGTACTCGTAGTACCCGTAGTACTTGTAGTACCCGTAGTACTCATAGTCCTTGTAGTACCCGTAGTACTTGTAGTACCTGTAGTACCCGTTAGTACTTGTAGTACCCGTAGTACCCGTAGTACTCATAGTACTTGTAGTACCCGTAGCACTTGTAGTACTTGTAGTACTCGTAGTACCCGTAGTACTTGTAGTACCTGTAGTACCTGTAGTACCTGTAGTACCCGTAGTACCCGTAGTACTTGTAGTACCCGTAGTACTCATAGTACTTGTAGTACCTGTAGTACTCGTAGTACTCGTAGTACCTGTAGTACCCGTAGTACTTGTAGTAGTTTTTTTTCCTACGTACCAAGTATCAAGTATGGTCACGTTTTTGTTTTGTCTATAATTTTCTTCAATTTTTAAGCTGTACTCTGGTTATACTGGTACATTTTTTAATGTAACTTAGAGTTAAATGACGGAAGCCTCAGAAGAACCACAATTGGAGGAAGAAGGTGGTGGAACCCGTGCAAAAAAAGCAGGATACAAGCCGCCGCAAATGATAGACACGCATCCATGTGGTGATCTTAACCGCTATCTTGTGGACAAATTCCACACACCAACAGCTAAAGCAAAGCCAACTCTCTTTGAGGAAATCAACCTGTCCATATACCAACCTTCTGCCAAACTCGCAACTTTCTGTACATCGGAGAATCGTATACTATTATGGATAAAAACCTTCGCTGAACGTTACTACGAACATCTTAACACAAGCACCACGGGATACCACGTCTCGTGGCATGAACAAGACGGCTATAGTTGCCCCACGAAATGTGATAAAATTGTCATACACCTTTATGAGATCGAAGCAGAAATCAAAGAACAACTGATAGCGATAACTGTATTTGTTACAACTGGACGCATAATGATTCAGGGAAAGAAATTCGCAGAGTGGAGCACCGATGAATTTCCCATTCTATTAAATATTGTGAACACGATGTCAAAGTCGTCTTTGGACGCAGAGGATAAATCGATCTTTACGTCATCGTTACCCATTTTCTTTCAAAAGTTAACCTCCAGTGAAGAAATCGCTATTCCAGAAAACCTCACAACTCAAAACACAGAAACCATCGCTGAAACCCTGAGAGAAAACATTGAGCCTTTATCGCTAACGCCGAGCAAACTGAATACGTTGGCCACTTTGAGAGATACCGTCAGTAATTTAGAAGTGGAGTTTACTGAATCTCGAATAACGACTGAGGGAAACTTCGAACAATTGAAAGACAAAGTTGTGCAACAGGACAATCTTTTGAAAGTGCAAAGGGCGACCATCAATGACCTTTCTGACGACCTGTCAAAAAATGTCAAAATGCTCAATGATGAGTTACAACACCAGTCTACAATTATCAAGAAATTACAAGAAGAAAATCACGCATTACAAAAGAAATACATGAAATTATTTGAGGAAAAAACCGATGGAAAAGAAAAACAGAATCAACTCGTAGCGGAAGTTGCTTTCTTAAAAGATCAAATCAAAGCTTTATGGCAGATTTTGGAAACACATAAACCAACGGAAACGGCCGTGACATGTGAGAAGCCACCCCCCGTTACACAAGAAGTTCTCATAACGGAAACGCCTGATGAAAATGAAAACATTTCTAAACCAACATGTAAACAATCGGGAGAACAGGAGTTACTGCTTGTGAATTTACCAACTTATAACTCCTTCTCTCCTTTACAAGAATCGCCCACAACACCACTTGATAAGGATAATAGAATCATCGACGAGAAACACGAGCAGAAGAAGACGCCCCCGGATACCAATATGCCTAATAACAATCAACAAAAACAATCACCTCAAAATAACAATCACCTCAAAACCGACATGCACGCGAATGAAGTCATCTTCCTCTGTGATTCAAATGGAAAATTCTTAAATGAAAAGAAATTATTTACATCCAATCAAGAAACCAAGATAATCAGAGCTCCATTGATCAGGATTGCCCGAGCCTACTTGCAAACTGAGATTCGCGCGGCACCCCAATTAATTATATTTCACACTGGAACAAACGACCTTGAGACAGCCAGGTCACCTGATGAATTTATTTACGATGTCTCCACATTGATTACTGAAGCCTCGACGAAATTCCCATCAAGTAAGATAATTTTCTCAACACTTCTTCCCCGCAACGACATACCAGCATCAACAATTACCAACATTAACGATCGAATAATTGCTGGTTGCTCAAGATTACCCAATGTCCATTTGATCAAACACGACAATCTATTCATGGCTGAAATTGATATTCTTCATGACAACAAACACATCATGAAACGTCACATAGGTCTATTCGCGAAAAACCTGAAGGATGCTATTCACGGCCGATCAAGAACCACGCGACACCCCCATATACCAACAAGAAGATTACCACCGCACCCTAATCAGTTTACAACGCCTGAAGTGCAGAGATACAGTACTTCTTACAGTAATGCAGTCAAGAATAACACACCTCAAACTTACCAATTACCATATTGCTCTCAGCCGCCCCCTCAGTCAATGCCAGTAAATGAGCATCAACTACAGCAACAAATGACACAAACTGGACATAAAATGCATCACCAGACACCACTGACAAGACATCAAGTTTATCAACAAATACCTGGATCGCAAACAGAAACTGAACAATCAATCTTGACAAAAGGGGAAAGAGAAAGAACACATCACCAAACGAGCACTAACGCTAGCACAGATGTACAAATCCCAAAGGAGATAATATCCTTTTTAAGATTTATAAAGTCATTCATCTAATGAATGAAAATTAAACTTTGTACCAGCATAATACATTAATAGTCAGCATAACTAAAATTTTATTATAGGTTTAACAAGATCTTCAATTATTTCAAGTCGGTTATCTTTCTGCGCTTGGAATGTTAATGGAATATCGTCCAAACATTTTGGAAACAAATTACAAAACAATGATTTTCTAAATAGACCTTTTATTTATAAGCCAGATGTCTCAAGTTGGATTTTGTCTCACATTTAGTACGCGTGCCAAAAAATAATGAGATCAGGGAAACAAAAGCCGTTAGAACGCAGTCGCCATACCCACGAAACAATGTGTTTACACTAAAAAGTGTTAGATGACAGTAATTCCGTTGTTTTAATTATATTTAGTGCTTCACAATAGAGTGACTTTATTTAAACCGTGAAATAAAATATAATCGTCAGTATAAACAAAGTCAAATAAAAAGAAATAAGTACAATGGAATGAGGGTGTACTCAGTAATGTGCATTATACAATAATCTCTGCCTGTATAATATATTTCTGGTGGTGCAAAACAAAAACAATTATAACAATCATTAGTATTACTTTTTTATTCAAATGCTAAGTAATTTGCGCATCCTTCTATTGCTTAAAGAAGCGCAGCAATGAACTACGATGGGTAGGAATGCACGTCGGTTTTTCCATGTTCCAGATAAACAATGATATGTTTAAAAACAACGATAGCGTGCTCGACTTTTACCCGACAACGGCGCTGCGCTGTATCTAGTGTTTCACCAGTGAGGTACCAAAATTTTAAAAGAAACCGAGCAATATATTTGTAGTAGTCTCCACCGTAGTTTGGTTCTGAAATGCTAATAAGATCAAGTCGTTCTAGGACACGAGAGTGCGCTGTTGTCCAAAATACGTAGTGTGCACATCAAAGCGAAGAACCTCTGGGTGAAGATATTCCAAGGATAAATTGGGAAATCGTTGTTTGCGGAAGCAATCTTCAAAAAGTTGAGAATGATAGAGAAAGTGTGGACGAAAAATGCCGGAAATATTGGAGGTCCCATCTTTTCAGTATTCTTTGTTTGCACGTTATTTCATGGCCATATATGTTGGTGCCTTATAACAAAGCAAACATAGAAAGCGCTGGTATCCTGACAAAAGTTTGGACAGCCATGTGTCAGCCTACCAATTTCAACTTTGACAAAAACCATAAAACTGGTCATGATAGTGCATGCATGACAAAAATGTATTTCTCGACATGTTGTTTTTTATGGTTTTAGAAAATAGGTTCACCCGCGTGCCTGTCAGTTTATGTGTTAAATTGCTGTTTGTTCAAATTGTTCTTTAATTTGTTAAATTTAAATTATTGAAATAAAATGAAATGAAATGATGATGATGTAAAGCGTTGGTGTGATAGTTAGCAAGTGGGTGAGGCCGACGACTGTCACTTCTGAGTTTCCAGCGGCACGTGTGTAAATTGCTAAGCAAAATAAGGCATTTGTCTTGAGTGTGAAAAACAGGCGCAAAAAATAAATTTTACTTTTTATTGTCATAAAATATGTGAAATATGCCGACGATGACAGAGGCAGTAAATAAGGCAGCCAAAGCTCACGAAAAAGCTGTTAAAAAGTGGCAAAATATCTCGTCTTCTGATTCAAATTAGTAATATGAAAATATATTTTCATCAGCAAAAATATCCCAGTAAATTCGTGTTAATACCGTAGAGCGAGCGAAACTCGCGACGATCAAATGGAAATAGGGCTTTGGGAGCAACAGAAACAATGGATTATGATTAGGGCAAAAACTATTGTTCAAAATCTCACACTTTGGTAGATTTGTTGCACGTGTCTGCATAACAATAGATGTTAAAAATCTGAGACAAAATCCAACTTGAGACATCTGGCTTATAAATAAAAGGTCTAATATCATCAATGATTTTGATTTTGTGATTCTTACCGAGATTTGGGACTGCTGTGATATCCAAGTATCAGGCTTAAGATCAGTTGTCCAATGCTCCACTAAATCGAAAAGTGGTGGCCGTGACTCTGGAGGAATATGTCTTTTATATAAAAATAAATTTCATGAAATGGCTACAAATTGTTAAAACATCTCCAAATTTCTTGTGGTTTAAAATTGACAAAAAATATATCAAAACAAAAAGAGACATTTACACTTGTGGAGTTTACATACCTCCAACGAACTCAAAATACTTTGATGAAGAAATATTTGAACAATTAGAACAAGACATATTGTTTTTTTCTTGCCAAGGATCGGTAACCCTTATGGGGGACTTTAATTCGAGAACTGGAAAATATTCAGATTCTGTTTCTCAAGAGGGAAACAAGATCATAACGAACGATCAATCAGCAGAATCTTCTAATTACACTCAGAGAAATAGTTATGATAATGAATTAAATAATCATGGCAAAAGACTACTTGAAATTTGCAAAAGTTGTGACCTTAGAATACTAAATGGCAGAGTAAACGGGGACTCTCTCGGAAGGCCTACTTTTCACGGTAGAAATGGCGTAAGTGTAATCGATTATACAATATGCGATCAAGACATATTTTTAAATATTGAAAATTTTATAGTGAAACAGCCATCACCTTTATCTGATCATAGTCCAATAGTGACATGGTTATATATTAACCATCAATCAAATACTTTTGAATTACAAGCATCAAACGAAACTAACTCTCAGTCTCTTACAAGATTACCGGCACAGTTTTCCTGGGAAAATGATTCTGGTCTTAAATTTAAAAACACCTTACGCTCAGAACAGATTCAACAGATAATTAACGATTATATAAACGAAGAGATCCAAAATGAAGATGTCAACTATTCCTTGGATAAAGTGGAAAACATTCTGATCACAACATCAATAGCGTGTTTAAAAGTTAGAAGAATAAAGAAACGAAAACGTGTCAAACCAACATCAAACAAAAAGTGGTTTGATAAAGAATGCAGATTTAAAAGACATGAACTCCGAAAATTATCAAATCAAAAACATAGAGATCCTCTAAATATCAGTTTACGTGAGAGATATCATGACGTCTTAAAAGAATACAAAAACCTGCTTGATAATAAACGAAAAGATTACCATGCAAAAAAGATTTCACAATTAGAGGAAGCAACAAATAATCCTGACAAATCTAACTTTTGGAATTGCTTAAAATCAACGGATGATACCATGAAAGAGAAAGAAAACCCAACAATCTCAGAAGAGAGCTGGCTTAACCACTTCCAATCTCTCCACTCAAATAAACCTATTAATCCAATTCAACATGAAATCATAAATGAACTCCGACTTTTGGAACAAGAAAAAGAACAATGTAACTTTCTAGACTATTTGATCACTGAACATGAAATACGCGCTGCCGTGAAAAAATTAAAAAATAACAAATCAGCGTTCTCTGACAGAATAAGAAACGAAATGATTAAAGCTAGTATTGGAAGTATGATGCCTGTATATATCAAACTTTTTAATACAATTCTAAATTCAGGTATAATGCCTAAAAACTGGTGTAATGGCCTTATAACACCAATATATAAATCAGGTGACAAAAGTGATCCAACCAATTACAGAGGAATTTGCGTTTCAAGTTGTTTGGGAAAACTTTTCTGCGCTATCTTGAATCAAAGACTTCTTGAACATGTTACAACTCAAAACATATTGCACCCATCTCAAATTGGTTTTCTACCAAAAAATCGCACCGCAGATCATGTCCTAACACTAAGAACATTAATAGATAAATATGTTCACTATCACGGAGAAAAAGTTTATGCTTGTTTTGTCGATTTCAAGAAAGCGTTCGACTCAGTTTGGCATGAAGGTCTCTTATATAAATTACTTAAAATCAATGTAGGAGGACATTTCTACGATCTCATTAAAAGCTTATACTCAAATTCTAACTGCTCTCTGAAAATTGATCATAGTAAAACGCGACCCTTTCAATACTCGAGAGGTGTACGACAAGGGTGCATTTTAAGTCCGTTACTTTTTAACCTATATCTAAACAATTTACCTTATTCGTTTGAAAACACTTTATCTGATCCATTCATTTTACCGAATGGTACAAAAATCAATTCTCTCTTATATGCTGATGATTTAATTATTTTGTCGAGATCCAAAACAGGATTGCAAAATTGTTTGCAGGTATTGTCTTCATATTGCAATTCTTGGATGTTAAGCATTAATTTAAAAAAAACAAAGGCCATGATATTCCAAAAACGCGCAAGAAAATCCAATAATTGTACCTTTTATCTAAATAATGAAACTATTGAAACCGCTCAGAATTATACCTATTTAGGAACCCGAATATCATCAACGGGAAATTTCACATTGGCAACTGATCACTTGAAAGAAAAGGCCATGCATGCTCTTTACAGTATTAGAAGACACACAGATTTTAGTAGATTAAAACCAAATCTTGCATCAAACATCTTTGACACAATGATTTCTCCAATCCTCACTTATAATAGTGAAGCTTGGGGCTTATATACCAAACAAGACTTTAAGACTTGGGATAGATCCTCAATAGAAAAAGTTCAATTACAATTCTGCAAACGCTATTTAGAAATAAATAATAAGACCTCGAATTTAGCATGTAGAGCGGAACTAGGTCGATTCCCTCTCATTCTTACCATAAATCAGAAAATTCTTAATTATATTCTATATCTTAAAAGCAAAAATGACGACTCTATAATGAAACAAATTTTCTTAATATCATTAGATCTCCATTCAATTAAAAAAACTAATTTTTACTCTAATTTATTAAACATGGTTGAATACTATGATCTACAAAATTTTAATCTTGACACACTGGATGAAAATAAGATCATGCATTATGTCAATCTTATGAAGCAAAAGTATATTTCCTACTGGAAAAATGCTTTACAGAACCCAAGGAAATTGGAATTTTACAATAGTTTTAAGGATCAATACATAATCTCCCATTATCTAGATCACACAAGGAAATCAAATGAAAGGAAAACTCTAGTCAAATTTAGGACAGGTAATCCAAAACTCATGATCGAGCTTGGTCGATATAATCAAATCCCTAGAGAAAATAGATTATGCCCTTTATGCGAATCAAATAATATCGAAAACGAAATTCATTTTCTCTTTCAATGCCCAAGATATTCAACTTTAAGAGATAAATACTTTAATCAAATCTACCAACACTTGCCGAATATTCAAAATACATTCTCAACAGAAAGTATCAAAGAATTGATGAACTCTTCCAATTATTTTGTTAATTTACTTTTAATGAAAATGATATCTGCATGCTTTGAATTACGTGATAGCTTAATATTGTCAAATCAAAATGAAGTTTTGTAATTACTTAATATTCTTTTACTGTCTTTTGTTATTGTTAAAAGTATGCTTTTGCAATACTGTAACTCAATATAGTCATGCAAATAAAGCTATTATTTACTTGTAGTACCTGTAGTACCTGTAGTACCTGTAGTACTCGTAGTACCTGTAGTACTAGACTACGAGTAGTCCCTCCTTTTTCCTCAGGGATAGTAGAGCGAGCGAAAAGCGAGCGCGCGTGAAAATCACCCCACGCGAGAAAGGCGAGACGCGCGGCGGGGAGAGAGAAAAAGGAGAGACTACAGACAAAGCCCAAGGTTTTGACCCTTCACGGTCGACTGATTTTGGAGTGTGAAGTTCATATCGCCTTTCAAACCAATTAAGCGCATCCAATGAGATTCCTTGTCTCATTGAGCTGTCATTGCTTTTGTCATCAGTATTAAAACGGCGGGGGATGTTTATTACAAGACTAAGTTTAGTCGCGTGCAACGGACGAGAGGTGAAGTCTGTCGGTTGTGTTTTCTTGTGGTGTTGCGCTTGGAATTGTAGATTTGGACCTCATTTTAGCGTATATTGCCATGTAGATTTTTATGTAGGAAAGGTTTGAATTTCTTTAACTTTTCTCACTGAAATACCGGACATGACAGGATCTAAAATGATCTGTTGGCCGTGAATGCCCAGCTATTTTAGTTTTGTATTTACAGGATTTTAATTTTCAGGATCCAAGCTTTATAGCAGAGAGAGTTGAAGTTTGTCTCAGTCAAGGCTGTAATTTTAGCTTCCGTTCGCTACGCTTTATAGTGGCGTGGAGTTCCCTTTGCAATTTTGACAGTCTAGTGACTGCTTCGTTCATGCATGGTTCATGCCACTATATCATTCAGGCAAGACCGTGGTTTTGGTTCTTCTCTCGAACCTCCTCAGTTGTATTTGGACACTCGCGTTCGCAGATGTCTTTCCCAAATCTGGATGAAAGTATCGCAAGAACATCTTTCCCCGCCAACAGTGCCTCCACCGGTTGAGTCTGTTTCGGTTTCAGCGATGTTATATTTGGAATTTTTTCCAGACATGCCCGAAGTTTGGCAACCATTGACAGAAACTAAGTGTTGATAGCGGCTGGCGCGTTTTTGACAGATGTTGACAGATTGCCATGGAAGAGCCAATCACAGTTTTGAGTTGTGAGAGCAACTCATAAGTTCAAAAGTTTGGGCTTTGTCTGTAGTCTCTCCTTTTTCTCTCTCCCCGAGGCGCGTCTCGTCTTTCTCGCGTGGGGTGATTTTCACGCGCGCTCGCATTTCGCTCGCTCTACTATCCCTGAGGAAAAAGGAGGGGCTACTCGTAGTCTACTGTAGTACCTGTAGTACCTGTAGTACCTGTAGTACCTGTAGTACTCGTAGTACCTGTAGTACTCGTATTACCTGTAGTACCTGTAGTACCTGTAGTACTTGTAGTACCTGTAGTACCTGTAGTACTCGTAGTACCTGTAGTACTTGTAGTACCTGTAGTACCTGTAGTACTTGTAGTACCTGTAGTACCTGTAGTACCTGTAGTACCCGTAGTACCTGTAGTACCCGTAGTACCTGTAGTACTCGTAGTACCTGTAGTACTTGTAGTACCTGTAGTACTCGTAGTACCTGTAGTACCTGTAGTACCTGTAGTACTTGTAGTACCTGTAGTACCTGTAGTACCTGTAGTACCTGTAGTACCTGTAGTACCTGTAGTACCTGTAGTACCTGTAGTACCTGTAGTACCTGTAGCCCTCGTAGTACCTGTAGTACTTGTAGTACTCGTAGTACCCGTAGTACTTGTACTGGGGTCTGTACTACAGTTACTACAAGTACTACAGGTACTACAAGTACTACAGGTACTACAGGTACTACAAGTACTACAGGTACTACAGGTACTACAAGTACTACAGGTACTACAGGTACTACGAGTACCAAAGGTACTACTAGGAGTAATCGGAGATTAGGGTAGTGCGTTCGGCGGTTGAAAGGGGAGATTTTGTTTTTTGGTTATTGGGATAGATGAATATGTCTATGGCATATTGTCAAATTAAGGGTTATTGTGTACAGTGAAACCTGTATTTACTCTGTGTATGAAGACGGTAGGGAAACTTTGGTAGCAGAAAAACAAATTACATGTGCAAATCCTTTGAAGTTTGTTGTAGTTGTCGGTAAACTAAAGTGCTTGGCGGTCCCTTGGGAAAAGTGGAAAAAGTGCACCAAATTTGCATATACGGTATAAATTTGAAACCTGAAAACACGCTGGCGAAAGCGAAATTCGCAAGTATTTATATAAACAGACTATGCGCTTCTACAAATTCTCCGTTTTCTTTGTAGTTTCGCTCACCAAATTAAGATTAAGCTTTTCCAAACTCTCAGCCTTCATTTCCAAGTTTTCCACCGCGCTAAAAAATCACAAAAAGTTTGGAGTGTCTCCCGGAATAAATAAGCCGCGTTTGGTTTCGCGAGCGTTCCATCGATCCATCCGCATAATCTCCATCAAAGTGAGAAAAACATTCGTCGCTTGATTCTTGCTCGTTTTCTGGCTTGAATCTCGCTCGTGTCCGGCCATAAATTTTCGAACGGAATGGCTTGAATATGGTCCGATTCAAGCTCAGTCAAGCCATCCGAATGTCACGGCGGTACATATGTCTCCCTTTATTCTCGTTTGTTTGTCTCGTTCGTGTCAGCCGAATCATCGCCATGATTTGATTCTCGCTGATTAGCATATTTTATATGTTTTAGGACACACTAAGCGTGTTGTGCCAGCGTGTTGTGAGCGTGTAGTTCGGTGAAAACTGCAAAAAAGCTTCGAAAGCAGAAGGACGCACGAAAAGCACATGGAAATACACAATGTGAGCAAGGATGAGATGAATGACCTTCAGCAATCTCACCACGTGAGTTAGTTCGTCAAAGTGAGGCAAAACGTAAGCAGGCGCCTCAAAGCGAGGCAAATGTGTGTCGACGACGAACCAAAGCAATCTCGAAAAAACCTCCCTTATCAGTTGCACAGGACACCCAATAATGCACAGAAATCCCAACACAAATTAGGAGTTGCGTTCTCGTACCTCGAACGCAACAAGTACTACAGGTACTACAAGTACTACAGGTACTACAGGTACTACGAGTACTACAGGTACTACGAGTACTACGAGTACTACAGGTACTACAGGTATGCGGGTAGTACAGGTACTACGGTTACTACAGGTACTACAAGTACTACAAGTACTACAGGTACTACAGGTACTACAGGTACTACAGGTACTACAGGTACTACAGGTACTACAAGTACTACAAGTACTACGAGTACTACAGGTACTGCTGGTACTACAGGTACTACAAGTCAGTACAAGTAATATATATATATATAGATAGGCTAAGCCTAACAGCGTCGCTCTCTAAACAAGCTTAACTAAGGGGAAACTTAACTAAGGTGAAAGGTCGGAAGCACAAGAATTAAGATTGACGACCGGGCTATTTTTGAATTTTAGCGATTCTCCAAAACAGTATTACGCTACCGTCTGCACAGTACATTTAGACCGTACAAACGTCCACACACAAAAAAACTTTTTCTCCGTCTGGAATAAATAGTACGACTACTTTCCAAATAAAATACAGTTGTTGCTTGTCAGAAATTGCCCGAGAAACTGATTTGGAAATCAAAATTGCAAAAAATACACAAACGTATTTGCATAAGGCCACGCGAGTGAAGTCAGAACTAAGCTTATACAAAATTCAAGTCTTGTTTTGTTTACATAACCTCTTTTTAACCTATGTAATGAATGAACAAAGACATAAAAATGGAAAACACAATCTTCTTTCGAAAAATTTTATTCGAATCTCCATAAGTTTCTGTTTAAACGCAAAACGCAAAACGCGAACCAAAAATTTATAGCGCATCGAGGCCAAGCTGATTGTTTTTGATGAAAGAAATAATAAAACGAATGAATTTAAGCACGTTTTATATAACCTAATTATTACTCATGCGCGAAGCGGCATGAGGTAAGGTTTCGGCTCCGTTTTTCTTGTTATTTTTATTATTATTATTTTTATTTTTTGTGTCACGATTTTGGATGCAAATTTATGCACGCATATTTTAAATTGTGCAGTTACGGTTCATGTCTTCGCCATTTACACTTCCTGTTTAGTGACTTCCGGCTTCTGTCACTTCCGGTAAAAGAGCGTTACTTACGTGTCACGACAGCATCTCCTACAACCCCACATACATTACTATGTTCACGTTTGGTATATATAGGACTTAGAAGAATCACTGGCTTCATTGTGGTACAGCCTTCATTTCCAAAACATTCAATAGTAAACAACGTGGTTTACAGGAACGATGACTGAATGAAAGGAGTATTAACTTATCTCCAGGTCGGACATCTTCTTATCATGTTCAAAAAATATATCAAAAAATTTTCTTACGCATGCGCATGAGTAAAGGCTGCTTGGAGCCTCTTGTTCAAAATTGAAACCTTTTTAAATGTAAGGCAAAATTGCACAATATAGAACAGTAAAGAAATGATATTAAGCTTAACTAAGGCGAAAAGGTCGAAGCACAAGAATTAAACTCAAAAGAGTTTAGCTGTAAACAAATGCTTCGACAATCTACTAGCTTCAATTTAAGACTAAATTAGGTTTAAAAGTAAGCACTTAGCTCTATATTCCTCCAAAATTGCTTGATTTGCAGAGTTACGCAGCCTCAAATGCGGTCTTGACCACTGTTTGAGAAATGTGAAATTTTTCGTGAATAGCAAACCGCGGATAAATGCCAGAAAAACAACTTTGCAAATGGTTTTCTCGGTTAACCAGTGATTCAACAAGAGTGTTGAGCGTACAGCTGACGTGACATTCAGCTGTGTAGCCGCGCGATAAACGTTCGTTCGGACAGACATGACAGACGCCGCCCGCGAAACATTCCGCTGGCCATGACCATGAAAAATGACGGGCATGGGTTCTATGAGTATGGTGCTCCACGCGGGCCTTCGGCCAGCAGAGCTCCGCTACTACGAGTACTACAGGTACTACAAGTACTACAAGTACTACGAGTACTACGGGTACTACGAGGACTACAGTTACTACGAGTACGTTAAATATACAACTATATGGTCATGATAGTGTGTAGGAGGTGCTATATTCGTGACGGTTATCATGGACCTATTACCATTTTTTACTTTATGCCATGTTTTCGTATACTGACAACAGTCCACTTGAGAATTTTTTTTACAATACTCAAAAGATATGTTCTGATATACATGTAGGAAAAAAATACGCGAGAAACACTACACTGGTGAAACGTGACGCCGCATAAAAAAATTGTTAGTAATCAAGCAATTAGGCAGCACACATGTGTTCTGAGTGAGTTTTACTTTAATACCATTGAATGGATGTTGTTTCAGACATCACGAACGTCAATGACTCTTTAAAGACAATTACAGCATTAAGATATTAGTCTTCCGCTTGCGTCAGAAGGCGTATAATCATAAGCCTATTATATATATATATCTCATTTCACGGAATCAACAAACGAACGAGTGGACCGCGCCACTAGGGATGGTCACAGTCAGGGTTTGTTTATAACCTTCTCTATTCTCCTTAGGGACACCTGTAAACCCCCACTTTACTTTATGCTCAGGCTAATGAGGCTGCCGGTTAATAATTAATTATTTCCATAATTGTGCACACTTGGTGCCTAGCTGGCAGCACACCCAGGCCGCGAACAATCAAAGAAATTAGGGACGGATTAAAATAATAAGGTAAAATATATACAGATAGGCTAACCTAACAACGGAGGAATAAAATAATTAAGCTCATTGTATGCAACCATTTGGGTTTATTCAAAACCCCGACGCATTTCGCAATTTTCAACCATTTCAAACTGATCTAAGCTGAACGCGCAGTGAATGAACACAAAGCAAATAATTGGGAAAATAATTTTACTCTTTCTAATACAATACGTATCATGGATTACCAAACAACCAAAGCCAGTTAAAGACAAAATAGATACCACACGGAACGTTTCCTTTATTTCCGTTCTTAAAGATCTAAGCAAATGTGTATTTAGGCTACACTATACATTGCACACTAATTATGTTTCTTGTTTACTGATATCCAGTACACGTTTGGCAATGGCGTTAAGTCTCGTCACCAGTTCCCCTTTTCGTCCTTCAGTTCCCGATCGCAATCCAGTTTGCGCGCAGCTGCACATAAAGTTCGTCGGTCGTTCAGCGCCGTCTTCTGAAAGAAAACACATTAGAATTAAATGTTTCCCATCACTGGGTAGAATTTCAATGAGAAGCTCACTGGTTTCCCTTCATAGAAATTTGTTATGTCGAAATTATATATAGCTGATTTTTTGAAAACATGGTTGATGAAAATTACATTTCCCTACAACTACGCTCAAACAAAGGTTTTCTGACTCTAGTCAGCCTAAAAATCACAGAATAAAAAAAAAGATAGAGAAGGGACTAGAGAGCGAGAAGAAGAGCCAAAAAATAGACTAGGAATAGTATTTTGTTTTTATATTGTGGACAAGGAGAAACACATTCCCAGACGCTTTGTTAGAGCGGTGTAGTTTTGAAAAATCCAGCTAGATATACGTATCGAACCAAACCGTACAAACACAAGCCAACAACCGTACAACCAACTGCCGTAAATATCATAGTAGACGTCTCAGGAAACAACGATTCTTTACGTTCGATCCATTTTGTCAGTTTATAGGCGCTTTCCATTCAACCAAAAATTCCGAAAATTCCGGGTTTGGAAGCCGAATCGAATGGAACGGAAATTTCCCGCAATAAAATTTCGGAATTTTAGGACAACGTCGGGAGGTTGTCCTAAGGTCCGGAAAATCGTTCTATTCGCCACACGGAGTTTTTCAGCGGTGCAATGTTTGTCGCCATATTTATGATTGACGGCAGCGTAAAAGATAAACCTTAGTTAAGCTTTGAACTTCAGAGTTTGCGTGTTCTTGAAATGCACAGTAAGAAACTGTGTTGCATGCGAATAGATTCCCTCTTAACTCGAAACGGATCCAATAAGGGCGCTCCGACGATTATACGACATTCGCTTTTTGTCGGTTCAAGACGTGTTTTTAAACCGTGAAAACTAATCAAGTGTTAAGGAAACATTTGCTAAGTAAAACTAACTGTGGTGACTGCTTTTTACCTCACTCCTTTTGCCATGTATGTTGTATGAGATACAATCAGCTTGCTGTACAAGGAACATCAGCAAAGAAGCGAAAAGCAAAATGGCTACAACCTTTGATTTCA
The DNA here is from genome assembly GCA_022457155.1 of Cladopsammia gracilis. Taxonomy (NCBI): domain Eukaryota; kingdom Metazoa; phylum Cnidaria; class Anthozoa; order Scleractinia; family Dendrophylliidae; genus Cladopsammia; species Cladopsammia gracilis. The sequence goes on from JAJGOT010000034.1 coordinate 1,792,509, forward strand.
TTTTCCAATTTTTCTTGTCCTGTAGGTTAAGGTCTCTGAGGAGGGTAAAAATGAGTTTGGCTTTTAAGACCATAAGTGGTTCATTTATATCCTCAACGGTTTTTCTGTGGAAAAGTTAATTTGCCGTTTAATTCCAGATCAAAGCCATTGATAGTGCCTTTGTGAAAATATATTTCAATTATCTTTTTTAATTGCTTATCAAGAATAGATTATGCAAACAATGTGAACTGCTTATTTAAAATAACAGGTTAGGGACTGTTTACACTCTCCCTTGCTGTGAAATGGTTGGAAAATTATTCCATGTCATTAACTACAATCAAGGTGGTCTTAACGTTTTACAACCATCATACAACAGTCTTCACAAGCATAATTCATTTTTTTTTACTTTATTTCTCATTTTTGGAACCAACTACCCAACCTCGTTCCCAGGGTCTCTCTTCTTCCCGCCCCCTGGAGCGAGAGAGAAAGACCCTGGCACAGGCTGGTCACGTGTCTCCCAGAATCTGGGAGATTACAAAGAAAACATTGAGGGAGGGGCTGCCAAGTCGGGAGTTTGGTTGTACTTAGCCTACCAGGGAACGGAGAATATTTGCATAAAAAATAACAGATCTGGTTTGTGTCTCCGCGAAGTAAATGTACCCGCGAGAGGTCAAATTTCGAATATTCAGACGCCAAATTGCAAAAAAGATTTATGCGGCTTCTAGTCACGTATAATTTAAATACGAGTTGCTGTAGGCTTTGCAAGTCTCTAGGAGATATCTCGCACTCCAAGAATTTGTTTGCGAAGAATAATCGAGCGCTGCTCGCAACTGCGGAAGAACTGATGTGAAAGATGTGAAAATTATAAAATTATAACAAGAAGTGAAAATTGTATCGTATTTCGCATCTTTTAGCCACGAAGAGTTCGTCTCGCTCGTCTCATCCAGCTCTAGATTGTCGCTGTCTTTGGCCTTTCTTACATTAAGGATAGCCGCTTTGACTTTTCCCTCGTTATTTCCTCTGATCTGGTCGCTTATCAGAGAGTTCAACGGCGAAACGACGACAATAACGGGATGAATTGGTAAAAGATGGAAGATGATCGATCTTCCGTGTACTGTTGGCAGTACACCGATAGTATAATTCCAGAGTAAATTACTTCCAGGCACTTGACTTGTTTTGGTTTGAGATTGCTCAAGTAGCTACGATCGCAAAGTGAAGGCTGCTAAAAAATAAAGCGGATCTCAACCGCCGAAGACAGCATCGTTTTGACCTTGACAAAAACTTTTGGTGACAAAATTTCCAGAAACAGGGACCCCTAGTGGGGAATTTTTTATTCTGGGAGACACGTGGCCAGCCTGTGCCAGGGTCTTTCTCTCTCTCGCTCCAGGGGGCGGGAAGAAGAGAGACCCTGGGAACGAGGTTGCCAACTACCGGCTGCCTCCAAATTGGCCACTACACTAACACAATAAGGGCGCCAAATTTACCAGCTGTCTGGACTTCTAATCTACACGTATTCCCCAATTTTAGCTTTTTATTATTGACATAATACATTCTACATTCACTTTTTTTATAACTTTTTAATATAGCTATAGGTGTATTTTTTAAACATATGTCTTACGTTTTTGTATAATATTGAAGCACTTGTTAGATTAGTTACTTTTTTGTTTTGTTTTATAACTTAAATTGTATTTTAACTTAATTGAAAGTGGTCGCTTAAGAGAGGTGGTCGCTTAAGAAATGTGGTCGCTTAAGAGATGTGGTCGCTTTAGAGAGGTGGTCGCTTAAGAGATGGTGGTCGCTTAGGAGAGTCGTCGCTAAAGAGAGGTGGTCGCTTAAGAGAGGTGGTCGCTTAAGAGATGTGGCCACTTAAGAGAGGTGGTCGCTTAAGAGAGGTGGTCGCTTAAGAGATGTGGCCACTTAAGAGAAGTGGAAGCTTAAGAGAGGTGGTCGCTTAAGAGAGGTGGTCGCTTAAGAGATGTGGTCGCTTTAGAGAGGTGGTCGCTTAAGAGATGTGGTCGCTTAGGAGAGGTGGTCGCTTAATAGAGTTGGTCGCTTAAGAGAGGTGGTCGCTTAAGAAGAGGTGGTCGCTTAAGAGGGGTGGTCGCTTAAGAGATGTGGTCGCTTTAGAGAGGTGGTCGCTTAAGAGATGTGGTCGCTTAAGAGAGTTGGTCGTTTAGGAGAGGTGGTCGCTAAAGAGAGGTGGTCGCTTAAGAGAGGTAGTCGCTTAAGAGAGGAGGTAGCTTGAGAGAGGTGGTCGTTTAAGAGAGGTGGTCGCTTAAGAGGGGTGGTCGCTTAAGAGAGGTGGTCGCTTAAGAGAGGTGGTCGGTTAGGAGAGGTGGTCGCTTAAGAGAGGTGTTCGCTTAAGAGAGGTGGTCGCTTAAGAGAGGTGGTCGCTTAAGAGAGGTGGTCGCTTAAGAGAGGTGGTCGGTTAGGAGAGGTGGTCGCTTAAGAGATGTGGCCACTTAAGAGAGGTGGCCACTTAAGAGAGGTGGTCGCTTAAGAGAGGTGGTCGCTTAAGAGAGGTGGTCGCTTAAGAGATGTGGTCACTTAAGAGACGTGGTCGCTTAAGAGAGGTGGTCGCTTAGGAGAGGTGGTCGCTTAAGAGAGGTGGTCGCTTAAGAGTGGTGGTCGCTTAAGGGAGGTGGTCGCCTAAGAGAGGTGGTCGCTTAAGAGAGGTGGTCGCTTAGGAGAGGTGGTCGCTTAAGAGAGGTGGTCGCCTAAGAGAGGTGGTCGCTTAAGAGAGGTGGTCGCTTAGGTGAGGTGGTCGCCTAAGAGAGGTGGTCGCTTACGAGCGGTGATCGCACATGGAGGCTCGACTGTAGACACAATTTAATAAAGTTGACATTTACATGTACTTACAGGGAATCTGTGCATCTAATGTATAATACCGTTAAATAATTACGTGCTCGTTCTTTACACACACCTGTAAGCCGCAACTACAATTTATAATCACGCTAATATGGCTTGTTGTTTTTCATCCTCGGAGATCCAGGGGCAGTTAGTCGGGACGAAGTAAAAACTCGGCAAAAATCAGCGCGACGAAAGTTTTCAAGAGCGAGCGAGCGAGCCCCAGGGTTTCTACTCTAACCGAAACAGTTCCACGAGCATTTGAAATCCTGGTCTCTGATTGGGCAGAAAATGTCTGGCAGTTTATTTTTCTGCTCAACGACGATTTTTAGCGCGACAAAATTAACGACAGGTATGTCACACGAAACAACTTGAGTAAAATTCGTGTTCGCAAAAATTGCGAAGAAAATCGTCCGCGCACCCATGTTGCGTTAAAAATCGTCGTTGCGAATCGTCCCGTGTAACATCAACTTTAAGTTACGGGACGATTCGCAACGAAGTTTTTGAATCAACAAGTTGAACTCCGTGCGACATGTCGTGGGGAGAAAATGTCACCAAAATTGGTGTTGCACAATTATGATAGTATCAGTTCACACGAGGGCACGTGTCGCTGCAACATGTTCCCGAGACATGTCCCCGCAACATTTTTATGTGTGTGCAAGCGCTATGGGATTTTGTCCCTGCTACATGTCCCCGCTGTACGTCCCTGCTACATTCCCTCAGTGTGTACCACACAAATTGTTGTCGCTGCTAAATGTCGCTGCGACATGTCCCTGCTACATGACCCCTCGTGTCTGCCTACCTTTAAAATTGTTCAGTTGGCCAAATTCTTCTGTTTTATTAACGGGCAGTGGAGCGCTTCTCTGACTGAAACTTTTCATGAAAAGGAATATTCTGTTGCACGGGCCACGCAAGTATGCAGATCGATCGAGCGGGTAGGTGGCTTCTTGCTTTTCCCGCGAATTTACTCCACACATCTTTACATTTTAGTAAGCTTCGATTGTGTTAACATAAACAATCCCAAAGCCACAAATGATGTTGGTGACTGTTGCCGTTTGTGGAGTTTTGTTTTTTTCTTGGAAAAGAAAAGGAAACGAAACATTGCTGGAGAATTCGCCAAAAAGTTTTAGGAAGTGACAAGTGAAAAAGTAGTCGGCCTCGTGCAGCGTGCGACTCCTGCAAATACAGGACTGATTTTTTTTTGGCAAACCAAACAATTGTAATGATTTCGAGTGCCAGTGTTCACTTCGTGTGTATCTTTTTTCTGGCGTGATGTCAAAGGACTGCGGCATATTATTGCAGTCTTTGGCGCATAGTAGTCATAGTATTCCGGCTTGTGATCAGTGATTCATTCATATTTCAGATTTCATAGAACTCTGCATGGCGTAGATTACGAAAACTTTTAGTATATCTTCGGCGTGGGATTCACCACTAAATTCAGACTATTTCTCGAGTCTAACAAAAAAACAATTTACCGAGTTGAAAGGATACAATACATTCTGCCTTTCTACGGCCCCGAATGTGACAGTGAGTGTTTGATTTCGATGCGGCCACGCTGAATCTCGCGATTATTCTCGGCTTTTGAGGCCATTATTTTTTTACTGCGAAACTTTTCAAGCAAGCCGCCTCAGTTGAACGAGTAAAGCAATGGCGATCAAGCAAAAACAATCTTCGTGTAAGAAGGCACGAAAATGGCGCGATAGATGCAGCTCGCTTATTACTCATGCGCGTAGCGGCATGAGTTATAAAATGATCTCCGTTTTTCTTATTTTTCTTTTTTTGATGTCACAATTTTGCATCCAAATTTATGCACGCATATTTTAAATTGTGAACTTCCGGTTCATAGCTTTGCCATTTACACCTCCTGTTTAGTGACTTCCGGCTCTCACTTCCGGTAAAACAGCGTTACTGAAGTGTCACGACAGCGTCTCCTACAGCCCTACTTTCATTGCTAATGGTCACGTTAGGTATATATAAGACTTAGAAGAATCACTGGCTTCATTGTGGTACAGCCTTCATTTACAAAACATTCAATAGTAAACAGCGTGGTTTGCATGAACGATGACTGAATGAAAGGAGTAACTCTTCTCCATGTCGGACACCTTCTTATTATGTTTAAAATATATCATAAAACTTTCTTACGCATGTGCATGAGTATTGGCTGCTTGCAGCCTCTTGTAGGGGTATAGAATGGTCTATCGGAAATGATGCGTCTCGGAAAATATTCACCGAGTCTCGAATTCTCGCCATTTGAAATTGGAGTCTCGGAATCTCGGGCTCGCTATAATTTTTGAAGTCTCGAAGTCTCGAATTTAGATAATTTGGATCTTGGAGTCTCGTAATTTTTCTCGTAAATCTCAGCTTCCGTTGGAGATTTCAGTCAAGTTTTAAGCTGTTTTAGTATTATCGGCCCGACATTTTCTAGCAATTGGAGTCTCGGGCTCGGATTTTTTAGAGGTAAAGTCTCGGGCTCGAATTTGATAGAAGCGCTAAAGTTTCGGTCTCGAATTTTTAAACAAGGGTCTCGCAGTCTCGCAAAGTCTCGAATTTACCATTCCATACCCCTTCTTGTTGAACATAAAAATACTAGAATTACGTGTCTCGCAGAACCTCGCGAAGCTCGGGGGAGGATGCACTTCAAAATTTTAGCGATGTGGGAGAGATGGAATTTCTGATTTGACTGGAGAGGTTGGGTTGCATGCCGGCAATGGCCCCGAAATTTAAAGTTGAGACATTCTCGTTCCCAGTCGCTTCGATTTAACTTGTACTTAGTGCCCTGTCTTCCTAAATTATAATAAATGGGAACTGGTACTGGTCAGTTTTGGGTTTTGAGCTGTGGGTCACTGTAACTGCTATGGGACTGGGTATCAAAAGATCCTACGGCCCTTGTTCCCCCACCCCCTCATTAATTTTTGTCAGAAAGAAAATTGGTCTGAAAGTGGATGTATAGTATTGTTGTGGACATGGGTCCAGGACAATATGCAGTGGTGTTCTGTTTATTTTGATTTAGTTTATTTATGCTGTCTTGATTAAATTTTCTTTTTGAAGCTTGTTAGTGCTATCTCCCAAAATTAACCTGTTTCTTTACATAATGCTGTTCAGTAGCTGTTGTTCTATATACTAAGCAAAGTATAGAGACCAGGATGGAGAATTCGTAGGTAAGCCTATCCCACGATGCAACGCGAATGAAAGATATACACAAAATTTGTCTCATCACGTGACCTCGCATTTGCCAGTGACCGCCGACGCGAGCAGTGACTGTTAAGACACCCTTTTCAAGGCCTGTTGTCTGTCGGTCTTCTTTTGTCAGGATTTGTAATGTCAAGAAAACTTCTCTTGCAACGAACAGATACATGCTTTCGAAGATTTGTTCGAAGGATGACACCACAAACGAAGATTTGAAAAAATTGTGCTAATAAAATTTGCGCGCGCTTGTACGCGTAAGCATCCAACTGCTTGTCCACGCATATGACGACACTCTTGCACTGTGTTTACCAAATCAGTTCTCTAAAAAACTGAAAACCCTTGGGAAAAAAGTTCTTCTCGTAATAGCTACTTGTTTTATCCACGGTTTTAGCTAGACACAGTAGTTCTGATGTCAACGACAGGAAAAACGTAACTGACGCGTACAGCTAGTTTGAACGCGCGATATAGCGCGCACAAGTTTTCCACTTGTTTTGTACTGATTTGAGCTTTCAGCACTGCTGCATTTACCAAGATTTTTTCCACTATCCTTTGTTCAAGACGGCTTTTGGAAATACAATATAACCCTTTTTTATACTCATTTACTTGAACTTGCTTCGGTCTGAATTCGTTTTATTCCTCAAAAAATTTACATATTCAACTCTGCAAGCGAGCGCGAATTCCCTAAATCAGCTCGCCTCAATTCAAAGCATTGAAAAGTGCCCACACTTTGATGGTTTTATTCAGCTTGAAAAACATGGAGGGATCTGGTATTTTAAGTTGTTATGATATTAAGGAATACGTTATTTATGTTAAAATGCTAGTGACGCTTCGATTAAGAAGGAGGTACAACTGTACTTTCGTGGTATTTTCGGGGATGATCACCATTTTCCTGCGAGCGAAAAATGATATTTTCTAAGGACGAGAAACGAGGATTAAACTTAGAAATATAAATAAAATTCTTACATTGTGGTTCTTTTCTGTTACCAACGAACCATTTTCCTGATTCCCAAGTCTCCAATAATTAAAACCATAAAATAAGACAACCGACAAAATCACCGAAATATGAGATTTTACAAAAAGTTTGTTTATTTTCTTCAAATGTCGCGGGTAACTCGTTGCGTTGCATCGTGGGATAGGCTTCCAACCCCCCCCCCCCCCCCCCCCCTCCCTGAATGGAGGCATTTGGTCAGGCTGTTCGAAGTCTTTGTAATCGATGCTGTCGTTGTTTCTTAGTTGCTCGATCGCGTTGAATTTCAAGTCGCCGTTCTCGCTCCAGCGGAATTTCGGTGGTTAATCTTCTCGAGAAAGGATTTCCAGCCACTTGTTCAATCCAGCGTTGTTGTATTTGCCGTTCTTTCTAATTTGCATCAGAAATTGGTCGTGTTTCACCGAGAGTAAACACTTTTTCACGACGATGAGTAAGGGTAAACCGTCAGCCCGGCCGCCGCCATGAATAAACATGAGCGCGCGCCATTGTCAGCGGTCGCGATTTTTGTTGCCTGGCAACTGCACGACATCTTCAGTATATATATATAAATATATTTTTCGCTCGATTTGGCGCGGCTCAGCTCCCGAGACCCGAGCACCCGAGCGGCCTTCGGCCGCCAAATTTATTAACCTCGCTACGCTCGGGCCTTCGGCCCTCGCTTCGCGAGGAACAATGCCAGAAATTTCCTGCCCAATCAGAGACGGGGATTTCAAATGCTCGTGGAAATGGTTCGGTAAGCGTAGAAACCCAGGGGCTCGTTCGCTCGCTCTTAAAAACTTTCGTCGCGCTGATTTTTGCCGAGTTTTTACTTCGTCCCGCCCCGACTAACTGCCCCTGGGTCTCCAAGGATGGTCGTTTTTCTCATTTTACCAATAATCGTACAAGTGATGTGCCTAACAATAACTGACAAATCATCATTTTAATGACTACACGTTAGAGAAGCAGCCGCGGACAATCAATACAATCAAGAGAGGATAAAGGGTAAGAGAGGCCATCAGCCATACTTGCCCTATTCCGGCCATAGGTAATCTGTCTCAAGTTATTTTTAAACCGGCACCAAGGCTGTAGAGATCCCAAGGGGTTAGATAACAGCCAATCACATGGCGCGAATGTTTCCGCGTGGATAACCCACGCTTCTAAAAATAGCCTGAGACAGATTACCTATGGAATAGGGCGTGTATGGATGATGGCCTCTCTTACCCTTTATCCTCTCTTGATACAATACAATATCCTTTATTAGTTTTCCCAAATGGGATCTTCCAAACTAATTTACAATAAATAAAATATAGAAATAGAAATTACAATAATGGTAATGACTTATAATACGAATACAATACTATTGCAAAGATAAAAATTTCGAGTTGCTCAGAGAAATTAGGTATTGAGCCACTTAGCAATGGCGTCTTCAATTTGCGTTTAAAAGCAATTACGGAACGGCAGTTCTGTAGTTCAGGGGATATGATGTTCCACACCCTGGCACCGCAGTACGCAAATGATTGTTGGGCAAGCGAAGTACGACACTTAGGCAAGCTTAGACTACTTTTGCCTCTGGTATTGTGCTTATGAATTTGACATCTTGTGTGGTAAAGCTCAGTTAGATACACAGAAGCTTAAGGTTGTTCATGATTTTGAACGTCATAACAGCATCCCTATTGTAAAGTAGATAGTCGGACACAGGAAGAAGTTTAAGCTGTTTTAAAGTTGGACTGATGTGGTCATACTTTCTTTTGCCTGACAGGAGGCGTGCCGCAAAGTTCTGCACTAATTGTAATTTCGCAATGTCGGTTTTGCTGGTACCCGACCAGACGGAAGAACAGTTAATAACAGTGAATAAAGTTGACTTGTCAAGTAGATGTCTTATTCTACTGATCAAGGCAGTTTCCCCATCAAAAAGAAACAATGGGTAAAATAGCAGTAGACGAAAAACAATAAAGTGTTGCAATTCACTACAATAATTTATGTTTACATGCACTTGTATACCGCACTTTGCTTTCCGAGTTATACCCATAATCGTATCAATACAAAATTCTGGATTGTGATTGGTCATCCGCGCGCCTATCGCTTACGTAATCGGCGCGCGGTCATCGGTGGGTTTCCAATTACAGCTGTCCTTGTAATTGGTTAATTGTAATTGGACATCTACGTTGCCTGTACAAGGTGCCCATAAATAGGTTCTTTTATTGCTGTTTCCCTCAGAATGATGGAAAATATCCCAGACAAAACAAATACTTCGACTCAATGAATTTATATACTTCACTCAGTCTAATTATTATTACTAATACCGGCCGGCCTAACTATTGGCCTATCATGACATTCAGATGCGGTCCACAAAAGCAGTGGGAGACAGTCAAACAAATAACGAGAAAAAAAAACTTAAAAACATGAAGAAATAGCGAGTTTAAATGGACGGTAATAGATTCCTTTATTATCTAGAATGTTTAGAGACTTTAGTGTCATGGCAATTTAGAAAAAACATGAAGAAATAGCGAGTTAAATTGACGGTAATAGATTCCGTTATTATCGAGAATGTTTAGACCCCCTGTGTTAGTGTCATAACAATTTAGAAAAACATGAAGAAATAGCGAGTTTAAATTGACGGTAGTAGATTCCATTATTATCTAGAATGTTTAGACCCCCCGTGTTAGTGTCATGACAAATTGAAAAAAACGCGAAGAAATAGCGAGTTTAAATGGACGGTAATATAATCCTTTATCATCTAGAATGTTTAGACCCCTGTGTTAACGTAAGTGTCATAACAATTTAGAAAAACATAACAATAATTGATTTCGTTATTATCTAGAATGTTAAGACCCCCTGTGTTAGTTTCATAACACTAGAAAAAAATGAAGAAATAGCGAGTTTAAAATGACGGTAATAGATTCCGTTATTATCTAAAATGTTTCGATCCCTGTGTTAGTGTCATAACAATTTAGAAAAACGTGAAGAAATAGCGAGTTTAAATTGACCGTAATAGATCCCGTTATTATCTAGAATGTTTAGACCCCTTGCGTTAGTGACATAACAATTTAATTTCTTGCTGACGTCATGTTTGTTTAAACCTTTCGCTCTTAGAATCAATTATGAATCTGTGTGCTACCTTATTGGTTCTTATTTTCTAGGGGCTTAATTTTCGGATAAAGCTTAGCGGGAGAAGTACAAGAGGGCGCTACACTCCGATGTGGGGTTGTCGGATTATTACACCTATAGCTACTCACTAAGTTATCAACTACTCCCTTAAAACTCTTTTTTAAGAATATCTTGAGTTCTTTCAATGATTTTGCAAAACTTATTTCAAAATGTTCTAGATTAATGCAATATCTTTACAGAAATTAATAAAAACTAAAATTATGCAAAATGAGACGAAAAAGGTTCACAATACCCTTAACCGCTACTCTTTAAGAAAACCAGGAGCCCGCGAGAAAACATTAATCATAATCAGCACTTTAATGAGGTAGAATATGACAATAAAACGACAATTACAGCATTAAGATATTAGTCTTCTGCTTGCTTCAGAGGGCGCCCGCGAGAAAACATTAATCATAATCAGCACTTTAATGAGGTAGAATATGACAATAAAACGACAATTACAGCATTAAGATATTAGTCTTCTGCTTGCTTCAGAGGGCGTGCATGTAATCATAAGCCTATTATATATATCTTATTTCAAGGAATCAACAAACGAACGAGTGGACCGCGCCACTAGGGATGGTCACAGTCAGGGTTTGTTTATAACCTTCTCCATTCTCCTTAGGGACACCTGTAAACCCCCACTTTACTTTATGCTCAGACTAATAAGGCTGCCGGTTAATTGTGCACAATTAATTGTCCATAATTGTGCACGCTTGGTGCCTAGCTGGCAGCACACCCAGGCCGCGAACAATCAAAGAAATTAGGGACGAATTAAAATAATAAGGTCAAATATATACAGATAGGCTAACCTAACAACGAAGGACTAAAATAATTAAGCTCATTGTATGTAACCATTTGGGTTTATTCAAAGCCCCGACGCATTTCGCAATTCTCAACCATTTCAAACTGATGTAAATGAACGACTAAACTGAACGCACAGTGAATGAACACAAAGCAAATAATTGGGAAAATAATTTCTACTCTTTCTAAAATAATACGTATCATGGATTACCAAACAACCGAAGTTTAAAGACAAAATAAATACCACACGGAACTTTTCCTTTATTTCCGTTCTCAAAGATCTAAGCAAATGTGTATTTAGGCTACACTATACATTGCACACTAATTAATATGTTTCTTGTTCGCTGATATCCAGTACACGTTTGGCAATGGCGTTAAGTCTCGTCACCAGTTCCCCTTTTCGTCATTCAGTTCCCGGTCGCAATCCAGTTTGCGTGCAGCTGCACATAAACTTCGTCGGTCGTTCAGCGCTGTCTTCTGAAAGAAAAAGGTTAGAATTTAATGTTTCCTACCATTGGGTAGAATTTCAATGAGAAGCTCACTGGTTTCCCTTCAAGGAAATTTGTTATGTGGAAATTATATATAGCCGATTTTTTGAAAACATATTGATGAAACTTTACATTTCCCTACAACTACGCTCAAACAAAGGTTTTGTGACTCTAATTAGCCTAAAAATCACACCAAAAAGAGAGAAAAGGGGAAGGGAGCGAGAAAAAGGGAAAAAAAAGACTAGGAATAGTCTTTTGTTTTTATATTGTGGACCAGGAGAAACACATTCCCAGACGCTTTCTTAGAGCGTGTATAGTTTTCATCCAGCTGGATATACGTATCGAACCAAACCGTGCAAACACAAGCTGTGTATAGTTACCACTGCGCTTGCGCTCTGAAGTTCAAAACTCGACCAACAGTTTTGTTTTTCACTGCCGTAAATATCATAGCGGACGTCTCAGGAAACAATGATTATTTACGTTCGATCCATTTTGTCAGTTGACGGGCGCTTTCCATTCAACCAAAAGTTCCGAAAATTCGGGGTTGGGAAGCGAATGGATCGGATATTTCCCGGAATAAAATTCCGGAATTTTAATACAATCTCGCGAGGTTGTCCTAACGTTCCGGAAAATCGTTCCATTCGCCACACGGAATACTCGGAATTTCAAACCGGAATTTTTGGTCGAATGGAAAGCGCCCTATTGTTTTCAGCGGTCCAATGTTTGTCGCCATATTTATGATTGACGGCAGCGTAAAAGGTAAACCTTAGTTAAGCTTTGAACTTCAGAGTTGGCGTGTTATTGAAATGCGCAGTAAGAAACTGTGTTGTATGCGAATAGATTCCCTCTTAACTCGAAACGGATCCAATAAGGGCGCTCCGACGATTTTACGACATTCGCTTTTTGTCGGTTCAAGACGTGTTTTTTAACTGAAAACTAATCAAGTGTTAAGGAAACATTTGCTAAGCAAAACTAACTGTGGTGACTGCTGTTTTACCTCGCTCTTTTTGCCTTTTGGTGGACCGTATGCTGTTGAGACACAATCAGCTTGCTGTACAAGGAACATCAGCAAAGAAGTGAAAAGCAAAATGGCTACAACCTTTGATTTCATTCTCCAATTTTTCTTGATATGAAGGTTGAGGTCTCTTAGGAGGGTAAAAATGAGTTTGGCTTTTAAGACCACAAGTGCTTCATTTATATCCTCAACGGCTTTTCTCTGGAAAAGTTAAATTGCCGTCATTTAATTCTAGATCATGCCTTTGTGAAAATATATTTCAATTATCTTTTTTAATTGCTTATCAAGAATAGATTATGCATACAATGTCAACTGCTTATTTATAATAACAGGTTAGGGACCGTTTACGCCCTCCCTTACTGTGAAATGTTAGGCAAATTATTCCATGTCATTGACAACCATCAAGGTAGTCTTAACGTTTACAACCATCATACAACAGTCTTCACAAGCATAATTCATTTTTTAACTTAATTTCTCATTTTTGGAACCAACTACCGACTGCCTCCAAATTGGCCACTACACCGACACAATTTCGATCACCAATTAACGGCGCCAAATTTACCAGCTGTCAGTGTTACCAATGCCTCTAAGACCTGGACTTCCAATCTACGTGTATACCCCAATTTTAGCTTTTCATTCAACACAATACATTCTACATTCATTTTTTTATAACTTTTAAATAAAGCTATAGGTGTTTTTTCTAAACATGTCTTACGTTTTTGTATAGTATATTGAAGTACTTGTTAGATTAGTTACTTTTTTTGTTTTATAACTTAAATTGTATTTTAACTTAATTGTATTTTTGTCGAGCGTTTTTTACTTGAGCCTCTGACTCGCGAGATTGGGTGACCATGCATTCCCTACGTTATCGACATTAAATAAATTATTACTATTACTACTCTCTACGTTTTCTTTTGGCCGTTTTCACACTATAGACGGACAAATCGTCTGGACGGACAAGTCCTCTTAGACGGACAAGTCATCTTAGTGTGAAAACGGGACAAACAAAATTTTGGACGTAAAAGTCGTCTGATTTTGTCCGTCAATTTGGCCGTCTATTAAGACGATTTTTCGAGGACGAATTGTTCGTCTAGACGGATAAGTCGTCCAAAGTCCGACTTAAATTCACACCAGACGAACAAATGGTTGTATCTCGGTCCCAGTACTCGCTAAGGGGAATGGAACTAGTAAAGGGAGTGATGGTTTATGGGAAAATCAATATGGCGGATAGAAAGCAAGGTAGCCAAGCCTGTTAGTGCCAGGCCCCTTGCTTTCAAAATCGTCTGTTTGTTCGTTCAGATATGAATTTACGATGACCAACACAAGGTGAGGTGTCCGTCTAGAATTCATATTACACGAAAAAATCGTCGGACGACTTGTCCGTCTTCTAGTGTGAAATGGGCCAATGACAGTTACTGAGGGTGTTGGCAGTCAGCGTTTGTTATTCAGTTGAACCATGCGGCCAAGATGGTCGCTTACGAGAGGTTAGACCACTGAAGTACATCAATGTACAAAGCATCCCTCGGCGCAACATATTGTATGATATTGAAGTTGTGATGTAAAGAACACAGTTTTCTCTTCATTAGACTTGTACCGTGTAACACATGATTCAATTTGCGTCTGTAGTCAAAATATGGTCGAGTGGTCGCTTACCAGAGGTTAAAAACAATGGAAAAATTAAAATCATCAGCGTTGAAAGGGGTCGCGGTCGCTTACGAGAGCTACTAGGTGGTCGCTTACAAGAGGTTTCAACTATAGTGATTTGAAAGTGGAAAAAAAAAACGATAAAAAAAACCCTGAAAACATGAAGAACTAGTGAGTTTAAATCTTTAATCTTTAATCACAGTTCGTAACCATACATAACTGATACAAATGAACTAATACTAACATATAATCGAACAAAAATACAAAAATGGTTAACAGGACGGTAGTAGGGGGAAACCAAATTCCCATACTAAGATATACCCTCCAAAAAAGAAAAAAAATTAAATAATTAATATATAAACATATATTAAAAGACTATAAATTAGACTATAGAGGTTTTGCACGGCAGCCATGTTGCATGGCAGGAAAAATAGATTCTTTTTCCTATGGGAAAGAATGTTTTTTCTAATGCAAAACATTTTCATTGTTCCTGCCATGCAACATGGCTGCCGTGCAAAACCTCTATAAAATGTAAACCTAGGTGCCTAATAATAATGCATAAACTTATATTAAAGACACTATGCCTAGTATTTTAAGGTAAATTATGAGCGAAGGTACTTAATCAGTGAAACTTTAAAAGACTGAAGGCTAGGAGATGACATTACTTCAGAAGGCAAAGAGTTCCAATCATTAATATATCTATGAAAAAATGAATATTTAAAATAATTTGTACGGGCAACTTTATAGGCCTTATTTTGTACTCATGCTTACTTCTAGTTCGAGTTATTCCAATAATATCAAAGTAATGATGGCAATTGATATCACAGTAACCAAATATAATCTTATATATTTGAACTAGGCTAAGATATTTCCTTCTCAGTTCTAAAGAGTCCCATTTTAACTCTAGAAGTCTTTCAGGATATTCTTTGTCAGGGCCACATATTAGTCGGGACGCTCTTCTCTGAATTGCTTCGATTGCCTTGGTATGTTTCACCAGATAAGGATTCCAGACTGGGCAGGCGTACTCAAGGATAGGTGTCACTAGCGCCTTGAAAGCTGTCTTGATACCAGTCTTGTTTGAATAACCAAATGTCCTTTTAATCAAGCCCAACACCTTGTTAGCTTTAGCGCAAGCTGAGTTAATGTGATAATCCCATGATAAAGACGACTCCAACCAAAGTCCCAGGTGTTTGTGGTGGTCCACTTCCGGTAGTAAGATGCTATTCAACGAATATTGACATCTTATTGGATCATTCTTCCGTGTAATGTGTAGCACTTCACACTTCTCAGTCTTAAGAGTAACAAGCCAACTCTTGCATCATTCAGAGGCAGATGTCAAATCCTCATGAAGTAGATCGCAATCTGATCTATTTTCTATGTGTCGATGAAGGACAGTATCGTCAGCAAACAAGTCTGAGTTGCAGGTTACCGAGTAAGGAAGATCGTTGATGTATGTAAGGAACAGCAAAGGCCCAAGTATACTGCCTTGGGGCACACCAGATGTAATACTTAGCCAATCAGATGCTTGACCCTCAATCACTACACGCTGTTTCCTTAACGTGAGAAAATCCCTTAACCAATTTAAAATCTGGCCTTTGATACCATAGCATTCCAATTTGTAGAGGAGATGGGCATGGGAGACTTTATCGAAAGCCTTGGCAAAGTCCAAAAACACTGCATCAACTGATCCAAGTTTATCCAAGGCCTGAAACCACTCATGTACTAATTGCAGTAGCTGGGTAACACAAGATCTTGATGGTCTAAATCCATGCTGATTGTCGTTAAGCAGTTGGAAGTCAGTCAGATACTTCATAATGTGCTTGTGGATCAAGCGCTCTAACGTTTTCACAACGACGCTAGTCAATGAAATTGGACGGTAGTTATCTGCCAAGTTATTTTTGCCAGATTTGAATATTGGCACAACATTTGCAATTTTCCAATCAGTTGGGATATTCCCCCGAGACAAAGTGAAGTTAAAAAAGTTTGTCAGAGGTAAGGCCAATTCCATAGCACATTCCTTGAGTATTCTTGGAGGAATATTGTCAGGGCCAGATGCTTTGTTGACATCGATTGATTGAAGTAGTTTCGCCACCTCTTCTACGCTACAAGATAAGTCACCGATAACATGTTCGGACAGCTGACTAGGATTCTGGAAATCACTTGCTTCTGAGTCCTTGATGAAAACAGACTGGAAGAAACCGTTGAAAAGGTTAGCTTTATCGAGGGGTGAATATGCTCTTTTTCCCTCGTACTCGATGCAGCTTGCCACGCTACGATTGCCTGTGCGTGCTTTGACAAAAGACCAAAATTTTTTAGGGTTGGTCTTTAATGAAGCTGTTAAATCGTTGACGTAGATCCAGTAGGCCTTGTTTAATTGGTCTTTCACACTGTTACTTAGCCTCTTGTATTTAACCCATTTAGCGGGGTCCCCAGAGGATTTAATTTCCGTAGTTCGGCGTTTAACCACGGTGCGTTGCGCTGAGGTTTAAGTTGTTTTGATGGAATATTACGTTCGACAGCTTGGAAAAATAATATTTTCCAAGCATCCCAGACATCATCCACAGTCTCCATAAGATATGAACAGTCCCATTGCAAATTACAAAAATCTTCACGCAGACCCAGCCAATCTGCGGCGCGATAATTGTAAACAAGCCTACTACTACGTTCTGGTCTCCCCCAACAGGTTGACAAATTTCCAGATCCTTTACCAGCTCCGGGGCTGTGATGAAAACCAAGTCGAGAATAATTTGGTCGCGGGTAGGTTGAAGTACCAACTGGTGAAGAAAGTAATCCGCAATGATAGTGCAGAAAGTAGACGACAAAATGTCAGGACACGTAGGTGATGGAGTGGACCAGACAATTTGGGGAAGATTAAAGTCACCCAATAAAAGGATACTTAGATTGTTACCACTACGTTCGATAAGCGATAAAGATCTTTCCAACTCTTTCAAGTAGTCGATGTCGCTCGAAGGAGGTCTGTAAAATACTCCTACCAGGACTCTTGAATAAGGTTTCATAACAATTATCTCGCACCATAAAATTTCACAATCAGTTTCGTAATCTGTTCTTCTAATGCAGCACAAACCCTGGTGAACAGCCAAGAGAGCTCCACCACCATGTAAATGGACGGTTATAGATTCCTTTATTATCTAAAATGTTTCGATCCCTGTGTAAGTGTCATAACTAGAGGTTACAGATTGTAATGATAATGCTGCGAGCAGATGCTGGGCAATAAAACATAACGGAAACAGTAAATGTACATACAGATTTTGATAATTTCATAAATTTATTTATTGGGTCAATTACCATCATTTTAGAATTACATAACATTATAAAAACTTTTGTTCTTAGGCCATCATAACTTGATAAGAAATAAAACACAAACAGCGGTGAAAAACATGGTAAACCAACGCATTTTTATAATAAACTTGACGTTTCGTATGCTCGCTTAGCATACGAAACGTCAAGTTTTTATAAAAATGCGTTGGTTTACCACCGCTGTTTGTGTTTTTTTATAACAGTATAAGTTCTTTGTGATTGTGAAGTGAAAAATGCAAATACTTTGAACAGTAAATGTACTGAGGGCAGTGGTGGATCCAGACTTGGAGGAAAGAGGGTGGTGGGTTTTGATAATCAAGTGAGAGCCCGGTGTCGAAAATATTTTTGTGTGTCCTGCAGGGCTTGTTTTGGTGGGGGAAAAATTGGTCTTGGCCTTCCCTGGATACACCTGGAAATATGGATACAAATACAATTTTTTGAGATCAAAGTCAATAACATTAACAATAACAATAATGGTATACATAAATTTACTGCCAAGTCCAACAAATAAGTTTGAATTAGGCATGATACATTAGCAAATAGAAACGACACTTTCCTTGAAATCGTTGAAATCGAAGAAGCATTGCAAGAGAAGCGAGCGCGAAAGACGCATCCAAATCCAGGCGCATCTAAGTTACGATGACACCGCTGGACGTACGCTTGCTCAAAATCATCGTGACAAACAAAAATCGAGACTGCCTGCATAAGATAAGGCACAGGGGACCCAAGAAACCACAGGCCAGGTGCCACGAAGCTCTTTAGAACCTCTAATTTCATTGGCCCTGGGTATCACGAAGCTCCTTTGTTTCAGGGCTAGGGTGCATTCTTCTGTTACGTGAAAAAGTGTTAAGTTTAACGCTGTAAAAAGTGTTAAAATTGAAACTAGACGGCAATGCTGCCTTCATCTCGATCACACACATCAAGATCGAGGGACATTATACGTGCATCACAAGCCAATTGGTCTACTGCATTTCATGCCGTAAATGCCCTGCAATTGTCTACATTGGAGAGACGGGCCGTCGTCTTGGAGACCACTTCCGTGAACACCGATTGGATGTGATCAAAAAGAAAGTTGCGCTGCCAGTGCCTGAACATTTTACGAGACCAAACCACAACCTCAGCGACATGATGGTAGCGGTGATTAAAGCGAATCTAGGTGACCAGATCAGGAGAAGACGCGAAGAAATGCGGTTCATTTTCAATTACAAGACTTTGGCGCCCAATGGCTTGAACCAAGACTTTGGCTTTTCATAATTAACTCGTATGCTAGCCTTGCGCGCGCTTTTCTTCGGCACGCGTGAATTTGAATTTTTTGAATTTTCGCACACGCTAGCAACGAACACATTTTTACTACTGATGAAGGCAGCATTGACGAAACGTCTAGTTTCAATTTTAACACTTTTTACAGCGTTAAACTTAACACTTTTTCACGTAACTACAATTAACGCTGCGCAGGATACATATTTATTTATCGTTGCATTCTTCTGTTGTTTGTTCTATTGTTTCCTCAGTCAATCCTGCGCTCCGAGAGCTTCGTGCCTGCCCAAAATGGCTTCCAAGATGACGAAGACTTCTTTGTTATACTTAATGATTTCAAATTAATGCGCACTACATTTCTCCGTGATTAATACATTTCGTTGTAATCTGCTGTGTATCTATTATTGGCTGCGGCCGCACTAGAGTAGTTTATACCATGCGCGATTTAGGCCCCGTCCACACGTATACGTTTACGTTCGTAAACGCATATTTTTTTATCTAAAACGCTCCCGTCCACACGAAGCCAGCCATCGTTTAAGATTCGTTTTCACCTGTCCACACGTAAACGCTAAAACGATACGTAAACGCTAAACATCTGCATTGAGTATGCGCTAGATGACTTGAGCATGCGCCATAAACAGCTGTGACATCAGCGTTTACGAAAATATCCGTTTACGCTGTCCACACGTAAACGGGCAAACGACGTTTTCGAAAAGATCCACTTTGGAGAGCGTTTTCGAAAATATCCATTTAGGGTGACCGTTTTCATCGTTTACGTGTGGACGGGAGGCCTAAACGCATAAAAAAATATGCGTTTACGAACGTAAACGTATACGTGTGGACGGGGCCTTAGGGGTAACACTTATTCTTTGTTAAAACAATAGAATATTAGAACACAAAAGAACGACAATACAATAGAATACAATACCATAGAATATATTAGAATACATAATTTTACCTAATACAATGGAGGTGTACAATGTACAATGGAGCTGACACCCTAAATCGGGCATCATATGGAGAAGTTAACCCGGTTATTTGCAATTAATCAATTAAAATTAACTTCCTGATGCGGCCGCGTATTTTTTGGCGTTCACAGAATTTTAACCGTGTAAGCGGTTACCATGGAAATTAATTAAAGAACAATAGATTTTTTTAACTGGGTAAGGTTTATTCAAAACCACCTCGCTAGGCAGTTTAGTTCAGGTTAACTTTCCCGATCTGTCAATCATCTTCGCTTACGCGGTAATTTTTGGCTTCGTGTTGATAGAATTCGTAGACCTTCGTTGGGACGACTTTCAATTTCAAATAGAGAAAGGAAAACCGTCGTGTGTTTATGTTCTCCACAAAACCTATAATTTGATCAATTGACGATGTTCTTTTGCAGGGAATAACAATATGTAAAATGCACGTGTAGAGGCATTGTTTTCGCTCATTGGAGCGGTTTTCAAAAGTAATTGCGCAATTGCTTTAGTTTTGCATTGCTACGCTTTGTGATTGGCTAAAAAATCTCGCGCCACTTTCTCGACCAATCAGAAGTAAAACCAAAACCAATCATGACTTGCCTGTACGCGTTTTCCCGCGCTTGGCGCCGGCTACATGTATTTGCTTCGAGTTCTGATTGGTTCGTTGGATTGTTTACGACTGTTGTGATTGGTCAGAGTAATTACTTTGGTTTTGGTTTTACAACACTCAACTGAAAACTGCTCTAATCGAATTGTTTTGTGCATCTCTCGCTAGCAAAGGATAACACGATCTCTCACGTTCAAAGTTCAACCTTCTGAAGTGCGGCCGCTCAGAAAAATAAACTCGGTTATTTCATTACAAACACCTTTTCACCGATTTATTTTAACCGGGTTACTAAAAAATAATCCAGTTTACTCACCAAGTGTGGTCACAGCCATTATCTGTTTCGAAAACGCCGACTTTTCACGCCATAAATTGCTCGTTGGAACAAAACAAATTCGATAGAACATCTTTTTGAAGTTTTTCAAAGTTACAAACGTCGAAAAAATGAGTAAACGGAAACTTGCGGAGTTTTTAGCCCAAACGTTTTTTAAATTATGATGGTGTGATTGGCGCACGCATAGGACAGCTCGATGTAAACAAACCGTTCAAACAAACAAAAACAGATTTAGATCCCATCTCATCGTTAACTTTCGATAGAAAGTATCGTTATATTTGAATACAGTGTAGTTTTTGTTTTCAACGCAAGAAACCCATTAAATTGCCGCGAGAAATATTTTTCCCGCGAAACAAGAGGAACTGACGTCAAATGCATCACGTGGGGCGTGACGTAGTAGCGCATGCTCGATGAAAAGCAAACGGTTGCTCGCAGTGGTTTCTCTCTCGTTCAGCGTAGCTCGGCGTAGGAGAATGCACTGCTCGCAGGGTACTTCTCAAGTCAACAAACGGTGAGATTTTGCCGCCATCTTAAAATCCAGAGCGAGATCACGAGGTCGCGTGCCAACTGACCAGACCACTGAAACTAAAATATGCGTGCATAAATTTGCATGTACTAATGTGACACGAAAAGAAAAAGAATACTCATAGTAATTGTACAAATAAAACGTCGTTCTCTGCTCGCTCCTTTCGAAAACTTATTTTCATCGTATAGTTTCTCTTTGATTTCTTTTGCATGATTCGCAATGGCGCACATTTCGAAAAAAAAAAACCTCGTTGCAGGAAATGATCTTACAATTTTGAGAGCAATTATTTTTTACGATTTTCTAGAATTAATTTAAGCAAAATTTCGCGTGTTCGTTTTTGTTGTTTTTAAAATCGTGACAACTTTAGCAACTTATGTCATGAAGTATCGTACAATGAAGATATTCATTATACGACGCAGCATCTAAGAGTGTGAATATGTACACGTTATTACACTATTCTGAGCGCGCACTAGGGAAAAACACTTTCAAAAACTTAGACTTGGGGAAAGATTATTTTCGTATAATAAACAATTTATTCAGCGAGAAGTTATGCAATACTGCTAAGCATTTTTAAATCGTCAGTATTTACTTTCTTCTCGCCTAAAGGCTCGACAAAACTCGTAATAAAAATAACCAGCCGTATAAGACAACTTTTCGTTGAACAACCTCTGTATATTTCTGATAGGAAACGACTTACGACTATGTAAGAGGCCAAAAGAAAATTTTGCTTTTACCGATATCTATTTTAGCTTTTTATTTGAATATTAATTATAACACTGCTTCTATCCGGCGACTTGAAATTTTGGCATGAAACAGCACCATTTTGCGGCTGATGCGTATAATCACGTGTAAGTTAAAATTTGTTTGAAGCATCTCAGTATGTAACATTTTTAAACTGATAAACTGAAGACCGCTTGGCTGGACTTTAACATAATAAATACAAACGCTTAGCGGTGGGAGACAAAACGTACCAGCTTGTCTTTATTTGAGAAAGGTTTTGTTATGTACAGGAGCAAAATCACTTTCTTGTTTTGAAAAAACTGCCGCATTTTTTGATAACAACGTGGAGGCTTGAAAAAAATGAACAGAATGTGACTGGAGTCTTGTTTGAAAAACTAAAAGAAACTACACTCGTTAAATTACGTCGCTGTTAAATAAACAATTTAAAAGCCCAGCTTTGCCACATTTGGTTTTGACGTTTTTGTAAAAAGGCTAGAATTTAATGAACTCTGTTTACTCTTTAGTAGTGAGATGGCTGAAAAGGCCGATGTTGTTGTTTAAAAGATGATTTTTTTCTCGCTGCGGGATAAACCTGCATGAATATAGCAAACTGATTATTTGGACTATTCAATTGCTATCCTGAGCTTACAGACATGAAAATAGCTTTCTCGATAAAAATAAACTCCGTGATCTCGTTACAGTTTTCAGCGATAGCAGAGAAATGGTTTTGACACCCTAAAAGCGAGCTCTCCAACCACGCAGTAGACCTTTAACGCGTTAGATCTGAAAAGAAACATGAAAAGAATATATATTTTTTGATTTTGACTTACGGTAACAATAAAACATTTGCATAACGCTTATCAAATTCTATTTAATTCTTGCTAACGAAATGAGAATTTCAACAGCTGCAAAACTGCTGTTTTGCTAACAACAATGAAAAATTTATCCATCTGTCTTATCTAGGCCATCGACTTCCTATAAGTAAAAAGCACTTAACAATAAATGTCCGACTCACTGGGTCGTGCAAATGGAAATTTGTTTAAAAATTTGAGTTTCTAATTAGGCACATGATAGTTTGTGCAGAGCTCCTTTTGAGAAAACGTTTTCAGGAAATTAGGTTATATGATGCTTTGTTTAATACGAGGCAATTTATTTTAGGTTGAGCTCTGGGGAGATTAAGGCTGACTCATTCTCACTGACGGCAACAGGACGCCATTTTCGCCGCCTTCATTCGCTCAGCGTCATCGGAACTAGTTGCACTTAATGGGCTTTAACCCATTTTTTATCAGCTTTTTCTTCTCGGGTACGAACAGATCAAGACAGAAAAATTTTTCAGCGTTATTAACAAGGTACGTCAGACTTAACTGAATACGTTTTACACACGTTGAACTGAAAAGAAATAATCATGTTCCTCTCGACGTTTTGCTGCTAAAACTACAGGAACTAACGAGCAAGCTTTACCTTAAAATTGTTATAACAAAGAGCCTATTTGACTGACGAAGGTAAACACAAAGTTTGTTTAGCGAAAAAGTCTGTTTTTCAATGGTCAATTACCCGAGGCTGTTAAACCATATATCGAAGCTTAAGTAAACATACGAACAAGTCGAGTTTCTTCACTCTCAGTTAGAGGACCTAAAGTAAAGCGTCACATCTAAGTGTAACTTTATATCAAGGTATTATTCAAGGACGTAAAACCTGACTAACATGTTGAACTGTTGAAAGCCAAAATCGTTATCTAAATCACCATTTGAGAATAGCAGCTGTAGACGCAAACTCGAAAGTTTTTTTCCTCCTCTGTCAAGCATGATTTAATTCGCTTTGGAAGAAGAAATGTACTAGTTACTCAAATGGGCGATATTTGGCGACAAAGTAACAATTAAAAATTGGTTTTAAAGGAAACATTGTTTAATCGTGAATGCAACTATTAGGGGGTTTGTGCAACATGTGTAATTTTCACATGATTTTTGTGCTTTGTACAAGTCATTTGATTACACAAGGATTCAATTATTTTCCTTCAAACGTGGAAGGCACTGTAATTATATTTACTGTATATTTGGATACGTGAAAATTATCCCATCACTTTAAATAATATGTGGTCGAAAGATGCGAGTAAATATACCCATCAAATAAGATATCTTTCATAGAATGAAAATCATGTTTTATTTAAATAGAAACACATTTCACTGAAAAAAGTGTCACAAAAACAAATTGTTTTATTTAAATTAATAGAAACATCAAGCAGGATAGAACATTTTCACTGAAAACTACAAGAAATACGCGACTCATAAAAACCTCGCGAGGTTAAATAACGTATTTTTTGGTGGCGAACGCAAACGGCGATATTTCTTTACCAGATTTTATGCGGTATTTGTCAATAAATCTACTAAAAGTTTCGAGACATTGTTTTTTTTATATCCATTACGGGCTGAAGCCAAAAAGGTGTGACATTTTAAACTTTTAAGTAATTGAACGGTTTTTTTTTTAATTTTTAGAAATGTTTATTTGAAACTTATTCTCTGGGAGTAAAGGTGTATCGATGGAGTAAAAAATAATAGGAATTCAGCCATCAGCGGTAAGCCTTAAACGAAAAATTTCTAAGAAGGCTAGCTTTTATGAGAGAAAGCCGATATGTTAATTCCTTGAAAGTTAGACTTTCATGTCATTAATTCTCCAAGGCTCCTCATAGTATTAGTTCTTCAACAAAATACTTATTCCCGGCTTTGTTAATGGCCATTCAAAGTAACTTCAAAATAAGTTAGTATTGGCACTAAGAAATGATCCTCCTGGAGTGTTCTGTACACGCGGTTTATAAGAATGTATTTTACTCAATTTAAATGTTATTTTTGCTCATGATTTTTCTGCTCTACATCAACATTTAATGCCAATGATTGGTATTTAAAAACCTCTAGCTGGAAAGAGCTCGGAAATCTTCTAGCATCGTGATTAACGCTAATGCGGATTCATGCATGAACAAACCATCGCTCCCTAGGGAACCCAATTTTTCTATTCCTCAGCGCTTTTCAGCTCGCTGGGCGTCCTTGTCTACCAATCCTCTCTTTAGACATGAGAAGAAAGAAGAAGTCAGCCGTGTGCTCTAATCTTCTTCGGGATCACTCAGTTGCTTTCGACTGGTACGATTATACACCAAATTAGTTAAACTCGATCTCTGCGAACCCGTATAGGGCGAATTGAGCCATCCCTGAGGCGTTGAGTCTGCCGAACAAAATATAGGTGACTGCAGACCGAAAGTGGAGTAAGCCTCTGTTCCTGGGGTATCTTGCACGTTTCTTGTGCAGAGTCCCTTTTCTTCTCTTCTTTTGCATCGTTAAAGTGCCATCCATGTCCAATAGACCAAATTCGATTCTTATATGTGAATATGAATATGAATATGGTCTATTATCTACAACCCACACACGATCCGAAATCAGTTGTTCACCCAAAAATTGCATCTCATGAATGAACGTAATCCATATGAAGAAGTTCGATGAAGTTCTGCGACGACGGGCGAGAACGTACCGGATATTCAGTTATAATGAATGAAATGATAAAAAATAACTGACCTTCAGTTGGATTTAAGATTTAAGACGGATGTAACGAGGCATGGGGGATCAAAGGAGTGGGAGGGGGGCGTAAGGGGGGTCCGAAAACCGCAAAACCGCACGGAAATAAAACGCAAAACCGCGCAGAATAAACGTCAAAACCGCAATACCGCATCGAAATTCATCAAACTACACGAAAACCGCAAACCGCGTAGTTTTGTAAAACCGCAATACCGCGGGTTAAAATTAAAATTACCGCAAAACCGCATAAAAAATAATGCAAAACCGCATCACCGCAAACCCTTACGCCCCCCTCGAGTGGCATCGCGAATCGAAGGTATCGAATCGAATCGAATCGATGTACGGGATCACCTGATCACAGGTCCGATTTACGAGATCACGGGATTAACAGTCATAGGAACGAGATCAGCAATTTCCATTTAGGGATCAGGGTTCGGGATCACTTCATTTGGGAACAGAAATATGGGTTAGAAAAATTCGATCACTGATGAAAATTATACTCCATGAAGATCCTGATTTGGGGTCGCTGAAAAATTACATTTATTAAGGAAAACGTATCACAGAAAGTGACTTTCGATTCAGAGGCTAGTTTGTGTTCTGCAGTTTTATCACTGTGATAACTTAATGTTACTCGCCATTAGATTGTATCCTTATTTCTCTCTTTTCTTTTACCACATCTTTAGTTCGATAACAAGGCATGGAAAAATCCTACAACACAAACCGTATTTGTGCTATCTGCGGGGATCGCTCGTCAGGATTTCATTATGGCGTGCAGAGTTGCGAAGGCTGTAAAAGCTTTTTTAAACGGACTGTCCAAAAGCAACTGCACTACACGTGTGTGGAAAACATGTCATGCCAGATTGACAAAAATAACCGGATCAGGTGCCAGTTTTGCAGGTTCCAGAAGTGCTTGTCTTTAGGCATGCTCAAGGAAGGTATGTTAACACCATTATTATTATCAATAGCAGCGATCACTTTGGCCAGCACCAAGAATATATTCCTTGTGCTAACAAATGCAATATAATACCATACCATACCATACAAAGATCTTTGTTTAAGAAAACCGAAATATCTCTATATTCTCAATTATGCTTGTAGTTCCGAGGCTATTTTCTGGTGATCGTTCTTACTTCAAACTGGTCTAAAGGCATTTTACAATCCAAACAAATCCAGAAAAGAGCCCCACAGTTAATCAATGGCAATAACTTATTGCAGGAGGTAATGGGTTCCTATCAATGAATACCTTTTTGTATCTGTTTTATTTGAGTGATCAGGATTTGTATCTCATTCACGGATTCAAACCAGAATCTTACCTAATTCAAAAGTGTCACATTAATACTTGAATCAAATTAAAGTTTGGCCTGTCGAAGAGAAGGAACTTATTAACAATAATGCTCTTAGTAGACCTTAGTACCTTGCTGGCTAATTACACCGAGGTTTTCTCTTACAGCGGTTCGAGAGGACAGAGCACCTGGTGGCAGACCACGCATCAAGTCACTGATTGGTATGAAAGAAAACGCCGACACGTTCGTCTCGTCGGAATTGATAACACAACTGATTCAAGCACGTCCTGACGCTTTGCCAAAGAGAAGGTTTGTTGATTCCTATTTGATACCAGTTGGAGGGCCTATTGTCGTGTCTTTTCCCGCCAAGATTAATTATTATAATTTATTTTCTTTGTTTTGTAACTCACGTGATTTTTAGATTCTAGAGTTCAGCCACGAAATTTTAAGTTCTTGTCGATTCTAGCGATGTAGTCCTCAGATGTTTTCCTGTTTTGTACTTTTCTGCTGCGGTGGCACAGATGTTTTGAATGGAAAGTTGTAGGCGATATATTCCGCTCGTGGTGAGCGCTGAATGAGCCGACGAATATTAAAGGACATAAAGAACTGGAAATTCGTGCTGTTCGTGTTTACTCAACGTGCTCGATTCCCATCCGCGTACACCACACCTATGTTTGCTCATTCGCTTGCAGTGGCGACGTATACAATAGCATAATGGAAAGCACGAGATTCTATGTAACCACTGAGAAACGAAAGCTTAATCACAAAGGAGAAAATGCTATGATCTTAGTTGTGCTTGCGTTTCAGAGCCTTTATGGAATATTGTGCTTCCCTTATGCTTTTGTCCTTCTTGCATTTCTCCTTTATTTTTTGTTCTAGCTTTATAGCAGAGTTTTAAAACCTCTTAGTAGGTGCTCTAACCATAATCCGATAATCCCAATGCTAACTGATCTGAAATTCGTAAGCATAGAATTCGTAAGCTTTGAAGATAAAATAAATAAAAATCCGCCATCTTGAATTCGATTGATTTCCAGGAGTTTCTTCAAAATTTCAGAAAAGCATTAAAAAGTAATGTAAATCTGTTACTAGCTACTTTTAATAACTTTTTCAACAGACCAGACTATCTAGACCTTGGTTTTGCGGATATCTGCCCTATGAACCCTGCAGAAATTGTTATGGAGTTGATGCTGCAGGAAGTCGACTTGATAGTGGCCTGGGCCTATAAAGTTCCCGGATTTAGAGAGTTAGATCGGGATGATAAGGCTAGCCTCGTTTCAACAGGTAAATTGTCAAAACTGCGAGTAAACAACCCAATCCTACAAGAGAACATTACGTAAATTAGTTAGAAAGTTTGGGTCAGTGGACAAAGACCCAAAGTGCATGTGAACATTCCTGTGCTAATCTTTATTATTTTCAATTATTTACTTATATTAGCTTAGACTGGTTTTACATAACCCATGCATATATGAAATAGACATTAGACATTATAATATAATATGATATGATATGATATGATGATATGATATGATATGATGTGATATGATATGATATAAAATAATTTTATGTAATGCAAGGTTAGGTAAGAAATATCATATCGCGTAATATTTTTTCTCTAAACTGTTTCGGTCTATATGCACTTCACGCACTGACTCATTAGTAATCTCTGTACCTAATGCAGCTCTGTTGGAGTTATTGGTCCTTCGTGTATGCCAGCGGTCCAGTCCACACCAGGGTTCTGTCATGGTAGCGAAAGATGTGCTTCTTAATCCTGAGCACTCGTTTAATATGGTCCTGGAGCAATGGTCCTCGCAGCTGGCATGTTTTGCTTATAAGCTGCAAAGTTTGCAGCTCGATATGGCGGAGTTTGCTTGTGTAAATGCCATAATGCTTTTTGAGCAAGGTAAAGTTCTAATTTGACTGTATTCTGTTAATATGTACTTATTGACTGAGTGAGGGTGGGGGAGGGGGGGAAATTAATATTCTATGCATGTGTACATGATGTCATTTTCTCTCTAATTTCATTATCGTTCTTTTATGCTCGTATGCAATTATTTTTTCTCCTAGAGACGAGCTCAGGATTAAAAAACAGAGAGATGATCGACTTCATCCTAAACCGTTCCCTGGATGCATTGCGAGACTATATCAACTGTTCTTATCCAGACAAGCCGAGCCGCTTTGCTCACATTTTGCTCAGACTTCCGACACTGAGAAGCGTGTGCTCCAAGATGGCGAATGAATGTCTGTTCGCCCAGTCCTTTCTCGGCTTGGCTGTTCCTCAGGTGTTGTCCTACATTACGGAAGTAAAAACTTAACATATAACAAAAATAAGGGGCTATAATTTCCACCAGATTTATAATTTAATTTTTCTTTTTGTAAAAACATAAAATTGGCTTCAAACCGAAGTAAACCTCACAACTTATAATTTATTAAGGAATAAAAGCAGGAATTTGGCGATGATAAATAAATATAGATTAAAACAAAAAAATGAAAGAGATTTATTACCTGAATTGACAAATAAACTTAGGAAGCTTAAGCTATGCTAAAAACCATTAAAGTTCCAAACAATTAGTATAGGTAATAGGATGAGTTGTAGTGATATTTGGTAATAATACCGCAAGTAATATTTCAAAATTGTCCAAAATATCACGAGCCGCTTCGGCGAGTGATATTTTGGACAATTTTGAAATATTACGAGCGGTATTATTACCAAAATATCACGTTCAACTCATCCTATTATTTGTTTATAAAATAGGCTCAGAAATTTTTTCAAAAGTGTCTTTTATTTCGTTACGGTCAAATGAACACCGCGCCACAGTGGGAAAAAATTTCACATTGAATGAATGACAGCGCTTCACGATTGCGCACTGTTCTTGTTAAAAACAGAGCTAAATTTAGTTTGCCGAGGGAAAGAAGTTGAAAGTCGTCTCTAAAAGTTTTTACAGCCTTCATACTGCCAAAAATGAACCGTGATACATGTGAATCGGCGTGTCAAAACGGAGAATCAAAGGAAGGGCTGAAACTAGAGCTTATTTCACTTCGTATTTAACTGTTTTTCTGTACAATTCCAACGGTGGCATCGGCTCCGGCGCTGTACTTTATTGTCACCTGGCAGTTGTGAAAGTGGTTCACCGTCATCGTCTGGCAAGTTGGATTTTGCTGTTCAGGCAAAATGGAAAAAACCTTGTTCTTCGTCTTCAAAGGTGAGCGCTTTTGTTGCATTTGGCCTTTTCCGGAAGCCCTGTTCGCGAAGTCCTCTCGGCGCTTTTCCTTCAAGAACTTGTCTGCATTTCACAAAAACTCGATCCTTCGCTATGCAGTGTTTGATCTCGTTTTCCCTGAGATGTCTATCTAGGGCTGACAGCATAACTCGTAGGCTGTCAGGCTCATATTCAGAGCCATCGTTTTTTCGCACTTCAGCAAAGAAAACAGCGAGAGTCGCGTCCAATTCTTGAGCTTCATACTTCAAAATGTCGTCTTCTTGGCCCTTGCTTTTAGCCCACGTTTTCCACACATTGACCCACGTATTTGTGGTTTTTGTCGTATTTTTGTTTTTCGCTTTTTTAGCCAGTTGTTCAATTTCGTCACTCGAAACTTCAGGAAATCTGTCCGCCATTTTTTTGAAAAGACAAAAAAATGTAAACACGTCGCTTGGTAGTCATAGCAACCGTGTTATACCACTGCGTCATTGCTGAAATACTTTGAAATACCACTATTACGTCAGAATAGTTCTGTCATCAGCCAATCAAATGTCCCAAATTTCTGAGCCTATATTATAAGCAATGCAATACCAATAAAAAAGGCCTGAGATTAAGCTCCTTCGAACTTTTAGTTAATCCTATTTAGACCGGAGGGTGCCCCCTTCGGTAACTTCTAGAATAATAAAGCTATGGCTAGGGAACTTGGAGTGTTTGTAGAACGTCAAAACTTCTTTAAGTTAAGGTAGGTCACCTGTTGTGATGATGTCATATGACGCGGAAATTACGTCATCTATCCGAATGGCCGCCATCTTGGATATCCGGTGAACACTCGTTTCCATCTCTCAAACTGACCTTGGACACCTTATGAGGTTTTACACAACGTAGTATTTTTTATCGTTGTACCGTAGTACTGACGTACACGAGAACAGAACCCCATTTAATGGGGAGAGAACCCGGAGAACTGAGAGAACAGAGCTCCGGTAAAGAATAGCGTTTTGGGGTTTAGCATTGATCTACAGTGTTCAGGGTTAAGCATTGATTTGAAAACGGTTAGCTTTCATTTATTGTTATGGATAACTCTATAAATATGTTAAAACTACGTCTCCCGGCAGCTGGTTCACGTTGGTATAGTGGATAAGGATATAAGTTATGAAGCGAACGACTCGGATTCGAGGCATACACTACACTGATCTCTTTTTCTAATTTTACTTTAAAGTGTGAAATAGGTTTTACTTCATGTAACTTAAAGGGAAAAGGAAAGGTCAGTTTGAGATATGGAAACGAGAGTTTACCTGGATATCCATCGTGTTAGAAAAGCGCAAAAATATATCAAAATCATGAAATCAATATAAAAATGCTAAAATCGTCTTAAATTGCGAAAGGTACTAAACGAAGGTTAAAAATGTTTCATTTAAACGTTAATTTAAGCAGAGAATTCAAAATTTGGGTAAACATGCTTGTCAAAATATGGTTGCCACACGTCACATATGCATGTCATGAACAAAAATCTGTCACATTAAAATGTTCCCAGATACATTTTCGAAAACATTCACGAAGTTTGGTGGGCATTGGTTAAATGTTTCTAAAAAGTTACATAGACCCTTTTAATAAATACCAGAATGCATCATATTCCGCAATCGATGTCAAATGTATTATTTTGAATTGTAAAGAGAATTCGAAAGAATATGTGTGACGTCATTAGCGGAAAATGATGCATCGTGGTATTTATTAAAAATGTCTATAGTAGTTCAAAGTCAGCGGGAGCAGCGAGCACTTCCCCCCTCCCCCCTCCCCCCTCCCCCCTCCCCCCTCCCCCCTCCCCCCGTCCCCCCTCCGGTTTGAATAGGGTTAATATAAAATACAAAGACTTTTGACAATTTTTTCGTCGAACGCTTCTGTTACGATTCAGACATTGCGCTATTGTTTATATATTATAGAGCGGTTTTCAATCGATTGTCGACAGTAATTTCGCGATTGCTTTGGTTTTGCATTGCTACGCTTTGTGATTGGCTAAAAGATTTCGCGCCATTTTCTCAACCAATCAGAAGTAAAACCAAAACCAATCGTGACTTGCTTGCGCGCGTTTTCCCGCGCTCGGGCGCCGGCTGCATGTGTTTGGTACGAGTTCTGATTGGTTCATTGGATTGTTTGCGTGTCTTGTGATTGGCCAGAGTAATTACTTTGGTTTTAGTTTTACGAAGTTTTACGACACTCAATTGAAAACCGCCCTGAAGTAACCGTTAGGTTAGTAAGTGTCGATAAATGGCCCCTCATACGTAACTTTGCTTTTTTGCAGTTGTTTTATAGAGCAGTATTTAATAACACTAAACATGTTAGTAAGAATAAATTTTACTGATTCCTTCTAAATGATAAAATGAATAAAAGATGATGTGAAAAATGATATTCATAACTAAGCCATAGTATTTCATTGTAAAATGTTGTTATTATGAAGTGCCTGACTTTCATGGTGCTCGTGACAGACAAGCCCCGATTCCGTTTTTATCAAAAATACCTGTTTCACGCAAAGTTTCGACCGATTATTTCTGTTATTTGACACAACTCGATTTTTCAACTCTGATAAAGGAAAAATTAGACGGTTGATTAAAGAAACTTTAAAGCGTCGATCATTAGTTAAAAAAACTAAGCGTTCAGAGTAGATACAATTTACTGTTATTATAAATTATGTTTGTTTACTTATTTCCCATTATTCGTTCAGGCTTTTCGATAAAAGATAATTTCTTAAAAGTATTTACTAGTGCTACTGAGGAATACGATTTTAGGATATTTTAATTTACTTGAATCATCGTTGAGTTTTGTTCCCAGATGTTCACCTTCAAGGCTTCAATAAAGAGTTTAAGACAGTACAATTTAAGACGTTACAATTAATACGCTACTGAAGGCCTAATAATGTCCTACGCAAATACATTCAAAGATCACTGGTAGCGAAACCTGTGAACATTCAGACCGCCCAATGAACTCATATTCTAACTCCCTGGATGGGTAGCAATTTATATGCAAATGCATACATTTAAATGCTAATTCCTCACTTTTTTACAATCATTATAGTGATCCGCTCAGCGATACTCCTAATAACGAAAACTGAATTTCAATGCAAGACTGTTCTCCATTTGCCGCACTGTTTATTAACTGAAATACTGTATTTGATAACATCTCAAGAACGTTACTACACAAAAACCAGAGATGCGCTGGCGGAGAAAGAACGAAATAACATTTTGGTGTTTACGTGATCGTGGTCACAATATCTAAAAAAAAAATGCTCTTTAAGTATTTATGACTCAGCGCTATATGCGTTTAGTCTCAGCCGCAGCACGAACCGAGGAGAAAAGGTAGGCTTCCGACTTATATGAACATACTTAAAACAGCGTTTCTAGCATAGTTAGAGTTGTTACTTTTAAAACGTTTAAATTTGTGTCTTATTACAACCCATTTCACTGCAGTATGTAATCCCGGGGTTTTTCAAACACTATATATTTTCTTTTATGAAGCAATTACATGGTCGAATTTTCCTCACCTATCTCTGATCATAGGCTAT
Source organism: Cladopsammia gracilis (assembly GCA_022457155.1). NCBI lineage: Eukaryota > Metazoa > Cnidaria > Anthozoa > Scleractinia > Dendrophylliidae > Cladopsammia > Cladopsammia gracilis. The sequence continues at coordinate 1,825,903 of JAJGOT010000034.1, forward strand.
CATTGCAGCTCAATCAGCCATCAGATCACGTCTGAAAACCCCAGCTCGGGGTTGATTTATTTGCAATATTCGCCTATAGTTGTGGTACCTTCCCGCGTGAGAGTATTTTATTGTTTTTAAGCTTGGATATAATTAAAAGAAAAAAAAAACATTTTAACCATCTATATTTTGCCAAAAGAAATGCATATCCAGACCGATTAATCCTATAATTAAAGTTAATACGTTAAGTTATTAGCTTTCCCTCGATTCAGGCTGGTTTTCCGTTTACCTCTGGAAATGTATTTTGCATACTGTATCCGGGGGGGGGGGGGGCACTCCCTATAATGGGCTATACGGGGATGCTCCGCCCGAAAGGGGTACCTTTTTGAGGCTGGAGGTATATAAAAGGGTCGTGATTTCACGAGTTGAAATATATGAAAGGGTAGGGGTTTCACGAAGAATAGGAAAGGGTACAGAAAACACGCCGTTGAGGCGTAAAAAAGGTCGGGAAAACTGCCATTTAAGTCTTATAAAGAGGGCCTTTCAAAATATATCAAACAGACGCACGTAAAGGTTATATGAAAGGGGTACCATTTTCATTGAAAGGTATATGAAAGGGGTACTATTTTCAATGAAAGGTATATGAAAGGGGTACCTTTCCTGTCAAAAACGGTATATGAAAGGGTAAGGGTTTGAACCTCGGGGCGGAGCATCCCCGTACAAAACTTTGTTGAGTACCCCCCCCCACCCCCCGGGATTCGGTATTCCATGCAATTCTTACTCACTAAGTTATTAACTGAAAGGGAAAGTTCAGGTGTGCATATTTAAAGAAGCTATTTTGCTTCAGGGCTGAACCGAAGTTATCAATATCAAGACCTTATTACTAACTGCCCGAGATAGGAAAATTAAACCTTATCGATCTGTTTCTATGTAACCCATAACAAGACAGAAACATCAAAACAGCACGTCAGGTGACAGAATGGAGTTGCATGTCTGCGGTGTTACACTGAAACTAGACAAAGCAGTTTTAATATAAAAATACAAAGGAAACTGGGCACCAACTGAGAAAAACCTCGGTCGAATTTTCTAGGGGAATTACATGTAATTCTGGTTTACCGATCTCGCACCTAAAATGCACGCTTGTTTCTTTTCAAAATAGCTGAATGAATATGGCCTCTAAGAATTTATTTTCGATGCACTAAAGTCTGAGTCAGGCGGGCGTCACTTTTAACTCTTAAAATACAACGACCACCTGCTGAAGCCATTAGAGAAGCCAAAGAAGACATAATGCCTCGGCAAATGTCACGGGCTAGGATGATAGATTTGCATAAAGGTTACTGATAACTAACCTTTAAAACCGAATTTTATTAATCTATGCGTTTACTCTCGAATGGTTGCATTATCGGTTGAACCAGCAATCGGATTGCTTGATTTCAGATATCAGCCCCCAGGCGTTTCACACAGCCGCTCGGTTAATCAGAGAATATAATGACCGATAGTTAGGGCTTCATAGAGGGCTGAGTCATCTAACCTTTTTTTCTCGTATTTGTGATAAAAATAAGCCGATACGTAGACTGTGAGAAAAATAAGAAACACAACAGTTTCAAATGCATAAGAAACGCGAGGGAGTACCCGATACAGTTCTTTTTTTATGGTTTAACTGATCAAATCCATTGACGTTTTACTTGTTGCGCATGTTTTTTCTAATGAAAATAGAGCTTTCGGAGAGCTGCTACACTACTGTCATTATTTGCCTCATAATTCCGTGTCCCTTTTCCCTTATACGGTAAAATGACGTAGAAATGTAGAAGCGGTATACATAAAACAACATCATTAGTACTCCTGTTTCGCCTAAACAAGTAAGGCTCCTTCTGTGCGCGTTGAAAAACTCCAATTGGTGACTGGAAGCCTTGTTAATTTAAAGCTTGTATGCACAAGGCAACAGCTACATAAGCGCGCAAAGGTAAGCTATGAACAGTAGAAATGGCACTTTAGCTACGGCTTTTTTTTAAATGAACGTCGCAAGTCTTACACTAGGAAAAATAGGCAATGCTTCGGACACCTGTTTCGGTTTAATTTCTAGAACTTCGTCAACGTGGATTATTTAGCGGATACTTAGGCTGTCTTTCGACAACTTGATCTGGCGATTTTCAGAGGGCGATATTTCACGACGTTTAAAAATTTTCCTCGTCGTTTAGTTCCATGTTTTGTTGTCAAATTGCCAATAAAAGAATATTTCATGTCGTGAAACGTGAGAACTGCCTGAATGAACACACCGGAATTGAGCAATTTCAAAAAGCAATGCAGCCTAGTCCCTCTTTTTCTTTTTTTTTTACCAATTAGCTTTTGTCCTGAAAAACACGGTTTGTAAAAATGTGTCTGATGTAGATTTTCTACAAAAACGAGTTTCAACCACATACAGAATTAGGGAAATGCAAACCTTCCTCTGTTGTAACATATATTTTCGCCTCTGGCTATTCATTTGCTTTTTGTTTTATTTGACAAGACGTCAAATTCACATTGGTAATTATAGACATTGTTTGCTTTTTAGGAGAGACAAAAGACAAAGGCTGTAACAAACTTGGAAAAAAGTGAAATAAATTTCATCTATAACGTTAACATCACCCTATAGAAAACTCCCTGACAAACTCGCTAAAAGACTCAACACAAAATTAACATAACCAACATATGGCTCGCAAATAAATTAAAATAATTTTTGGGTTGACTTCGATTCGTCTCAATAGAGCTTTTCCGTCTTAAGACCTTGGAGATGCAAATTAACACGTCGTGACCGTAGGCATGCATATGAGAGGTCCTTGTTTCCTTTTCTTTAGCCCTTATTACAAGCTTGTACAAAAAGTGTCGCAATTTTGATTGTCATTCGATTTCTTTTTGCATCAGACAATACAGTTGGGGCGGGCAAGGACCACTCATTTGCATGCCTACGGTCACGACGTTTTAATTTGCATCTCTAAGGTTTTAAGACGCAAAAGCTCCAATCAGTCCGACTGAATGATTAAAAAATTCAAGAAAAATCCCAAATTTCATTTTGTAAAACTGACTTAAAAACAAATGGTGTCATGCAAAAGTACTGCTAAAGAGGTTTCATTTGAATGATCACACCATAGGATTTCATCAGCAGACTCAAAAGTTAGAACAAATGGTACCATGCAAAAGTACTGCTGAAGAGGTTTAGTTTGAATGGTCACACCATAGGATTTCATCAACAGACTCAGAAGTTAGAACAAATGGTACCATGCAAAAGTACTGCCGAAGAGGTTTCATTTGAATGGTCACACCACAGGATTTCATCCACAGACTCAAAAGTTACAACTACACCACAGGGAGCCCACACAATCTGTTTGTGTAACATAACCGTTTGTAATTTTATTGGAAATGTATTGGATTTACCTAAATTTCATATTATAGCGATGTATCGCCAAATGTATGCACTGATTAACGCTAATTAAACATCAAATTACTTTATTTGTTGTGTGTTGTCGTCCTTTTGCCGTAAAAGTGGTATTTTGAGCGATTTTAAAGGATTCTGAGTTATCTCTTTTACGGCAAAGAACAACAACACAACAAATAAGGTAATTTAACGTTTATTTTGCGTTAATCAGTACATACATTTGGCGGATACGTCGCTATAATATGAAATTTAGGTAAATCCCATACATTTCCTATAAAATTACAAATGGTTATTAATATGTTACACAAACAGATTGTGTGAGCCCCCTCTGACTACAGTGTACACTTCATGTCTCCATCATTGACTCCTGGTATATTATGAGCTTCTAGTTACAACTCAGCCAGACAAGCTCAGCTCATTGCATAGCAGTCTTTAAGTCGATTTTAGAACTTGGTATTACTTAGTGAGATTCTACGTAAGAGTTTATTTTGTCCGGATTTCAAGTTGTTTTTGCTTTATTCCAACAGGCGTCTGCAATTTTTCATTAATAACAAAAGGAAAAAGCACACTTTGATTACTACACAGAAAGGTGAATGTTTCATAATTATTATTCTCCTTAAATGAGTTAATAATTACTTTAAATTTTTATTCATTAAAACTAAAGCTCAGCCATAGAATTTGCAAATTACTTAAGATGCGAATAGTTATTCTCAAACTCATTGATAATTTATCAAGTTTCAACAAAGAAATCATAAGGATGACGATAGTTTGGAAACTCGATCTTAATAAGCATACATTTTGGTGATTTTATTCCTTTGTTTTCTAATGATCAGTTTGAGAAGGTTTATCAAACAATCCAAAGAGTGTTTCATCACGTACACAAACACCTTGAAGTCAGTTAAAAACACTTGGCTGCGCCTCGTTTTTTCAATCCACTTCCCGCGTTTTGGAAATCCTGATTTACACTCTTCCTCGTGTTTGATATCTGACAACAAATACAAACAAATCATCGTTGACATCGTGGGCATCACTTGATAGAAGTAACTGGTCGATTCTTTCCTTCAGTTCTTCGCTTGTTGTGACGTTATTAAATTCAATAATAGAGAGATAAAGCACCGCGTTCTACGGCAAACGGCAGTTGATTATCTTTACTTTTCCTCGAATCGTTAAATAAATTCACCAGAAATCGAAAACTGCTAATTCCGGCATGTTCTTGACAAATGCGAAACTACTCATTTTCATGTAGAAACGGCAAACGGCAGACAGCAAAAGCTGGATTTTTGCCTTCAAGGGAAAAGCATGATGCCTAATCTCTCAGGATTTGCGTCAAGCCAAGGACCGGATCGAAAGAAAAGATTTAGTTATTCGTGATAAGCAAAAACGTGCTAAAACACTCGATGTTACTGCTTTTGATGTTCTTGTGGTCCTGGATGCCACAACACGTCAAAGATGATATCGTAAACCTTCAGGCGGTGTTGGGAGAAATTTAATCTTGAGGTTATTCAGTTTACTTTTTTCTTGACGCTGTCAACATTTCGGCTCTCCGTGATCTAGTAAAGATTATCTTTACTTTCTTGGAGAAATTGCTGCGCTCCTCCGTTTTACATCCTTCTCTGACCTACTGGCGTTCGAAACGTCATGAGTTTGATTCCCGTGGGGACTCAGATTTGTCTTTACCCATTTTCATGACGTGTTGAATACAATTAACTTATTACGCTTGATATTCGTACGATATTTCATGATATTTAGAATATTTCTCAGTGGAAATGCCCGATTCTAATGATTCGAGCTGAGAATATTGTTTACTTGTAGATTCTGAACATTGATGAAGTTATGGATCAAAGCCCATTCAACACGTCAAATCAGGCATGCTGGAACTGCACAAGCGAACAAACTGATGCATTAGAAGATTATTCTTCAATCATTCAGCATTTAGCCAAAGAAGCAGTGGTAGTCCTCTCTGTGAGTTCCGCCTTGGCCAGCCTCATAGGAAGTGTGGGAAACGCCTTGGTTCTTCTTGCAGTCTTGAAAAACGAGCACCTACGAACGATACCCGATCTCTTCATCACCAGTTTGGCATTCTCTGACTTCACGGTTTGCGCGCTGTTTCTGCCAATGTCCATTTACTACTTTCAACACCCAGAGGCCAGAGATGAAAACGTGCCGTTTTATCAAGCAAAAAGTTTTCTCGGCCACACCTCCATGGTCGCATCGGCAACCAATATGTTCGCAGTGACAATTGATCGCGTTTTTGCGATTAGATTTCCATTCAAATACACTGCTACAATGACAAAGATGCACGCTCTGATTGAGATCGCGATTGTATGGATCATCTCTTTTACATTTGGCGTTCTATACGCGCGTGACTCCATCTCGTCTTTTTACGTGGGATTTTACAGCGTAATTCTGTTATTCAGTACCATAGCGTTGTACATCTACATCTTTGTAACCGCGAAACGCCAAGAGAACAGAATTCAGGACAAAAGAAAGGTGTCTGATGGCTCAGTGGTGGAGAAAAAAGTGGCCAAAACCATTTTCACAGTTGTAGGGGTTTACGTGATATGCTGGCTGCCGATGCTTCTATTTCCAGCAATTGTCAATCCGTCAACAAAACCGGTGCAGTTTGGAAAAGGATTTCCCTGGGTTCAAACTCTGCTGGCTTGCAACTCGGCAATCAATCCTTATATTTACTGTATGAGGAGCCAAAAGTACCGCACAGCATTCCGTCAAATACTGAAAATGAAGCGCCTTGTTAATAATCAGTAAATACGGCGCTTGTCCGCGAATAAGCTGTTAGAGTACTTCAGCATTGCACGGGATGGGGCGGATTCTCATACCGTATAATGCCGATTAAGTCCTGGGTTATCAATTTCTTTAACTTTTTTTTTGGCTGGCAAACAAAACATATTGTGTTAAAGAATCGTTGTTTTAGTTAACTTGGTGTATAATTTTTGTAAAGGATACCTAACTAGTGGGCTTATAACCGCGGGTGGGCTTATAAGCGGCATTTTACGTCATGTGTCTTAGTTGGAAATTGGTCAGTAAGGCAACATGCAGAATCTTTTTTGGGCGTGGTTCGAAATTGCTTTTTGTAAATGATACATCAACATTGTATCTTGATGCGGCTCACTTGACATTGTGCAGCATACTTTCTATAAGTCTTATTGGGAACTAAAAAAACATACGGACTTTGAGAAAGTCTGACTGGTATTCTTATTGTTCTTATTACTAACTTAGCCAACCACAAACAAGCAAGAACGTGTATGAATACAGTTATCGTGAAAGGCCTCAGAACACCTTGCGCTCCGAGAGGTGCCTCTCTTTAAGTTCACTTACACATCATATCCTGAGAACACAAATTGTTCCAAACACTGTTAATGAAAATTATGGCCCTGAGGGAAAGATGTCCAGTACATGGCCTCTACTCTGGCCTTGTCCGTGGTCCAGCATCTTTCCGGTTTTTTTTAAAAGTAATTTTCCTTTCGAAAACGAAGTTTTAATAAAAAATGAATTTTTTAAAGATTTGTTAATTGCGGGAAAATTACATAAAAAGAGAAAAAGGGTGGGGTCCACATCAATGTATATTCTGATTCTGATTCATATTCTATATGATTTACTTCATATATATATATATATCATTTGACAATGTATATTCTGTTTATTCTGACTAAACATTAACCCATCAATCAACAACAACAACAACAAGTTTATTAGCATTCCCAATTTACTTCTGGTATAGCCTAAACAAAAATAAAGTAATATAAGTAATAAGTAATAGTAATATAACAAATAACAGGTCGGTTAAATTAATTAATATTTTTAACTGATCGCAGTGGGCCCTTGTCCAGTGGTACAAGTGACTCTTAGTTCGAATGCTTGAAATATATAATATCCTAGTTTTCTGCAAATGAAAGGATCTACATTATTAAATAGAAATATAATTTTGTTGTGATCAGTTAATACATCATAGTTGGAATAATTAAGTTTGATATCATGCATCACTGTTTGTCTAATATCTTTGTATCGATTGCAGTACAATAGAAAATGTGTTTCGTTTTCAATTTCGTTAGATTGACAATACTGACATATTCTAAGGTGTTCAGGAATTTTTGGTGTGCAGTGTCTTCCAGATTCAATTCTTAGATTGTGATTTCCAGATCTAAGTTTAGCTACAGCTTTTCTGTGTTTCGGATTTGTAGTATGTTCTAAATATTCAGACTTGCTTACGTCAGTTTTAAAGATGGTGTAGAAATTTAACTTCCTATTAGATCGTATTATTTCCATTTGATGTGTTTTCAAATCAATTGCAATTTGTTGCTTTATTTTCTGTACATTATTCTTGATTATTTGTAAATCAGTATAATGATTAAGGGGTTTAATATTATTTTGAGGGCTGATGTTATATTTCTTGAGAAGTTCATTGATTGTAAATATGAAGGATGGTTTTTCATCAGTTGCCAATTGGTGTGAAATGCGTAGGCATTGTTTCGCAACACTATTTTCTGGGAGTGTTTCAAGATGTAACCAAAATTTTATCATTCTTGAAAATATGTTTAGCTGTAAAGAAAGTCGTCCTGTTTCGTTGCGGGACACGACGTTAGGAGCCCTTTTGTTGAGTCCAAGGTAATTTTTGTAAAATTGAGTATGTAGTCTTTCAATTGGGTCTTTTTCCCATTTATTAGGATTGATACTGTCATATGCCCCCCAAACTTCTGAACTATATAGAAGCATGGGAAGAAATAAAGTCTCGAAAAGCTTATTACATATATTGATAGGAAGTTTACTAAAATCAAGATAGCGTTTACAAGCAAAAAAGGATCGTCTAGTTTTCTCCACAAATTTCTTTTTGGAGTTTATGAAACTGCCATTGGAGTTAAAGATTATGCCGAGGTAGGTGTATTCTGAGGCTTTGGCAATCTGCTTACCGTTTAAGAAGAAAGTAAACTTTTCCCGTGTCGCTTTTCGATTTTGCTTTTGAAAAATTAATGGTTTTGTTTTGTGGGGATTTATTTTCAATAACCAATTTTCACTGTAGTTCTGAAGAATGTCAATTTGCTTCTGAAGACCGTATGCACTTTTAGAGATTAAAATCAAATCAAGCCAATAGTGATCAGCATCAAATTTCTCATTGTAATATCAATGCTTGGTCAATCAGAGAGGAACGTGTACAGCAGACGGAACGGAACGTGTACAGCAGACGTGATGTCGCATGATTATTCTATATGATGTTCTAACACGTTCTTGGCTTCGACACATAGGATTATTCAGAAAGGCATAATCAGCCCTTACTAGGAATTAAAGAAAAAGGAATAAACAAGATTTATATTATGTGACTTTCTATTCCCCATTTTCGTTGAAAGATGTTTAAAACCGTTATTACGCGGATGCAAGTCTTGAACATTGACATTAAAAGGTTGATCAAATAGATACAAATGCAAACAACAAAATGCTTGCCAAATTTCATAAAGATTTAATAAATGCTTCTCAAAATACAAATCCACCAAATTGTTGGTTGAGTCTAGTCTTAACACACTTGAGGTACTCCATTCACAGATCGATCAGTTCAGTCATTCTCCACTTGGTCTATTCTACAGAGCCAAGTGTTTAATTTCATTATGGATCGTAATAACACTACTTGCAGAGAACGCCACGGAAAACGCATCCTTCGCGGCCAGTGTGAATGCAGTTATAAAATGACAAAACGTGTATTGATACTAAATTCTTATTATAGGAACATATATAGATAAGGGTGATTATCACAACCCACCACCCTCTTTCCTCCAATTCTGGATCCACCACTGCCTCAGTACATTTACTGTTCAAAATATTTGCATTTTTCGCTTCACAATCACAAAGAACTTATGTTATGTAATTCTAAAATGGTGGTAATTGACCCAATAAATAAATTTATGAAATTATCAAAATCTGTATGTACATTTACTGTTTCCGTTATGTTTGCCCAGCATCTGCTCGCAGCATTATCATTACAATCTGTTACCTCTAGTACTAAATTCGTATTATAGGAACACATATAGATAATCGCTCCATGTTTTCTTAGTGAAAGCCATGACTACTACATTGTAAAATAGTTATCTAAAGTCAAATACACAGTTGAATTCACGAATGCAAATAACATTATTCTCTTTCAACTGATTCAATCTGTCAAACAGAAAAACAGTGCGTGAAGTATACACAATGACATCACAACGTAAACAAGAGAGAGAATGTTCTATCCGGACCGGTAGGGACTCGAGGTAGAACGGGAAGGTCACAGCTTTCGCAAAGGGAAGGACTTGCAAAAGGAGGGGACTTGAAGCGGAGTCCTTTTGTTAAAACCTCGTGGTAAAATTGAATATCCTGTTTTGTAATATCAAGGAGAAAACAAAATACTAATAAGAACTGAAAGCTATGCTAATGAAATAATCCCGGTCACGGTTAAGACTTTCTTTGTGTAAGAACAAAATATGCACGAATAACAATGAATCCTTCTAGAGTTTACTATGTCAATTTTATTTCATAAACGAAATGTTTCTGAGTTAAATAGTTTGCTGAATCCTTTACAGTTAACGATTTGTCGCTGATATCCAAAAGGTCAAGTTGCTGTTTGCACTGCAACGTAAGTAACTTATAAGCCAGCATCTTTTAGCGATGAAAACAAGTGACCTTGAAGAACAGCAATGCAGGGAACTGTACGCCCCACGAAACATGGCGAATTCCAGCCCTCAATGCTTCTCACGGCCGACCTCTCCAAAGTTGGCCACTCTTTTCAGAGCGGAATTTAATCCTGGGCAAAACGACAGCGTTCCTGAAAAATCGCCATGCGTTTTCTTTACCGAGGAAGAAAAGGAAGAAGACAAGCCGGAGACAATGTTACAAACGCGAGAAAGAAACAAGTGGAGAAAGGCGGCGCTTGCAGTTGCTATAGCCAGTTTAATCGCTTCGTTGCTTTTCAGTGCGGCTTCGTTTTTTGCTTCGGCGACTATGAACAGTTCGTCCGTTCTTGCCTCAGCTCTTGACACTTTTCTCGCAATCTTCACTGCTCTGATTATCATTTGGAGATTTCGCGATAGCACAAATGGGAAAATTGGACTAAAAAGAGAAAGGCAAGGATCGATCGCTTTTGGTGTTGCGTTCGTCATTGACGCTTTAACAACAATCGCCGTTTCAAGTTCTCACTTAATGGACGAAATGAAACCAAACCATTCCGAACTCATGTGGCCTTCTCTCTTAGCGTTCTCCTTCGTCTACTGTGTACTAGCTGCGATGGAGTTCTGGATATCATCAAAACTCAGAAGCTCCGTTCTCATTGCGCTTTGTATAGATGACGGGCTGACAGGCGGTCTCATGTTCGGCCTTGCAGCGGACGCCTTCATTGTAGATCAACTACCGCAATTGTGGTATTTGGACCATACCATTGCCATCGGAGTTTCGCTCATTATTTTAGTATGTGGTATCCAGATTCTGGTGGAAATCTTCGTGTTCAAGAAAATGCCATTTCAGATTTTCAACTAATATTTCAGAGGCTAATATGGCATCAATAAACACAGACCTCCGTCGACGGGTGGTGTTTCAGTTTGTAGTAGTAACCTTTATTTATGCAGGGTAACCCATTCAGCTCTAGACTGTTATCCATTGGGGCCCTGCGAGTGTATAAGTGGAACTGGCGAAATAAATGCCTGCGCGAATTTAAAACAAACTACAAGTAAAAAGTAATTAAAAGACTTCTTCGTGAGTATTCCAAAATTGGGTTTAAATATTCGTGGTCTTGATTTAAATGAAAAATCACGACCAAAACTGATAGGGTCGAATAGTAGATCGAGGCACATGAAATGACTTAAAAAGAAAGCTCGACTCGAAAGGAAAAAAAAGGACTCAATTCAATAATAATAACAATAATAATAATAATAATAATAATAATAATAATAACAACTCTTTATTTCAGTGTCAAGAAATGTAGCAGTCTCCCACTAAATAAGGACACTATCCTAAATTATAATATATATTACTAATTATTTAAAATTTAAAATAATTAAAATTTACATAAAATACAGTTCTTAAAATGTATCGTGTCCTGTGCCTTGTTTATTTTCTTTTAATGAGATGGGACACATTTAAATTGAATTTAAATTAAATGGAGATAAGTGACAATCCACCTTTTAGTGCTGGTGAATTAATGATGTTTTGTCAGTATTGGCACAATAAAAAGACCATAATACAAAAAGACAATGCAAGGCCACACTTCACCTCTTCACGGCATTTACACTCTTTACATATATAACAACGTTTAATTTTTGACATGAGGCTGAACTGAGTGTGCGACTGGGTATTCTTAGCAGTTTTGAGCCTGGGAACGTTCTTAACAGGTTCTGGAGACGTTTAAACAATTAGAGTAAAATAATAACGTAACGGTGTTTAACTTTCCCCCATCGTATCACCACAGTATTTTTAGAAACGAATCCTTTACCATTAATTTAGTCACACCCGACTTGATCTATTTTTCAGAACCAAGTAAGTTAATTTTATTATGGACCAAAGCACTTGCAGTGAATCTCTAACGAAAAACTCATCACGCTCGATGGAGTGATGAAGATTGCAAGGCAACCATAAAACGACAATACACGAAGTGACCAACCCCAGTACCATAGGTGCATATATATACACAGGTATTCCACGCTTTCGTTTCAAAGCCGTCTACTATAAAGTCAAACTTAAAATTAGCATAGATTTTGGCGATTTTATTTCTTCGTTTTCTTTGTATTTAATGATCAGTTTGAGAAGGTATATCCAACACTCGAAAGAATGTTTCGTCGGGTACTCCATTCACCTCGAAGTCGGTCAAAAAAAAAACTCGGCCGCACCTCTTTTTTTCAACACACTTCGCATTTCTCACTTCACACTTCGCACTTCGCACTTCACACTTCGCACTTCACACTTCACACTTCGCACTTCACACTTCGCGGTGTTTGGAAATCCTGATGAAACACTCTTACTCGGGTTTGATATATTAGGCCGGTTCACACTAGGGCCAAAGTGTACTTGAAGTGCACTTGATAATCAAGTAGACTTGAGGTCTGCTTAAGCCTGGTTTCCATATAATCGCAACGATCGCAACGATCGCAACGATCGCAGCGATCGTTACGATCGAAGTTCGCTGCGATTCTTGCGACCCTTGCGATCATATGGAAACCAAAACGTTGCGATCCTTGCGATCGTTGCGATTGCGATCACAGAGATAGAGACGTTCACACTCCAAGTACTCGCGCTACACTTGGGTGATTCGGCACAAACCAACAGCACGTGCCATTCAAAAACACGTTTTTTGATAAAAAGAAGGGAAATATGGAGCTTTTCGAAAACGAACTACTGGAAATTATTTAACTTTCTAATTACATTCAGCTCATATTAATTTTTACCTCTTTGATACATTTTACATGAGATTTAAACGTGTAAATAAATCAGATGAGTGCTTCTATTGAAACGTAAGTCTGACTTAGAAAACACTCTCAGAAAAGAGTTTACACTACAAGTACGTACCAAGTGCACTTCAAGTGCACTTAAGAGCCCTAGTGAGAACCGGCCTATTATATTAAGGAGCTTAAAGGGAACCTCCATTGTTATAACAAATTGACGTTAAATTGTTGGAAATAAAGTGTAAATTAAAAATTTTTAAAAAGTAGGTGCGAATATAATTTTCGTGTACAAAAAAAATGGATATGAATATCGTCTATTTTCGCTTTTAAATTTCCCGCGCGCCGCCATTTTGAATATTTATGACGTGTTACGGTTGTCCTAGTGTCTAACTAGAAAACTGTATGGTTAACTTAAACGCTAGGCATTTCCTCAAATGTTATTTATATTTAGTTATTCGTCCTATTGTTTTAGTAATTTTAGTTTAGCTAGATATATATTTTCTTGTAACAAAAATGTCATGGAAATGTGAAAATAAAGTATTGTATTATTATTGTATCTTATTGTTGTAAACAAAAGAACTTCGATTCTTAACAATAGCGGCAACCGTAACACGTCATAATTATTCAAAATGGCGGCGCGCGGGAAATTTGAAAGCGAAAATAGACGATATTCATATCCATTTTTTTGTACACTAAAATTATATTTGCACCTGCTTTTTAAAAATTTTAAATTTCGACTATATTTCCAACAATTTTACGTCAATTTGTTCTGACAATGGAGGTTCCCTTTAAGCAACCACGACGGCGACGGCAGCGAGAACGGCACAAAACAATACAGTACATTTCTTTGCCGTTCCTGCAAAACAACAACGTCAAATGATCAGATGATAGGTTTTGTGGAGAACGTGAACACACGGCGGTTAATTTTCCTTTCCCCATTGAACTGGAAAGCCATCCCTTTAAATTCAGCTCCTGGACAGTCCAGTCACATCGGACAAACTAAGTAAACATATATTGGAACAACTGCAAAGTATAGTTTAAAATAGCGCGAATCCTTTTTTCAATTGACTTTTTCCTTGGCGTTGCCGTCGTCGTTGCTTAAGCTCCCTATTAAAACACATGCAACTAAACAAGCACGAGAGAGAGCGTATTTTGACATGTAGCAGAGAAAAGTCACAGAAAGGGTTTGAGTGAGGAAAGAACTTGCAACCGAGTCTCTGCTATAGGTTTTGGATATTTTGAAAAGAACTGAAAATGATGCCAATGAAACACCAATCCACCGTAGGAAAAAAGATGGCGGCTGTTCATTTTACCACAATACCTTGCGGACCTAACACAGCATATAAGGCACAAAGAAAGCCAATTTTTTACAATATTTGTTCCAGTACTAAGGACAATGTGTAGACCAGGTTTGAAGATTTTATAACTTTTCTTTACATTTTTATGAACGTTGGTAAGGTTTTTGTGCGCTAAGAATTATGGGTAAATGTACCAGTCGCCATCTGTTTTCCTACCGAGGATTCCAAACGCGTCCCGATCACGGTTATGACTGGCTTTGGTTAAGTCCCTAGCCTCCCTCTACGATTTACTATTAGTCATAGTTAATGATTTTTAAACATATTCGGTTTCTTATGAGGTTACACTCAAGGAGTTTGACCGTGTCGCGCACAAAGGCTCGTAAGCGCTCAGTTTACATACAAAGCACCCAAACCTATATATCAATTTAAAGCTTATAAAATGGATAAAATAATTTCGTCGACAAATTGAAAATTAGACGCGATACAGCACTTTAAACGCAAATTGACCGATATTTAAAAACAGTACGACCGTTGGGAAACCTGCATTAAGGGGACACCTCTCCTGGTTTCGGCCGACAAAATGCTAATTTAATCTTTGTAATTATCATCTCTATTAAGGGGAGTGTTTTTTTATTATCTTCTATTATTTTGTATTTATTTTCCTGCAAAAAATTCAGACAATAAAATGATAACGTCATCGGTACGAACATTTTCGTTTCGAAATCTCGGACGTTTCGCTCATAGGGTTGGATTAAAAACATTGACAAAAGACATTTGTTTAAAATTGTTACACGGTCTCCTTGCTAAACGTTTTGTATTTTCGATTACGGAACCACACCTGGACAGAAATATTGATGTCAAGTAATGTCGTAGACATTCTCTTGTCCCGTTGTTTAGGAGGTTGTTGTTCTCATAAAATTCACAAATTTCAACTAATTATCATTCATAGAGCAGTTTTCAATTGAGTGTAGTAAAACCAAAACCAAAGTAATTACTCTGACCAATCGCAGCAGTCGTAAACAATCCAATGAACCAATCAGAGCTCGAAGCAATTACATGTCGGCGGCGCCAAGCGCGGGAAAACGCGTGCGAGCAAGTCACGATTGGTTTTGGTTTTACTTCTGATTGTTCGAGAAAGTGGCGCGAGATTTTTTAGCCAATCACAAAGCGTAGCAATGCAAAACCAAAGCAATTGTCTAACTACTTTCGATACTCAATTTAAAACTGCTCTATTTTCTAGCAAGTTGGAGATCGGGTTGTTGTAAATTTTGAACCAAACATCAGTCGAGAGATGATGGAGTGTTCTTTATAGCAGCCCCTCAGAATATCAAATGTTTCTTTGTAGTAATGCTCAGTCATAGGGCGACAACTCATGTCGAATCTAATGTTACGTACTGGCTTTTAGTATCATTGTATAATGTTTATTGTTTCTTACTGTTGGGAAATGTAATGTTAAGTTAAACACTGTTTGTGCTTTTGATTATTAGGTCACTAGAGAAGTTCTTTATTTTATAGGTGATCGTTTCAATAAAGAGAAATATTAACAGATTTGACCGGCGAGTCCCCGTTTTATTAGTCCTCGTTTTACAAGTCCTTGTTTTACTAGTCTACGCCTTACAAGTTAGTCAGCGTTTTACAAGTTTGGTTGTTTTGTCGCTTTCGGTAGATTTCGCTAAATGAGAGCCGCAATTAAGGGAAGAGTGGCAAGAGATGCTTGCAAGGTCACTTTCTTGGTGTACAGCAAACCGCACCAAGTACACCTGAAGGTGAAACTGAAATAAACAAAACAAAGGCTTTAACAAAAAAGGCGGCAGACAGGACATACACATACCTCAAGCCATTTAAGCAGAGAGGGGTAGGGTGTGTACTCGGGTCAGCCAGTTGACAATAAAAGGTGGGAGACTGACCCAATGATTCTGTGGTTGGTGTGTCAATAAGCAAAGTCTTGAAAATGTTTCTGCAGTGTATGTTTTTTACTTTAGTGAAATCCAGAAAAGTATGAGACGAACTACATGTATTTACAAGGTCTGTATAATAATAATTATTAAACAATATGTCAGATAACATGGCCTACAATACAAAATTTCAAGACCCTTTGAGCTGGTAGACAGAACACACCTCCCCCCAGAAAAATAAACATTATAGTGAATTTTAAGCCCAAAAAGGCTTTTGTACCTGGCCATTTATAACTCTGGTAGTAAATGTTAGTGATCTCCATCTGAATGTTTCATTTTTTAGATGACCCCTCCCCCCTTTGAGACCTATTTTTGGAATGAGCTTGTCAAATTCAGCCCCACCCCGTTCGCATAAATAATAATAAAAAAATAATAGCCTTGAGAATTTTCCATTTATATTTATTTTTTTCATTGAAATCAGACAGTATTTTTCTATGTCTTGAAATATTTCATCCAATTTTCTTATGAGAATACTGGGCAACCATACTAGTCCACGTTTTACATATCCGCGTTTTACAAGTCCGCGTCACTTACTAGACCTTAC